>JAXDDW010000043.1:1320000-1922500 GCA_034670385.1 Hoplostethus mediterraneus | reverse complement strand
ATTGTAGAGTGCAACCCCATTACCACCCTTGGGTGATCGAAGGTAGCACCCTGCAGGTCCCCTATCTTCTTTTGTGCTGACTCCACAGAACCAGAAGGGACATGGGAGGAGCGCCCTCCTGTGGGGAAACAGGGCAGAGCTCCTCTCTGTACTAACCATGAGAGGCAGGGGGTCTTAGATATATATGAGATTAGATATGTCTTTTTATTATTAACCTTTGAGTTGTCATGGGGACAAGAAATGAGGCACTATTTACTTTTTCTTTATCGCACAAGCAGAATTCAACAGCCAAACAGACATACTGAGACAGATAGGATATAGTTTGGATTTCTGTGTGATTGGTTCTAACATGGCGCTTTGGGTTAAAACAGGTAGACGCTTAGTGTGAACATGCAGAGAGGGGAAATATTGTGCACCAGAGATACTAGCATCTCTACTGCTAGTTTGCTAGGTAGTTTTAATTACATTAATTTACATTATAAAGATAGGGTAAATATTCCTTCTGTGTATTATATTTGTCATTTGATATCTGAAGCTGATTAGCAGTCTATTGTATCTCTAAGGGAAGTGCTGGCTGGTCATGTCTGAGGCTGACTTCTTCCTTAACACAGACCAGCATTATAGACCACTCATCAGCCTGTAATAAGATTGGAAAACAGTCAGCCTCCAAGCCTGGTATTCAGTCAGTCAGCCAAATAGGACTCTACTACCCCAAACCCTACTATCTATTTACTGATATAAATCTTTCTATGGACTTGCCCCTGATTATATCAACGATATGCTGCCAAAATATGTCCCTGCCAGAGCCAGATCCCCTCACTCATCAGTTGAGGCCTTTAAACGCTTACTCAAAACACACATGCTGTGCTTTTACCTAAGATCAGCTACTACTACTTTCTTTACTTTCTTTACTTTCATTCTTGTCTTTACTATTTATTAATTTAATTTATTGATTTAAAAAAAAAATCTTATTTGCATCTTTAGATTTGAATCCCTTTGTATCTCTTTTATAACTTTTATTGTATTAGTTTTAATCTTTTACCTTTCTCTACTTTGAATCTGTGAACTGGCCCTCATTCCAATTTACTAAAAGCTCTGTCTCCAGCCATGACTAACGGATTATGCACAATGTTTCTCAACCTCATGAAACCCTATGAATGAAAAGCTATGGATTCAAAGTTCAAACTGGGAGGAATGAAAGGAATGAAAATTCTACGCAGGGTCAAATTTAGGAACGAAACACTACATTTGGCATATTTATTAGTGTAGGGACACGGAAGGAACCTGATCATTCTGAAGAGTCGCATGTTCAGATGGCTGAACACTGGGAGGCAGGACATGCTTTCCAGCTGTGTTGAACATGGAGGCAAGAAAGACAGACAACTGATTTCTTGATACAAGAAGATGCTCTGAGAAGATTGACTGATGGCAACATCTTGAAGATGTTTATCTTAACTCATGTAAGTTAAAGATATATGTTTATTGTTATGAGTGACAGTGATCATTGATCTGCCAAAACCAAAAAATATATTTCCTTTATTTTTTATCACAGATGCTCTAGGTAAAATGTGCTTAGTGCAGAAGTGCTACTCAATTGTTAGGGAATGTACCAACAATCTATAGATATGGGACACCCTAAAAGTTGGCTTTATAGATTGTTAATCCTCAGTCTAATAATTCACTCATTTGAGTGGAGGAATACGTAATATTGTAAAGAAACATTGCTAAATCTTCTCTACTGACTTGGTGGGTGAAAAGACCTTGAAAACGCTGTACCACAGATCTAAGAACATCTATGATCATGTGGTTTGTGCACACTGTCACATCCGCCCCAACAACAGCAGCCAGTTGGACAGCAATTCGGATTTTTCCCCTTGTCAAGGATGTGTTGCCTGAAGGTCTTCTAAAAGAGTACACAGTTTCACTAGCACCATTACTAAGAAATAAAACAGGATTAACAATTGTGTCACTTGTAACTCCACACACAAATGTTATCTATGTGTTGCTATGCAGCTGTGGCTTCCAATACATTGGAAATGCTGGCCAGCCAAAATGTGTACTAGAGCGCATTAGAGTGCAATTAAGGCCAAATCCCAATCCTTATTTGTACCCCTATGGCTTCGGCTTGGCCCTACCCCTTGGCCCTCGCTATCGAGGGCCAAGGGGTAGGGCCAGAAAATATCTCCCTAAGTATTGGGATCGCACTTCGACGCTGATACGTCATCGATAAGCAGACGGGACGAGTTTGTTGTCGGAGATTACTATGGCAACAATGGTATTATCACAGTGACATTTGCCGTTCATCTGATGGAGATAGAAAAGCATGGACGCTCGCGATTCGTTCACAACTTATACGTTTCACGCTACCAATCGATCAAACAAGTCATCAAATAAAAAAGCCCACTGCTTCATTACCAGTCCACTTCATGACAGAATAGCGTTAGCGGTGCTCTGTAGTCTAGCAAGCCGCTCCTAACGTTACCCTGCCAGTCTGCACTGATATTAGAGGAGCCGTAACAAGTGCAGCAACTTCGCTGCTGGACTTTAGTTATATTTCATCATATACCATCAAAGGGGGAAATGCGACATGTAAATATGTCAAAATGCAGGACTGTCATGCACAAATCAGCCTAAAACAATGTTGTAACGTAACTAACTAACGAAGTAGAGACATCGGCATATTAGCGATTTTTTTGTTATGCTTTTTTATAAAGAAACGGTCCATAATACATTGAAACGACATTAAACTAAGATAATACCACGGTTGGAATATTTTTTAACTCTTTATTAACGAAGAAAATACTACATTTGTGGTTCACTTCGGATGGTAGCGTAGCGGTCCCCATGATCTTCCTGTTACTTCCAGAGATTCGCAGGGCATTCTGGGTAGCCCTTGGTTTGAAGTGTGCCTCTGAAAAATCTCCGTTTGAAGGGCTACAAACCCCTTCGGCTTGGCCCTCCGCCTTCGAAAATAGAGTATTGGGACAGCCCTACCCCTTCACGTGAACGCGCAAAACGGAGGGGTAGGGCCAGTTTTAGGGGTTTAGGGGTGTATTGGGATTGGCCCTAAGTGTCATCCATTGCGAGGCATTTTGCAGAGTATGGGCATACTACCTCAGACATATCCTTTTTCAGTTATCAAACAAATTACATGGCCTAAGGGAGAGGAGGGTTTCGACAATATATTATAGAGGGAAGTGTGTATGTCCACCTCAGCACCTATTAAGTGCTAGCAGACTAAAACTAAAAGGCCAATATTGGCCCAATTATCAGAAAACTAATGGGTAGATTTATAAAACAGGCTATGTAGGTTAGTGAAGATTATGTCAATGTCAGTGAAACCAAGACACTCGCCATTAGTCAATTTGTCATGCTTTTTTTGTGAATTAGGTTCTTTGATCTCATTGAAAATGATCCACATTGCCTTGTTCTCAGATTTGTTAGCTGACAATCTCACACTACTGGAACCTGTCCATATTTGTCTAGATTCAATTTGTACAACTCAAACATGTCTGAAATAATCGTGTGGGCAAGTCTGCAGCTACATTGGGAGTCTTTAATCTTCTCACATCATGACATTATCTTTTCCCTGTCTGTCTTGAACTCCCCAATATTTGCCCAGACCACGCCAAAAAAATCACGCCAAAATGTGGCTTGAAGAAGGCTCAAAGTTGTGTAGTGTATTAGTGTATTCATCACTGAAATAAAATACATATATTTTGCGTAAGATTTATTAAAGAGATAGTTATAATTTCATGTACACTTAATGGCCACTTTATTAGGTACACCTAGCCAGTAACAGGTAGGACCCCATTTTGCCTTCAGAAAAGCCAAAATTTATTGAGGCATGAATTGGATTCGTCGGACCAGGAGGTGTATTTCCACTCTTCAGTCATCCAATTTTGGTGATTATGTGCTCACTTAAGCTGCAACGTCATGGTTTTAGCTGACAGGAGCCCAGCCCAGCATGGTCTTCTTCTGCTATAGCCCATCTGCTTCAAGGTTCGATGAGTTATGTGTTCTGACATGCCCTTCTGCACACATGCTGGAACTGGTGTGTCTGGCATCAATAATCATACCACATTCAAAGTTGCTTAGATCACATGTCTTGCCCATTCTAACATTTAGTTGAACAGTTACTGACCTCTCGACCCTGTCTGCATACTTATACTTATGCTTCATTTACACGTGACTCACTGTCTGGAGAAGCAACCTGAATGTAGAGAGTAGAGAGGTGTACTTAATGAAGCGGCCGCTGAATGTATTTATATTTTTATCTCTGGTTGCTATAACGATGCCAAACCAAAAAAAAAAACTTTCCGAAAAGTGTTTGTGAGAGCTATCATGCTGGAAAATTGATGTAGACAAAGAATATGCAACAAGTGAGGATAATCTCTGCAGGATAATCTCAACTGTACAGTGTGGTCCTACTTTATGATTATTTAGTCCTAGCTTTGGTTAGTCCTAGATTTCCTATTGTATGAAACTACGTTTTCCTGGCCATCGATAATGGACAGAAACAGTCTGGTGTTTCCTATATATGCACAATATATATGTTTTCTATGGAGTGCATCAAAGGTTATATTAGAAATAATTCAGTAGCATTCTTTTCTGGGCTAAATTGGGCCCACCTCAAAGCCATATCTGACATAGAATGCACCCAATCAAAATTGGTCAAAGAACAACAACACAACACTCTTGATCCAGAGAAAGAAGAAGCATTACCTTACATCAACTTAGAACTCAATGCTCTGATAACAAAACGAGTTATAATACGACAATCTAATTATCTTGATGGAAGTAGTCCAAGTTAGCTATTAGCAAGCAAAATCCACCATAATGAACGCTTAGCTGGCATCCAGACAATCATGAATAAAGATGGAGTTCTCTTACATGACCCCTATGATATAAATTCAGAATTCTACCAGTTTTATAAGAAATATTCTTTAGATTTGAAGACTACATAGAGGAGGACTTTTTTCTGAATCTTCCTCATCTTTCCCTTAATGAAGTCAAATCTTTAGAAGCTCCAATAACCCTTGAAGAATCATATAATGCCCTGAAGACCATGAATCAAGGGAAATCCTGGGATGGGATGCCATGCCTCCCAAGATGTACTTGACCTTTTGGTCTGACTCAATTATATTAGAAATGACTCAAACACCTATAAAACAAAGGCAGTTTCATAGATGTTAAATTGTATGCCAAAGTATTAGCTCAACATCTTGAGACAGTCCTTCCCTCATTAGTGCGCCCTGATCAAACAAAGTTTATTAATCACAGGTTCGTGTCCAATAATATGCGTAGCCTGCCACACATCATCCATAAAACATCAAATATATCTTCCCGATGTGCCACATTGTCAGTCAATCCTGACAAAAGATTTGATAGACTTGAATGGCTCTATCTATGGGATGCAATGAAGAAAATTGGTTAAATTGGTTCAAATATAAATTCATGAATATGTTATCGACACTGTATAATGAACCTTGAGCAAAGATTTTAACTGCCAACCAGTGTTCTCCACCATTTTCAATGGCACGTGGAACATTGCAGGGTTGCCCTGCCATCCCATTATTATTCACAATTTCATTAGAACCATTAGCAAAGAAAATAAAGATTTCTGAAAGTGCAAAATCATTAGCGGTAAGGAATACATAAGATCTCACTTTATGCCGATGATCTGTTGCTGTACATGGATCAAGCGGCCACAACACTCTAAACCATATTATATATATTCAAGAAATTCAACTCAATATCTGGATATAAGATTAATTTAAATAAATTGTCCTTATTACACTTGAATAGTGTCACAATGATATCTTTACTTATATGCTGAAATACCAAAAATGGGCGGGTGGAGCATTTTTGGATACAGGTTGCTAATACGCTATCAGAAATAATTGGTATACTAGTACCTTGTTTACTGCACGTTCTGTTACTGAATGATAATTCATCTATTAGATGGCCAAGTCATCAGAAAAAGGTATTCTTTGCCAGACTCACTGCAGCCAGAAACATAATGGAAACCACATGAACTTTTGGTCTTAGTCATTTCAATGTATTAGTATTATAACGGTCCATTTCATGGGTCAGTGGGCCAACAAACAATCATTACAAGCTCTTTCGGATGCTGTAGAAGCAGCTAAACTTCTAAACTTTGTGTATAGACCTGAGTCTGTTTCTGAGGGGCACCTAAGCAGGGTTCCTCAAAAAATGTAATATATTCCTCTTTACTCATTACTCATTTCAAAAGTAATGTTATTACTTTAGTTATTACTCCTGTTACACTAATCATATTACTTTTCAGTTACTCACCCCGCAAAATGGAGAGTGTTTCCTCATACCTTCAAAACACCTTGCCTGTGTACCTCCGTGACTACACTACAGCGGCTTAGCTTGTAGTACCTGCGCATAGTTTACAATTGACAAATGATTTTTTCGTTAGTAATGGGGATACCTCTAGCTGCTGAATGTAAATGGATCATCTATAAGAGTGTGGTGCACACAACCTGTCCTTTAGGTAGGCCTATGATGAATATGAATCCAGGGATGGAGATTGGCTTATTAAACTTAAATGTGATATGAAGGGTGATAACAAAACAATAAAAAACAAATTAACAATGTATTGCTCTGATTGGTAACTAATATTGTTGAACTGAAATAGTACTTTGTTCCACTACTCGTTACTGAGGAAAGTAATATGATTATTTTCATACTCAGTAACGTGTTACAGTAATATACAAAGAGAACTCCAGTGTATATTTTTAAAAATGACATTCAGTGACATTTCGAAACCAGATGTGCCCTAATATGTAAGAGCACAGGACCAATTTGCTTGACAGCTGTTGACACTGAAACACATTGGATGTACTTTCACAGCTGGTGAGGAAATGGACCAATCACGTGAATCCAGGTGAAAGCTGCTGAGTCTTATTAATTTCATCAATTAAATCCACTTGAATCTTGATGGGAGATGTAGAAAAAGCGGAGGTGGCAGATTCAAAAAGATATTTGAACATTCACACAATTGGATTGTGCAAAAAGGGATACAACTCAATTCTAGGGACATGGTCCTACGTATATTTTACACTTGTATAGGTGGCCAGTGGTTGCAAACCTCTGAATTATGTGGGAGGGCGAATCCACAAAAATGGGATGCTTTAATTTCTTTATTAATAATCACATTCTTTTGACTTCCAACTAAAATGCTGTATGTTGGACTTAACAGTCTGGAAAGCACAACTTTGAGTGGGCAATATCTTCCATTCCCCTTGTGTTATCCATCAATTTTTGCCGGAGTCAGTCTATCCTTGCTCATTTGCATGCATTTTCTTGCAGGTCCACTTGATGGCAGTGGAGTCGCAGACATAACCTCCACAACAGCATTATTTTCATTCTGTATCATTAAGTTCATACACAAAATATAAGCACAATATAAAATCTACTGTAACCTCTCTGTAACGGATTGCACAACCACATTCGTTGCAGCCTATAGGTATGTGTGTGTGTGAGTTTGGCATTGGCTCAATCAATCTGATAGAACCTCATGAAATACTTACCACAAACGCAAGCACTTTTGTAACCTTGTACAGAATATCAGCAAATGATGTATGTTGCCAAGCACTGCAACAGCTAGAGTAGTTCTTCTGCCAGGGAGTTGCTGCACTGTGGGCAGGAATGCAACAATGTGGCACATGGACACGCCATGTGTAAACACCATTAAGATTCTAAGAAACTCACTGGATCAATAGATAGCAGTGTATGTTTTTCCTTTTTTGCATTTCCTTGTTTAATAATTGGCATTTGCCCTATAGATGTTGCTCTGCTCTCAGTCCCCTCAGATGGCTACGAAATACTAATTAAGTGAATTGCCGACTTACTGTATGTCATGATCAGAATGAGAATCCCTTTAATTAGCAAGTACAATAATTTGTCTTGGTGACATTGGTGCCAATACATACATAAATACACACATAATGTTGATGCTATTTTTTCTACTGACTGGGAAAAAACAGATATCATTGCAGTATAGGCCAACTGCAGGTTGTAGAGATGATTAAAATTGGAAAAAAGAAAAAAAAGTTAGTATTCTTGTATTTCTCATCACATTTTCCTGGAAGAAATTAGCATAGGTACAGCACTATCACTAATGGACTTGCTCTCTCTCAAGTGCAATGCTTACTGCCATGCCAGCCTGTGCTTAGTTTGCTTTCTGAAAACATTTCATATTAATTACATAACAATATATTGAATAACGTTTAAAATAAAATCAATCAAAATTCATGGATTTCCTGTAGGGAAATACTTTTCATTAAACAATAATGTACGTGAGAAACATGTCTCTTTTATGATAATGAATTGCAATGGTGTAATACAGTCTCTAGTGTATTTGTATCATACTATACTACCGCTGTACAGTGCATAAATGGAATGGTGAGGATGCACATATTTATTGCATGAAAGAATGTTCCCATGTGGTATAAACGATTGCAAGTAAATAATGGATTCTTATCCTCTCTAGTACCAGGTGAAACTTACAGTCTCAAGTGCTATTGCTCATCTCAACCCATTTTGCTACTGCATCATGTTGACCTTGGCGATGGAAAACAGGGATAGCTTATTTGCTATAATGCAAGTTAACATCCCATAGGCATTGCATGGCTGAGATTTGTACATATCAGAAAGTGCAAAGCATGTTGTAGCATCCCATACATTTCTGCATTATTGAAAGGCCTTACATCACCATGGCCTCAGTGAACGCTGTGCTAATTAAACACTCTCCCAACTGAGATGAGAGCTGTACACTGCAACTTGGCTGCACTCTTGCATGCAGATAGTACTCTGGATAATAGCTTATATCCAGTATAAGGACCCATATTGAATTCTTCTTCATATTCCGCTCACAGATATCCCAGTATATATGAAAAAAAGATAATATTACCTTGGAATCCAAACCCAAGAAGACTGAAAAAAAGGAACGGTATGTTGTTGCCCCTCAGTGTTACGTATAATATTGGTACGTATTTTTTCACAAAAAGGAAAAGCTTATCAAGGTTATTGTGAGTGGAGCAAAATATTTATTGTAAATCCACCACCTCCACCTCTAAACCATAATACTTGTGTATCGTGAATATAGTGGTGATATTGCCAACCAGTTCAGTGTTGCAACATTACTGTTGGATGTTGCAAGAAAACTGAGTAGTACTGCAAACTGTTGTATTAATATTTTTGGTATTACGCTTGTCCATGTCATCCCTGGCCAGGAAGAGATTAGGTTTGCTTTAAGATGTTTTCAACTGGAAGAGATGGTGAGTAAATTAGCTTTGCACGCTGGAGCACTGTATCCAAAATTCTCCCTCACTCCCTCATTCCCTGTGATGCCGTTTGATCTCATCCTCTTATTCTCCTCTTCCTACCTCCTCACCTCTTTCTCCATCTCATTTTCTTTTTAGGTCTGAAAAAATTCCTGAATCCCGGGAGAAATTAATTGTACAGTTCAGAAGTGCTCAAATGCACTTTTATCATCCCAGGATCACATCCCAGGTGGAATCCAGACATCTCTGTGCTTCTTTTGTTTGCTAATGGACATGTAATTAGGATGAATGGAAGGGTAAAAATGTAATTTGGTCTCTTGTGGGCCTTTTAAAAGCACAAAAGAGCAGTGATGATGTTGATATATTGTATTATATTTACAGCAGTGAAGCATTTAACTGGCTTTATATGAAATTGCTTTATATAGGATGTACTGCATTTTGTTTAGAATTTCAAATAACTTCTTTGTAATTCTAATGAAGGCTGTCCAGTAAATTAAAGCAATATAACATTTTGATTCTCAATTTTTCCGTTAACTGTGAAACTAGCTTTTTTTTTTTTTGGAAAAGAAACATGTTATTTGGAAACAATCTTAAGCAAGAAGTAATGCATTGTCTTGGCACTCAGTCATAGCAAAATCTGGATCACCTGGCTCCGCTTAAATGTGGATATCAAGCTCCACCCACAGCAAATGCTCAACAGCCTCATTGAACAGAAAGGTTTTGTTCCATAATGAGATATTCACCAGTTTACAAATATGACAACTCCTCTTTAAACATCATCATGATCATTGACAGGACAAAAGTAAAACAAATGATGAGCATTTCTATAGGACAGAGGGCATCATAACTCCTTGGGTGACAAATGACAGACTATAATCCAGAATTACAGATCTTCTATTTTAGGAGATATTATATGATGAATTTAAGTTTTTTTAATTTTGTTTTTTTAGATAACAACACATATTTCAACTGTACCCACCAAAATACCAAACTTTGCCCACCTTGCACAATTTCCACACCACCCATAAAAAGTGACTGTGAACATACTTACTGCCTTGTACTCTTTGAAAGGATGAGTCATATGAAACCCTCCTGTGTGTCAAGTTTAGGACGACACATATATCACTGTTGTCGCGGAAAAACTACAAGTTAAGTAAAAGAAAGTAAGAAAGTAAATTTATCAGGAATGAAGAAAACAATGAACTTGATGCTCATATTTCAAAATGAAACAACTGGTAAAACACCCTGGACAGGTCGAGAGTCCATCACAGGTTCATGACTACGTGAACTATCAAGTCAATTAAGAAAAACATGAACATTGCAGCTATATAAGGGTTAGGTGTGTATCATGTTAAAAACTAATACAAATGTGAGTTGTCCCAAAATAACACAAACCTTTAACACAAAGATAAAAATAACAAATCCTCTTCAAGATAAAGATGCTACTTGTTGTATGCCAAATGTACTGCA
This sequence comes from Hoplostethus mediterraneus, assembly GCA_034670385.1. Classification (NCBI taxonomy): domain Eukaryota; kingdom Metazoa; phylum Chordata; class Actinopteri; order Trachichthyiformes; family Trachichthyidae; genus Hoplostethus; species Hoplostethus mediterraneus. The sequence goes on along the minus strand of JAXDDW010000043.1, from coordinate 1,911,713 downwards.
CGCCACTGCTCGAGGTACACTGACATTAAATGCATGTATGTGTTATGTATGGTGTACTGTGTGTTGTACATCTTGCACACTCTCTTTGCACTGAGATATCATTGTCCTCGTGTGTCACAAAGTTCTGTGAAACTGTGTAAACTGTTGATGTCTCTGGACCAAGGTCACAGAAACAAATACAATATTGTTTGAAATTCATTGCGTCATTGCCGTCTGGGTGATACGTTTGGATGGCAAGACACAATGTTATATTCCCAACGCCTTTCAACAAAATAATTGTATTCTAATGTTTAAAGATTATGATTCAAAGCAATCCACTCAAGTTGTGAAATAGCATATATAAAGCTTAAAGAATCACCGTGAACAAAATGAAATATGAATTTGAAGTGCATTAAAACTGCTGCTACTCTGTGCCTATGTAGAAAAGGGCATGAATTTTATAATGGTGCTTTTCCTGGATTATGGCATAAAGTATAGAAATCTTATCTCAGTATTCATTTTTCCGTCTAGCATATTGGCATAACTTAATTTTCTGCCTCCTTCTTTTCACCGTCTGAATTTCATTGTGTCTACCTAATCAGCCAGAAGCAGAAATGATCTGCTAACATTTCATTTCTCCATGAATATTTGATTGTCAAAAATTGCCCTAAGGGAATGAACTGGGCCCGAGGTTTGGTTTTGATTTGCGATTAAACTATCAAGAAATCAATTTCATCTGCTTTGAATAATTCAGGGTCTAATGGAATGAGAAATGGCAAGAGGGGCATGGGTTATGAGAGGGTTTGAAGGGGGGGGGGGGCAGTGCGGAGGTGCCACTCAAAGTGAAAGCCCCGGTAATGTGTTGCATTTCACATGTGCTGCTGGTGTGGCATGTCAATAAGGTGATTTGGTGACAGCAGCGAGTCCATTATCAACATATTTGGGATTACTTGCAAAAAAAAATTTGTGTTTGGACAGAGTCTTACTGCACTCCTGATTCATGGTCTTTTCTTTTGGGAAATGGAATAAATCATGGGCAAAAAAATGAATCTAATGAATCCTAATGAATCTAACTGTTGATATTTAAGACAAGGCACTAATAAGGGTTTGGAAATATAAGAAAGAAAGAAAGAAAGAAAGAAAGAAAGAAAGAAAGAAAGAAAGAAAGGGCTGAGGGATTCTATGGATTGAAAAAAACTTCTTTATAATGGCATGTTGTTTCCTCCTGGATAACCAGCGATCGACTGGTCATTGAAGGTTGCACTCCGGGGCCGCTGGATAAAATCTGGGCATAGACTAACTATCCAAAAGTACTCTTTCTTGGAGTAAAGACTTTGTAGGGGTCAAGACACCCAAGGGAAGCGCTCTGTGGATTGCCTGCTCTACATGAGTAAGGAATACACTTACACCACTAGAAAAGGAAGCCATTCTTATTGTGTTTGAATTCACTTGAATACGTCACTATTCGGGATAATTCAGCATTCTGCCTGCATACATCATATATTTTACAGTAGCCGGGGGAGAGAGACCACCAATCAGCAGGGGAGCCGAGGTTTCTACCTTTCTACCTGCTCCAGGAACCTTGACTCTGACTTCCCCATGGAGGGAGGGAAGCAAGAAAAGAATAATGTTCAATAAAATACCACAAATACCTCATATCCCAAGGATTAGAAACCCAAATATCACTGTGGTGGGGTGAAAAGCTTTAAAATGTCAATTGTTCAGTCAATTGTTCAGGAATTTTAAGAAAAAAATAGTTTTTAGCTTGACGTGTGTTTATCTAATTGTTTAAAAAGTTTAAAAAGTCAAAAACTCAGAAGCACGGAAGTTAAAACATGGAAATCATGGAAAGTTATGACGTTTTTACCTGACAGTTATGAGGTTTTGCAGTGACAGTAACAGCCCCGTCTCTTATTTACTGTTTTATTGCATTTCTTGGCGATATTTGGACGATTCTGTCCGTTCGCATGAGGATGTCAAGATGCACATCCTGAATGAGACTGCTGCATTAGACAGTAAAAAGACTCTGGCCGGGATAACGAACAATTAGTTGGAATACTGTGTGCACTCAATATCCATCTTTCTTTCCAACTCGGTTTCCCTACCCACTTTCCACATTCTATTTCGGTCCGTGACAGCTACACTACTGTACATCACCTTTAGTTTATTTCTTTTCCTCCCACTTCTTCTCATCCACCTCTATTTCTGTCTCCAAAATTTCTGCCCTCGTTTTCAAACGGCGCCACCTCTTCACCCTGAGCGATACGGCAGCAACGTGCATCCGAGTAGTCCTTTTTTTTGGGGGGGGGGGCAGAGCAGAGTGGCTCACTTAAATTCTCGTTTTTGTAATATTTCATAACTCAACTTCTGACCTCTTGTCAACAGTTTCCTCCGTCTTGATTGCTGAGGCTACAATGATTAAAATCGAGGAGAGAGAGCAAGTTTTTATGGATGCTGAGTATGAATACAAAATTAGCGATGCAGCTCAAGAACAGTTTGGGAAATAGGACTGACAAGGAGTGTTGACACATCATCAAACTGAGACTGATTGCTTGAATAATTGGTTTGTACCTAATTATATTAGAGTGCCCTCTTGGGTGTGTGTGTGATTGTGTGTGTAGAGCTTCTTGTGCTCCTTTGCCGATTGTGTATTGGGATAAGGGGGCCAGGGGAATTTGCTCCAAGGAAACCGACGTATTTGGTTTCTGGAGGGGGCGCTTCGATCAAATTCGAGGAGTAATTCTCCAGAACCACAATTTAATTTTAAAAGTTTACAATCAGGTTAGGGAGCCGTGGAGAAAGAGGGAAGCGCTGGAAGGGCAACCTGGTGTTTTTGTTCTGAGCCTCTGATAAGAAGGCAGCCTCTAAGTGAGTTAAATGAGAAATAGCGTCGGCACAGCTGTTGTTCCATTAAAGGCCCCCCGAGGAGGCTTTAGAGGGGGGTCTGAGAGGAGCCGATATGGGCGGTGTGCCAGCGGACCTGCTGCTGAGTCCAACCTTTCATTCAGTGACGGGATCTCTTATCAGGCAGGGAGATGTGTTGCCAGCGAGCTATCATCATCCACTTACAGATCTGTGTACGTTTAACAGCTGAGACACACTTCCTGAAATGATGCTCCATTTTCCCCAAACAATGAACCCAAAACGTGCAATAATCAATGCAAACTTCAACATTTGTATTTATTTATTTGTCTATATGTATATATCGATTGAGTGAGTTTATTTGATAGATGTGTGTTTTAGCTTAGTTTTAGTTTTTTCTTTGTTAATGCACCAACGTCACCAAGTCAAATTCCTTGTATGTGCAAATGTACTTGGCTAATAAACTTGGTTCTGATTCTGAAAATCAAACACTCAAAACCTATCTGGCATCTAAATCAAACTTTACCTTCAGATGGCACAAATAAGCCATCAAACACGCTACTGAATAGCCGTTACACACTGGTGAGATCAATTCAACACATTACTGTAAAAACCTGTTACTGCAACGAATCAGGAACCATCTGCATTTTCACAACAACCTCTATATATTTCGAATTTTCATGCTATTGCAATCTTATCACCTAATTATCTATGTGTTCAGGTATAAAAACACTGAATAAATGTAAAAATACGCAGGTCAAAACATGGGATAAAAAAAAAAAAAGACAAATCACATTTATTCTGCCTATTCTTATTCTCCTGGGGGGTCTCAGTTCTGCAAAAACAGACCAAGTACTGCCAAGTTCATGCAATACAGTACAGTCATATGATGTAGTCCTTCACTCGGCTCCACACAGTATGACAGAAGAGAAAACAACACGTACAAGAAAAAAGTACAGGACTGCAATATTACAGCAGCCTAGATATGAGTACATTAGCTGTTTTCTTCTCTGAAGGTCTGGAGTATAGATGCTGCCATGAAGCGTCTCACCTTTAGCTGTACTCTTCTGCCCAGTGTTCCTCATTGTCATTACAAGGACATGGTCAACTACAGTAGCAAGGCTCTCACCGGGTAGAAATGTTTTCTTTGCCCTTTTCATTCCTCTTACTTCAGCTCTCTCTGCTTTTGTTTGGATCCATTATTCCAAAGCGTATGAACTCACCTGTTTCCCTTTTTTATGGATGATGGACGATGTTGACAGATTTCACAGTGCACACAGAGACCAGCAACCATGAAATAAATAAATAAATAGTGAAATAAATAATTACATGTGGAAATAATTACATAAATGTGGAAATGAACAATTAAATAGCTTATATTTCCCATTTTAATTAATTAATTAGTCATATATTTCCCCTTTTATTTAATGTATCTATATATTTCCCCTTCATTATTTAATCAATTATTTATTTAATATTGTCACATTTAACCCTCCATACTTTTTATCCCTCCTCAGGTTCTGATTCGTGTATTAAAAATTTGGTTCTCAGTGTTTGGACCTTGAGAATTGAGTATAAATTGAGTTCATATTGTGATGACTTGAGTTAATTATATCGAATGCTTTATGAAGAGATGTTTGTGTAGAGTTTTGCACGAAAGGTTCAACCAATCTGCAACACGTGTGACAATAGGTGAATAGTGTTTCTAGTTTGGGGAAACAAATGATTGAGATGTGATTCACTACTTTGTGTTTGCATGTACTGTGTGCAGCTGTTGACACTATTCATCATAGTTTATTGCATTTCCAGCAGGCCTGTTTTTGAACTGCTTATTGTCATTTGGATGGATAAAATTGCCCCTAGCAGAGAGCGCTGCTTTCCAACAGTGATGTTTTCCAAGTGTTGCTATGGAAACTTTAATACTTACCCATTGTATGTCATCGGTTTGTATACCTGCACACAGGCCAGCAGAATAAAAAACAACTGAAATCTGAGAGGTTTCTGTAAGGCATCCATTTATTTGTTAGATTAAAAGTGGATGTGGGTTTCCTGTTGACCCTCTGTAAAGTCACCCGGCTCACCTCAGGAAAATGACACCTCTGCATTGTTCAGGTGAGAGCTACGCGGCAGAGTTCGACCTGAACGGGATGAATGATATGAATGGAGATGTGCTGCATTATTTCCTTTTCCTCTGTGGTACTTTCCATATTGAATCCTCTCCCTGTAAAATGGAAAGTACATTTTTTTGAAAAGTTAGTCCCTTGTTCATACTAGAAAAGCCTCCCTGCGGGTCAACTGCATGAAGATAGACAAAGACATAAATCCAGCTCTTCCAGGCATTTATATTTGAAGCCCTGCGACCATAAAATGTCCCTGCATGTAACATGAATCTCTCCTTGTGTGTCGCTTTTTTGTGGGTCATTGGCGGGCCACTTATCTTGATTTTCATCCACGTCTGAATATGACATTGAGCTTAGTATGGAACATAATTATAAAAATGATCCCAACCCCACTTCTTATCCTTGAGCCTATTTTAAAAAAATGATATCAAAAATGTATTCTGCTGTTTTTTGCTATTTCTTGCTCACTCACTCATTATTTCAATTTGTGCTTATTAAATCCAGAAAGCATCGCTCCATTGTGCCATGCAGACAAAGTAGACATAAGGAGTACACACACAGCCCACAAACACTACTAGCGTTTCTTGTATATCTTGTCTGCAATAATAATGCATTTTCAATTGCTTTGGCATTGTCTCTGACAACACTGGAGCATTTTAGGCAAATTTCTGTCCCTTTCATCTAAACCAATCTTGTTTTCAGCCTCAGTGAGTCCACATTCTGTATTTACGGTCACTTTCTTTGTCCTGTATATGTCTCTCGTACCATCAGACTCTGGCTTTCTGCACCAAGGCAAGATCCATTTAGATAGATCTGGCAGAAATGAGTCAGGCTGGCCCCAAGAGTACTGTGCGCCATCATTCTTTCTTTTCTTTTTTTCCTATTCTCTCCAAATCTGCATTTGTGGAAAAGTACACTGCTTCACAAGAACCTAAAGAAAGTCTTAATACCAAGCCTATCATGCCTCTTCTTCCTATCTCATTATAAAGTTTGTTGTCTGTAGTTTGCCCATCACTGTCACACTTTGTTTAGCTTGTAGTGCCACGTGTGACATCCTGCTGATTCTCAGTATGTCATAACGCCCGCAAACAAGCGCAGAGAGAGCTTGTCTAATCATGAGCTGTAATTTACAACATGTTAAGATCAAGACAGGAGAACGAGATTAGGGGGAGGGAGGAATATATGTGTACATTAGAGAATCTGACACAAGCCGCTGTATGGGTTCAATCCTGATGAAAGTACCCAGCCTGCAACAAAAAATGCCTCCCAAAGCGAGGAGCGTGGAGCGAGCGCAGTCGGGGATTAGCGTCTGTAATGGGGTTTCGAGGATAGGCCAGGATTTCAGATCTGGAGCGATATGGTGCCGGGGGTAAACACCAGACAGGGGACTAGGGGGATTTAGCCAGCCAGGCTTCCCCTCCACGTGGACCTGGTATCACTGTGTTTCCAAAGTACACCCATTTCCCACGGTCATTTACTCAAGCACCTCCAGAGGGGATTTGGTTATCCCCTCTCAAACAGCGCCGTGGTCTTATAAGACTGTGTCTGTACATAGGCTTGGGTGAGACAGAGGGAGACAGATAATGATTCATCGGGAGAGAGAGTGAGAAAGAAATAAAGAAAGTGAAACGCAGTAGGGAGCCGACTGGGCTGACTGACTAGCAGCGAGGTGGCTAGGTGATTTTCCACAGACAAGAGAAGTCAAACTAAGCAATACATTCTGTTGAAAATGACCCGGCAGCACTGTCCGTTAAATCAGCAATCATGAGATAGCTAACTGTGCAATTTAGGAAAACATTGCGTGCAATGTTGTGTGCAGTCAAAGAATAAATATCACCTCATTCTACGACATATTTCAGAACCGTACAGTTTCCTCATATCAAGTAATCTGTAATGTATTAGAATAGACAGACGTGAACCATAGACAGACGTTTGTTTCTATTTTAAGATGTAACCTATATCCTATAACATTTCGAAAAGCCACGCGTACGCAGATTTACAATAAAAAAAAACCCATCACGTCTGTCATTGTACCCGCGCCACAACACAGTTCAGTTTCGGTCTGTGCCTTCCCGTCTGGATTGAATTGCCTGCATCTCCCCAAATAGCAATTAAATCAGCGACCTCACTTTTCCCTCCACTAGCAAGCTAGCAAGCCTTGCAATAACAGTTGTGTCTATCCTGCGTAAAGTTCGCAAAATAACGCAAAATTACAGAAGCTGAGAATGACCGTGCTTGCAATTTTTTTTTTTTAATGCTGTTATCTCGAGATCACAAGTTAATTATGCCATTATCAAGCCGTTATCACAAGAAAACAAAAGGTTTCGTTCTCGTTTCCTCTGATTATTTATATTGTTTATCAGAGATCAGGAGTGTCATGCCAGCATGCATAGATGGCGTCTTGACAAATGTAGCAACTGATTTAAACTGAAAATGTCAGATCAAGGAGTACCCGTTATCACATCACTCCCATTGATCAACTCCCAAACCCCCACAGAGCAGTGTGTGTATGTCATGGTCCACTCCTGCGAACAGAATGGTGGCGTCCAAACTTATACTCAAATGTATGAATGACACTGTGTGGAAAACACGTTAGCAAACTAATGTTAGTTGCTGTCAGTAAGTCAATTCGACTCATTTTTGCCTGTTATACATACGCGTACAGTAGGCTACACAGGCCCGTGTTGTAATGGAAATCGGCCTTTTGTTTTTTGAGATAACGAGATAAATTAACCCGTTATCACGAGAAAACGAGCTTTGTTATCTCGAGATCACAAAATAAGTTGTGATCTCGAGATAGCGGACAAACGAATTTCATTTTCATGACGTAAATGCAGAAAAAATTGTATTATCAACATGCAATCATATTTACGACGACATATCAACGTGGTCTGGACTGGAATTGAAAAAATGCGACTCTTTACATTGATTTGAAATAATCAGCTTTGTGTCACTTTTGAGCAACTTGAGACACTTTCAGCTGCATTGTGACGTTAGCCTTGATACCATAGCTTTAGTCTTCAGGTGAAAATCTTGATATATGTTAAAAACTCATAGTACAAATCAAATGGGAATTCTAGCTCATTAAATGATACAAGGTTTGGCACACACACACACACACACACACACACACACAAAGTCATATTACCAAAAGTGCATGCCACTTTAGTCGCCCCAGCAGGAGGCACACCCCCTAACCCTTGAGGTGCTGATGCTGTGTTTTATCCTCTGAGTGGCTCAAGATAACTAACGCCTATAACGTCTCCCTCTTTTCAGTGTTGATGACACAACAGTTGATACAGCAGCTCACAAAGCGGACATGTTTGGAGACAGATGGAGTCAGGGAGCGTGTCGGGACTGTTTGAGATGAGCTTCACATCTGCTGCCCGCGAGGAACCCGGGGCCACAGACGGTCAGGGATTACACGGTGGTAAAAAAAAAGAAGAAGTTGTCAGTGGGAATCTGAATTCATCTTCCACCTCGCTGAGGCAGAGGTGTAGGGGAGCAGAGTGGCAGGGCAGGTCAGTCAGAGACCGGTCAGGTTGCCTGTGTATGGTGAGACGTGTACAGTCTAATGCAGACATACATGTCTGTAATCCTCTTTCTATCCTATCTTTCTATCTAATCCTCTTTCTAACCATCAAACTACCAACTATCAATTCATCCAATTAATCACACACACAAACACCGTAATGAGACTTAGCCTGCTTCCATAACGTAATTTTATTAATTAGCAAATATAATAGCTCTTCATCAAGCAAGAAAACACATTTGTGCTCTGTCTTCATCACCATCCAGAATGGTGTTGGTGGAGACGACATATGGGAAGGTAGTGTGAAATGGAATTTTACATATCTTGGACTCGTATTTATCTGAGGTGACATTTTCCTTCTGCATCTGAGGCTGCGCGTGACACGAGGTGAATGGAGCAGCTTCTACATTAAACAGCGATAATGTCAGGGAGTATGTTGGTAAATAAAAAGGTGCGAAAACGATCGTTTCACGTCAGAGATCACCGAGGAGCAAAATGATGCATTTTAGTTTGACTTGTGAAATCGTGAAAAATATCTTTAAATAGAATAATAAAAAAAAATAAAAATACAAATAAAATAAAACACTTTGAATTGCCTTGGACATGATTAAGGAAAAAAAAAGACGGCATGAAAGTGAATTGCAGGAGCAGCAAGCAGGTAAATGTTATCAAGGTCAACTGAAGAGTAGCCATTAGCTGTTCGGATATGAAATAAATAATCGCGATATTGATTTTTAGTCATATCGCCCACCCCTACTTATACCCTGCTTTATCAAACAGGTTTTTCTGTTTCCACTACCAAAGGCCAATGTTCTGATGGCTAATGTGATGCTGGCTAACTAGACCTCGAGTTATAAACCAGCTACATCTCACTACTGTGCTGAATGCCATCTCGTTCATTCACACCGAGGAAATCTTAACTATGGATTACAAGCGTTTCTTTCTGTTGTATCCTATTTGCTCAGCAATAAAACATGACATCTCAACTGTGTGTCAGTATAAGTCAGTCTTGTTATGTGACTGTGTGGGAAGTGGTTTACACGATTCAAGTAGGCGGACTCCCTGGTAGAAGTTTGCTTGGGGCCTCAGGGAAATCGGGATCAGCGCTGGTGGGAATTCAGGGGCAAAGAAAATTGCTGCCTTTAGATGTCTTCAGAGAGAAAACACGTATAGCTCCTTCATGTGCTCTTGTTATGATTATTGCCATCTGAATTATTGTTTCAGACAACTGTGATTGCTGTAGACTTTTTTTTTTGCTTTTTATACATAGCTCCTTGTGCATGACATGCACTGTGATTTCTGCATTGGTCTTTAGGATGAATTAATTTATTTATTTAAGAATAAATCAGTTTCCAATCAAACTGTATCAAACATTTATTTGAGTTTACAATACTTTACGATAGTTTACGATACTACAATGTGATTTTATTATCTTAAGATGTATCAACTGCTACAGCTTGGTCACCTTTGAAAAAATATTGAAAGGCAATAAAGATTTACTTCTGCCTACGGCTTCCATGCAACTATCTGCTCAGTACACAGTAAGTGACTAAGATATTTTATTATTATTACTTATTTGCCCATGCATAAGTCTCCTTTGTGTTTCTTTTTGAAGAATAACGAGACCACACAAAGTTTTGTTTTTCTTAATTTAATGAAATGACGCCAGAGACTGATCAGTGGCTATAGGTGACATTTACACCAAGTCACTGCTGATAAAGCAGGTGCAGAGTTTTTATTAAACCAATTTTGTTATTTAAACAATGAAAGTATATCATATTTTTGTGCATGTTCTTTATTTGTGGTGGATTTGAGGTTTAGATAAGGAATTTTATAAGGTTATTGCTCTATAATATATAAATGAATCAATGCTGCATAACTTTTTCACAACAGTGAATTTTCCTCCTTTAAGCCAAATATTCCCTTGAAAAGACATAACATCATAACATCATCAATGCAGCTAAAGCGTTTTTATTCATTTTGTTGTTCTTCTGTCTGCATGGAGACAAAGCCGTGACCCTGATTGTGTATCCTTCATGACTCAGCTGCATTAAGCTGGTTGTCTCATTGTTTTTTCTCTCTCGGGACCAAACGTCACCTCTGTACATCACATCCACGGAAACCTGAAAAGTTTCAAGGAGCATCTCCTCTGAATGACGCACAATACATGGCCTTTATTACCAGAATCAGCAGGCGACGCAGCCTTCCATGGACATCTCCAAACTCCCTAATGAACCCATTGTCTGTACATCTCAACCCCTCGGACAAATAACCTCATTATTGGATTTGGGCAGTTCAGACGGATCCTGATGGTTGATCAACAGCTGCATTAATAAGTAGTCTGTAGGTCAAGCTCTTCGTAGCACAAACCTTTGATTCACTACAGACTACAGTACTGTTCTACCCAGCAGGGCTCATATGGATTAGCAAAACGCCAGAGGAGCAAGCTAGGGACAGCAGGCTACACTGTGACCCCTGACCCCGGAGCCCCCCTGACCACGAACCCCTTAATTGGCTTGCTTTCCTCCCTCACACTGCGTTTCCCATTCCAATTACAGCACAGTGTTTGCATGCTGCTGACTACAGTGGAGAACCAGAGACAAGACCAGGCAGGAAGGAAGGGGGGGGGGGGGATCAGACACTGGTGCAAGGAGATGGAGATGGATGGAGAGAGAGAGAGCGAGAGAGAGAGAGAGAGAGAGGCTGCGCATGAGGGGGATGAAATGAAACAGAGAGGAAACAGCAGGGTTCAGAATACATTCGGTGCCAGGCAGCATCTGTCTCCCAAAAAAAATTGGCCTAAAAGAGAAATGAAGGACGAAGGTTGATGGGGGAGAAACAGAGAGCGAGAGAAAAAGTAAGAGAGAGAGAGCAAATAAGAAATGTGAGGAGGAAGGAGAAGGTAAGATGAAAGGGGAAATGAATAAGTTTGGGCAGTCAGTGAGTCGTCTGATCAGATGGACGGGTTCCTATCACACACATGCTGTCAGTGCGGCGAGGAGACGGCGACCTGATGGATTCGTATGATAGATGTGTGGACGCGTGGCGCCGCGGTCCCAGCTGCTGGGCTTAATGAAATGTGTCCCACTACAAGATGGAGCGCTCTGATTTAAACACATCCCGCCACGCTATTCCTCTTCTTCGCTAATACAGCCCGGGAAAGAAGCCTCCGCCGTCCATCGGGGCCTCTCTTTCTGTTTGTCTTCCTATTTGAAAGTCAGCTTTTTCAATTCGGAGCCCATCCACTATCTCTTGTCTCGCGCTGAAATGAATGGCGCTCCTATTCGGTGCACCTGTAGATCATCGACGAGTCAAACTCAATCTAAAAAAAAGTGCTTTGCTTTTTGTTTTGGTTTTTTAACCCCAACTTTCATCTTCTGCTCCCGCACTCCACCTTCAACAAGTGTCTTAATCAAACCGGTCTTGGCTAGCTCATTCTAAAAGGTGCATTTTAATGTAATGAGAACTACAAAATAAAATGTAGCACGACCAAATATTAAAGGACAATTCCGGGATTTTTAAACCTGGCCTCTATATCCACAAAATCGCCTATTATACCGCAAAATAGGTCCAAAAAGTTTCGGAATTGCTCCAGTAGATCGGTCTTCTGGACTTCTCCTTGAGCTAGACTTTAGTTTTCTGGTTAAAAAAAGATATATTTCTGAAGCGATCCTTTCAGTAATGTTGTCAGACACTTGGATAAGAAGACGAATAACAATCTGAGCCTGTCAGTGGCAAAAACAAGCACTTTTAGTGGACGTACTTAGACCGCGCTTATATGCCCCTACAGATTACGTTGCAGCCATTGAGCCCGTTTCGCGACTGCCGACTGAACCGATCTACCGGAGCAACTCTGAAACTTTTTGGACCTATTTTGCGGTATAATCGGTGATTTTGTGGATATAGAGGCCAGGTTTAAAAATCCCAGAATTGTCCTTTAAATATAGGATGGAGAAGGGAGCGCGGGAGATAGATAGAGAAGTGGGAGAGAGAGGTTTTTCTTCCCGGTTTATCATCGGGTCTCATTCCTCTCCGCCGCAGCATCCATCTTTCCCTGTTGCCTCCTATCTTTCCCTCGCCATGTCTCCTCTCTGTCACCCTGACTACTTCGTCCTAACTCCTCCTGCCTCTCTCTCTGTGTATCTTGTCCCTCGGGGGCTCGGTGGTGCTGTTTTTCTGCAGGAGTTCAGGGCGTAAGGCCAAGGAGAGTCCTCGTCAGCCAAGTATTTACAAAGCTTTCTGCCATGTCAACAAGGACAAAACTGTTTCTTTCTCTTTGCCTTCCTAGATCCTAATTCCTAACATTGTGGTTAACCTTTTTTCTCGTCGAAGGCCAGTCTTCCTCCTGTACAATACGCGTCCTTCGCTGCCTCGTCTGTGCGTACACGTCTGTGTATGTGTTTTTTTGGCGTGGACGGGCTCGCCGAAAGGCCCCGCTTCCCTCCCCGGAATAATTGATTTAACAAATTGCCGGCCATGTTTCATTCTGAGGAAGTGACAGGAGCAAAGCGGGGAGACGGAGCCAGGAGATTAATTAGGAAACAAAGTCATCTTTATGGAAATTAAATGCATCCTCTGATGATAGCCTTCCTCTCCCATCAGTCTGCCGTGGGTCTCGTCCCTCGTTGCATGATAAAGGACTGGGAGGCCTCCAGAACATCACAGAGATGACTGCTCTAACAGTCGGCGCCAGAGCCCAGTGCCCACACGGCACCCTTTAGCGATGCCAGCTCTAGCTCCCACTTTCATGGGTGATGTGTTTTGGGCTACATCATTGGAAAGCGCTGAACCCAGAAAAAACAGCTGCTCCCGAAAACAAAGCGATATCCTCGTCCGGGGAAAAAAACAAACGCAGTAAAAACAGAGGGCCCGCGTAAGGAATCAACCTCATATCTTGCACAGCCAGTACTTGCATATCTGGGTGAGTGTTTGATATAACAAGGTCCCCAGAGAGGGCATCGACTGCATATGGTAAAACTGGTATCCATTAAGTACAGTGCATACTTTCACACCATGCCCCCGACCAACGGTGATGTGAAATGTATTCCTTTCAACAAGCAGGCGCTGAATAAATAGTCGCCCTGCTTGCTCGCAGCTGCATAACTGTGAATTTTTTGTGTATGGTTGAGAGATTTCTAAATCTGTTGACCGAGGTGTGGTAAGATAGATTGAGGACAGGTTGGGAGAGCCGAACAACAGCATGACCCGCAGAGAAACCAGATCTACTGTGCTGCTCTTGTCTGTTTGATGCATTGATCTCCTCTAGCTTTCAGTTTGTTGTTTCTTCATGACATTGGTTTGATCAAAAGGAAAAACGGTCATCCACCTCCTCTCAGCCACGATTTCAAAATAGATGATTGGGTGGTAGGGCCATCACCGGAGACAAAATCAATGGACAATGAAATGGATTGAGGCTTGTTCACAAGTGTGTCATCAAGCTATATTTCATAGATCTTTCAATACGGTGGAGTGAGAAAGAAACAACGACAACAACAACAGCAACAATAACGACCACACCAATTCAACAAAAACACATAGATTGGACTTTGTATATGATGTAATGAAGCGTGCACCTACACCTCTTCATTCTCATTGCTGTCGTTATGGTACAATGCAAGTAGTATGAAATCTGAATGCATTTTTCATTCTTGTTTGTCTAGCTGCAAAAGTTTCTAAAGAGGAAATAACAATGAGAATGACAATGAGTCAAATTACGGAGAACATTTTTTGAGTTGAAATAACGCTTGGGTTGAACCTTGGACCTTTGGATCTAACAACCAGTTGGTAGGGAGTAGTAGTAGGAGTTGGATCAAATCACCGACGTGAATTTGGCAGAAGTCATCAGGAAAAAAAAAGACAATTGCCAGTCCTCCACTAGTATTGCCATCTGTTGATTTGTTACTTTTAAGGATATTATGTATTGAATAAAAAAAAAAGAGTGAATTGTAAGTGAATTACAACTGTTAGTCCAGAAGCGGTTGTCATTCTAGTCTGATAAGGGAGCCATTTTCATAACAATGGACCACACACGGGATCTCGAGCCCTGGGGTGGACGAGCCTACAGTAACGTTTGCATGTGGATTATCTGTGCAGTGTGCCTTTTGTGTGTGTGTGTGTGTGTGTGTGTGTGTGTGAATATTCCTGAGAGCCTATGTGACAATGTGAAGCTAAAGAAACAAAGGCCCAATTAGAGGAACCGTCATTACGCCCCAATCATCTGGGGTTGCACACCGAGAAATGAAAATTAGGATGGTGCCGAGTTGGCCCGTCCCCAGGGGTCCGGGAGCATCTCCGCTGCACTGCCTCCCAAGCTGTTTTTCTGCCTCCACATGCCATATCTACTCACTCTTTCCTTTCCTCTGTCTCCCTCCCTCCCTCTCTTACTGCTTCTGTTTCGTTTTTCCCATTCATCCACCTCCTCTCTTTTCCGTTGGCCCTGGCCACCCCCATGAACTGTTCTGTGTTTAGGAAGGTGCTTTCAGGTGCGATTTCCACCCTGGTAAAACAGTGTTGTGACAGGAGACAGGTCGGAGAGAAACTCTACTCTGACGAGGGGAGAGAAACGCCTTTGGAATTCCTTGTGTGTGTGTGTGTGTGTGTGTGTGTGTGTGTGTTAATGGCAGTCCAAGGCAAGCACAGGATTTCCTGTGTCACTGGATGACTATCACAGTTTCTGTCTGTGTTGAAAATGCCCCCTTTCAACTGTTTATTTGTTGCCATCTCTCTCCTGTTGCTAGGTTTAAAAGCTATCAAGCCGCAAGGCAGGGCACTCAATCTGAGTCGAGGTTGAAGAGGTCGGACGAGGTCTTCGGGACATAAATTCAAACCACTTTCTAAGCTGAGATGTGAAGGCTGCGTCTTGCGGGATTCAAGCTGAAGAGAGACAATCCATCTCAATATATAAAAAATACAACAAAAAAAATACTAATAAATAAACAGAAGAGTCAAATGCAAGACATCCTTTCGCGAATAAGACACGCACCGATGCACACACTCAACGTTGCAAGCAGACCCAGAGAGAGAGAGAGAGAGAAAGAGAGATGAAGAGAGGGAGAGTTCTGAACCAGAAACCAACTAAATAAGTGATGAAATGGCCTGCACTCAGAGAAGAGACCAAATGAAAAGTGTGCAGACTCTACAGAGCTACACCCTCAAAACAATGTCCCGGTCAATACTGCTCCATCTCAAAGAAAGAGTAAATAATGTAATTGGTAGAAAGCTGATGCAGTCGTCTGCTGGATATAGCGTGCATCAGTTTCTAAAAAATACTTTCCATAGCACTGACATCATCACATGTGGTGGATATGCATGTACACACACACACACACACACACACACACACACACACACACACACACACACACACAGGCACACATATTCATTTTTAATTTCAGGTTTTGCTCAGCTTCCCCTTTGCTAATGAAAATTCTGCTGGACGTGTCTGGGAGAAAGGATCTCCTCTATTAATTTCATCCTGCTCTCTCCTTATTGGTCCACCATCACAACCCAAATGAAATAACCCTGTCAGGTCTGATTCAGGGAAGACATTGCTCTCCCAGTACAACGGAGACACATCCGTATGTCACCGTGGCATACCATCAGGATTTGGGCTTAGCATCCATGTAAAGTTTCTCAGCATATGACAATCTTTAGCTAAGTAGTGATTCTGACTTGTAATCACAAGGATCACACTGAAGTGCAATGATTGTGGAATCATACATCAATGTTTAATAACATTCAGACATACTGTATATGAGCTCTATCAAAGGATTTAGATAAGCTGTTTAAAGGCTGAGAGGAAGAGCTGAGCCCACACAGGGGAACTGAATACCACAACTACAGGAGCTGATATCCACAAGGAACAGGTTCATGAATGAACTTTAATCCTCACATACACATACATGCAGTGAAGTTATTTTTCTGGACACCCCCCATACGGAAATGTAATATATGACATATATGCCCCATATCAGCGAGCGATACTGCCATATATGTTACATATAAGGCGATATATTATTTCCACATACATACATCCTCTGGATGTATGAAGATATAGGTTTTAACATATATGAAATATCCATATATATGTATAAATAATTATATACGTGACATATATGTCACAAAATCCATTATACATACATATTTGTATGGGCTAGAGATATATGTCATAGTTCCAATAGGTTTCATATATAGTTTGTACATGCATGTACATATATGTTTTTCCTTCATATGTACATATATTTCATATATGGAAATGTACTATATGTACACCCTCCTGGTGGTGCCGGGGATCGAACCAACGACCCTCTGGTGATGGGTCAGCCTCTCTAACTGCTAGGCCACTCTGCTGCCTACAAAATGCGCATCCCTTCCAAATGGTCGATTTGGGTAACGCAGTGGTGTATTGAGTGAGACCACCCTTCAACCGCAGGACCAAGTTCAGGCCCCTGCATCAGCAAGCGTCTGCTCTGCTGAAGCGTCTTTGAGCAAGACACTGAGTCCCTACCAGCTCCAGGCGTGTTGTGTTTCAGCGGACCACAGGGTGGTCAGAGAGCAGGGTCCACATGTTTAAAAACTGCTTTAGCATTTGCTATGTCTGGTACTTTTTTTCTAAGCAATAATAATTGAAATCATTTGGAAAATACAGAATAATAGAATTTTCAACTTTTATCTTTAATTGTAGCGCCACTCACATTGCACTACAGCAGGTGTCGGCAAGTAAATTTGGCCTCGGGCCAATTTTTTTTAAGTTATTAGATGGCGGGCCAGAACATAAGTAGAGGTAGAAGACATTGAATTTAAAAAGCTACCCGTGTGATCAGTAGGCTATTGTGAGGTGTGTGTGTTAATGGGAGTCAAGGGGAGTCAAGGATAGGAATCCCCCACAGGGAACCCACAGCCAGGCGGACCCACAGATCTAACTCTATCGGCTGACCTCTTCAATACGACGCGGGTGAAGGATGGGGGCAACTTAACAGATAAGTGTGTGTGTGTGTGTGTGTGTGTGTGTGTGTGTGTGTGTGTGTGTGTGTGTGGTGTGTGTGTGTGTGTGTGTGTGTGTGTGTTTTGTCATTCGCTCGTGGGGCCCTCAAGCATTTGCCGTCCTAGGGCAAATATCGACAAAAAAAGAAAATACAAATTTGGAGGGCCACAAAATAGTGCTGGCGGCCAGTTATGGCCCGCGGGCCGCCTATTGCCGACCTCTGCCCTATGGGCTTAAAATGGTAATCCACAAGATCCTTGTATTTATTTAGTTGCCATCTTTGGTGCTCAGCCTCATTGCTGTGGTGTTTTTACACTGCATTTCCGAGAGATCAGCTGTCAATCAAAGTGTGTCCAGCACTGTGACGTCTTTCTGTTGATGGAGTTTGAGTTCCTGTAGGTGGCGCTCTTTTCTTTGTCTGTTCAGCCCTGGTGGCTATCGTTGCTCATTCTAACTACCCAGTTCCTCTAAGGGCCTTTTATGAGAAGTCTTCTTGCTGTTATTGAGACAACTGCAATTAATCCACCAGAAAATAATGAGGACAAGCTATTTTTAAAATGCTACACATTGAAAATGCCATTCCCCATAAAACTCTCTGTTAAAAAAAGCCTGACAATTCAAATGGCAGGTGCTGGAAATGGGTTATTGGAATATTACTGATTCCCGAGCTCAAAGTTAAGAAGCTGCACAGTCCAGATCTGGATAGAAGTAACTTTCATCATGTATCCTTTATCTGAGGAACATGTGACATAAGTCCGCCAACTTCCGAATCAAAGCCTAAGTGCAAGGATAAAAGAGACATAGAATGCTTGGGGTGTGGTGGTGCAAGTGGAAGTGTGAGCCTCCCCCCATGCTGAGCTGTAGAGTGTCAGACACTAATGCCTCTGGATAGAAGCTCTACTCTAGGGTATTAACTCAAACATGGAGGACTAATGCCATGGGATAAAGCGTTCAGCCTCACTTACAGGGGCACAGGCACTCCCACAGGATCACAGGGCCTGGGCGGCAAGCATTAAATTACCACAGACTTGTGCAAAGGGATAGACTGGAGGCAGAGGCGCACAGCGCTAAACAGTATCCATAGCCTGAAGACTTTGATTTTAAGATGTTTAGTATGGGCAATGTGCCAACACAAATATATAATAGAAAAAATGCAGCATAGAACATGGTGGGCTTATAACAGTAGTGTACTTTCTGGCTCTGGGAGCAAGCTAGAGAATCACCACCTGAATGTTTACACAATTAAGACCACAAGATATAACATCTCTTGTATGTCGCAGAACAAATAGATTTGGGCGTAATTTAACCGTAATCAGAACCACAGCATGTTATTTTACACCTCTATCTTTACTGCGTTGATTTGCAATCATAACAGAAATTGTTTTAGGCAGAACATTTTTTATAAAGTTACTCATTACTATTACTCATCCAATTTTGATTGAAGCCTCTTCCCAAATTAGCCTTTACTCGCCACCCTAAGCCATCTGGTCATGGTGGCGGAGTAGCGGTTATCCATGAGACTAATTTCAAACGCTCTCCTATCTCTTTTCATAATTACTGCTGAACTGAGTCACTGAGCCTCCTTATTAATGGTAGGACCTCTTCGCTGTGTGTCCTCGTACATAGACCGCCAATGCTATAACAAATTAATTCATGATTTCTCTGAACTGCTGGCTTTGATCATGCCAAACATTTATAATATTTGAATAATTGGGGATTATAACATCAATCTGTTGTCTGTACAGTGGTCTTGCCTCTGATTTCTGAATCTTTTGGGTTTTTTAATTCAGTTCAGTGTAGTGAACTTGACTTAGTATTGTCACTTGGATTCACCCCAACCCAATGTGTGTATCTGACCATAAGGCCATTGTTTTTAATTCCCTGTTGCCTTGCCAGTCTCCCAGCCTCTATGCACCAGTCTGCTCCCGCATCTTTAACTCTACTTCTGCCAGCTAATTCTCAGAGGACTTTTGGACAACGACTTCCAATACTACTCTATTGCTTCTGCCCAATACCGAGGAGCTTGTTGATCATTTTAATAGCACCTGCTTGCTCCCTTTACGAACAAAAAATCCCCAGATATATACCCATATAATGTATAATTCATGTAATAATCATGAAAAAAAGGCATAAATGGAAAGCTGATAAACTGCAAGGAAAATATTATGAAAGACTTAATGTTGAAATATCAGAAAATGCTTAAGGATCCAAGAGGAGCTTATTTCTCTGACTTATTTCAAAGAAGCATCATAACTCAGGGGTGCTCTGTCAAATTATTGATTCAGTTTACCCATCGTATAGTCACTGTACTGAAGTCTCCCCCAAAAGATTTTTAATACATTTCAATATTCCTTACCAAAAAAGCACAGTAGAGAATATAAGACCCTCTCACATCTCACCCTCTGACAGGGACCTATCTATCAGTGTTAGTTATTCGGCTGTGATGTGCTGTTTTGAAGCCACTTTCCCCCAGGTCCTGGAGGAGATGGTGTCTTGCATGAAGTCCTCCATCTGTTCCCTAGATGTTCCCACGAAGATTTTAAAGACATACTTGAATCAGGCATGCTTCCCTTTTAAACATACAGTAGTGCTTGGAGTTAAAGGTGCATGACACAGAGTCTTGACACCTTGCTAATGCAGACCATAGGCCCATCTCCAAATTTTAGTAAACAATCCCTCTGATATCCTTTATTAGCCAGAATAACTTGAAAATTTTGGTTTTAGAGCACTTCATAGCACAGATACTGCTCTCCTCAGTCCTAGATCTCACTCTGGCCTTTGATGCCATAGACAATATCATAATTTAGTAGATATATACATTATAAAAACATTATTAGATTGCTTCATAAACTGGCTTGGTCTCGAAGACAGACATCTTCACTGGTTCAACTCATTTCCTCCCAATAGGACATTTTCTGTCACTCATCTTCATCCTAAGCAGATATTACATGTGGGGCCCCAAAGGATTCAATATTTGTCCCCATTGTATTCTTCATTTACAAGCTTCCACTTGGATAAATTATTTGTAGACACAATATAAAATGTCATTGATATGCTGATGATACACAGTTATATCTGCCTATAAAACCTAATGACTAACAGTCTAGCCACTCTCATAAACTGCCTCATGGATATAAACTGTTGGGTGTTGCAGAATTGTCCACAACTAAATTAAACCAAATCAGAAATAGATTTGTAATTGTTGATGCTAATTTGAGTTTTGACAGGTTAAGGTTAAGGGCTCCTAGACTTTGAAACAGCCTGCCGGAGGAGCTCAAGCTGGCTACGTCTGTATCATATTTTAAACCACATCTTAACCATGTATTTTTACAGCCTTGCCTTCATGAACTGACCTTTTATTAATTGTTTTGACTTTCCTTTTATGGTTTCTGCTTTGCTTTATATTTCTTACCTTGCTTTTTCCTTACTGTTGATTTTATCCTAATGTTTTTACTGCTTTGTAAAGCACGTTGTAACTGTTTTGACAAGTACTACACTATATACATAAATATAATTGTTACTAGTGTGGTGGAAATCTTAGAACTCCAATCTAGGTTTGTTAACCTTAATGTCAATCATCAGCAGACACAAGAGAACAATTCGGTTAGTAGATTTAATACGTATATATGGGAAGAAAGAAAGCAAGACCACATCAATGATGGTGTGGTGGCAAATCTTCTCCAACATACAGACATTACAGAGCAGCTTATACAGGTCTAAACTAACTACACTAAAACAATAAAACACTAAATGATGAAGGTAACAAAGCAATAAAAAGGGAAAGAAGTCAGAGGTGTGGGAGGACATTTGCTGACCTAAGACTGACCCAAGAGTAATCCAAAAACAGGAGAACCAATCTCATCTAAAGATGTCACAAGGAAACATGTGGTCTGAATTATATTCTACACTTTTTTTTCAGAATACTGCAGCTTTGAGGGACCAGGCAGAAAGGCTCGAGGAGACAAGGTGTAAAATATGGCAGAGATAAGTTTGAAAAGCTTTTATTTTATTTATTTATTGTTTGTTTTTAGACTGTCAAAGGAACTAAAGAACACCACTGAAGGAAAAGTCAGGGATTGGTGGCCAAGTGGGGTTCACCAGAACAAAGTTATATACTGTATATATAGAAACATACAAAAAGATAATAAAAACAAAACCTGTTGGTGGTTGTAGTGTTAACCAACTATAGCCTTGCTGTGACTTTCTTCACATTGCTTCTTTCAAGGCCCCTCGGTGATGTGATGATTGGCATTTTGAAAGTGACACTTTAATGCCACTCGAGAGGCACTTTGTCGCTCCCTCGTTATTATGTTTCCACTTCACCGCTCCATGACTGATGTCTAAAATGGCCCTCATCATCATTATTTTACACAAAAATTAGAATGGTCAAAACAATTATGTGGGTGGTACGGAGGCTCAGCAGTTACTCGCAGCGAGAAGGCCCTGGGGTCGATACCCGTCCTTTCTGTGTAGAGTTTGTGTATTTTCCATGTTTTCATGTGTTTTCCTCCAAGTACCCTGGTTCCCACAGTCCAGCAACTGATTGAACAGTCCAATGATTGTATGAATGAGAGCGAGCGTGATTGTCTGTCTATCTCAGCTCGCCCTTTGATGGACAGCGACCTGCCCAGGGTGTAACTCCGCCTTCCACCATATGCATGCTGGGATAGGCTCCAGCCCTCGTAACCCTGAATGTGAATAAGATGGTAAAGAAAACAGTATGACAACATATATTTTGTTTAGGCAGAGCGTGTTTTAGAAGATGTGTCATGAGTAATTATAAACGTATGTGAACAAAGCCGGATATATTTGACCTTTGGGCTAAATACATTTATTGATTGAAGTTTGTGAAACCCTTGTGATTTTAAATTTTTACCATGCAGTCCATATTGAATCAAAGAATAGCCTTTTAATCATCCTCTTACTAAGCCTCTTAACTGAAATAAATAATCTGTATTTACAAAGTTATTTTTTAGAGGAATTTGTGACTGTAGTAAAATGAAAATAGTTTAAATTACAGTACAGGTGTAAAAATAAATGAACCTCCTTGCATCAGTTAAATGAAGTAGGTAAGCAGGTAAGAATCAACCCTCATTGAGATCTGTAAGGAGACGTAAGTGAAAATCCCCCCGGAAGATACCAGACACTAATCAGTGGCTCCAGGAGACCACAGGAGCCACAAGTTAATGATTAAAGGAGTTCACATATTTGTGCGCACAGGGATATATTTTAGATTTTTCTTTTTGTTAAAACTCAGATTTATTTGTGCACATTCTTAATTAGAAATATTTTCATTGAGATTTTAAGTTTAGATTAAAATTTTTATAAGGTTATAAGATAATATAAGATATGAAATAATGACCACCGGCCTATAGGGTTCACAAACTTTCAACCGATGGTCCGGGAGTTCATTTGAACAAAATGACATGTTGGAAGGGATGGTGACATTCATTCAAGTGACACTTCACAAGCATTTCCTGTCACTCTCGTCGTTATTCACCCACTCCACCGCTCTCTGAGGCTGATTTCTGAAATGGCCCTCATCATCGGCCTTAACCTGCCTGCTGCTCACTCAGCGGAGTAGGGCAAAGTGAGGGAGTTTTACAAAGTGATGGCGCGGACTAATGGTGGTTTGAAAGCAGTTGTGTGTTCTCCATGTCTCACCTTGCCACCTCAGCAGAAGCATCCCAGGAGGGTGGAGGACTATGGTAAGAGCCTTTCTACCAGGGAATACTCAGTAACATCTATAGCCACATCAATTATGTCCATTATCACCAGCTTTCTGTCATGCATCTGAGCCACTCCACTGTGAAATATTCTTCAAAAAGCATCCATCTATCTATCTATCTATCTATCTATCTATCTATCTATCTATCTATCTATCTATCTATCTATCTATCTATCTATCTATCTATCTATCTATCTATCTATCTATCTATCTACCTACCTAGAGAGCAGCATCAAATACAACGTTTACAGACACACAATATACATGGCTATAATGAAACTTTAACTGTGTACTATGATAGGATACTGTCTTATCCTAAAGGCACAATATTGTAGTTTTTACTTTAAGAGCAGCCCATATATGATAATATAGCTGTGCATTTGCTTTTTGACACACGATATCCTGTTGTTTATCTTACATACAGAATGCAATTTCCAGTGTGATATGGAATCTGATTCTTCCACACACTGTTATACTCATGCAGAACTGGTATAAAAAGCCGTGTCAGACATATTTCAAATGGTTTTGACATTTAAGATTGATCTTTTCTCCCCCTCATAGGGCACCAAGCGGCCAGCGGTGAGAGAGCGTAGGTGCTAACTGCTTGATTTAAGGGGGAATAGACACTGGAATCACCCAGTGGAACACGCTCCATAGCAAGCTGATAGTAGCAGGCATCCTAGCTTGTCATGCGGTGCATAGCTACAGTGAGTCATGACACAGAGGCAGGTTAGTTTTTTGAAGGCCCGGGCCCTTTCCTCTTTTCCCAGCGCAGCCATTTGGGTTACTGCATAAATCACCTCTAAGTCGCCTTAAGTCCAAATCCTCATGAGCTTTGAATGGCGTCTAGCAGTAGGACTGTGGGATTGCCGAAAATTGAATTTTAGTTCTGCGGATTTACTTATTGTTGGGGGTAATCATTCATGGATTTGGTTTCGTCTCAGTTGCTTTTTTATTCACAGTAGAGATATAGGGATTTCATACATGCATGCCATTAGAGGGTTATAATGGGCCACTGACGACAGGTTTTACAAATTGGATGTGACTTGAATTATATTTCAAAAGCATTTCAATTCATTCACAAGCAGAATGGATAATCAGCAACGGTAGCCACTTGATTCAAATGATTCTCAGGGTCATCTGGTTATTCAATGAATTTTTAAAACTGAACCTTGAGAAACCAAGGGTATACTGTTGTCTGAATGAATGATATGATGAACCTTACACATGGAACCTGTGTATAGTACATTGAACACATCATCTACCGACACCTACACAACGAGACATGTGAGCACGGCCTTTCTCTCCACTGCAGCGTGCTGTCAGTTTCGTTAAAGCAAATTGCTGTTAGCATAATAATTCAGTTAATTGTCATACAGCCGACATAGGGGACGTGTTGGCAGCTATCTATGCATTGGCTGATGTGTAGCCATCGGCGAGGCATTTAGCGTGACCGGGGGCAGGGCAGCCATCAATTATTCTGTGGGCGTGCCAGTGCAAAGGTAAACAATACCTGTAATTAGGGGAGGTCTGCGCTGTGGACAGGGAGATTAATGAAAGGGCAGTCATTTCCACTGGTGCCCAGAGACGAGAGGTCTCTCACAGTGATGGCAGCGCTGCCAGACTAAGCAAACAACTGAGCCATATACTGTGTCTATGCGTGTATGAGTGTGTGCGCGTGTGTTTGTGTGTGTGTGTGTGTGTGTGTGTGCATGTACATGTGCACCAATAACAAGAGAGGAGAGGAAGCCAAGATACTGTATATGCAGGTCAATGCAGGGGCACAGTCTGCATGCACATTCCTGTCAGTGAGTGTTTTAGGCGGCATGCGTACAACAGTTCAGTATTCATTTCCATGAGTACACCGAAAAGTTCAATATCAAGTACACTTCCCGTTTCCATGATGATGATAGGAGCCAGCTCACTGCACCAAGCACAGCTGCTGTAGGGGCTTTGAGTCCCTGAAACCGGTATTGCTGCACTGTATAAGCATATAGTATATATATATATATGTTCCAACTCCCTCTATTGTAACGAACATGTGAAGAAGTTTGGGGTAAAACACTATTTTTAAATTGATACCCTCTATGTATATGTATAGTAACAAATTTCAGAGGCAAATTTGTCATGCTGTTGTGAAATAAGAGCATATTTATGGACTCAAGCTGTTGTCCTGATGATTATGCAGTGAATTCAGCACCAAGGACAGCAAACATGTACGTAGCTTCCACCTTTATGCGTTCCTTCCTTTCAATTCATGCCAGACGTTATTTCAAGGTGCTTCTGCGAACATATGAAATATTACATGGGTTTGCGTCGTCCTATTTAGCACCATATATATATATATATATATATATGTATCACCATGCTCCCTCATATCGGAAGACTCTGACTACTTATCTATCCCAGCAGTCCAAAAGAAAACGGCAGTCGGCAGAGCCTTTTCTTACCACGTTGCTTTTCTATGGAGCAGTCTCACGTTGAAATTCTAGTTATTTTAGCTTCAGATTTGCACAATTACTGGGACTGAGGTTCATGGGAGTGAGGACTGTTTCAGCTGCTGCGGTCAGGCAAGTCAAAACAGAGAGACTGAGACGGAGTTTCTTTCCTCAGGCCATCAGGACTGTGAACTCTGACCTCACCAGGGCCCCCACCAAGACCCACACACTGCCCCTCTTATACACACACACACTCACACACACACGCACACACACACACACACACACTGTCTCACACACACACACTTAGGTAATGACTACACATAGTATAGTATATTACATTCATACGATTTCCCCTACCTACCTCTTATTCTATATTTTATATTTTCATTTCCAAAGTGCTCTTACTGTATATATTGTGTTGTTGTTTTTTTTTATATAAGAGCTCTTACTGTAATTACTGTAATTACAGTAATACTGTAAATATTGTGTTGTTGTTTTTTACTGTAAATACTGTGACCTGTGGCCCTTTTGCACATTCCCGTTGAGCATTGCCACTTTTTCATTTCACTACACACCCCGTGTGTGCATGTGACAAATAAAGTTCTTGAATCTTCTTGAATCTTCTTGAATCTTGAATCTTGAATCATAGAGTAAGGTCAGACTAGTTTGCCAGCATTAGTTCAGGTTTCTGTCTATGGGTAGTTTGTATGTCATGTATCATATCTAATCGTTGTTTGCCCACTCTGGTCACTCTGGTCCTTAATTGCCTGCATGAGTTGCCAAAAATTGGAGATTGGTGAAGCTAGCTAACAAAGAACAGATGGAAACAGCATCACTCAGGGTAGAATTTGGTGTCATGGTAACGTGTGCATGTAATAAAATAGCATCCCAACAGTCAAACTATCATTGCCACATGTCATTTTAGAAGACCTTGATTGAGGTACGATGATTGGAATAAGTTATGGTCATGATCCACGTTTTATTTTGAATAAGAGCAAAAGTGGTGCATGTGTACATATGAGCATACAGCATTTTGTACTGCAACACTGTTTTCAACATCCAACAGCAGCTTGTGCAACATCCTTAATTTGAACAGCATCTGCAGCCCTAAAGGAGCTCAGCGTCAGTTCAATCAGGAAGGCTACCTCCTCCTTCATTCATAATGCTGTCAGCTGGAGCCAGACACGCCCCCAGCTCTGCATCGTCTAATCACCCTAGCCCACGCTCCTTTCTCCTCCCCTTCCTCCCTCTCCAGAAACCAATCGCTAACCATTTCCCTCTATTTGTACCCCCTCAGCTGCTTCCATGTTTCTGCCTAAACCGCACCAGTCTGACGCACCACCTCCTCCCCCTCCACCACCACCACCAGCATCACGGCTCCATCAGATATCCAGAAGGGTCAGATCTTCAGCCCCGGATCTTCATGCTCCTGCACATTCTCTCATGTTGTTAATAAATTCTTATAACTGTAATCCTCTCGTGATTGAAATAGTGTTGACCTTTTACAGGATCATCTGCCTCCACCACCCCTGTAACACCATTATTGATTTATTTGTACACGTTAAATAAACCTATACACCACATCACATTGTATCTGTTTGATTTCGATAACCTTTGTGATTGTGTGTGTGTTTGTGTGTGTGATACGTTGGCGCAGATGTGCTTGTATGTGGTTTGTGAATCATTTATTTCCTGAGATATACTGACCTCCACGTTAGAAATTAGAGAGTCTACAACAGTGTTGTTTGAAAAGTTTCGCCCAGAGTCCCTATAATCCCATCAAACTCAGCTAAGTCTGTGAAACCCCTGTGTCTCAGTGAGTGTGTGTTTATACTGCTGTTGCTGCTGTGTGTATGTGTATGCATGTGTCTCTCTGTGTGTCTGTGCATGAGCCTAGAAAGTCCAACAGCAGTGATTTAAGTGGGATTTAAGACACCAAATCCCTCTCTCTCTGAAAAACAATACTTTGTGAGCCGCCACCTGTCAAACGTCACACGGGAGGAAGGCCCTATAATCTGCCATCGCGGCTCTTGCAAGGCCTCGTGTTTGAGCCGCCGGCCACTGGGACCCATGAACAAAGCCACCGCATGTATATCCCATGATTCCCTCACGTCAGAACCTGCCCTGGCTGCATTTCCTCCTGTTCCCCGCGGCGATCATTCATCATGCCGTCACAGACTGGGTTGAGGGGGGGAGCAGGGGCTCATGTATCTCCGCCGTACAGCAGCTCCTGGATCAGGCGTGAGGCACCGCCGCATTAACCAGCTGCTTCTTTTGTGCTCAAAATACCTCATCTGCATTAACGATTTATCTCATCATCTACTGAATTCATTTATTGTGAATCTCCAGGATTGTACTACAGATAAAAATCAGGTTCAGGTTTACAAAATAAGCTACTGGACACAATGGATGAAGTGAAATATCCCTATATTCCTGTGGATTGTTTTAAGAGTTTGTCTACTGGACGGATTTGTGTACATTGTGTACATTGCGTATTTGGTAATATAATATTTAGGTCGCCTGCATTGAGAAGATTTAAATGTGGATTTTTAGCGCAACCAATTATGTAGCTGAATCGTTACAGTAAACACAGAACAATGTAAATAATACATGATTTCTTATCTTAACTGTGTGAGTTACTACCAACTGGCTGGCAGCAGGATGTTTAATGAAACCAGCCAAGAATTAAAGCTAGTTCTGGACACAATTGTTCTTCCAAGATCACCAAATATCAGACTAGGACTAGGCTTAATCCATGGCTGTGACACCAGGCCAGATTGGTTTTGCAACACCTGGACTTATTGTGTGAAGCCATGTAGTTATTTCCAGCCACCATTGATCTGCCTCTGCAGCCCTGTGACACTGACACCACTTTGTTTTAGTTCTTTCCCCAGCTTTTGTTGCCTCTTCAACTGGTGCATGTATTTTTTTTAAATCTTCACGCTGATGTACTGCTTCAAGCATAACTTTATCCATATTATCACTCTACTCCTGTGCCACTTTGAGTGTTTTTTTTTTGCAGCGGTATTTTAAGCTGCATCCCCGTCTTAAGCCATTCCCATGAACGTGATGTGTCAGGGCTTATTCCCACACCCCAGCAGGTTGTTGTTCTTCTTGATAGCTCGCCAACAGGCATATTACCAGCCCGGTTGTTATTGTCACTGATGTACAGCCCCAAGACATTGCCTTTCCCCTGTTCACAGTTCCACCGTGTGGTACGTGTCATGTAATAAGAGTGTACACCTTTTGTCCAAGCCGTGGGTCTATAGGGACCCTTTGGGGGGGGGGGGGGGGGGGGGGGGGGGGGGGCGGTGACACGAGATTGAGGTGGCACGTCTGGTCGCTGTCCCTGGGAGACGAATGGGCATGGTCACCCCCTGATGTCCCCAGACATCCCCAGATGTTCCCAGACCTCATGCGGCCAGAGTAGTTGACAGGCCCAAGAGACACCGAGTCACAGCATGATTAATCGCCACACACACTATAGCATACAGGCTCGTGCAGCCCGGCGCCTGCTGGCCCTCTGCCGCATAACTGGCTAGTGAGTATAGCAGCAAAAGCACCGAGCAGAGAGGAAGAGCTGAGAACACCACTTACTCACTCTGATGGAAACATTGTGCACTGTGTAAATTATCATTGTAAGCATGCATACAGTACTTCTTGACCCGTAGAGACACAACAGCAACACGCTGAGACGTGTTTGATAATAGAATCTGACAACGGGCCGACAGATCTCTGCAGTATGCATTTTTTTTGTATTCACTCGGCGGAGCTTTGCTTTGCCACATTTCCCTGCAAATCTGCGTGGGTGTTTTAAGTGGTCAGTCCATTGCACGGGGCAGTTTGGGGGTCACGGCAAAGTGAGGAAACTTCAAAAAAGTGTAAGTGCTCGTGGATGTCCCAAGTTTCCCGGCACTTCCCTGCCCACTCCGTTAGAGTTAACGACGATTAGTGCCTGCTTACCCAATGAGCTGGCTTAATTAAACCTCACCCATCAGGACTGCTGTCATTTACCAGGGTTCACTTGCAGGGAGCCGCTTTACAATTACAAAAAAAAATAGCCCCGAAGAGATAAGAGAGAGAACTTTAGTGAGAAAAGCTCCCGGCAGGCAGGATAATTCAGTCAGTCATTGCTTACACAATCCCTATTCTTAGCAGGCGTTTTGTACAGCGCAGTATCCTCCAGAGGGATGTCACATACCTTCAAAGCAGCCTAAGACAACGGTGTATCATCTGACAAAACAAACAGGCTACTGAGGAGATAACTGCGCCTTTAATTGACAGCTCAGTGATGGCTCGTTATCCCTTTATTGGGTTACGCAAAAAGGAGTTGCGCTTTGCTGAAAACCCAGAGGATTTCCGCGGCCGTCGCTCAGCTGACTCAACCCCAGCATCATTCAAATGCAAATGCAGCCTGGCACAGGGATGGCTGCTCTCAATCTAATACAACTCTTTTCATCTTCACTGGGTCATTCTCTAGCCTAGCCTTTTGTTGG
Organism: Hoplostethus mediterraneus; assembly: GCA_034670385.1. Lineage (NCBI taxonomy): Eukaryota > Metazoa > Chordata > Actinopteri > Trachichthyiformes > Trachichthyidae > Hoplostethus > Hoplostethus mediterraneus. Next base: position 1,881,572 of record JAXDDW010000043.1, on the reverse strand, counting down.
TAGAGACCTGGATGACCAATTTAGATGAAAAAAGAGAGTGCTTTGCTTTTTATTAAGCACACATTCAAAATTTGTATGCCAGGATCAGTCATACAACAAGACAGGAGGTATCAGCTGTCTTCCTCTCTCTCTCTCTCTCTCTCTCTCTCTCTCTCTCGCTCACTCTCTCGCTCTGTCATGTACTTCTATCATCAAGATGTATGAGTGGCTCTTTTGTTCTGGAGGTTGAGGTCAATCCCCTTAAGTCGTTCTGACAAGGTTTGGATCCAGCATCAAAGCTGGGCCTGAAATGAAAGGATAATGATGCTCGCGTCTACAGTGTTAGGGTTTTTTTTTCCTGGTGGGATCAGATGTAAAATGGCAAATGTACAGCAAACAGATTCAGCCTGCATTAGAAACCCCCAAAAAAGTGCCACTCTAACAAAGCACTCCAATTGTCCTGTCAGTTCACTTTGGGCATGAGAAAAGGTCACCCTGGCACAGTTGCTATTTGGGGTGACTGCAAAAACAGAAAGGTCGCAGTTTAATCCAAAAAAGCAGGGAGGCAAGTGAAAGAGTGAGTTGGAGAGCAAGAGATGGAGAAAGGGAGAGAGAGAGAGAGAGAGAGAGAGAGAGAGAGAGGAAGTCCTGGTTCTACATTCAAACAAACCTGGAGCAATCCCAGACCCTGGCCCAGATCCGATTAACTCATTTTAGATAGCTATGGCAGATTGCCTGTAAATACTTTTTCAATTTGAACGATTAGGAAGGGAATGGCTTTGAGGAGGCTGAGAGCATCTCTGACATGGTGGCAGGAAATCCCTTCGCCTCAAAATGCTTTATGCCACCCCAGAGGGAGAGATCCCTATCGCTGCCAAAAAAGATGCTATCTGCAGTCGGTGTGACATCACAAAAAAATAAATCAAACCCTGAGTTGACAAAAAAAAGGAAGACGTGACTCGGAATATCCTGTTTAAAATCTGTGCTTCTCCACGTAGAGAGACTTTAAATCTGTGTTGTGATGCTGTCTCCTATATACAAGACAGAACAGCCGAAGGGTTTTCATGACCTGCAATTACCTGCAGCCTTCTTCATACAGCAGGTATGCTTATTTCCTACCCTTGAGATATCACTCACACACACTGTACGATCTCTTCCGGGGAGCATGATGGATTTCACGGTGCTCTGCAGAGTTATCCGTGAGGAAGTGAGTTTGAGAGGCTTTGATAGCGTCGGGCCTCCCCTTTCCTCACCCACGCTTGGGTTGCCTAATCGGCCCTCCAGCCGCATCTAGCCAGATGAAGGAAACCCTGTTGACTCCTAATCTGTGTCGCCCGTGATCCGTTCCCCCCACCTCGGCAGCACATGCGCTACCGTGTGCAAGCGAGTAGGGAAGTGTGGGTTTGTTTTCGTCGTGTCATCGTGGAGGTTAATGGAAGCGGAGGCATGAAGCGCTTGAGGAAACAGGAGACAGAATGTTTGGTTTCACTTTGTGCAAGCGCTCCCCCGTCGTCTCCCGCGCCTTCCTATCCCTACGACCTCTTTTCTCTGTTTGTCTTTGTCTTCCACTGTTCAATTCCTGGGTTTACATATCTTTGTTTCTTTTGTTCCATTGGCAAAGACGCAGGAACGAAATAAGGGATGGATCTTTGATAGCACACGGTGATATTCACAGTAAATACATGAGACAATGATGGAGGAGGTAATGTTGAGGGTGGGTGTACTTGTGTGTATGTTGTTTCAGTGTGTATGCATGTGAGTTTGCAACTGCTATGTGTGTGTGTGTGTGTGTGTGAGTTGGGGTAGAAACAGTTATTTAGCCAAATCATACTTTGATGAACGTGTCACGGTCAGTTCCAGTTAGCTGCACTAATGCACAATGCTTGTTTCCAATGTTACACAAGCAATGAAAAGCTTGCAAGGTCGTGTTCCAAATTTTGCAGCCTTTGCTCTTAAGATTAATCATTTAAGAAAAAAAAGCAGCAGTGTATTGCATACAAGACATTAAGCTAATTTAATTGAATTTAATTAATTTGCTTGATGCTTTTTCATCTCCACTTAGTTAACTCATAGCTGTTGTGTTTCCCTGGTCATTTCCTCATGATGTGCATTATTTCTAATCCTGTATTCTGTTCTACTGCTACACAAGTTCACAAAGTGAAGAGCAATTTTACACTCGATGGAACCAAAACATTTTAAATGTGCATGGTCATTGTATTATTTATTTGATGAGAAAGTGATGCACTATGACACAAAAATCATATCTATTAAATGTTTGGGGGAAATCCAAGCCAGCGAGTGTCAAGCGTGCATGCTTCTATTGACTTCTGAATGCAAAACAAAGAACAAATAATACGTTTATAGCAACAATGACAAGGCAACATGAAAATTCTGCACTTTTCTCATCTTGTTACGCCTTGTGACGCCTACATAGTCATCACAAACCCATTAGTCAGAACATTGGAGAGCTAAGTGACAACAATATCAATGTCAGACTCACTAAATCAACCTGTTTGACCTGAGCCCAGAAGAGTGCAAAGAAAATCATTTCGGTGACAAGAGAGCTGCTGTGCATTCCAATGTTGCCTTCAAAATAAAACACTCAGGGAATTGAAAGACTTCAAAAAAGGTGACTAATAGAGTAGACTTCCCCGATCAACGCTTTAGCGATAGAAATACACCTCTCATAATTAATCTCCTATTTCTTTATGTGAACAGCAGCTAATTAAATCAAAATAATACAAAGCTTTCTCACTCAGGACCCAGAGCCCAACCTCAACTTCCAGTGCTGACAGATTTATCCAACATCACACCTCATTAACCGTGAGAAACAGTTGGATCTCTCTCTCTCCCTCTCTCTCGCCCCCCAACCTACTGTATCATTCTTTTATTCTCTTCTTCAATCCAATTTTGGAGCCACTTGCTGCTCTTTTAGAGGAAGTCTTTGGGATATTGTCCTCTCTAGTGTGCACAATGAGAATTTTTTCACAAGGTCAATGGGACAGTGCCCTGTAAGCATCTTCCCACAAACTGAAAAAACAATCTCCTTGTTGCAGAGGAGGTAGCACAGCAGGACGGCTGGGTGATGACATCTGATGATGTCTGTGGATGAAAGCACAGTGCAGACAACATGCCTCACAGGCTTCCACCAAAACTATTCAAAGGGAAACAAGTGAAAATGAGCTTTACTTTACATGTTTGCCACATCGAGTATCTCGGCCTTGGTCTGAGTATAACGTAAAAAGTGATGAATATAGACAGCATACATGAAAAACATATGGTCTGAAAATATTGCTAGCTGTCAAAATATGATTAAAACCGCTTGATTGCCATGATATTGTACACACATGTCATGCTGACATGCTGATCCTAATGTCATAGGAATATCCTTGACAACATTCAGCATAAGGTAAGTGACATGAATTCCTACATTTTTAAATTTTATGTCAAATTTCATAAATATCTATTGATATTTAGACATATATCAACATATATATATAGACATATATTTATAAAGACAATCCATCATGAACTTAGACACAAAAAGGTATTAAGTAAGTAAAGTAAAGTAAGTAAAAACGATCCAGTGGGTGGACATATTGGATGATAAAAGGAAAGTTAAGAGACATGAATACGTAGCCTGTAATTCCTTTAGCTATTTGTGACATTGTTAAGCTACAGAAAGGCTTAATATGAATATTATATAAAGACGACTTCAATTATGTGTCTGGAATTGGACAAGGCTTTTGCATTGAAAAACTATGTGCATTATCGTCCATTTGCAGGGACTGGAAATAAACATTTATTACAAGTTAAGGTAAAAGCGATGTTCAACTTTAAAAAAGGACAGATGGAGCATTATTAATTCATGAAAAATGGATATGAAAAAACTACAGGATGAATTCTATTCATTACTGATTATAAATCTTTGGTTGGATTTTAGCAGTATGCTGTCTGGAACTGACCACGCCAACGCATTCAACCACACTCATCTAGCCTCTATTACCAAAAAGTCTTTTGTGCAGAGATTAGAAGATTGTTGCCAAGTTTGTTCTCCTCTCTCATACCAGTCCAAATGAGGGGTCCCTGGAGTTGTGAGTCTCCTTTTTAAATTGGAGAATGTTCTTAGCCGCAAACTGTTTTGTTTAATTTTGTTTTACACTGACATTTGTTGGCAACAGCAATGGCAAAGTCTGAATCCCATAAACATCATCGGACTATTTTCAGGTTGTCCTATTCCAGACTTTGTTGTAAGTCTGGCTTTAAATTACTTAAATGTACTACTTGGATCTAAATGACAAAGTCTGAATGATTCACAATCATCTGGCTAGGAAAATTAAGACTCACAACTTCAGGTCGATCGTCTGAACTGGGGAATAAAGAGAACAGAGGGGAAAACAGATAACACTGAAAATCCCAGGTGTCTGTCCCAAGCCTACTACTTTGTCACTGTGGACAGACCAGAAGAGTAACTTGTTGCACTGCAGGACATTCTTCCAGCACAGACAACAAATATCAGAGCATTTCTGATCAATGTCACCGTAGGACCTCTGTGATAATTAATCTCTGGAGACTATGAATCAGAACTGTAATTATGTTATGTCTGAAGGAAATGCTTACCACCAAATGATCCCTATACTTGACTGATGCTTTCAATGGGAACACTGTGATGGAAGTGTTTAAACAATAACGGCAATGATTGTGGCAGTAAAAATAAAGAATGGTCTAATACAAAGCTGTAAAATATAACCATAGATCACTGAATGATGCTTGATGACTATGATATGGTCCAGACAATAGGGACAAAGAAGGATTTTGTCTTGTCTGAAAGAGCTAATTCACGTTGACGACTAGAGCAAGTGCAGCCTTTCAGGAATGAGAGTCCTTTTATAGGACATTTGTTATTGGCATGATGTCCTGAGGAACCTGCATGCCCCTGGGTATTTCTATCTAATTACATCGCCTATGAACAAAGTGGATATGTAGTAGTCAATATGGCAGTGTTATGCTAGCTGTATTGTACACTGTGACCTGTTGCTGTAAAAACTACAGTGTGATTCTTTCCATAATACAGTACAATGCTACGTTACGTTACATGCAGTCTGTGTGCTTGCAGTGATCACAGGAACGTTTGGACTGCCCACTACTGAGAAATTCAAATATACACGGTCTTATCAGCCACCCACAAAGCATTCTGGGATTGAGTCGCAGACAGGAGAGTGGGGAACAATCAGTATATCAACTAGCGTATCAACTAACTATCTGTGTGGGAGCTAAGCTAACATTGTAAGGAGCTAAGTCCACTAACGTTAGCATACGTCCGTCTCTACCTTATGTTTAACTGTCTTCAAGGCAATCTTGACCCCGTTATCCCCGTTAGAGTTATCTGTCTAACAGTGGATGATTATTAGCATGAAGTCATGGTCAGATGGTTTATCTCATGTGGATTTTCAGTTATCCTATTTGGCATTTAGCCTCCTAGAATTGTCTTCTTGATGTGGCCGTTTTGGAATGATCTCTGCATGTCATGGCTGAATATCATGTAGATGGTTTGTTGGCATAAACCCAGAGCATCCAAAGGGAAGGTGACATCCAGGAAAAACAGGTTTGTGCTTGTGCAGAAGAAATCAACTGCAGTGAAATCCACACGTCTCCTTAAACTTCTTAGTGGAATTTCTTAGGACACACAAACACTAACATGAAGAACAAGGTAACGAATCAATAGTGTGTCATCTGCAAAGAAAGGAGCTTGAGCTGGGTGCTCGCAACATTTTGAAAAAGCCTCACATGAGCAAGCTGTCCTACTACTACTACTACTACTACTACTACTAGTACTACTGCTACATCCTCTTTGACAAAATGATAACATAAAAAATAGCATCCTTTTTCCATAGTAAAGATAGTTTTAAGACAGTTTGGCAATTCAAGAACAAACAAACTACATATAAGTGTGCACCAGTCATTTGGATCGGTGGATTATGGATCACACTCCACATTCCTGTTCAGCAATAACACAAAGAGCATGGGGAAATTAATCAGGTAGGAATTAAATAATGGGCTCACATGCTTCAAGCGTCCTTTGTCTACAAAGGCGCCGTAAACAACTGAACAGCAATCAAGATGTGATTGACAGAAAATTGTCGACAGAAAATCATACCATGCTGTATTCAATTTTGCTGTCACGTACATCTACGCAATCTGAATGGACCGATAATCAGGACAAAACCCTAATTATAACACAAAGTATAACTCAAAGAACCACCTTGAGGTCCTTTTCAGAACTGTGGTTGGAAAGTGTTTTTGTGTTTGCTTGATACGTGAGGATGTGAAGGTTTAAGAAATAATTCAGCGAGCAATGTTTCACACTCCACTCCCCTGTTAGGGTAGAAACTGCTCCAAGGGTAAAAACACTGGATGAAGTTGCTGTGAGTCGGGCGTTACGTAATCATGTGTTTCATAGACTTCTCCCTGTTATAACTACTGTCAAGTGGGTTTAACAGTGAACTACTGAAGTCTTTCCACCAATCTGTCTAAAATGCCCCGCTATATCCTTGGTTCCATTTCTGTAGTGTGTGAAAACATTAATATGAAACTGTTATTAGAAACAGGAACAATACAAAAGTCTTTCAAATTATATATGAAAGTGTGACTTTAACAAAATTGTCAGGCTTGGCAGCACCACTGACAGTCATTGTAAGCCTACAGGTTTTAATTAAGGTCTGATTGAGTGTGCAGTGATTGCCCTGGTGGTAGGGGCTTGCAGGAACATCCTCTCCTTTGAGAAGCTCCTCATAGACTGTGATCGCCCTGTGGCTGCATTTTAGGCAGGGCCCCTCTTTCACTCCTTTCCCTTGCCTCCCTTTTAGATGTAACTGCAGCGACAGTCACTCCCGCAGGCAAACTACAGGGTGACTTTTGAAGTGGGCCACTCTCTAAAAATGGTATTATTTGGTTTTAATTTGCGACTGAATTTAGCCCGAGGGAAGTGCTACATGGAGTATGAAATGAAAAAAGAGGTCCTGAATGCTTATGTTGGCTAGTCTATGAAACCTAGAAACGTGAGAGGAGGCGATGGGGGGGGGGGAAATGGACAGCATACAAAATCCATTTGTTGAAAGAGAGCAGAGCAGGATATCTGGGCAGCGAATCAATAGGATAAGAGGTTATTAGCTGAGAAATGTCACTTGAAACATCGATCATCATCTCCATCGACTGCAGGGACATGTAGACACTCAGGGTCAAAGAAGCTTATCAGTCAGCATTGATAGGAAACTATACAGTGAAGAACAGATGAAGAAGAGAGGGTGTACACAAACTCACAAACACATGTGCACAAGCGAATGCACACAAACCTCATGGACCCAAACACAGTCAATGCACGTGCACACTCAAATGCACGTGCACGCTCACATATTTGTTGGAGTGTTGCTCTTGATTAGATTCAGTAAGGGGTGATGATGAACGTATCAAAAATGTCTATCCGCTACTTAGCCATCCTCACTTTTCAGTCCATAGTCAGTCAATGCTGGAATTAATCTCCCACCAATATGATGTAGTTGAAAATCCAATGCTTTCATTAGATATTTCCTAGCAAAGCCGCCAGTTGCAGCCTGTTATCAAAACCCAGACTTACGTATCGTCGTTGTGCAGTTTTTCGCATTCCCGCCTCCGCACTTGAGGAGGGAAATCTATAACTCATCCCATAAATGGTACTGCCATGTACAATACAGTCTTGTGTAGGAGTTTAGCACCATCCTCAGGGTGTTCTGCTCATCCATCCCATCACCACTTGGGGAAGGGAACAGAGAGAGAGAGAGAGAGAGAGAGAAAGAAAGAAAAAGGGGACGAGAGATAAGGAGAACATGATGGGAAGAAAATGTAGCCTGCACATTTCATTTATACCTTTCTTAAATGAAGGAATGCGTGAGATAAATTAAAAGAGCATGCGAGATAGTGATAAGAGGAAGACGAGGACGAGGAGCGACATCATTACAGAAGAAGAAAGTACGTGGGGACTCATTAGCATGACACATGGGGAAGGCAAGTCCTAGTCTTGATAAATGTCTCTGAGGAGACATCAAGAGAAACAGCTGCTTTACAAGTGACAGAGAAAGATCGTCGAACACAACTCCTATTCCGGAGACGATTAAAAGTTTGTTCACATGTACACACACACACACACACACACACACACACACAGAAGTGCAGGGCCAGTAGACTACAAGAGGTCCTTCTCCAAGGCCCAGTCAATCCATCAGAGGCAGAAGTGTGCTGTGGGACGGGGCAGTGCCAGTCACCTTGGTCACGGGGTATAGGCCAGTTTCACGCCACACTGGACATTAATGCTCCTCCCTTGCTGGAGGTCAAAACGTGGTACACTCAATCACACACACACACACACACACACATACACACACTCACACTCACAGTCATCATCATGCTGAACTTTACAAGCAGCAGCAGAAGCGAAGGAGTGATATGGATGGTTGGAGTGGGAAAATCACTTTTTAATGGGCAGCAGTGAGATTCTGTATACAGTGCAGAACATAATCACATACTGTAGTACGACAACACACTGTAATCTTCTACGAATATTATTTCCCTTTGCAGTAGCTTTGCCTTTTGCCGTTGCTAAATATTGTGACCCATATTACTGCAGTGTAATCCATTCTTAGATTATGATGTGCAGAGCCAGCCAAGCGAGGTGCTTTAATCAAAGCAAGTGATCCATTTCCTGCACCATCCATCTGAATTGTCAGCAAATCATGCTTCAACAATTTCCCCCCCAAAAAACATGCCAAGAAATGGTAAACGTGTTGATGAAAAGAAGTATATCAGGCACTCAAAGAGGATTTGAAAACAAGCGAGAGTGAGTACAATGTTTGTGGTCTGGCTGGTCTTTTTCACTGCTTCTGTTTTTCCCATGAACAAGTCACTGACTGACTTAGATCACCGGTGTTCAACGGCCAAAGGTGCAAGACTAGGTTGTTGCTAGATCAGTTTTTTTTAAATGTAAAATTAGCCTCTTTATAAATAAATCAATTAATTAATAAACAAACTAAAAACTGAACTCAGGGAAACAAGCAAACCTCAGAAAGCTCTCAATAATGTATGTGTAGACGTTATTATTTGAACATGTATTGAGTCTCGGTGTGCCGTGTAGCCGGCTGGTGCCCACTGAGAGGCTCCTCTAAAGCAGCATGGCATGCTTCTTAGAGTTTTTCCAACCCTGAGTAAAGCCTGTGCTTGTGCTGCTGTTCTCTCCAATAAAAGGCAGTAATCTTTGAGCTCGGTACGCTGGATCTAGGAACGGTGCCATCCTGAGCCGGATTATATGGTGCTAACAGGATCCTCATAGGTGGGTGAGACCAGAGAGGATGGAATTAATAAAGGAGTCGGAAAGGGGCCATGATTTTGACTGCGGTGCATTCAAACCAGCTGTATATCACACTGGGCTTCGGCCTTAGTGTGCAGAACACATCTTGAGTGTTCGGCAGGGATGTATTTATACCAGAGCAGCAGTGGATGGATACCTGCAGTCTACCTGTATTACCTGTGATTTACTGGTGGTTTCTTCCACAGGGCCAAATGGGGCTAGCTAGGCTTTTCTTAAGTCATGTCTCAATTGCATGCATAACAACATTTGTAAGATTATTTTTGGATTTAGTTGTGGGAAGATAGTAATTGCCAGATGTGTTGTAGTTTCAAATAAAGTAATATTGCATTCAGCTCCATATAATAAGCATATTGGCTAAGTCCCATATTGTGGAAAGTGTGACCAGCTTTTGTCTGGGGGTAGGAGGCGCCATCAGCCTCAAATGGAGGACACGTTTTTTTCTGTTCAATCAAAGCAAGGTTCAACTGTACTTCGGATCCAGCTACGATTGCTGGCTCCGAGCCCAGGATCATCCCACTAGTTGTTGTTGGTCTCTCAGCTTGGCTCCAGAGTCCACCCAGCAGGCAAGGAGGATTCCAGCTGAGATTAAAAGACCACATTGGATGTCAATCAAAGTGCTACCCTGCTTCTCTCAGTTTCCATCCACTGCCACATTTGGAGCTGTTAGTGAGAGGTTTAACAAATGTAGCTGCAACTCCAGTCCAACCCTTTGGACCCTTTGCGGCTGTAACAGCCACCACTCTTCTGGAAGGCTTTCCACAAGCTGTCTGTGGGAATTTGTGCCCATTCAGCCAAAAGAGCATTGGTGAGGTCAGGCAGTGATGTTGGACGAGAAGGCCTGGCTCGCAATCGGTGTTCTACTTCCTCCCAAAAGTTCAGTGGGGTTGAGGTCAGGGCTCTGTGCAGGCCAGTCCAGTTCTTCCGCACCAAACTGGTCTAACCATGTCTTTATGGACCTGGCTTTGTGCACAGGGGCTCAGTCATGCTGGGACAGCAAAGGGCCTTCCCCAAACTGTTGTTACCCTTCACTGGAACTAAGGGCCCATGACCCCCCTTTGTGGCTATAACAGCCGAGCACAAACCCTGAAGAACAGGGTGGCTGAAACACCTGAACTCAATAATTAATAGGGGTGTCCACTGACTTTTGGCCATGTAGTGTATATATTTAGAATATGACAGTGGAGCTGGGGAGTTGGACTTCTTTGTGCGAGTCAAGGATTTATAATAGTGCTTGGAAATACAGTGGCATGCAGATTAAAAGAAAAACAAAATGCTGAGCCTCTGGTCTAGTAGACAAATTGGCTAATTTGCAAATAGCACTAGTTGCCTTCTGGTTGCTGTAGTGTCTCTTTGAGACAAATTGGAATTTAGCTTTTGGTTTTGTTGAAATAATGTCAATCGATGTTGATGAAGTGCCTTGGCAACTCCTTTATTTGGTAAATTTCATAAACAATCAATTTTGTCATTGCCACTGAGCCAGTGGCTAAAAACTGTAATGTTTCTCATCCTGTTGGTTTTGGCAAATATCACTCTCTTATCGACGCATTGCATGAACAAGTTGTCACTCACGTCAGCAATCATTGCTAATTAGATTCTCCCAGGCTTAATTTAATGTGTGGGACGCTTTATGGCCAATTACATTCAATTCTCATCAGAGCTTTCTGGGGTGTTGAACCTGGAGAGAAAATATTTCAGACTGAAAGAATAATGCTTAAAGAGGACCACACTTTTACAGATTGATTCTGCAGGATCTTTGATCTGAGGGGATTACTGTACACAGAACCTGCCAATCAGCTGGTATAAATTGAGCCTAGATTACAGTAGCATTCTTTCAGTTCTCTCAGAGGAGTCGTACTGAGGTTCATCTATGTAGCGTTTTCAGTAATGGGGAAAGATAAATGTCAGCCTCAGAATTTGGCAGAATTTACCAAAAACACAGACTCGATAACAGCTATCAAAACCAGGATTAAATTCAAAAGCCCTATCCTTACTTGGGCGATAAACCAAAAATTTACCAAAACCGACATTAACATCCTCTTACCGACAGAATTTAAATTCTGATAAATGGCCTACGCAACGTTTATGCACACACATTATTATATACCTAATATTGCTAAACTGCCACCTTTTGTTTTCCTGCTGAACAACAACATTGGAACATGGCATATACCTAATTCTGCTTTCTTTCTATTCTTTCTTTTTTTATTGAAATAGACAGACACCTTGTGAGGAGGAAGAAGTGAGGAGTCAACACAGTCACTGCACATGAAAATAAAAAATGTGATAATTAAATCCTTGAATCAATTTCTACGTGTATAGCTTCCTGTGCCCTTACATTTGAGCAATTTAACTGAAAATGAACGAAGTGCCAGTGGAAATGAAGATGTTTTGGTGGATGGATAGACTTGGATTTAAACCCAGCAAGTCTGGACCAGTATACTCAGGGATGCAGATGTGACAAACACACCAGGCTGTCAAAAGAAAAGAACAGTAAATTGAACAGAGCTTTTTATTCATGTTCTAGATTTAATCTAATTCTGAAAATAATATAGTATTTTTTCTCTTTACAAATTAAAGGTTATTATAAAACACACTTGATGAATGTTCTGAATAAAGTGTTGATAAAATGTTTATCATGCTTCATTTCCTTGCATGTAACTTCACTGGACCATCCAACCAGAAACACATATAAAGATACTTTCTTTTGTATGTGTCATGGTCTGGGGGCGGGGCTAATGGGGCTCAGCGGTCGCCAGCCTGTTTCATTCTGTGTCCAGTTGCATTGGAGCTCGTGTCCTTGTGGGTCTGTGTTGCTGTTGGCTGCTACTTCCATCGGAGGAGGAGAGGCCCGGCGTCCCATTGTCCATGAATCTTGCCGTGGGAGGTGGACCGTCTGCTGTCTGCCGTCTGTCTGTGCCTAGCCGTGGTTCCCCAGGCCAGGCAGTGGATTGTTCCTTTTTTATTTTGTGGAGATTTGACTCTCTGAGGTCTCGAGAGTACATCCCCACCTTTTCCATTTTGTGTTTGTCTTGTTTGTCTCCCTGCAGCCGTTGACGGTCCTTCATCAGGGTGGGCTGGAAGCTGGGTTAGGGCCCAGGGTGGGTTTGGTGCCCCTTAGTTTTCAGTGTCCATTGATTGAAGTTGCAGTGCTTCTGATATCACCAATTGCCAGTGCCTTAGTTGTCTTGCAGTGCCCTCTTCACAGTTGCAGTGTATGTATGCAGCTCACCTCACTCCCTGTTGGGTCACCTACAATGAACCTAACCTGGTGTTCTGTGTGGGATGGGGTGCTGAGAGGAAGAAGGAAAGAGCTACAGGTCACTTGTGTTTTGGGAATTTCTTTTGACACACTTATGGAAACATTAGACATTAACTCAATTTTTGGATTATTTATCGTTGTATTTAGCATTATCGTGATAAATAGGCCAATTTATTGTGATATGTATTTTGGTCCACATCGCTCGCGCTCAGTGAACTTCCGACCCCACAAACCTCCACTTGCACCCTCAGGTGAAGTAACACAACACAACTACCTGACCACCTGAGGACACCTAAATCCTGAAAACCTTTTAGAAGGCATTTTCTGTGAACTGCTAAATTGCTTACCACTGCCTTTAGCACTTTTTCTTTTTTTCCTATTTATTTCTTCCTTGCTTTTACTCATTTTGCAGCACTTTGAGATTAGCCTCCAATGGAAAGTGTGCTATAATTAAAATGCATTATCATCTATATGTTGGCTAAAAACAACAGATAACCAGTGTAGAGAAACTTCTTTTCAAAGATCTGCTTTTACACCCCGTCATAAAAGACCACTGCACATAATAGGAACAATAACAAAAAAGGTCACCCTCATTTCCTCTCATCCACCCATCCCATCCCATCCCACCCCTTCTGCTTCTTCTATTCCTGTTCTATTCCTATATTAAGGCTGGATACCTTCTCTCCCTCTCCCATCCCTTCTTCCACTCTATCCCTCAAGCCAATTTCTATTTGCACATTGTAAACTGAATTTTGCATACAGAAAGTAGTCTGTGTGGTGTATGTTCACATGCCTGCATGTCTTCAGAGGACGTGGATGGACTCACAGACACCGACTGAGAGTTGACGACTGTCAGACAGTCGTGGAAACTGTTGCAGCATCCATAACTAAGATGTAAACACAATATTTCCCACATAACAATACAGAAATGATACTCATATTGTTATATAACATTAGTATAAGTATTAGTATTATAGTACTATGAGACAAATAAGATTGCATGATGTCCCATGGATATATGACCGGCATTCATTATCCATCATGATACATCATGAACACCGTGATTGGGCGTTCCTTGTTATTATGTCATGTAATCAGACATTATATTAGTCACCATAATTCACTAATACAACCATTACATAACATTAATACAAAAGAGATAAATTATAGATCAATTTACACGCTAGGCAACAGATTTTATCCACATTTTCTTACAAAGTCATCCCAAATATATTTATCCCAACATATATATCCCAATATGTTCTGTTATATTCCCTGTTAGTCGGATGTACGTGAGCAGTAAATCTCTCTAAATTATTTATAGGTAGGTATCGACCCTTCATTTAAGCCAGATCTAAGATGTCTCGGAAAGTATTTGTCAGGCAATTCAGTAAAAGTGATGTTTGATACGTTCAATTTCCAGCAAGCGCCACCAAAGTTGGAACGGGCTCATTTTTACCAACAATTTCTTTATTTATTTTTCTTTGCGGCGAGGGAAGTCAGGTCAAGGTGTTCCATTAAATGGTAGCAATTTACAAAAGTGGATTGAGCTCAGCTTTCTGATGGCCCGCATGGCAGGAAAGAGCTACAGGGAAAGTGGCTCAGCCTGAGATACTTGCTCTGCGGGGGTCACCTTCGCCTCCACCTCGCAGTAAGGAATGAATGCTGCCAGAAATTCTTCACTCAGGAGGGGCTAAGAGTTGCTCCGTGCTAGTAGACTCAAATTTTCTACCTATCTTGTACAATGGTTTCTGTCAGCAACGTGTTACAGATTCACCAATCATAGAACTCGGTTGGGAAAAATCTTGGATTACCGGTGCAAAATACATGCACGATGACGGGCTAACACTGGAGTTTCTGTGTAATCGTTTCACCTCGCCGCATCGTCTGGAGGACCCTGCAGTGAGCACTATAATAAATAACTGAATAAATACATTTTCAACCCTAACAACAGTTTATTTCAGCATATCAACCTAGTTATAAGAACAGAGGCGTGATGGAACTGAGGAATGCTGCCAAATTTCTGCTGAAAAATCGCAGCAAACAGGAGGATTATGGGAGATCAGTCTCTGACTTTTTGACTTGTTTGGAGCTTTTCCTCCTTTCTCTCTCAGGTGCCCTCTTTGAAGCATTTTTTTTGTATTGATTTCTTTTGTGTGCTTTTGCCTCTTTGTGCCAGGCCTTTTTCATTTTACGCATGGTTTTTGCAAAATTCACCCGAGGGAAAAAGAGGAGACAGTGTAATATTTTCTAACATGAACACAACAACACATCAGAAAAGAGCAAAGGGGGTAAAAAAGACAGCATTTCGGATTTTTAAAAGTTTCTGTAGTTTGTTGTTTGAAGGGAGGTTAAGTAACACAGTTCACAGACCTGAAAACAAAGAGCGCAATCAGCAAACTCTTCAACAGTATCTGGCATGGGAAGGTGAAAACCCTGAGATCCCGGTGAAACTGAGACAATTTTAGATTGAACCTTAACCCTAATACAGACAAATACCTCCATTGTGCTGCAGGTAAAATGTAGTTGGACCTGGTATCCCCCCGACAATGTTTCCACTGGAATATAATTAGAGCACTCAGTGTTGTCCAGGCTGACCTTTGAGAGATTGCGAGAACAGGGCCACATAGTGATTGTTTCATATAGAAACCCGAATCCCAAAGACATAGACAGTCCAGAAGGCTTAGTTTGGAAATGTCATGACAGTACCAAGCAGATTATCTCCTGTTCTGAGTTTAAAAAGACAAGACTTCAGTCATAGTCCATAATCTACTCTAAAGCCATTCACTCAAACGCATCAATCAATGCAATATCTTTAATTCTGCCAAGTCTTTTATAAAGTATTAATTCATCTTTGTGTCGTTAGAGTCCGAGGCCGCTTCTAATTAATCAAGAATTTGTCAATACAGACTCAATTAATCATTGGCATTCTGCAACACCGAAAGAGTGAAGAGAAATCTAATTATATAAGTGGGATTATGGAAGTCTAGGTAATATTAAATCAATAAAGGAGGAAAAAATACCAACAAAGCAAAATAGTCTGATGTCCAGCCTCTACGGGCTCGCATTGCTCCAAAGAAAATCCATTTAGGGACCTTGGGACACGTAATAATTCAAAATGGGGGGATTATTTCCTGCATGCTGTTCTGGCTGAGATATACAGTCCTGGAGCCGTGCATAGGTCAACATCGTTTTTTTTTTAACTACCATCTTGGGAGAGAGGGGCTGCGGCTGTGCACGGAGCTTACAAGGCAAGTCATTTTCACCCCCGCCGAGGAAAAGGTTGGTGCCATTTCACTGATACCAGCCGCCCAGTTTAAGGATAATACACGGCGCGCGAGATAGAAAAATCGTATTCGCCGCGGATACATCTCGTCTCGTGCTTAAAAAACGCCCTGGGAAAGTGAATGCAAAAATAACCGCAGATTGGCCCGGTGAGTAATATCTCATCATCACCGATACAAGGCGACGGGATGCAGGCAAGGGGGAGGGGGGTTGGGGGGGGGATGAAGTTGGGCAGTTTATTGCTAGACTTCATATGTGCACGGACAGCGGCATTTGTAGTTAATCACCGCTCGGGAGTAATGTGGAGGTAGGTGTCTGTGATAGATGGGATCGCTGAAGGGGCCTGCATGCATAAATGCAGTTTAAGTATGTATAGGAACCCGTGGATAAATTACTGCGCGATAAATTGGACGAGCTGCTGTGTTGAGAGGTTGCAGCAGTATAGCAGTGTAGCAGGGAATCCTCCTCCACACTGGAAACACACCTGCAGTGCATCTGATTTAACGGCGGCTGACAGAGACAGAGGCCTCAAACAGGAGTGGGAGACATTGTGCAGGGGAAGTAAAAGAGGGGCTGAATAGACAGAAAGATAAAGGGAGAGAGGGGGGGGGATTAAAAGATGGATTGAAAGAGAGAGAGAGGGGGGGAGGGGGTGGAAGATGGCCGACAGCTTCCTTGTACAGGAGAGAGGAGAGTCACTGAAGCGAAGGAGACGCTGGCCCTTTCCCTCCTCCTCCTCCTCCTCCTCCTCCTCCCGGAGCTGACACCTCTCCTCGTAGGTGATCCTCCTCTTCCTCCTTTTCCCAACTAACTGTCTGTCACTCACATATATATCGCCACATATATATCTCTCTTGGATCGGATCCAGTTCTTTCTTTTCCAGGTGACGACAATGACAATCCCTCTTTGCCCCCCCCTCCCCTGCTGTAAGAGCCTAGAGGTAGACTCTGGAAACATAACAACCAATGTCCTGTAGAAACCCAATTCAGATAAAAAATACCAATGATGCAACCACCACCAGATGCAACACTAGGGGTGGGTGATATGACTAAAAATCAATATCGTGATTATTTCAATGAACGATCATGTTATTTGTTTTTTATTTTGAAATTTGTTTTATTTTGAAATGGACTGGATGCTCTATGCCGTTCCTGTGTCTGACTTCCTGCCCAGCTTGACACATTCGCTCGCGGCTCGCCAGAAACAAACGGTCCAAACCTGTCTGAACACGGCGTTACTGGACGGGGCGGAGGGACGTGACTGAATACCACGTAGTATTTTTTAAGGGGACAGTTCATGAACGCAGTATTGGGGAAAGTATTTGGCCCGTTCATTCACGGGAAAGTGATGTTACGTCTGATGCGCACGCACACACACACACACACTGGTTGCTTTGCTAACTGGCGCTTCTAGACGTTCCTCGTTCTTGTCGCCTAAATAACAATCGAAATCAACGATTTTGAAAATTTGCTACGATTACATAATTAAAATCGCGATTACGATTATAAACACGATTATCGCCCACGCCTATGCAACACCGCCGTCATAGATCTACAGAGTCATTCCTCAGATGGTACCGTTCTCCAGTTACCTCCCCTAGCCAGCAGCAGCATGTCACTGGGGTTATCAAGTTCAGCCCACGACACCTCAAGAAGGCTCAACGGTGTATTCCAGCGTCCTGGATCCACCCCCCTCCTCTATCCCACCACCTCACAACTCCCCTTTACCCTCGCCCTCTAATGCCTGCCATCAACCTCACCTTGACTCAAATCTGTCAAATCATCAGAATGCAGTAAAGGAAGCTCGATCGGCTTATTTCTCTGACACTGTGGCCAAAAATGAAATGTTTATTTGGTTATGTGTGTGTGTGTGTGTGTGTGTGTGTGGTGATGTAGCAATGGTGGGTGCAGTTATTTAATTGTGATCATATTGTCCAGATTCACCAGATCCAGCAGGCCACATGTGCAATGTGCTCATCCTCGTATCCGGATCCCTTTGACTCTGTAAATCTGTGACTTGTTTTTGTCAGGATGTGACAGTAACACAACGCTCTGCATCAGGCATATTTTTTATAACAGCTCAATTGGCCTTGATTTTATGACAAGTAAGATTGACGTGTTTTATATTTGTCTTAAGTTTTCAATGTCAGATGTTAATGGAGCGTTAATGAATCTATGACTTTTGTCAACCTCCACTCGCCGCCAAGGGATTTCGGCGAGTCAATCATCGGCAGGTCTCTGGCGCTGCTTGCAGCTTACAGCTGGCTGTAATTGACACAAATAATAAAGTCACAATAGACACGGGAGCTAATGGGAGCAGAGATCCGACAGAGTGAAGAGGTAATACGGCAAGATGCAAAATGCATGGGCTGAAACGTGAGCTTGCAAAAGGCAGATATCTCAACATCCAGTAAACGTTGAGTCACTGGTATTCATCAACATATTGGATATTTATATATATATTTAACATATTTATATTTATATATTTTCCACATATTGTTTTAGATCTTTTGTATTGTAAATAGTGTTGTGTCTTATTTTACTGTAAATATTGTTGCTGTTTTTTATTGTAAATACTGATAAATATTGTGACTGTTGTTGTTTTTGTATGTGACAAATAAAGTTCTTGATTCTTCTTGAACAACATCATCATACCGAAATATGGTCATTTTATGGTACGGGGCAGCAACATCTTACTTATTGCACCTTTATCCATTACATTTAGTAGTTACCATGGTAATGTTTACCTTAGGTTTGCTCACATGTACATTTGTAAAGATGCATAAAACAAGGTTGTCATGTTCCCATGCGTATACATGGAACGACATGTACAGTACGTGCGTTCATGTATGTATTCATATGAGAGTGTGTGTGTGTGTGTGTGTGTGTGTTTCTTAACATTTTGTGAATGTGGATGCGGTGTGTGTGAAAGTGTGTGTTCGTGCACCCGCGTGAATGCAAAAAGCTGTTTTGGCCTGTCAACCCGCGACTTTCCCTCTCCTTGTCATCTCTTCAGGCGTGCGGGCGGCAGAGCGTGAGGGTGAGTCCTGCCTCCCCCCCTCCCCCCTCACCCCCCCCCCCCCTCCCCTCATTGCCGATGCCAGTCGTCTCCTCCGGTGTCCTGCAGGCACAGCGGCGGCCGACAGACGCCAAAGTGAAGGGAGACGGGAGGAAGACATCTAACTAATAACAGCAACGGCAACAACAAATTCAAGAAGTGGGGAACGCTTTGGCCAATCGGAATCACTCCATCACCGGCTTTAACAACGTCGGGGAGGGGGGGGTGGTGTGCCTCTGTGCGGATGTGTCTAAGAGAGGAAGGACGAGAGAGAGAGAGAGAGAGAGAGAGAGAGAGAGAGAGAGAGTGGGTGGTGGTTGTTTAGAGTTGGTGCCATAGTATCTACAGGAAGGATTCCAGTATTTTTGCCCTATTTTAAATCGTAGCTTTTCCCCCTCAGAGAGCCGGACAGACTCTAATAGCATTAGGCATCAATCTCAGCCTGATGTATTTGGTGTGATGAACCAGAAACGAGCATCACAGCACCAGTATGCACTTTGATAGGGAATCCAAAGGAATAACTAAGTAATGGAGATTTCTCTGCTGTGTGTGTGTGCAGGACGCCGAGACGTATCGCCGGGAAAAGGTCGGCCCTATTTATCACGATAAAACCAGTTTACAACACACAGTAAATATTTCTATGCACCATTTCAGTGACCCTGTATTTACATTAAAACACATATACTGTGAGAGTATTTATATGCTCTTTCAAGGCGGAGGAGGCCCTGAGTCCACGCGACATCCTGACCCCCCGTCTCGACGTCGACGGGGGCCCCCGGCGCTCGTCAGCTGGATGGATGGAGTCGGACCGACTTGCATCCTAATATGCCGCAGACGGCTGAATCGATTTCCAACTTACGGATGGCTCCTGCAGGAGGAGGAAAAAGGAGTTTAGAGGAGGATGAGGAGGACGACTCAGTCAGACAGTGCAGTGATTATGAACCCTCTCTCTCTCTCTCTCACGCTCCCTTTCTTTCTGTTTCTGCCATCTGCCATAGAAGTTGGAGATAATGCCGTCTCCCTGCCCACTAACCATGGCAACAGCCAAGGGCTAATCAGATGCACACACTATTTGGGAAGTACATGCTCTTACTCCTCTCCTCCAGCCGACATTATGTCAAGTATGTACGAGCCCAAACAAAGATAATAGCAAAAGGGGGAGATTACATTTATTTCCCCACTGCCAGATATCCAGGAGATATATTTCCCAGTAGCTCAACTCGGCCGAGCCACTTCTTCTCCTCCTCTCGGCTCTTTGGAGGGATCCGGCTAACGCGCCATAACAATGTTTCTGCAGCGTCTTTGTTTTTCCCTCGCTTCATACGCTTCACGTCTCATCCCGGAGAACCGAGAGCTTATAGCGCTGTGGAGGGACTAGGGGGGCGTACCTGGTGCAAGAGTCTAATCACTACAAAACCTGATTCAGCCGATTTCCTTCGTCCGGCGGATTCACACACACTGTTTTTTTTTTGGAGAATGAAACCGAGGCTGTTAAACAGAATCTTGAAGCGTGATAGGCTGTTAAGTTTATCCAGATCATGTCACCGTTTTATTGAATAGGTCATTTCTCAGTAGCGTAGCAATTACCCCGGTTTTGTCACAGGGTCGCGTATTATTATGTATTTCATTACAATCCTTCGACGGTTGCGAGCAAATATTCTTTGTTTCGTACCTGAAAGTCAAACATGAAAAAACGGAAAGCCTGGAGGCACGAGTTTCCTCAGGTAGCTGCGGTTCTAGATTTCTGCATTGCTACATGACCTACATCGAGTGTTTAGGGAGACCTGCTGGTTGAGAGTACACAGCGCGGCACACCTAAGCTCCAAACAATTTCCACTGACTGCTATGTTAGACGTCATATTTCTGGGGCCGGTTTGGTTGGAAACTATTGCAGTTTCGGCCTTACGTGACCTTCATCTCTCCGATGGGATGCCGCTCTGTGTGTGTGATTGCTTTGTGTGTGTGCACGTGCATGGCTGTATGTGTTGGCATGGGCTACAGGTCTATGTTTGTGTGTCTGTTTTGGCGTTTTGTTTTTTCCGGGCTAGTTTTGCTCACACAATTGCTTCCTGGGTGATTAATATTAATATTGACATTGGTGATAAAAGGATTGTTTTTCCAAGTAATTTCCATCTGCCCTTCAGCAGGCGAGACAACAAGCAGCCAGCACGCTAGCTAATCCCCCCCTACCTACCCCGCCTCCCATCTCTGCTGAGTCCTGCTTGTTTAGGTGATGGCATTATTTAGGCCAGCTGACATGGCTTAAACAGTCTGCTTTCCAAACGGTACATAGTAGCCAGGTCGTTCCAAGGTGAGCCGGCCGGTCTTGATGCGGTGTGAAAGGGCTCTGAGGGGAGAACGCCGCTGACCTCCGCCGCCCCATACCGTCAGTGTTTACGATAGAGCTGCGATGGCGTGTTGCTCTCATTTCTAAATGCCCCTGTGTGTACCGAGGGGTAGTTTTTTTCCCGTCCGGAGGCTGGTCTGGTTTGCTAACCTAACACTAATGCTAGTTGTTTCAGGGAGAGGAGCTATTTTTATCATCCAATTTGGTTCCCTCCCCATTTATTTCCCCCCTCTCTGCATGTTTCAACATGGTTGCGTGGGCGTTGGGCGCTTTCGATGCGCTCTGCTGACTGCTCAGATTATCGCTATCCATCATTTGTTTATATTCTCATTTAGAAAAGGGGGGCACTTCCTTTATTGCATTAGAATTTCCTGCAGAGGTTACAGAGGGCCAGGGCCAACTTTTAGCTCTCTCTCTCTCTGCCATCTTCCCTCAGCAAGTTCTTTACTAGGGGTGGGCGATAATCGTGTTTCTAATCGTAATCACGATTTTAATTATGTAATCGTGACAAATTTTCAAAATCGTTCATTCCAATTGTTATTTAGGCTACAAGAACGAGGAACGTCTAGAAGCGGCAGTTAGCAAAGCAACCAGTGTGAGTGTGTGTGTGTGTGTGTGTGCATCAGACGTAACATCACTTTCCCGTGAATGAATGGGCCAAATACTTTCCCCAATACTGCGTTCATGAACTGTCCCCTTAAAAAATACTACGTGGTATTCAGTCACGTCCCTCCGCCCCGTCCAGTAACGCCGTGTTCAGGCAGGTTTGGACCGTTCGTTTCTGGCGAGCCGCGAGCGAATGTGTCAAGCCGGGCAGGAAGTCAGACACAGGAACGGCATAGAGCATCTGGTCAATTTCAAAATAAAACAAAACAAATAAAATAATTGTTCATTAATCGTAATCGAGGTAAAAGTTTGAAATAATCGCGATATTGATTTTTAGTCATATCGCCCACCCCGACTCTATGAGTGGGGTTAACAGTTCATTGTTCTTATATACACACACAGCAGGACAGGTAAACTAACACACATCTTTTCGTAGGCTCTGAAAGACCATACTAAGCAGTGAGTCAATCGATTATGTATCCAGCTGCTGTATTTACAAATCACTATTTTGTATACTGTTGATGCCAGTGGAAGAAAAATCCACCAGTCCCCTCCTTTCAATGTTGGATTTACGACCATGTTGTCCTGTGGTCCGGCCCGCTGGACACTACTAAGATGTACCTCTTGTCCCAGCCCAAGGCGCCACGCAGTTAACAGGCACTAGCTTTCCAAAGATGCTTGTAGCTGGAGCGTCAGGACTCATATGGCAGAGGAGCCCCAGTCTTTTCCCAGTCGCTGTCTTAGTTTCAAGCTTACAGAATATCTCTAAATACATTTCACCATGCTTCATGCTTCTACAAGTTTGCTCAAACAAATAAATCCCCTACAGAAGACTAAACACTTAACATAAAACATGGTTTTCTCACTCCACTTCCAACACTATGATGCTCCCTCCACCATGCTTCATGGGTTGGGATGAGTATTTGAAGTGTTTTTTCTCCTCCAGCATTGCACCCTTTTGCCCAAAACATCAATGTATGTCTCATCTGTCCACAGAACATGGTTCCAGTAGCTTTGTGGAACATCCAGGTGGTCTTTGGCAGCAATGTTTTTGTGGAGAGCAGCGATTCCCCCCCCCTAGGTATCCTCCCATGAACACCACTTTATATTTTTGTTCTTATTTTGGACTTGTGGACTCAGATGTTAGAAGGTTCAAGAGATGCCTGCAGATCCTCAACTGTTACCGTAGGGTTCTCTGTCACCTCTTTGACCATGATGCAGCATGCTCTTGCTGTGATCTTTGCTGGACTCCACTAGGATGTAGCAATGGCACTGAATTCTTTCCATTTGTATACAATCTGTCTGACTAGACTGATGGAGATCAAGTCTTTAGAAATGCCTTATGAACCTCAACAACTCTCCTCTGGAGGTCCTTTTCTTTTGACCGTGGCATATTCCACTTTAAAAGATCTCTTTCTTTGTAACCAAACTCTGTGGGGGTTTGATCTGACAGGACAATCCTAACTCAGCTGAATGTCATCTCATTGATTGGATCACCTGACTTCAATAACCCTCTTTCATAGAAGTCATATTCCGAGAGGTTGACATACTTTTTCCAGCTCAGGCTGTGTTACTAAAGACACGTAAAAGTAAAGAATTGTGTGTGTTATTTGTTAAATCACATTGTGTTTATCAGAAGACCAGATCACAATGTAGGAGACATTTATGCAGGAATGCAGGCAATTCAAAAGGTCAAAATTCAATTCTCGTGATTTCAAAAGTGAATTGGTTGAAATGAATTGTACATACAGCAGCTGTACAATAAAGTCTAGTGTAAATACTGTATATGTAGCTTGCAGTAATCCTAAAATAAACACCCACTGTGGAGACCATATTCCTATTCCTATTCCTTGTATTCTATTCTTATAATAATCCTCATACTCTTATTTTCTTATATTTCTTTAAATTCATCTTCATTCATACATACATAGATTCATCCTCATGTTAACCACAAGACACCAAACCCGTTGTCCTATTTTATTGCTGTATCTCATCAGTGACCAGGTCATGCTGGTCTCCAGCTGCCTCAAGGGCAGAACATTGATAAAGCTGTGTTCTCAGACTGTACAGACAGAGTCCTGTTCTTTGGTAATCTCCACTGACCTACCCCAGGGCCCCTCCTGTATGTTCTCTGTTCATCATATAAGGTTGCCTTTATTATTTTTCTTGAGAGCAAACCTTCATAGGCGAACGCTGTTACCTGTGTACGTCCCCATAAGCTTGGATAAACTGACTTTTGATTAAACAAACTGTGAGGACTGTGAGTGAGGACCCTCTTTTTCCTCAACACTACACAAATCAACTGTTTTAAGTGGCTTTTCAGGAGGGGTAAGGGGATATTTTGTCAGCTGAAGACATGGAAGGATGTCACAGATGCATAATCCTATGGTCAAGCCTTGCCCAGATACTCTGAGCAACAGCAGCATCACACACCTGTCATGGTGGATTCTGGAGGTGGCATATGTCTTGCGATGTTAACAACACGACAAATGGTGGGGAGCCCGGCGTCTTTTCAACAGAGCCGCATATATCCTCCGGTATTCTGCCTCGGCCGAGGAGGAGTCATCCTGTGTTAAGTCACCCGTACTGTGGCTGTGGGGCTAACGTGTCGGATAAACGATGTGGGCGGCCGGCTGGAAGGCAGGGCAGGGTCGTGACATGGTCTGGACAGGCCCTATGGCCATGTCAACAAATTCACGACAAGCACTTATGTTACGGTGAGAACAGCAGGCTTTCAGGTGCTACAACTTCTGTTCTCCTTCTCTGTCCTCTCATTAAACACCCTCTGGGGACAAGCTTTCTGGGCAGCTTTTCACTGGCCCCCAATGATAATGTTGATCCTCCAGGCTCGCAGCCAAACCGAGAGCTCCGAGACACACTTTCTATACTTAGAAAAAAATCGTCATAAGCATATCTGCAATAACATTATCAACGCAGCAGGAAAAAAAGTAGACTGGGCAAAGATTTGAGGGGTTATTCGAGCTTAGTGGAGTAGTTAGCATCTGCTTCTTGCTGTCTGATCTGTCTTAGGGCAATATCATATCAGAATAATGAGGATAGATTCATAGCCGCTGTAAAGGAATTTGTGAATATCTTTATCTTCATGTGATTCAGGAAGCGGGAACTCGAGCACGATCCCGTATCTCCTCATGGAGAGGGTTTCTTTTATGTCAAATGAAAATTACTCATACTCGTACAGTTACGAGAGGCACATATAACTGTTATGTAATGACTACTTGAACTATATCCACTCAAATAATACTGTGAGATTTAAGGCCTTAAATATTTTTTTAGAAATAATTTTCAAGGTATTTCCATTTCATGAGATTGCATTTGGTAAAGAGTGACAGGAAACATGGGAGAAAGAGTGGCGTGGTGGTGAGTGGTAGCTTAAAGAGTGGTAGCCTAAAGGTTAGAGAAAACAGGCTTGTGACCATAACGCTGCAGGTTTAAATGCCTGGCTCAGCTTGAAAGAATTGAACCGGGAAAATGAACCAGTTCTTCCTCAACAACTACCATTGGTGTGCCTTCCAGCAAGGTGCCAACCGCTCCAGTAGAGCTGCACAGTGGATTGTTATACAGGGCAGCTTCCACTAAATGTATGCAACTGTATTAATGTTAAGCAAGAGCGTGCATGCTCAGCAAACTTTCCCTGAATGAATAAAGGTTAAAATAGAGAGTGGAAGACATGTGACAAAGGTCATGAGACAGATTCCATGATGCTGCAAGTACACATTATGCACCTTCGCCCTGTGAAACACCAGGGCACCCTATTAAATATAATTCAATATGAAGAAAGAAACCGTATTTCAGGGCCATAAGCCAAGACATTGGCAACAAATAACTGCATTTCACAGAGTGCTGTGCAACTTTTTGTCAGGTAAACGTGACTGTTAGGGACAACACAAGATCGATGGGGTCTTTTTTTCCCCCTTGGCTCAGCAGTCTTTGATTTCCACAGCACCAGGGAAGAAGGAGAGAGGGAATGATAGAGGAATGATAGATAGGAATTCATGTCATCTATATCCCTAGGTCAGTCCATCACATAACTGACTGAGAGAGAGAGAGAGAGAGAGAGAGAGAGAGAGAGAGAGAGAGAGAGATGGTGAGACAAGGTTTTTGATGATATTTGTGTTATATTCTTGGCATATTCTTTCATAATGTAGATGTTAGGTGGCACCAGTTCTTATGATTCAACCTCCTATAAGGAATGTGCAGTTGCTTTATGAGTACGCCTTCAGATTGAGGCATTTCAATGTGCATATGTCAATTAGCATGTGCTAATGAGGATGTTTCTTTTTTGTCTGATTGAAAGAAACGTCTCTTTTCCGGCCCTCGAAGCATAACTGCGTCACGCTTTCCGACTTCCACCTTTAGTGTAGTTGTCTTGCCACTTAACATTTTCTGGGAGGCATGAAGACGATTTGCACTTACAGCAGAAGTGCTTCTCCACGTAATTGCTTCTGCAAAGACATTGATTGATAAAACCCTGCAGGGTCTACAGGCCAGATTGAGTGACAGACCCTGCAGGAAAACAGTTCTTGACGTGGCGGCCATTGGGAAGCGCCAGTGTTATAGGATATCTGGATCTGTGGTGTGTAATTAACCTGAAAGAGACTGTTGTGTCTTGTCTATAGTGAAACAGTCGATGGTTTAGGACCCGCTTATTGGAATGTAAAATAAAAAATAAAATCGTCTTTGTCTCTAATTCCAGTTTGTATTTTCATTGTAATGTAATATACGTATATACTTCTTCCATCTTACACTCTGCTGTAGTTAGCAGCCTCTCAGTATTGTGCCACCCCGCCCGCTCTCTATTTCTTTCTCTTCTGTATTTTCAATTCTCTCAATTTTAGCATTTTCCTTCAAAATGATTTCCCCCCATTCTAACCCTTGAAGCTCCCTTACTCCAAAATCAAGTTGAGAGCAGTGTCACTCAATTGCAATTTTTTTTCCTCTCTCCCCCTCAAGCCATATTCTCACTCTCTCTCTTCTCCTGTGTGTCTCTCCCACTCTGGGTATGAACCAGTCTGATTCTCTCTGTTGAGTGACATGCCTTTCAATCTGCTGGATTTTCTTTTCCTTGTGTCCCTTCTTTCAATCCCCCCCAATACATTTGTGGGGTGTTCTTAAAGCTACAATTGTAAAGCTTACTGTCACCAGAGTACTGTTAACCATCAATCCCATTCGTAGTCCAACTATATTCATGCCTTCCATTTAATTACTCACATTTAATTCCTATGTGGTTTGTTCACAGAATGCACTCAAAAAAACGTTCATATTTACATAGGCAAACAATTATCCCATCACGCCACATCATTGGAACAGCATGCTGAATGACCTGTCAGCATGTCTATAGAGCCAAATCCTATAGTTCCAAAGCCATGCTAATTCTATGTAAGCCCATCAATTGGATCCTACTGGAGAAACCCTGAGCTGTTTCTGCACGTGCTCGTTCCACAAGTCACATTAGCCAATTGAGCGTTCATCCATAGACTCCAGGCATCAAACATCCACCATAAGTGAACAGTTTGTTCATGTGCAAATGTGCCTCTTCTAATCCTCTATTATTCTCTATTTGCATGCTGTTCTGAAGATGCTGCAACCACCCCCCCCCCCTCCCTCCACCTGCCTTTCACCATACAAAACAAAGGTGTTTACACAATCCAGTGTGGCAACTGCTGCACGATGTGTGAATCTCTGCACAGATGTAAATGAGACACCAGTAAAATTCTGTTGCCACTAATCCATTTTCTGTGCATAATTCAGACTGTGTCACCTCTTTCATAAATCAGGATAAAATGTGGAGACGTGATGGGGCCTTGCAGGAGGCAGGAAAAACATTCATGAAAAAAAAATGAAGCTATGAGGTGAGCCAGTGTGACGTATGTATAGCAGGACATGTAAGAATAGATACTTTTTGATAACTAGAATTTCACATTCTATCAAGCAGAAAACATTGACATTTTTTCTTTAGTTAGCTTAACTTTATTACATAGATTACCTATCTATTTTCAGGGAATACCAGAAACATTTCAATATATTCTGTAATCTCTAAGGACCATTAGTTATAAATGTTAAAGGTATATGTTTAATCATTTTAGGTATATTGTCCATTGATCTCAACAATGACAATGACTACAAACAACAGCAACAACAGCACTAACCATGCTAGCCTGCACACGTTGCCTTCTACCCAGAAGGAAGATGCAGGGCATGACAATATTGTGACTGCCAGTCAAAGGGACTCCATTAGGACAACATGTGCAGTGTTCCTGAATTCCCTTCTTGTGTGTAGGGCAACATCTGGGACTGTTTGAGTCTCCACCCGACCAGCACCTGAGATTTCATTTCTCAATTCCCAGCCTTTTTCTCTCGTGAACACATTATACAAAGTTCCTTTATGCTCTAGGAATTTTTGCAAATAATATCCTTCAGTAGAGACAAGTCCAGATGCTGTACGGTCCCACGGCGCCTCGCTAGGTGTGCAGCATCGACTGCTGCTGTTGTTGTTTGAGCTCCTACAGTCCTGGAATAATCAGGGTAACCACATCGCTCACCCAACGCACTGTCAAGACGAATAGATCCTCTCTGCTATGTGGCCATGCTGCGGTAGGCTAGCTGTCTTTCAGTATCATAATAGAGTTACCTGTTGGCTAGAATGGTTGGTTAGTGTTGTCCAAATTTGATAGATTCACCCGTTACGCAAAACTGTTTTGCTAGTTCAGTCTAGTTGTAACTAAAATATTAGCTGACAACCGGGCGAGTGAGCATCACTCAAAACAAGGTGAGAGAGGGCTGTTTAGTGTTACCTCAGAACAAACTATGGAGGGAAAACGTGACTGCTGTCAGCAGCTGCTGGAACCCATAAGATGCAGCATTTCAATGGGTGATCGGCTGATCGGCTGATCACACTGTGAGTCAACTAGTTAGTCACAGATTGATGACTTGCATCGGCATTGACAACTGAATCTGGGTGAAGACAAGGCGGGCCCATAAATAGCCAATCAGATGATCATCTTGTTGAATACAAGGAAGGATTGTGGGAGTTTAACAAAAAAGGTCATGTGATGTTAAATTCTCACAATAATAGAACCGTTACTTACTTTTATCTTAATTAGATAATACTCAATAAGAAAAGAAAACCAAATAATATATACTATTATTTTCTCAAGTACTGCAAATTTGTGCCTGATGAGCTGAGTTTGGGTCCTGATGCCACTATGCGTTTTGAAACATTTGAAAACTCAGACAAGGTCCACATCTTCTTCTTTCTGGTTTGTCTGCTAAGTTAAATTTGCTCAACTGAAGTAATATTTTAATATATTAATAATATATATTTAATATATATTTTAGTGCTTTTCAACACATTATTTTTTAACAGAATTCCAGGTATAATGCAGAATAATTTCATTACCCGTAGACTCCCAATTTCGTCT
The DNA here is from genome assembly GCA_034670385.1 of Hoplostethus mediterraneus. Classification (NCBI taxonomy): domain Eukaryota; kingdom Metazoa; phylum Chordata; class Actinopteri; order Trachichthyiformes; family Trachichthyidae; genus Hoplostethus; species Hoplostethus mediterraneus. The sequence continues at coordinate 1,852,203 of JAXDDW010000043.1, read as the reverse complement.
GGTATTCACAATGATGTACCACCCTTATTTCCTGCAGTACCAGTCCTCTATATTACACCACATCATCAAACGCTGAAGACTAGAGTTACTTTGCAGTAAAAGTAATGTAGCTGGTGGAATCAGTTGGGGGGGGGAAACTCACAGCACATAGCACCACAGGGTGGCCTGGTGGTTAGAGATTGTTCAGTACCTGCAAAGTCACAGCTTTGTCACCGGCAATGTTTCAATCCCTGTCAGAGCGCCCTGGGACACCCAAGTCCTACTTCACCTGCACCAGAGGTCCCTGCAAACCGCTGGAAACCTGACACTGAGGTGTGTACATGAGTGTGTAAGCCTCAGAGGGACGTGCCAAGAAACAAACTGCACCTAAAATGGTGATTGATTGTTCTAAATTGCTTCTCAATTCTGCTTTAGATTCGACGATGCATTCAATGGGCTTCAGCAACTTTATATACTGTAACTGTATTTATTAGAGGGGAGGATTATTCAACCTGAGTGGTGCCAGTTCAAAAGAGAGGAAGCTACCGCGACAGCCATTACCGTCAAATTGTCTGCTCTCTTATCATTGTCACTGAAATAATAAGTGATGGCAGCAAAGGATTGTATTTGATTGTATCCGAACCGACAGAAAACTGTTCACTGTTCAATTCTGTCCGTGTCCTTTCTTCAGCAGTTGTTGCTTTCCATTCAAGGCTGCAGCGTTCCTGTCAGACGGCTGAAAGGAAAACACTTGATAGAAGAGAATATTCACTCCACCGATTTGTCATGCCTCTTGTTCCACTCATCTGACTGGGATGAGGGAAGGGAAGGAGTAACGAGGGGGGGGGGGTATCGTTGGGATATCTGCTTAATGTCCTAATTGGAAATGACAAGCACAGTGGCGCATTCAGCCCTGCAGGGGAGATCAAAGAGTCGGAGCTCCGTGAGACACAGCGGTATGGATCAGAACCAGACCGATCCCCTCTCGCCCGGGCCAATTAACACCTGGCCGCTACTAATTAGCTAAATCCACTAAAAAAAAACAAGTGTATAAGATTCACAACACATATTTGGACCTCAGTTATATCCCTGGAGCCCCTACCTAACAGGTGTTCTCCTCCCTCCGCAGAAAGGAAGTGATGTGTTTGGGATTTTCAGGGATTTGGATTGTTGATATTGCCTGGTAAGTAGTCCCATTGGCTCTTAATAGGCATATGACGCTTATATTTCCTCCCTCGGACAATAGCTTCATACAAGCATATTTACATTATCCATTTTCAGCCCGTGCAATATCGTCAGTGTTCGATCTCCAAAAGAAACGATGAGAGGTTTGCGGCCATGCCTGCATCACTTATATTTGTGTTGACGTGAGCGTTTCCAATTTCTAATGGTGTTGCTTTGGCATTCCAACGCAGTCTGAAAAAAACAATAAGCTTCAAGGATGTAGAGGGATGACGAACGTTGCAATTTGAAAGCTTTTTAGTTTGGTTGCCTTGGCAACAAGAATACAGTAATTACAATAAATGATATATACCAGCAGAGTGCTCTCTCTGCTGGGGCTGATGAAGTTTGAGGAGGATCACCTCTCCAAAAGTGCTTCAGCATCTCACAAAAGCCTCGTGAATCTGAGAAGAAGCATGGCTGTGACCTTAATTATCACTCACGGCCCATGAACAGAGGAGGATGTAACAAAACGTGGATCTAACGGCGGCAGATGTGTGAGGAAAATGTCCGAAAAATCGAAATCCCACTTGTACTCGATCTCGCAGAAAAAAAATGCAAACCAGAGGTCGCATATCAGTGAGGTTTTTTCTCAGGCTTGCAGTGGGCTTCCCTACCCCGGGGCCCTTCTGAGGGAGAAACGCAGATGTCACCCGCCCACATTAAACAGACAGAACGCAATCTCGCCCGGCAACTGCAAATTCATTGTGTCAGTCTTAACTCAAAGCAATTTGCCAGCCAGTTCTTCCTCGCCATCTTCTCCTCCTCACACACGGCTGTTTAAAGTTAGGTGGTGTTTACCCAAGTGAGGGAAATTGACTTAGCTTTCATTTGGTGTACATCCATAGAAGAAAACCTGCTGTGAAAAGTCTATTGTGACACTGACGCTTCAGGTAATGAACGAAAGGGAACAGCAATCCTGTTGGTTGATTACAGACGGTAATTAAGACACTGATCCTGTGATTAAGTGAAGACAAGTATCTTGTGCTTAGAATATATCCTAACTTTCTTCCCAACACAATTTCTCATGAGGGAGACATTTATACCAACGTTACATTGAGGTACTTACATAGGTTACCCTCTTTGAAAATAAGTTATCTTTTGTGCCGTGACAAGATTATGGAATTTGGCTGAGTCACTCTTCCACTCAATTGCTTTCATCTGTCCCTTCATCCTCGGTCAATCTGCTGTCCTGCTTGTTTGCCTGTCTGTCTGTCTGTCTGTTTGCCCGACTGTCTGTTTGTCTCCCCAGCCTCCCTTCTTCTATCTCTAACCTTCCCTCTCTTCCTCCCTCTTGTGCCTCGCTCTTTCTTTCTGTCTTTTTTGCCGCAGTGTCCAGGACAACCTTTCCGGTCTTCGGGGTTACTTCTTCAAGTTCAGCTATGTATTTTAGACCAGACTAATTTTCACCCTGTCAAATATTTCATGTAATTTTTTTTTCTGCCACCACTGCAGGGGACCAGAACTTAATGCATCATGTCTCTGCTTAGTCGGACCATGTTAAATGATGCGGTTAGACGAGGAGGGTACCTGCTACTAAAATGTCAGTCTTAACAGGATTCTCAGAGGAAGACGAACGGTAAAGTCTTAGAAAGGAAGTAGCTGGCTCTAATCAAATTACGTTTTCTGAATTGTTGTTGACATGTTTATTGTTGCGCACAATGATTGTGCTCAAGGTTATAATAATTCAAAATCACCATTTGATAACAGTGGGTGTTAATAGTATAGCTAGTGTAGAGCGTTTTGGTTTGACTATGATTCGATCACTCAAGGTCTTTGCAAGGTCAGAGAGAGGTACATCAATCTGGTCATTCATTTGCCATCACTTGTTTAATTGTACTCTGTTGATTTTGGTTATTATTTATTCCTTGACGGCACAAAGTAAGAGTTGGAAATCTGTGCAGCATATTAAAGTAATCCCATAATAGTGTTATTAATGAGTCAACTGAGTGGATGTCTTAGGGGCTTACACTGCTAGACACTTCAAACAGACTAATACATGAGAGACAGCAGGGACTGTAGAACAATAAAAATCAGGAGTATTATGGAACAGTGGGCCACGCCACCAGCAGAGCGCTCCATATAGGGGGGATCTTTTATATTGCAGTCGTGGCGTCCAGGAGAGGGTATTATGGATTTGGATCTATTGCGCCGTTGGGTTCAAGTGTTGCTCATCGTGCAGAGTTATTGCCTCAGTAAATGTAGCGCTACATGAATGGCTCAGAAACTCCATCTACAGAGACTGAAATGTAGTCTCTGTTCCTCGGCGAGCTCCGCGGTGCAGTTACAGTAATTGGAAAATCTGATACATTTGCAATCTGTGCAATCTACAACAAACCAAAACCAATGCTATCAGTGTACGTGTCTCTTGGGAGTTGCGACGTGTTGAGATGTCATTTGTGTTGACTTCCATTTTAAATGTGACGTAGATTTAGAGGTTGTCCAAAAAAAAAAGAGCCCATCTCAGTGTGACAACAGTGTTCGGTTTGAGTGCTGCAACCACTTAAATGGTGGCGTGATGAGCGCCGGATTCTACTTGTTTCTCTCCAGAGGCAGGATTCAGTTCTTCACAAGGAAGCAGCCTTGTTGCAAACAAAAGCTTTACCAAAAATAACACGCCACAAACTTTCAAAGAGTTTTCTGTCTGTTTTTCAAATAATGCTAAGATCTATTTTCTACACTGTATCGAGCTCACACATTTTTAGAGAGCGACAATTTTTTGATGGCTAGAAAGAGAGAATGGCACAGACAGATTCAGGACGATAGAGGATTTGAATTATTTTGTGGCCTTGCAGATGACCACAAATGAGGGAGAGGCTGCTGTCTGGGGCGTAAAAGGAAAGATCAGATGTACTCAGCCGCTTGAGCTTAAACACTTTTCTATTTCCTTTTTAACTGCAGGTCTATTAAAAACAGTTTCTCCACAATATATGCTGAGCAAGGAGAATTTACACATCAATGAAATCACATCTGCGAAGGTCTAAATACTATGGAAAGAAAAAACAGAACCCAAGTAGAGTATATCCTAGTGACACACTTTCAATCCTCCCTCAAAGGAAATATGAAGCACGTATGAATGAGACATCTAAATGTGCCACTTAATAATAAGCCGAATAAAACCCAAGTGCAAAGCTTCCCTATCCACTTCAAAGTGAGAGAGATGACAGAATCCCCTCTGAGCTCTGTGAGAGTCGGGAGGTCAGAGGTCACCCAGCCTCCACATGGTCCTCTCATAGCCATGACCATTTCCTCCCATCCGGCCATTACACCCCTGCCAGCACAGTCCCTGCCCCGCAAAGACCAATGTGCCTTGATAGATTTGTCCTATTATGCTGATAAATTAGCGTCCCGTTACAGCTCTACACTGTGCTGCTGAGAGCAAGGCGTCTGTCATTACCCTGCCTAAATGCCATTTTATAAGCCTATCTTCTCGTAACACACGCACAAAAAAAAAACAAGTGAGGATAGGAAATGAAAATGCTCCAAGTAAATTAGATTGACCCTCGGGACCGCACGCCACAGGACAAGACTCGCCCACATGTAAATAGGAAAATCAGTCTGAGAACATTTGAGCACGCCATGTGTCCATTACAACACCAGACCAAAGTCTACGCAACTTGATTGCTCTTGAAGACTACTTACTTGGCTTTTACCCAAAGAGTCCACCTTTTTGCCCCTTTGAGAAAACTAACAGTGATCATATTATTTAAACATATACAAGGTGATCAATCCTTTCCGAGTATAATAGATGTATTTTACTGTATCTTGATATTTTAATCGGCATTATGCTTCTGAATTTCATCAATCATTTCAATGGATGCGATTGCGCCCTTGAGCTCAGACCTTTTTTGGCGTTTCTACAAAAGCAACGTTGACAAGAAAACACAAAAGAGTCCAGTTAGGATATGACTTGAGAGTTCTGTCGGTTTAATATAAACCGTATTGTTTTTCTGAGGCTTCAAAGCATAATTCGCTGCCGTGCCTAGAGGTATATTTTGAGAAAAGCTAGATAATGGTAGGTTGTTTTTCCCCCGCTCACTGGAAGATGTTGAACTCACCACAGTCCTCAGTTCTATTCTGATTCAGAGTTATTTGATTTAAGACGAGCGTATGAGCACTTCAGATATGACAAGAAATATCGTAAATAATTTATAGCGAGACTCGGGCTTAGCTCAGGTTGCAGTATCTTGTTTATGTCATTGGAAAGTTTTTTGGGGAATGGGTTTTTGATGCATCTCGGCTGTCACATTTAAAGACGCAGTTGCCTTTAAATCTTTGAAAGTAGAATGCTTTTTGTACTTCTGTCATTATTTGAGTTGGCAACATGCTCCTCCACCAATGTCAAATACACAGTTTTTTTTGTAGATTTTTGTAGCATGAAAAAAGTGAATAAAGTGATTCTGACTCTTGTTTTGATTCCAACTGGATGGTTGTAGGCAATTTGCCAGTGCGGGAATAAAATGTGGGCTTAACATTGACCATAACTGATATTTTGCTTAATGCCAACTAATCAAAGGAATGTTGTCTGTTTCATCTAGAAATACAAGGCTCGTCTTTGTCAGAATTTGGTTTAGATGTATTTTCTACATTGCCACTACCAAGGAAAAGTCACCATCAAATTTAAGATATGGGGGATTTTGATAAATGGTGTGTGTGTAGGCTTATACAGTACATTGGCCTGCTTCACTTACTTCATTTTAATACAATGGAGTGGAGGACTAGGCTTTCACCTGATGTGTATTTGAACCACACTGTCATATTCACACAAAACTCAACTGTTGAATTGAGGCTTTGCAGGAAACTATTGAGCTTTTCTTCAAATGATTGTTCATTTAGACTTAAATTGAATCAGGTATATCTCTGGAAACTTGGAAAGCCCAAGAGGCATTTAATACCAAGGATAAGTCTGAAATCTGAGTACAAATATACACAGTTTTCACATTAAACCTCCTTGTGCAGATTCAACTCAACTCAACTCAGCTCTGAGCCTTCCAGACGTCCTCCCTGTCTCGGGACCTGAGATACCACGGTCCTGCATTTATCGACACCCACATCAAGTTCAAGTTCATCAAGTTGGGATTATGCCCGCCACACTCGTCTCCCTTTAACCTTTATTGTTTTTTTTATCCGTAATCCAAGTCCAGTCAAGATAAGCCAAATTTATTTCTAAATGATTTTTAACAAACCGATTGATTAAAAAGTGCTTTACAGAAAACAAAAAAGACACAAATAACACGATTATCATTTGCACATACACACAACAGGCCTACGCTCATTCTGGGCGTCCTGCCAGTTTAAATGACTTACTGCTCTTGGCCTTTTCCCTCTCACTCCCTCCTCTTCGTCTTCTCAGCTACGCTGCCCGTCTCAGACTCTCACACCCGTATACAGTAGATCGAAAGAATTGGCCTTTTGTCATTTTCATCATGACCTTTAAAAATAAACATTTTCCACCAAGCTTATTTAGGGGACCCACACAGCATACAGACATGAATAAAACTCTCATAATTACTCCACTATATGAGTCACATGGAAAGTAACTACAAATAAAGTGTACAATTCAAGACTAAACTTTATACTACTATACTCCTAAAATCATTGCAAATGGGGTATATGAAACACTAACAGAGGGCTTACCCATGTCCACTCCTAGTTGTATTCTTTTACCTGAGTTAAAAATAAGTCGATTGGATAGTTTATACAATGGTATTATAGTGAGTGATAAATTCTAGTACCTTCCAGCATGGTTAATAAATGCTGCAATTTGCCTTGCCCTCATACCTAAGTGACAAAAGATGATAGACTTACGACATAATGTACTGAATACACTGCTTTTCTCCCCTTTAATGTCTTAGCCTCTGCAGCAGTGAGACACAACCCTCATAGTGTTGTAGTAGACAGAAGTTCCATGTGCAACACAGATTCAGTCTCAGACATGACTTACAAAAGGTCTGTACACTTCTCCTCAAAGGTCTTCATTCTCAGTCCTCCTGCTCCAACACAGTCTCACAAACTACTGTGAAGTGAGCATGAAATAAAAGGATTAGCAATGAATGGCAATAACCTGAATTGGACACATTTTCACGTTTGTCCCATGAAAAGGTTAGCTAAGGCAAGTAAAACAACCTTGGTTAAATTAAGTGAAATAAGAAATAAATAAGACATTTTCACTGCAAATGAAAAAACACTCACAATAGAAAACATCTTCACAGTGTGTTGTGAATTGAACCCAGGTCATCAGAGTTGAGGGAAAATGTATTCAACCATCCAACACATTAACACCGCACTATTTCAGTGTCAAACTGCCCGTTTCCAGTTTCCAGTTGTGCCTCCACATTTAATCCTTTCATGGTCGGGACACATATTTGTCTTACTTTCCATGCACGGAGCACGGATTTGGATTTTAAGACATTGAGCTGATTTCTCAAGATTTCATGAGACCAGGCTGTTCTGCTCTGTGTCTTCAGATCATCAACTCATCAACTTGTATTTGTGTACTTGCTTGTATACCTTCTCATCCCTTTCTTTCAGTGTGTACAATGCCACACCGGTGTCGACAGTAGCTTCCTTCCTTCCTGCTTTCCCACCTGCCTTCCTTCTCGGCATGTGGCACTGCGGTATAGAAGTAAGGCCGTTAAGTTAAGTGTAAGCTTCTTTCCCTCCCTTCAGGGGGCTTGCTTCCCTGTTTACCCTCTCTATCACTCAGTCGTTGCGTCTTCCTGGTGGAAAAACTCTGCCTGGGCGAGGCTCTCCTCCAGGAAATCTCGGTGACCTTGATTGTGCATCTTCAAATCTGTTCATGTAGGAGGCCCCGCAGTCAGGCTCTGCTACACTGAGGTGCCTCCGTCTCTCTCTGCCATATCCTCTAACAGTGGGGTTGTTGTTGGTGGAAAATCCATCCTTGAAGCTTTCCTTCTGGCGTCTAGCACTCCGCTAAGCTGCCGCCGTCTTCGCTGTGTGTTTCTCTTGTAACACCAGGGTGTGAGGACTCAAGTGCAGAAGAGACGAGAACAGGCAGGACTGGATGAAACCCAAGGAACGGCCGTGTAGGTAACCAAATGAAAAAAAGCCAACAGGGCTGCTGTACTAAGCGCTAGTCCCGTACAGACACTCGGGACTTAAATAACAAATACCAGAAAGAGGCGAAGGACGGTGTCTACTCTAGGCAACGGTTGCTCAAGATCCCAGCATCTGTTGAGGAGAACACAAACAGTTAAATATCCTAAGACACAGCTGAGAGCGATGAGCAGTGATTGGGAGGTCAGGGCTGCTGTTGGCGGTATTTCTCAAGAAGATCCATCCAAACATTTCACCTTCAAACATAATTAGAACTGTGAGTTGCCCCTTTGTGAAAACTAAAGTTTTTAGAATTTGAACATGAACACAGGACAATGAACTCTTTCTTATTTCCAAAGGCGTATTATGTGTAATGTTTTTATCAAGGCATTTTGCTCTGAAATTTCTCAGACCTTGGTCACGTCCAGGATTTGTGAAGAAAATCAGAGGTTTTTATGAACAAAACTTTTTTGAACAATAATTCTAAACTTTAATAAAACAATTTCAGAACTTGAACTTAACCTCTTTGCAACCACTTTAATCCATTGTTTAAAATGTAATTCATCAAGTAGCGTGATATTTTCACTCTCATGCCTTTCCTCATGCAGTCACAGGGGATGCGATCGTACACAACAAAAGGTTAAATTCTAATTTAACATGCCAGAATTAAATCCCCCTTCAGTACCATGGATAGTGCCACTCGGCCAGGACCACCAAAACACTTATTTATAAACTTCAACATAGAAAATAATCACAAAACGCAATAGCACAACATGCTGTCAACATGAAAATAAATAGGCTGCAGTATATGCCTACTGGTCAGCCGTGCACGGATCAAGGCCCGTTGGAACCAGGATCATCTCGTAGCCGAGACGCCGTGTCATCTCTATTGAAAAGTCTGTAGACTGTTCTCGCTTTGCAGCGCTTTACTTAGATATATTTTTAAAATATTTTTATTTTAGGTATTTTATATGGTCTATTGGTGAAGTAGCATTAATCACCTATGGGGAGGGGCGTACATTTTGTACCCACCGGGGGATAAAAATAATTCAGCGGAGGCAGGGATATATAGACCAGAGGGGAGGAACCGCACCATGGTCATGTCGATATAGGAGATTTCTCCCTTGAGCTCAAAACGTTGTCTTTCTTCTACGAGCAAATGTCACCGAAACACAAGAGGATTTCACCTTTGGGTGTTGTTGAGAACACTTAAAACAAATGTTGCTTCAGTATTTATGTCCATATATATTTTAATGTTTTTTTTGCACTCTCACCATATTTCCCCTTGCCTCTTTGTTCATACCTCTCAGTCTTTGTAATCTATTATCTACAATACGGTAGTAAGCAAAATTGTACTCCTCCATTATTTACCACAGAGTGAATTCTCTAAAGCAATTAAGAGAAAGCCATTTATATCAGGTAAACATCCAACGAGAGACAGAAAGAGAGAAAGGGGAAAAGAGGGCAAAAAAAAAAAATGTAGATTCTGTGCTATTAAATGGCGACCTGGAAATAAATGACCCTGGTGGCCAATTTCAGATGTATTCTTTGATATCTGCGCTCATTTCAGGTCAAGTGGGGGACGTGGTGAAGAAAGTGCCACTGGGAACAAGAAAAGGGGCTCTCTCCTTCTCTGGGCCTCTTGTAGGGTTAACCCCGCCGTAGGACTGCTGGCCTGCAATGTAATGACGGTTACAGTGCACTGGTTAAAAAACAAAAGAAGCAATCAGAAAACATAGCCAGTGACTCAAACCCCCAGTACAGTTTTCAGCCCAGCACCAGCCCTCACGTTGCTATAAAGGTCACTGAGAATCACACACTGAATACTTACCAAGCCACCTGACCCCGGCCAATCAGCCACACAGCCACGATTAAAATGAGGTGGGCAATCAGCTGAAAAAGGCTGACCCCTCAGCCACGGCAGACCTTTTTTTTTTTCAACCTTTCAGTTAAGACTTTTCTTTTGTGTACCCTGCCAACACAGAGCACTTTGGCTCGTTTTGAGTTGACTCTACTCAAAGCATTTCAGTATGATACTCCTCAGGAATACTGTTCATGTTTATGAGTTGAAGAGTGACTCACCATGCCCGTTTGATATTTTTCCTTGTGGTGGGTGCCTAGGTAGGTAGATTGAAGAGACGATGATATATTTGGGACTTTTATCATGTTATAATTGTGCAAAAATAGCGTAAAGTGCAATGCAATTACAGCCTATCAGGCCTTATCATTCAGTTTTCATAACGCAACTCAAATAATTACTTTAATCATTCTCCATACAGTTAACAGTATTAGTGACAGCATATATGTCAGTCGTATGACGGTTTCCTGGCTACAGGTTTGGTGGTCTAATAATAATTACTAGCATAATTGATTTGTGTTGACATGACTCTAGAGGGTGAGCGATCATCGGAGGAGAAAAGTAAAAGATGGCAAGACCTCATGTCCTGACAACCGGTGCAAGCTGGACTGTGAACAGGCCTGTCATGTTTCTCCAAGGCGGTGATGCCATGATGTGTGCATCTGAAGTGACAGCAGGGTGAAGCAGACAGATCTCCCTTCCCTCTCTGTGACACTGACGGTCCTCCTCTGCTGAGGGTGTTTGGTTCGCTCACAAGCCGGTTACATTTGTGATTTTTTTCCTTCCGGGGTGTTCATGAGCCAACACAGTCTCACACAATTGTGTTGGACACAAACAATGCCAATATTACACTGCTTCACCACGAAAGGATTATGTGGCAATAGCACAAGTTACATGTGAAAAGAAGAGCTAATGGTTAAGTTTAGGCAAGTAAAACAATTTCAGTTAAGTTTAGGATTAAGGTTAGTGTAAGGTTTTGCCTATGGTTGAATAAGGGTTAGGGTTAGGGTAAATACAATTTAAAAAAAACTTCTCACAGGATAAAACTTGAGTTGGGAAATGGAAATACAGTTACATGAAATATTAGCAGTATTGCCTTGGAAGTCCGCTCAAGAGCTCAGGGATTACAACCTAGTCAGCCAAACAAAACGCCACTAATCCCATTTTTTTGTTTCTTTCTTTATTTCTGATATCATCATCAAAATTTTTACAAAACATTTTCTGACAATAATATACTCAAAGAAGAGCCATATTTTTGCGCTTGGACCAGGTCTCCACAAAAATGCTTTTTAAGTCTGAATACAGTAAAAAGAACCAGAAACCAAAGAAGAAATAAAAAAAATGAAATAAAATAAACAACAACAAACCAACTACCGAAGAAAAACAATGCAGCGCATATTTACACCCTACAGAAATCAATGCTCTCCGCAGGAAATGGATGACGAGGAGAAAGCGGGAATCCTACGGTTTATATGGAACGCTTTTGAGAGGCAGCAAAAAACAAAAAGGCGGGAAATGCTTTGAGCGTGTATGGAAACAGTGATTCTGATATTGCTTTCCGTCAGCTTCTTTCTGCTTTTTCTTCCTCACCGCATATTCAAGTCAGCTGCGGCAGTAAAGTGCAGCCCATTTAAATAAAACCTCCCTTTATCCGGCGCTCACATAAATCCAATTAGGGGGCGTAAACGGGCTTCGTCAGACAAAACGAAAAAAGTGTGTTTCTCCGACAGAGGTTAATGATCATGCCTTCCCCTTTCTGTCTGTGTCCCCCTCTGACATGAGCAATGGCAGAAAAAAAAAAACAGGACTCAGGACAATAAGGGGTCAAAGGTTAAAGACTTCAGGCTAATGTGAAACAGCATGGAACAATCACAATCAATGGGGACCGGACTGGCCTGAACATCAGTAATGGTGACGTTGAGTTCAGAGGAGGTAGAGGGGGTAGGTTAGCTGCTATACGTACACACACAGGCCATCTGGGCACATGCAGGGTGACAGCTAACTCGCTAGCGGTGCTTTCCAGTCTCTCTTTACGCCGGTTAGCATGACAGTGTTATTAATTCTTACCATTTTAGTAAACTGCCAAATCAGTGAAAAGTCAATATAGCAAAACATAATGACACGCTAACAAAAATACAAACTCAAAGCTCAAGCGGGCGAGGAGTGTTAGCTAGTTTTTTTCTGCTTTACCCCCCCCCCCCCCCTACATGTGTATATATACTGACTCTCTGGAGTGTTTCCAGTGTGCTGTATAGGTGTGTCTCAGTGCTGCGTGTGGGTAAGACACACATGTATGTAAAAGGAAGAAAAAGCTGCAAATCCCACTTCTGGCTTGGATTTCATTTTTTAAAAATCTCTTCATCAGGTAATGGATGAGAACCTGCTGAACTGTCGGGGATGACCTTGGGTGAACTGTAGGGGGAGGGAGCAGCCAGAGATGCTGAGGCATGCTAACAGCAGACGACACAACCCTGCAGTACAGCGTTGTCAGATGTCAGGACCTGTGAATACTTTTGTTTTTGTTTTGTCGAGTGTATGTGTGTGTGTGTATGTGTGTGTGCGGTCATGTGGTAGAGTCAATAAGCCTCATTCACAAAACGTGCGTATGATCAGATTTGATCGTAAAGTGTTTGTACGAATGTTTCTACAAACATTTTTGTTCGTATCTGAATTTTTGAAAATTAGGTTCCTCTTTTTTTCCCCTCTTTTGGCCATGTTTAATGTTTTACTTACACATGGCCCTAAAGTCTGCAGTCCTATTATAGTGTTGAGGCACGCACATGAAATTTATGAACAATTGGCAATCATTGTCTGATACACCTGGGCTTGTTTCATGGATCCCACGTTGTTGTTAAATAAATAAAAACATTTATGAATCTACTAAATGTTTTGTGAATGAGGCCCAGTATGCTTTTCAAAGCATGAAATGACCTTTAACCATGTTGAATCTAATGTAAATTATAAATTATATTGAAATAAAGGATTTGAGATGTGAGTAAATGTGTTAATACATGCACATAATACATGCAATTCTGAGAGGCAAGTCGATATGTGCAGGGTTTTATTTGTCTGTGTGTATTGTAAGTCTATCCAGTGAACAAAATGCTTGTGTGTGTGTGTGTGACCGAATGTGTGTGTGAGTTTGGCTGAAGCCTGTTAGGGTCATTTCCTTTCGCGGGCTGCCTGGGACAGTCAGGGAAATCACAAAGCCTTCATCGTAATAGAATAAAACGTCCTTGCAGTTACCCCATTTGTCCCCCTTTCTTCCCTTTCGTACAGTATCTCTGGCTCCCTCTCTCCTCTCCTCTCCCTTGTCCCATAGATTTGCATTTAGCTATTCCTCTGAGCATAAACAGTGAAATATGAAAGTTTTCACCGCAATTCCTCAGACCTTTATTCTATTCACCCCCCCAAAGCAAAAAAAAAAAAAAAGGGAAAAAATAAATATTCTCAGTAGGGATTCGAGCCCAAACTCAAAGAGCGGGAGGTGGGGGGGGCGGGGGGTCGGGGTATACAAAACCATAAACAAACAAAGCAGAAGAGAAAATAAAGCCTGTTGGCGTTGCGGGGCGAGCACAGACGGTCCTGGAGTTCAGCTCAAACATGCATCATCAGCATGCAGTGCCTGTGCTTCCAGCTCTCCGATGGCGTCGGGGGAAAAAAATGGACGAAAGGGCTAATAATTGCTGGCAGCAGGATTCAAACATTCCACCGCACATATCAGATTTTATCAGGGAGGTAGTCGTGATTAATCAATTACTTATTAGTAGCTGATTTAATTGTGAGCCGTATGATGATTTTTATTAGCGGCTTCCAATTACACACGGAGGGCAACACAGTTTTGATCGTCGGTGTTTGGACTGAATTGTTCCATTATCATTGTTCCGAAAATTAAAGCGATTACTACATATGGGGGTGCTTATGTAGTCCAGCAGAGAGACTGTAAAAGAGAAAAGCCTGTCCCTGGAGTAACGTGCCCAACACAAGCTCCTCTCTCCGCTGTCTGGCTTAACAGCCTATAGTGCGAGGGAATTCTACTTTAGGCGAGATAGGGGCAAGGGAATGGGTCAGCGAACAAATTTGCTTTAAAAACACACCGAAGTTGTCCGAGAGAGACACGTGCTTCATGGTTCTAGGGCATTCCAGACAGGAAATATCCTCCATACTGTTTGTCTCTGGTTCAGTGCTCCCTCCTAACTGGGCATAGTTTCCCAAAATATCAGCATGCGGACAGAAATAGAACTTCATTAAACAGGTTCACCCAAGTCACCGAGAGGCAGACGTGAAATTCAGGCCAAGGAGTTAGCAGGGGTGATATAGAGCAAGGCAAGACAATACATGGATAGAATTGAGAGCTCCCATTATAAAGACATTGGCACGGCTGTTATTTTAAAGTAAACTCCACCAGCACTATTAAGCAACTGTACTGAGCGAATCAACTGCTTTTTATGCAATGTCCTGTACACGAAGGGGTCCCAAACCCCCTTCTCGGCCATGAAATCGGGTCACTTATGTTCTGGGGGGGGATTTGGTAAAACACTTAACAAAATAATGGCACATCAAAAGAACATCCTTCACAAATGTATAAGGAATGGCACATTTCTTCTCCCCGAGTAGACCTTGAAATGTGTTGAGATTGTTAAACAAGAGGACTTGGGTGTGAGATGGAAAGTAACAACACGTTGTCGTATAGCCGCCTCCTGCAAGATTGTGATTCTTAGACAGAAGTCAGAACTGAAAATATGGGTCTCAGTGAGGTTTGACACTTAGGTACATCACAATAATAGGGCTCCCAATCTCCCCCTTCATTGTGTGTGATTCAGTCAAATGATTGCATTTGAGAAATAACCTCAATAATAGAATTTCTGTGTGTTGGTGGAATGGCGGAATAGTGGCGGGAGCAGATAGAAAAATATTTATCATTGAAACAACAGGAGCAGTTACAGTAGGAACCATTTCAACCGAGTCATCCTGGTAGCAGGTTCCCACCGGGTCGTGGATAAGGCTCCTCTTCTGTTCACAAGCAGTGTTTGTGTTTCAGAAGAAGTGAAGTACGTACTTTTTTTTCCTTTTTAAAGATTCTCTATTTACACGATAAATAAGTCCTATTAGATTTTTGTCCTTTTTGATTAGTCTTATAGAATTTCTTGACATCATCTTTGAACATCTCGAAAAAACTGTCTCTTTTTGTTCCAAGCCCCCCCCCCCAAAAAAAAATCCAACATAAAAAAAAAACAAAAAACACTTTCCTATTTTTTTCCTTCACGTTGAGGCCACACCCCCTTTCTGTGAGGCTTTGGGAGTGACTGGTCAGGCACCACAACTCCAGGGAAATATGACCACTGCCATGTAGAAAACCCACCACAACGAGTGTTAGCTTGGATACAGCTGCAGATGATAGTTGAAAGGCCATCGCAGCCACATCTGAAGTTCTCCTCAACTCCATGACAGTGCGTTACAGTGGTCTATATGGTGACAGAGTGCAATGGCGTCCTTGCACTGCAGGCACACTCGTTGGAAAAAAGGAGTTGACAGGCGATATCCCCCATAATCCACTGGTTCTGGTGAAAGAGACGTCAACGTGCCAGTTCAACATGCCGCCACTAGGCACTGCTGTTCTCTGTGGGGTGGGGGGGGGGAGTGGGGGACCACAGAGCACATGGCCGGTTGCCGTGCCAACCCAGCAAGATGGCGCTCTCGAAATAGTCCGGTTTGACGCAACTCAAACATTAAACAATCTTTCTAATGAGGCCATGTGGGGCAGTGAGAGGTTTGACCTTCAGTGAAGTGGACCTTTTTTAAGAATATGTACAAATACTCTGCAATCAGATGTACTTATTTTGCCACACAAATTCCCTATGATTACCTCCTTAAAGCATAGTAAATCATTCAACCGGGACAGAATCGTACACAAAGACCTGTAATTTTAGCTGTGAGTCTACGGGCACCGGTGTATTTGAGAATCACCAAGATCATAGACGGACCAAATAAGATACACCGTTAACATTTCAATCTCGCTTCCTCCCCGTCGTACCGTCGTACACCAGACCAGCGTAGACATTGTCGAAGTTTGGTTGGTACTGTGAATGTGAGTGGCAGACTCGACTTCAATTGGCAAAGGGGCGGTTTAGTATACCAACCGCCGTTAAATTAGGTTATACGCATTGAAAGAAAAATAAAAGTAAACTCTTTGGTTTGACATGCACATTAATGGAATTCAGCTTGAGACTCCACATTCAGAGAAAAAGTTAAAAAAAAAAAAAAAAGTAATGGAGAAACAATGGGTCATTTCTCTCGTCTCGTCTTCATGAAATCATCATCCAGGTTCGCTACTGTTAACAGCACGACACCTTCCATCTCTGAACGTGACGACTAGCTCGATATTCCCTTTTTAAGTTACTGCTCTCACCGTCTCGTCATCTACAACCCTTTATTTATTGCACATCCCTTTTGACTCCTAACTCAGCACCAGTGAATTCCTCTGAAAGGTGCCCCCCCCCCCCAAGATGTTGTCGCGGGTCACAGCAAAAACACACATTTGGAAAACCACGGTGATAACTTTCGCACGTCACATATGCTGGATTACATTTCAATTCCCCCACGAGCCACAGGGGGAGGAGGAGGAGGAAGGGGGTTTTCTACGAGGTGCTTGGGGAAAAGAAAGAGAAACGATGAGCAAATGTCTCAGGACACATCGGCCTCGATATCGGTGAGATCATGTATCTACGCTAAATCCCTCCGGGCATGGTTAGAAATCAATTTTCTTTTTTAGTCCTCTAGTGGCCGTTCCAGTACTAAATGTGCTGAAAACGAGGCCCCCACTGAAAAACCAGCTCCCCTGCCCCATCAGGTCACAGTGAATCAGAGGGCCCCTGCCCCGATTCAGACAACCGCCCGTGGCTCGCCTCGCTAGCGTCCAAACGTGAGCGTGGCGGTGCGCTCAGCGGGAGGAAAAGGACCGCTGCTGGGCCCCTCCATAGGTGGTCTAAGGGGAGGCGGAGGAGAGCGGGGCCCGGGCACGGGGGCGCCCACGGTGGCGGCGGAGGGTATGGCGGACAGCGCCACCGTCTGTATAGTGCCTCTGTCGCGCGGCCCCAGGTCCTCCAGCCCCTCCAGGCCCTGCGGGGGTCCCTCGTAGCCCATGTTGAGCCGCAGAGGTTGATGGGCCTGGCAGTAGTCCACGATGGGCTGCTCGTAGCGGTAGAATGTCAGCGCGCCCATCTGGTGGGGGACCTGGTCAGGCAGACAGGGAGGAATAGATGGAGAGAAAAAAAAAGAAAGAGCGAGAGAGAGAGAAATGGAGAGAGAGGCAGAAAGAGATAGGATGAAGGCAGAATCATGCAGGAGTGAAAGGAGATAGCGGAGAGCAAAAGGAGAGAGAGAAAAAAACGATTAGGCATACAGGTGTCAACTCTGTGCCCTCATCAGCTAGCTAAAACAGCTAAAGTAGCTAAAACAGCTAAAGTAGCTAAAGCAGCTAAAACAGCTAAATTAGCTAAAACAGCTAAAGTAGCTAAAGCAGTTACAGCTGGTTCATTAATTATCAACTGTAAATATTAGATCAATTCAAAAGTTTTTTTTTCAAACTGTTAATTTGTCACGTTTCATTGCGGCTCCCCGTGTGACTCGAGAGCAGAGCTAGCTTGGCAGCTCACTGTTGGCCCTCCGCAACCATCCTCACATGACTACCTACTAAAAGACTCATTTGCTGTGAAGACACTCCAGATCGTGTGCTGTGAAGCATCTGCGACAACTTCCCTTTTTTTTTTTTTTTCCCGCCGACATGAGAAGGATGTGTTGCAGGAGTGTACTCATCCTGCCTCACTGCGACTGTCAAAAGAATAAGTAGATGCACGTGTGCACGTTCAAACGGGCGTGCACGTGTGAATGAAAACACACAAACCCACGCCGCAAACCACGCTCTGCAACCGATGCTGCTCGCAACCCCCCCATCGGTACAAGCGCTGGAGCAAATAGGCCTTGTGCTCTCTCTCCGGTGCCATGTCGCCGGTGTCAACGCCAGGAGCACTCGTCACATCTGGTTGTGTGTCGGGTCTCCTGCTCCCTCCCCAACCTCAACACGGTGCCAAACATACAGATGAGACACTCGCGCAACTCTCCCTCATCTCTGCCTCAACAAAGACCAATTAAGGGATTTTTTTTGGTTTTTTTTTTTGAAAAGACCAGGAAAACACAGTGGAGAGAGAAAAAGATGGCAGAGTTGCCCTGAATTAAACAGGGCTGCCTGGCAGAGCGACAGATGATCAGATCTTTACACAGGCATCCGCGACAGGGAACACTCAACGGCAACAACAACAACAACAACAACAACTGCAACAGCGGCTACAAATATGACACCAAAACAGAAGGGATAAATAATACAAGCCTCGCCTCTGAGGAGCTGATGGGAGCAGAGCAGGCGTCACACTGCCACTTCCATCCATACTACAGTACGCTCTCTTAGCGGCTTGTTTTTAACCTTTATTTAGCCTCCCATATTGCAACCAGGTGGGCTGTAAATACACGCACAAATTCTTATTTGCAAGAGGGAATTCGCTTCTTGAAGAGGAAGAGGAGGGTAAACAGGTTCAAACAGGAGAACAGATTCAGCACTGAGGGACAGTAGTACACTAATAGTGATGTAAGATCAAATCTGAAACAGGCTTCGGGGAAAAGAGGATGCATGAGGCGATGAATAAAAGGAGGCGTGTGTAAAAGCAACACAACGCCACCAATACACACGCCTGTATTTACTGTACCTATCAAATAATAATAATAATAAATCATGCTTAAGGTAACAGGAGAGGATTTAAGACAAAAAAGGCCACGAGTATGAGATAAAAAAAAAAAAAAAATGTTGCAGGTGCAGGTGTGTGCTGGCTGACAAGGCGGAGAACAGTGTGTGTGTGTGTGTGTGTGAGCAAGTCAAATGGAAACTGGGCTAAGACA
Source organism: Hoplostethus mediterraneus (assembly GCA_034670385.1). NCBI lineage: Eukaryota > Metazoa > Chordata > Actinopteri > Trachichthyiformes > Trachichthyidae > Hoplostethus > Hoplostethus mediterraneus. Next base: position 1,833,140 of record JAXDDW010000043.1, on the reverse strand, counting down.
GCTTCTCTTACGATGGCAGCGTGATTCACGGACCGCGGGAGCTCCGGTGCAAGAAGCAGGCCCATGCACAATAGTAGTCTTCATACGCGCCGATCACGTGGGTGCTCCGGTGCTCGAGCACCCAACGAAAAGCTTACATTTTTTTTTTTTTTAATTAATTAAAAAAATTAATTAATAAAAAAATGTATCAAAAATAAAAAAAGGCATCTATTTATTCTATTATTACTTATTATTATCGGTGAACGTTTTAACTACAAATCGCATTATCCAATTAAACCTGTTACAGCTCTGTGCGTGTGTAGGCTACGTTAAGGGGCGTGGTCACGTAGCCAACTGCCAATGTAACGTTAGAGTCGGCTAAACCAACGTTGTTCCATCACATAGCTGCTAGCTAGCGACACAGCAAGTGTGAAACACGGTGGTGATCGAGTAAAAACGTACGAATTTGTAATTAAAAAACGGAGAGAGATACCGAGTGTAAAGACAGTCAGAGTGAGGATCCACCACCAGGGATGAATTTGTAGCAGAGCAGTGTTGCGTTTGGTTTGGGTGTGTGTCTACGTTGACAGATGACAGTAGCCTGCACCACGGTAATTACTACAGCAAGCGCAGTAAAAGTGATTTTGTGACAATCTTCACCTTGGTGGAATTCACTTCATTTGAGCACCCACTGGCAAAAACATAAATCGGCACCTATGGTAGTCTTTATATGAAAACCTCTATTATTTGCAGCCTTGAGCCCTCAGCACCAAACAATGCAGCTTTACAATTAAAGAAAGCCACTGCAGGTCCACCGGGTCTGTTGCCGGAACAGTTTCTGACAGCAGGAATGTGTCGAGCCTGACCTGCTAGGAAACTGGAGGTGGCAAAAACACAAACACACAAACAATTAGTGGAAATAATTCCCGGTGCGACTCATCTTCCACCCTGTTTGGTCCCCAAACCCGGCAACCCCCTCCTAACTACCACTCTACCACGACAACCCACCTCCCCTCCCTCCACATCTCCTTCAAATGGACTCCATTAAGCAAGGCTCACTCATTACATTATAGGCACTCAGTGGATTACTCCCCTCATTCCCCTCTCAGTTCAAACCCCTCACCACCACCTCCTCCCCCCTCAGCGCCACCACCACCAACACCACCGCCTCATCTCCCATCACACACCCCCGGTCCACCTCCAGCTCCACTCAACAGCTTCCTGCCCAGGTCCAGCAAATTAATTAACCGATATTAACTCCTCACCGTTTCAGTGGATTCTATCGAACTGTCAGGGCATAAATCTGGCCTCGTGCTGCATGTGAGTGAGTGTGGGTGTGTGTGTGTGAGAGAGAGAGAGACAGAAAAAGAGGGAGAAAGAGAAGTGTTTCATAACCACTTTGACATATATCACATATATTCTATATTTGTCCATGCATCTTCTCAGAGCTGCACTGGCTCTAACGCAATTTGTGCATGAACATCAGACGACTTGTCTTGTTGAAGCAGCTTCGTTTGCCCAAAAATTCCCTGAGCAAAAAGGTGTTATTTATATCCTCAGGTCGTCCAAGGTCACAGCTAGCTTATTAGCGATGCTAGTCTCTCTCTCTCTCTCTCTCTGTGCCTCTCAGCGTTAGGAAGTTATAATTCCTACGACCGAACAGAGACAGACACAAACACCTGGGCAGGCTAACAAAAATACCAAACTCTGCTCCAGTTGGTTCCCCAGTGACGTACAGATGGTTTGGATGGGAACGTTGGATACCAGTGTGTTTTGCTGCTTAGCCCCGCCCCCCTCTGTGTACCAACAGCCCCCATTAATTGGTCATCAGAGAGTGTAAAAACTAACATTCCCTTCCTCCATCTGTGGATGTTTCCTCTCCACGTTGCTTACTCACAGCAGCTCAACTTTGTTCTACGGGTCACCGGTGACTCGTATAAAAAAGTACCCGCAATCCTTGAATTAATTTCTAGTATTCCAGCGCCAATCAGATGTCGTGTTTTCTTTTGCGCTCGTGGTTTTTCATGAGCAGCGAAGGAGGTCAGTTACAGCGCCACGGGCACCGGATACCGCTGCCTCTTTAGGAGCGTCGCGGCTCAGACTGCTGAGACCTCCATCCAAACACTGTGAGCAGAGAGGAAGAGGAGGAGGAGGAGGAGGAGGTGCAACAGACTCAAACTGATGCTTTACTTAGGGTTTAAATACATTCAGTCAGATGGTTTTCTGTCTGTCAACCTGTGAATTAGATGGGGAATTATTCTGTATTGTATCATACTAAGTGGGAAGCTGTTTTTTTTTTTTAGCTCTTGTTTATTTGATTCTCTTATTTGTCTCATTTGTTTAATAAAAAGTAGGTAGCTAATTTATTGCACTCTTACCTTAACACTAGTTCTGCTCTTAGTTGCTTGTTGAGGAAGGAAATGCACTTACGATGTCTAGTGACTAGTAGTCTATACCTACCTATGTGGAATGCACTTATTGTAATTCGCTTTGGATAAAAGCGTCTGCTAAATGACTGTAATGTAATGTAATGCTTTAACTCCCTCTGTGGTTAAGATATAACAAAAACACAAAAAGTAAGTATTATTTTATTATTTATTTGTTATTATTACTTTCAATATGATAGTTGTCCTATATCTAGTTGTCTAAGATTGTTGTTTATCTCATACATTTTGATTTATTATCGTTTTAATGCCTGTTATTTATTGGAAAGTGTTTAATTACTGGTTTCTTCATCCTCCTTGTTCCTGTTGGAAGAAGTGCAGCGCCACATTACCATCATTTAGTTGAGGACATCATCTATATTTGATGCGGGCTGTGATACATATTTGATGTAAAGGTTCAGTGTTTATGCTATTGAAGCAGTTTCAACAAACCCCGTGTCCCAGAGTGCCATGTTACTGTACAAAGTACTTACTATGTGGGAAAATAAATCTTCCACAGAGCTCAGATGTAAAGGCTTTTGTGTTTTTTTCACACTTTACCACCCATTCCACATTCTCATCATATCTCCTACTGGAGAAGTTTACAAAAGTAATCGCCGTCGGTAATCATTTTTCAACATGATAATTGGAAATAATTGAATGTTATGGCGCAGTTTGTTTCTATAATGATCACTGGAAATGATGTTTCAGCAGGCCAGCATCATTACTCACTATTATTTTTCACTATTCTGATGTCATCACAATTGTTTAATCCAAATTAAATTAGTCAATAAATCTTTGGTATATTCTAAAAATCATTTAAGAGACAAATGTGATTACAAAGAAGATGACTAACACTTTGGCATTTAGCTATGAAAAGAAAAATGAATAAATAAATAAATATATATAATATTTATATATATATATATATATATATATATAAACATATTGATATATATGCAATATATAGCAATGAGAGGAATATATAGAGTGTTTGGAAAGACAATATGTGAAGGATTACAGCATAGTATATACAGGAAGTGCAAAATTGTGCTTCCATTCAGATGATTGGGTCTGCAGGCGGCTGTACAAACGTCATGGCCGACTGAATGTGTGAAACTATAAACCTACAGATGATTGGTAAAAACCCTCCAGAAACCAAAAGAACCTCTTGTCCTCTTTGTGTATGTGTGTGTGTGTGTGTGTGTGTGTGTGTGTGTGTGTGTGTGTGTGTGTGTGAGACGTGTCATCGCGTGGGTGAGAGTTGCCTTTTAATGTATTGCTGCTCTAGCATGCGGGGGTAGTCGGCGCAGATGTTTGCCGGGTGGGCACCGATGACACGGAAACCCACCAGACAGCAAAACACACGGACGTGTCTGAGGGGGTGTTGAGCCAAACACCGTCACACTCGCAAAAAAACACAGGTCATCCCCAGAGGAGGACTTCCCAGCTGCATGTGTGTGTGTGTGAATGGGATGTACTGTACCTGCATGTGTTTATCTAGATGTGTGCATGTTTGTGTATCCTTGTGTGTGTGTGTGTGTGTGGTAATTAAACACACTTGCAGGCACGATAAAAGAATATGGATGCCGGGCCGTCGTTAAATCCTGGCAAAAAAATCCACTACGGTGTTACAAATAAGCAATGCCCATTTAACAGCATCGGCCTGGGAGGCGGGTAACTAACCCGTCCAGTGTTGTACGAGTCTCCGAGTCATCGCGGGTCAGTTAACTTCAGAGAAAGTGCAGCGTTGACATTCCCTGGTAGAGCTGTGTGTGTGTGTGTGTGTGTGTGTGCGAGTGCGAGTGCGTAGCCCACATGTCCACATTTAAAACTAATTGATTCTCTAAACAAGCCGTTAGCCTCCCGCTAATTCCTTAATGACTGGAGGTCCCTTTATGTGCAGTGACTGTTGATTACAGGTCTCTCATACGACACACACACACACACACACACTAATACATACAAACACATGGCGCAACTCAACTCACAAAGCCAGCTTAGAGAGAGAGATTGAAAAAGGAAAAACAGGGAAAAAGAGCGAGAGAGAGGAAAAGGGATCGGGGCCCCCTTCACGCACCGATGCGTGCCCACCGTCGGCTCATCACATCCTCCTCCCACTGTACGCTGCAGTACAGTAAAGGAGCTTCTGCAGACCACAGCAAATGGGCCGTGAAATGTTACTCAATGCTCAACACGTTCCTCAGCCCCGGTCTCTCCCTCTTTCAGAAACATCCGGTAACAACGCACAATTACCGCAACTAATGAAGGCGGGAGGCTGAGAACCTGCGAAACAATGAAAAGGGAAGAGCTGATGGTGTTCGGTATCTGGCAGCGGTGATGCTGGAACGTCTGAGTCTGAGTCTGAGTCTCGCTTCGCTGCCGAGGAGGCAGAATACACGTTTAGCACGAGAGAGAGCACAATGCCATCATTACAGTCTGTTAGTTAATCTGTCTGTCTGTCTGTCTGTCTGTCTGTCTGTCTATCTGTCTGTCTGTCTGTCTGTTAGTTAGATTGTCTGTCTGTCTGTTAGTTAGTTAATCTGTCTGTCTGTCTGTCTGTTAGTTAGATTGTCTGTCTGTCTGTTAGTTAGTTCATCTGTTTGACTGTCAGTCTGTCTGTTAGTTAGTCTGTCTGTTAGTTAATCTGTCTGTCTATCTGTCTGTCTGTCTGTCTGTTAGTTAGTCTGTCTGTTAGTTAATCTGTCTGTCTGTCTGTCTGTTAGTTAGTCTGTCTGTCTGTCAATTAGTTAATCTGTCTGTCTGTCTGTTTGTTAGTTAGTTAATCTGTCTGTCTGTTAGTTAGTTAATCTGTCTGTCTCTCTGTCTGTTAGTTAGATTGTCTGTCTGTCTGTTAGTTAGTTAATCTGTTTGACTGTCAGTCTGTCTGTTAGTTAATCTGTCTGTCTATCTGTCTGTCTGTCTGTATGTCTGTTAGTTAGTCTGTCTGTCTGTCTGTTAGTTAATCTGTCTGTCTGTTAGTTAGATTGTCTGTCTGTTAGTTAGTTAATCTGTTTGACTGTCAGTCTGTCTGTTAGTTAGTCTGTCTGTCTATCTGTCTGTCTGTTAGTTAGTTAATCTGTCTGTCTGTTAGTTAGTTAATCTGTCTGTATCTCTGTCTGTTAGTTAGATTGTCTGTCTGTCTGTAGTTAGTTAATCTGTCTGTCTGTCTGTCTGTTAGTTAGTTAGTCTGTCTGTCTGTCTGTCAGTTAGTTAATTTGTCTGTATGTCTGTCTGTATGTCTGTTAGTTAGTTAATCTGTCTGTCTGTTAGTTAATCTGTCTGTCTGTCTGTTAGTTAGTTAGTTAATCTGTCTGTATGTCTGTCTGTCAATTAGTTAATCTGTCTGTCTGTTAGTTAATCTGTCTGTTAGTTAGTTAATCTTTCTGTCTGTCAGTCAGTGAGTCAGTCAGTGAGTCAGTCAGTCAGTCAGTCAGTCTGTCTGTCTGTCTGTCTGTCTGTGACCTCCTGGCCCAGAGTAACAATGTCAGAGGCCGCTGAACTAGACGTGAGTACAAGAGTCGAGGTAATCCACATTAACCCTCATGAACCAACTCAGCGAGGTGAAGTCGGTGAAAGGTGAAACAACGTCGACGCCTCGTTGATGCGTTGTGTAGATAAACCCCCGTGTGGGTTTTGATTGGTTCGTTAAAGGATGACAGTCGGAGCACACGCTTGTTTCATGGCTTAACAAACACATTTCATCTGCCTCTTGCTGCTGCTCGCACAGTAAATCTCCAGCATGCTGAATACCCAGATGCATATTACGGAGGGCAGGATGACGGGTTAAAGCATTAAATGTCAACGGAGCACAATCTGTAGTTTTATTTCTGCTGTTCCACGGTGAATTCAAAGTTCCCAAATCTCTTGGCTTGGAGATGGCCTCGCATTATGTGCTGCTTCCAGTAGCGGCGCTGGCAGTGTGTCTGAGTAATGAGCATGACCCAAAATAAACGCTGTGTGGCCATCTTGGCTGTACGCTGGGCCGCGCGTCATTCGCACTTTAATCAGGGATATTGGGGAGGAGTGTGCCGGGGAAGGCAGGCCGAGGCTTTTAAAGACCCGACTAATAAGACATGTCAAAAGGAGCTGGGCTGCAGCCAGAACTGATATGCAAGACCCTCTTTTCTCGCCGTGCACTGACTCAACAGCACTCGTACACAGATGGCCTTTTAACAAAGCTAGACTTTCACTGATGCAAACGCGATGCAAAGCGTCTCAAAGCAGCCTTTCATACTCAATCAATTTGTTCTGCTGTCCTTGGATGGATGCCTCACCCCTTGTCTGGCTTAAGCTCTTTGAAACGCTCAGATTTTGAAAAGATAAGGTCAGGCATGTTAAGACAGCTCAACATCCAACCCCCTTTTTTTTTTTTTTTTTGTTCAACTTTTAAATCACATTGTCACAATTCCAATTTTTCAAATCAATCAAATCCATTCCCGAATGAGGATGGGAGCCAGTTTAGTTGAATTACTGGTTGGTAAAATGCTACTTCTCGCTCTTCACTCTCTGTATGATTGCATTAGTGAAAAGGCACAGGAGTGTGGCAGCGACTTCGATTTAGCGGTAGGTAGCTTATTTGATTAGACAGAAACAGAAAGAGAGAGAGTGCAAAAGGAGGGGGGAAGGGAGAGAGAGGTAGAGAGGGATATGATTCTTACTTTCTAGCTCAGTATATTTGTGTTTTAAAATACCAGAATACCCCAATCTTAAAGATAAGTGTTTTTTATGGTAAAAAAAATTAAATTTGACCTTTGAATTTGGCCTCTGCTGGGTTATGCTAGTCATGCACCAATCAGATTTTGAGAGCAGATACCTGGTTGTGCTGTTCAAGGAATATCATTTATATTTTGATTGAATCAAAACCTTAAAAAAAAAGGTAGAAACATTAAACACAGACAAATGGCCTAATTGGGTATTTACACCTCCTGGCTGGTGTTTTCAGTGTTTTGACAGTCACTCTTCTAATTTGGCAAAAGGCATTAAACAGGATTTAGTTTGTTCACGGATATTTACAAAATAAGTGTTATTTATTTAAAAACATCTTGCGATTTACTTTCCAAAATGTATTTCGAAGATGTATTATTGTTTGTCACAAATACACATTTTTGATGGATTTGTGCCCATGTCTTGGCGTGAGCGTGTGCACGGGGTGTGTGCGGATGCTGGTTCATATTAAAAATTCCTATGCGCGAGAATCACAGCCAGTAATTTAAATGAAAGCGATAACAACAGCTTATTTGGCAGTAATTATGATAGATTGTGGAGTGGTGCATTAATGAGAAGGCGTATGTTTTCATCTGAACAGATAATTAGCCATAGGGCTTAAGCAATGGGGGGAAAATCCAGGTCATTACAGGCAGTCCCTAAAGGGGCAGGTTGGCGCACACTTATAGCACAGTGAATCCCTGGAGGAAGAACTTTCACTGAGAAACCTTGACCAGACAGTTCCTCTGAGGCCGGGACATCTCCGCTCTGAATTTCATTAGGAGGCGATGCAAATGGAAGTGAACTCCGAGGCGGCGGAGAGGATAGTCCTTTGGATTTCAGAGACTTTGAAGAAAATAATCTCCGATCAACGTACCGCAGTGTGACGAGACGTGCACTGGCTGTTTCACCTCTGAGCTGCCAGCCTACTTTGCCACAGTCAATTTGTGTTGGCCTAGCACACAGTGTGTATTTAGTGGATGGTACAAGCAAGCTTAGCATCATCTCAAGCATTAGCAGCAGTAGGCTGTGGTACTAATCTATCTATCTATCTATCTATCTATCTATCTATCTATCTATCTATCTATCTATCTATCTATCTATCTATCTATCTATCTATCTATCTATCTATCTATCTATCTATCTATCTATCTATCTATCTATCTATCTATCTATCTATCTATCTGTCTGTCTGTCTGTCTACAGAAGTGAAAGTGCCCGCTGCACAACGTTGAGTTGAAACCGTATTTCCCAGAGTGATGGTTCAATGAGAATAAAAACCAGCTCCTCATGCAGACTTTGCTTTTGTTAGTTCACCGTGTTCTTCTTCTCCTGATACCAAAAAACAGAACAAAACATGCCGCCGTGAGCAGAAACAAGCAAACGCTGAATGACAAGGGGACCAATGGCACCATAGTAAAACCTTGTAAGATGCCTGTTTAGGCAAATGGTAATTAAAACTGCCTCGATCCTCAAATCCCTGATAAATATTTCATCAGGTGGGTCTTTGCCGATTGCTCATGTAATGAGGCAACAATATTCAAATTGCCTTCAGTAAAAATTGCCACGGCGCCACAGCAGACACAACCACTCCTCCGACCCCAAACACAGCGCTAGCCCCCATTAGCGCACATATCGCCGCTTGCAAAACAAACAAGCATAAGTGTGTCATATTTCATATCTTTCAAGGAGGAGCATTTGTGCAGGAACGTTCACATTGCAGTCGCTTAAATGAAAACACAGCAGTGGGAATTGCATGTATTTCATTTCATTGCATATGTAGTTAAAGGGGAACACCACCAACAACAAAAAAAACTAAAAAAGTGTGAACGCCACTCCATTTTGAGCATATGTGACCCTTTCACACTGCTGGAGTAATGCAACGTAGTGTCATCCTTTGGCCTTTCCACTGACAATGAATAGACTTACTGTCTGGATCCGTGGTCATACTGCAGCTTTCCTCATCATTTAGTTGTGCTATTAGTTCCAACCCATAAAATACATCCTGTACCCGCTGAGAAGAGTCCTAGCTACTGTCAGTCACCTTTTTTCATTCTTTCCAATTCACTTAATCACTGCTATATTAATGAATTTCATTAATATAGCTGTCTTAGGGCATAAGGATGCTGTATGTGAATGGTAATATTTAGCAGCATTTAATGAAATAACAACATACACCAGTGCTTTCCCTTAAAAATAATTGTAGCAGTGGGGGTTGTGGGTAGTTTAGTTTCCATGACCGTCCCTGTTTTTGTCCCAGTTTTGATTCCAGTTGGAAGTCGGAACAGTAAAACTCTTATTTTGTTGTGATAAATACGCGAGGGCTTGTGTGAGCATTTGAAGTTTGGCTTCAATGTTTTGGCTTCAATGATGTTTTTTTTATTTTTTTAAATTCCACATTTTCTCTAGCAGTGGTAGCTCACCACCGCTGAGTGAATACAGGCGCCGTGAAACGCAGATGAAAGCGAAACCACAGAAATATGCGGTAAGAGATTGATGGCGGTCCACTCTGTGATGTGAAAGGCCCAGAAGACAAATCTGCTGCAAGAAACAACATCAACCAGGATGCCTACATGTACAGGTATCTCCGTATTTCAATCAGCTCTTTATCAAACGCCAGATACCGCTTCTATTTGATGCACTGACGCTCACGAAATGCCGTCTGCCGATGACGTTACAAGACTCTTACCACGTCTAAAAGCCTCAAAACACGACATATTGCTGTATGCTGGAGGGAGAAAGAAAGAATATACTGAACACTTTCTTCAGGCTCACTGACGTGTAACATGGAGACATTCCCTCCACTTCCTGTGTGTTAGTGTAGACATGAAAGCGGCCTGATGGCTCTTGCCTTTTTACCGCATTCCTCCCTGGGTAATTGCCATTTCTTCCTAACTTTTAAAGCCCTGTCAGTCTGCCGGAGCTAAATGACAGCCCTGCGCTAACTGAATTACAGGGAAGGGGAGGAAGCCGAGAATCACCTTTTTCTCTGACTTGCTCGCTACATGGCCTGATTATGTGTCGTGGGCTTTTAGACAACTGTTTCCATGGCAATTGTTCTAGACACGTTTCAGAAATATGAGCTTGTGTAAGTGTCTCACGCAAGGTCATCTCAATTACCTCATTTTCATGAAGTCCCTACTACCACCAGAGTAATGGTAGATCATTTTTAAACCTTTAATAATTGCTGCAATGTCACCAATTTCACCGCAACTTGCAATACCTACTACCAGCTATAACCGGCATGATTCTTATTAAACGCCCCAGTGAAGCTGCAAGCACCACATCTTTGCGAAATAAATGAAAGAAGCAACAAGTTCATGTTGAGTTTCTGCAACAAAAAAAAAAGATGAAAAACAAAACAGTTCCTTTAGACTGGAGCTTTTCGCTGCCATTTTACTGAGATTATTTGTCTCGTTTGTGCCTGAAATGCTGTTTGAAATCACGGGATGTGGCACCCTGGTGCAGCTGTCATTATTACAGTGTTTATGCATGGCAAGCCGTGTAAATGTTCGGTTCCTCCGCGACATGGTTCTGCGGCAAAGGGTTTGCTGACTTTAACAAGAGATGGCAGGTCTTTGTTTTTCTACAGAATGATTTGTCTCTGTATTATGCTACGTTCAGAGGAGAACCACTGACTGTCAGATTACCCAGATACCCCACAGCATCCAGCGGCAGGCGGTTCAAGCAGAGGCTCTATAGGACTCTTTTTAACACCGTTAACAAACTGTAAACTATGAATGACATTGGACAGGACAGCGACACCCAACACACTAGTTCTCAAGGATGTGAGGAAAGAGACGGATATGGGTTTTTGAAGGCCAATACCAAATATGTTTTTATTGAAGCTTTTTGTATCGATGTTCTATACAAAAAGCTTCACAATTGTAAATTGTAAGTTATTATTCCTTGCACTACTTGTATATTTTTTGTATATTTATTTTATATACAGCCTGTTGTTTATTGTATAGTGATGTGTGCCTCTCTCTTGTTCTGTACTGCTGCATAACTGCAATTTCCCCTCGGGAACAATAAAGAGCCATCTAAAAATCAAAATCAAAAACTATGTTTTTAAATGTAACCATGTTGACGTCAGAAACTACAGGTATTCAGTGTTTTCAATCGAATTTCATTTATGACGGTGGAACAGCCTCTGAACCAGCCTTTAGACCATCCAGAAAAAATAAAACTCTCCATGGAAACGCAGGCAGGGTGACATTCATTGAACATTTGAATAAAATGTTTCACTAAGGATTCAGAGTCAAGTCAAGTTGTGAGTGTATTCATAAAAACAAAAAGTGAGTGCTCAGGAAAGAGGTACACCCACAAGGTAGGCTATTCAGATCGCTACCAGAGAACTCTCTGAACAGTGATGATAAAGGGAGGGGGGGGGGGGGCGGGTGGTTTCTAAAGCATCTACAAGGTTATTTAGAACCTAGACTAAACAATATGTACGGTATTGAAGGTTTCTTGAGTCTCTCATGGGGTCGGCCTTCAGTATGGGCTCACAGTAATGTAAAACCCGACTAAGACGTGGACGTGCCCTAATAAAATGAAAGATTGTGAAATGGAAATTAAATGAAAAGATGTGTTAACTGGGTTTCTCCAATTCTGACCCCAATTTAAAAAAAATCAAATTAAGCCGTTTAAATGGCACTTTTAGGTTAAGATCAACTTATTAGCGGGCATGTAAACATAATCATTACTGAACAATTAAATGAATAAAAAAAAGCTAAGAAAATAAAATCTCATTGGAGGTTTTACAGCCTTGTGTAGTGGCCAGGGAGGAAAATAAAAGCACAATAAACCTGATATACGGTATCGGCAAATCAATATATCAGTCCACCCGTACCAGTTGTGTATCCAAATCTCTCCAGAGGTAAAATACTGGATGACTGACTACAATACTACAATACTACAATACTGTCCAGAAGCATATCAGAAAACAAGAAATGGGTCATCACTCAATATCGTCATGTATTGAGCTCTAGTCAGTTAGGATATTGATAGGTGAATTTATAGACTGAGACATGATAATCACCTTTAATATGATCCATGTGCTGGATGCTTGTATATTAACTCATATTAACTTAACTTTTAACTAACATCACTTTGCATCAGTTATATTCAGTATATTATATCTTTTGAGCATTCATAAATGGTTTAACTGTGTACACTGTCTGTAGGTTAACTCTTATAAAGGATCCTCAGGGCCCACGGGGTCTAAGGGGATGCTGGAGGAAGAAGCGTCTGGTATTAGGACTGGATGGGTCGCAGGGCTTGGGTAGGGGTCATGTATAAAGAAGATAGCCAGCCAGGGATGAAGTCATGTCTTTGGAGTGTATACATTGACCCTATATAAGATCCTGCAGGTCCTTTGTTAGACTCAGACTCTTTGCCTTGTTTGGTGATGTTCGTCTCTGTATTAAACTGCTTTAATTGAGTTTCATTTCACCTAGTTTGGCTACAAAGGAAGAGAATCCCACCTTTCAGATATCCAGGGCTCAGATTAATGACAGCAGGGGACAGAAGTTAATATCTCTCTCAATCCTGTAACGCATCAGCACCGCCTCAATGAAAGGCGACCACACCGGCGTAGAGAGAGATCTTTCTGGAAGCCATGTTCATCATTTATAAATGACAGGGATCTGCATGTTTCTGAGATTCATTCTGATATTAAGATCCAGGTCTGAACCAGGGGGGCGAACGTCAGCAGCAGAAATGATGACTACCCTTGACTGATTGGTGTATAATGGAAGATCTGACTGTTATCATGTTCACTTCTCTGTGAGTCAGAGTTCAGTTTTAATCACAGGAGTTTGACCACGAGGCCACCCAGAGATCATCTCTCCTGAGGAAGAGGGGGGGAATGAATCTGCTCCAGCGACGCTTCAAGCATCTCAAATGGACATTAGAGCAGAAAGCTGCTGCTGTTACCCTTTGTGTGTTTTTTGAGCTGATACCTACACAAGTAAATACCTGACGCTACAAGGCTTGCTTGTCCAAAAAATAATGGACTACAGGACCAACAGCGTGTCATAAAACAATATATCAGGTGAGGATTGATGTCAGCCGAGGAGCTCGCTGCATTAAGAAGCATCCATCGGGGCTGTGCTCTCGTTTCCAGCTGCGTTTTGCTCCCGCTGTTTGGAAGACATTTACCATGACGTGCCATTAAGCGTTTGCTTTGACTTCATGAAATCCCAAGCTGCATTTAAGTGTCACGCTGTCACGCCATGCATCGGTCCCTGGTGCTCCAGGATGTCAATGCTCACGTCTCCCCCGCCTTCCAGGTTTTTACTTCCCTGTCATTTCCATAACCCATATATTTACACACGGTAAACGCTTTGAGAGCTGAGCTGGAACACAGGAGTAGCTCAGGAATAGTTCAAGTGTTTAATATGTTGTATTGTCTTTTTCAGTTCAGACAAACAAACAAAATTCCATTACGAAACCATATTGGACAAAGACGCCAAAGCAACACGGAATACGCAATTCAAACCAAAGAGGATCAGTCTAGTTTCCATAGTGACTCTAGCATGTCTGTATCGTCTGCCACTCAAGTGCTAGCTCAAGAAGCTCATCCTGGGTGTATATGAAAACAGGTTAATCTATGGGAAACCACAAGCAAAAATATGTATTGTGTATTGTGTAAGAGATCAAAATATTTACTGATATTTTTCCCAGGCGTTTGCAGCACATCAAGGACTGCAAAACCGCTTTGTAACGCCAATATGAGACACTTGAAGACACAGTCAACCTCGCTTTACTTTCCTGCTTTGTTTAGCATGTAAAGAAACCTGCAAATATAAATACAGACGAGGGGGGAAATAGAATAACGCGGGAGAGAGAGACGAATAGCCGTCGTATCACAGACAGATGAAAATGGAGATGGTGAGAGAAAGAGAGCAAGAGCGAGAGAGAATAAAGATGAATTGAGAAAGCGACAGAGAGAGAGAGAGAGAGAGAGGACACATGAGAATACAGTCATGCGCCTACTGAGCCGTGGCGCTCATGGCTGCTGGGCCGAGCCTCTCATTATTGATGTAGTCGAAAATTTGCGGCGACAGGAAACGAAGCTGCCGGCTGTCCCCCCCCATTACGACATTATCTCAGAAGGATGGCCGACAGCGGCAGTGTATCCTGTCACCCCGGCTGCACCCCCTGGCATGTCCAAGGGGGGAAAACACACACACACACACACACACAGAGAGAGAGAGAGGCTTGTCCACACACACTCGGCTATGCACGAAATCAAAAAGTACAACACGGCGTCCTGACATGGACGGCGCGTCACCTCCAAAACAAACAATGCCGTTTCAATTAGGACAAATTGCGGTGCGACGCGAGGGGGATGTGAGATGGAGCCGAATGTAATACTGGTATTAAAACGAAGCGAAGGTGAAGAAAAGCCCGAGCAGCACATGCAGCAAAATGACTATGTCTAACGTGCTCAGGCTCCGTAATGTTCCTCCATAGTGTTCAGTGGGGAGATTGTGCATTCCTGGGTTGCAGCAACTGTGCAGAGAAGAAAAAAGGGGGGAAAAAAGGGTGAAAGTGAGCGAGAATGAGCCGAGGCACACACACACACACACACACACACAACCCCCGTATGAAGGCATCCAAACAACCTCCGGCTTATTGTCAATATGCTGCCATGCTGCACGGCAGATATGACAGGAAGAGAAAAAAATATGGGCGAGTCTTCATATGGACGGGTGAAAGACGGAGAGAAGGTTCCTATACAGTATGCATGGAATATGTTGGCGATATGAACACAATAACACCACCTGAGTGGGAAGGACAGCGCGCCATTTGTACGTGTGATGCCACCTTATGTTTTATGCACATACCGATGAGCCTCCTCGTGCATGAGGTGTCGTGGCGGTGGATGAGGGGGGGGGGCGGCTCTCATTAAAACAGAAAGAATGGTGTGGCCTTGGCAGCTTCTTTATCCCCCTTACACCCTCGCTACATCTGACACCCTGCCAAGGAGGACCCCACCCCCCTGCAAAAAAAAAAAAAAATGCACTGCAACACACTAGAAATAGATTTGAACTCTGCTCGGCAACCAGCCGGCGCTGCAGATTCCCCCCCCCCCCCCCCCGGCAGCCTCGAGCGCGCCGCCACGCATGCTAGCGGGCAGACTCCCCTCGGGGCAAGGAGACGCCGGCGAACAGGACAGACGGGGGATAGGTTGGACGTGAGCGAGACCTCCTCCGCACCAGCTTTCCACTTCCAACTTTGAAACTGTCACTAAGATGAGCGGACTTTTTTTTTTCTGGATCGCCCTTGTACAAAACGAAGCGAAAAGGGGATTCAGTTTAACGGTAATTACGGGAACTGTATTTTAACGTGTTTTTTTTTTTCTTACTGTCGCGTTTAAAGGAAATGAGCACAGCGGTGTTTGCAAGAGGCTCGCACTCCTACTGCGGCTCTGATTGTTATTGAGTCATCACCCGGGGCAATGAAGAAGCATTTTTTCCCTCATTAAAATTTCTTGCTACATCTCCGTAGTTATGTAGCGACTTGTCAAAATATCTCTGCCGCTCCCCGCCCTGCGAGCCCGGAGAGTTATGGGGCTTAAGTGCAAAAAAAAAACCTCGTCCTCACAGAACAAGTGAAAGTAGTTGGTCACCTCTGTAGTGTGAACCCCCCCCCCCCCCCCCCGGTTAAAAATACAACCTCAGGAAGACGAGGCTATTAATGCTGTCAGCCTGGTTCACACTGCAGGCAAAACACATACACACACACACACAGGAGAAAAAACACCCGACATGGGTAAGTGTGCAGAGTGGGCTAGATCTCTCAAAACCTCTCTTCAGGTCTTCTTATCCTGCTTGGCGGTAATTGCATGTGCAACATTCGCCGGATCTCCGTTGAGCTTCCTTTTCAAGGGTGTTAATGGGGTTTGTTTGGCGTGAAATGAAACATCAATAACGTGACATGTGCTCAGACTCCCATACAACCTTTCCACGAGCGTCGCAGTGTGTGTGTGTGTGTGTGTGTGTGTCGTCACGCTGCAAGACATGAACGGGGCAGTCGGGATTTTTGATCAACCGCATCTGAAAATTCAGGCCGTTACAATAGCGATCAACCTGCGGCGTGGCAAAGTTGGCGGCTTTCGTATCCCAGATCTAAAAGAGCGATGAAACCCCGCCGCCCCCCGGCTCCCATACGGAAATGTAATATATGACATATATGCCCCTATATCAGCCAGCGATATTGCCATATATGTTACATATAAGGCGATATATTATTACCACATACATACATCCTCTGGATGTATGGCGATATAAGTTTTAACATATATGAAATGTACATAGTAAAATTTGTATATGTACATATATTAAAAATTTGTATTGTATGAATTTGTATATGGTATTATATGTTGCAACCATATATGTTAACAATATATGTTTAATTTATATATTTATATATGTTTATTAAAACAACATATATACAACATATATAACATAAACAGAAACATATGCCTCTCCTCGTTAGTATAGTGGTTAGTGTACCGAGTAGACCGGGGTTCAATTCCCCGACGGGGAGGACTCTCTACTTATATGGTGTGGCTGTGGCTCAGGAGGTAGAGCGGGTAGGCCTCCAATCAGAAGATCGTAGGTTCGATCCCCGGCTCCTCCAGTCCACATGTCGAAGTAGGCAAGACACTGAAGCCCCCCTTGCATGGTAACTCACCATCGGTGTGTGAGGGTGAATGAGAGGCATGTACTCTAAAGCGCTGTATAAATGCAGTCCATTTCCCATCCATTTGTATGGGCTAGACATATATGAAATTGTTCCAATTTGTAATAGGTTTCATATATAGTATGTACATATATGTTTTTCCTTCATATGTACATATATTTCATATATATTTTTCCATCTGTGCTGCGTTTGGTCGTAGGGTAGTTTCTTGTCACGTTTGCTTGCTCTAGGTAAATGTCACATTACATGTATAACGCAGGTGTGTGTAATGGAAGAGAGGCATTTGGAGGGGGGTCACATGTTTGTTCAGCAAATAGGTAATGCGGCGTGCTCGCTCAGCCGTTCACACAGGTATTTACAGCTCGCCTTTAATGGGATCTCGCCTCCAAAAGGGGGGCCGACTGATCAGCAGGGCTCCCTGGCTCTCCGGTAAAAAAGAAACATTTCTCACTTCTTCTTCACCGTCGTGCCGTCTAGGGAGATTCACATGGAGCGTTTTTTTTTTTTGACTCTCTTTCACCCCCGCGTTGCAGAAGAGTGCATTCTTGAGGACCGCTGAATAAAAATGCCATGTCAAACCAGGGAGAGGAAGAAAGAAAATCTCCGCCACAGACCCTGCCAGTGATTTCCCCCCCCCCCCCTCTCTCTCGCCTTTTACCGTAGGAAAAGCTAGTAAAAAAAAGTTCACCTTCCTCCACACAAATTGGCCGGGAGATTTATTTCTCCCCTGACATTCTCTCTGGAGATGCCACCGGGCAACCTGGGCGTCTGCTCTTTGGAGGGAGATGACAGGGCTATTGTTAGCAGGTGTCGATAGTGCATAGCTATTCTCTTGCCTCATCCCCTCTCTCCGCCCTTTCTTTCTTTCTTTCTTTCTCTCATTCTCCTCATGACGCCTGTCAAAAAGTGATGACAGCCACTTAAAAGGCAAAAGGCCAAGGCTCACATCTGACTATTTCACCTTCGTAATTTCAGTATCTTTCAGCTTCATCGTATTGAAAAATCCCCGGAGACAATCCGGCCAGATCCGGGGTGTCAGGTAAGAATGTACATTATGACAGATGGTAAGTGTGACACTCCCTCGGGGTTTAACGATCCTGAATGGTGATCTGTCGCTCTACCTTCCTTCCTTCCTTTCTCTCTCTCTCTCTCTCGCTCCTTCCATCCCACCCTTTCTTTCTTGGGAATAACGAGGTTCTTAACAAATACTGCAGAAAAAAAATTAACAATACGTCCATTATGGCGCGCCGTAGCCGAGGCATGCGGAGAGATAAGTGCTTCGGAGTGAGGCATTCACTGATTGTCAGCGGCTCGTGGCGTGCTATTGTGGAGGGTTTCTGACTGGGTCAAAACTGCGACTGCTGCTGCCTTGCAGGGCGGGGGGGGGGACTCTGGGAAGGGAAGGGCGGCGTGGGTGTCAAGGCGGCCGGCGAGTAGAGACGTCATCAAGGCCAGATTAGGGGAGTATGGCAGGGCAGACCCCTCCTAATCCATCATCTGGGGAGATTACAGGAACGTGACACGGCGTGCCACCCGAATCCCTTTAATCGTCCGAATGTTCCGTCCTCGGCCCCCCGCGGCGCCGCGAGACGTCTCGGGAACAATAAGGGGGCTCGGGGGGGAAGAGGACTCGTCGAGGATCATTGTTCCCTGGGTCTCGCCGGCTTGGACTCATGACACTCACAAGCAGTTTAGGTTGTCCCGCAATATGGAACAGCTGCTCTGGACGGGGGGCGAGTCAATTAGGCCGGACCACTGTTTTTTATGAGGGGATGTTAAAGGGACAGGGGGGCCATGCTCGTCTTTGATGTCCTACGGGGGTTTAAGACAAATCTCTCTGTATTGTCTCACGAGAAAAGGGGGATATTAGCCTGATGAAGCTGCTCTGTCATCTGAATCCATTTTATTACAGTCTATAACAAATCAGACCAGTCTTGATCATTTTGCTTTAAAAAAAAAAAGGCACATTTTAGAAAAGGTATTACATGGAAGGTGGGGCAAATTCTCCTCCACGTCATATATAAATTGACATGGAGAAAAAAAGAGAGAGACACTACTCTGAAAATCCACTCAATTTAATCTCAATTTCTCTGTTTCCTGTGAAATACCTCCTGGAAGTATGAGCACATCTCTGTAATCACAGCAGAGGAAAAGTTTTGATTTGCACAAAAACAATCCTCATCATAAACCGTCCTTTAAATTCGACTTTTGAATGTTATTTTTGCCTGTCTGATAAATGCAAGAGGATACATGAGATCTATTGCTGTTCAATATCACTTACTATTTTTTCTCTGGATATACAGCTTGTCAACAACTTGTCAATAATAAAGAACGGTATTGAACTCCAAGCAGGCTCTGACCTTCATTCATCTACACACCTTCATACAAACCACTTGACGACGCTTTGAAATCCAGCAGCCGTGCACGTGTCAAGGTTACTGTGCATGTTATGAATGCAGCAGTAGCGACAGCAAAATGATTCCTGATAACATAACTGATGCGTGGTTTGACACCGGGAGGATAGGTGTCGGTAGTGAGGAAGAGGCTGAGCGACGTACAGGCCCGTGAAGGAGCCTGACCGGCAGCTGGGTCCGTCTGCCTTATCTGGGGCAGCTGGGGCAGCGTCGGAGGAGATTCACGCCAAGGTGCATCCCCGTCACTGGGCATCACCGTCCTCCCCCCCCCCCCCCCCCCTCAACCAACGGCTTTGATACTGCGTTTGTGTAAGACTACATGGATGTTTATGTGCATGTTAGTGTGTGGGGGTGTGAGAGAGAGAGAGAGAGAGAGACAGAGAGAAAAAGAGAGAGACTGAGACAGAGAAAAAGAGAGAGACAGAAAAAGAGAGAAACGGAGACAGACAAAGAGAGAGAGCCTGAGACAGAGAGAAACAGATACAGAGAAAAAGAGAGACAGAGAGAAAAAGAGAGAGACAGAGAAAAAGAGAGAGACAGAAAAAGAGAGACACACAAAGAAAGAGAGACATAGAGAAAAAGAGAGACAGACAGAGAAAAAGAGAGAGAGATTGAGACAGAGAGACAGAGACAGAGAAAAAGAGAGAGAGATTGAGACAGAGACAGAAAAAGAGAGAGAGACTGAGACAGAGACAGAGAAAAATAGAGAGAGAGACTGAGAAACAGAGAAAAAGAGAGAGAGATTTATAGCGATAGATACATGCAGTCTTGTGATGGACGTCGTCTGAGACATGCCACACATGCTCCATATGTCACCGAGTGAGAGCCAACACAGGAAGTGGACGCCGCCCAGCAAAACAGGCCTATATGGCTGTAAATACATGTTAATGTTGGGGTGTGTGTACTAATGGCCCGATGGCGGGTAACTAATGGAGACTGGCGTGCGTGGGCCCGGCAGTGCCATGTGACAGGGGACAATCGGCACACCTGCGCTCTCATCTGCTGCTATGCCGTGGGTGGACTGATATCAAGTCATTACCGCGGGCGCTGCCAGCCGCACTCCCGTTCCGCACATGGCCGCCCGGGTGAGCGCGCTGCCATCGGATCATGCGGGGCTGCTATTTTCATCCGCCTAGTCTCTTCTGTGGAACAAATAAATAATAAATAAACAAACAAACAACAACTCAAACAACAAACTGCTGTTGAGGGGCGCTCACACAAAGCGCCCAGCTCTTTGTGGCGAGTGAAATAGTCAAACGGACAAAAGGGGAAACACATAATTAAGCGTCTCAGAAAATGGCAACGTGGAATTAAATTGTTTACAAACCGCGACGCGTTTCGCCGCACTTCTTAGGGAGTGAGACAAAAAAACCTTTGTGTCGTGTCAATGGGTTAGGTGACTCCTGGGTGTGAGTGGATCAGCAGGTAATCAGGGTTATGGCAAGCAGGAGAAGGATGTTATTCCATCCGCGGTACAAGATGGAGAGACGGCAATTATATACACCCGAGCAATAAAGGCAAAACCTCAGCTTGCAATCACTCGCTTTCAAGTTTCTGACTCACCTTGCAACTTCTCCAAGGATTCAAAGGTTTTTCTTTCAAATGTGAAGACAGCAATCTATTGTTCTGGTGCGGCGCAGAGCACACAGTTATGAACGGCTCTCTGAAAATAGCACACGCCATCCAACAATAATTGCAAAAACCACCCACCATGGGTAAAAACTGAATCCTCCTTCTTCGCCGTGGTGTTTTTATCTTAACTGCGCTAAATGCTATCCAGACAGCAGAAACATGCTAACAGAGCGGGGCAACGTGGAGTATACCCCGAGGCCAGGACGTTTCAGGATCACAATGACGGCAGTGCCTTTCATCTCACGGACGAGGCTACGCAGTGTGAAGATGTTTTTCATTAGAAAGGACAATTGCTTGAGATATCTCAGAGTCTTAAAGGACAATTCCCGGATTTTTCAACCTGGCCTCTATATCCACAAAATCGCCTGTCATACTGCAAAATGGATCCCAAACGTTTTGCAAGCAAGAGGGTTGACTTGTTGCAAGAAGAGGCTTTGCGCAGCTTTCATATAATAGCTTTGTCAGGTTTCTACCGTCCTCTTCCTGCAACAAGTGAACCCTCTCGCTATAGACTACCTTTGTCCACCGTCCATTTCAGAGCGGGACTTCTCCTTGAGCTAGACTTTAGTTTTCTGGTTAAAAAAAGGTCTATTTCTGTAGCGATCCTTTCAGTAATGTTGTCAGACACTTGGATAAGAACACAAATAACAATCTGAGCCTGTCAGTGACAAAATTAAGCACTTTTAGTGGACGTACTTTGACCGTGCCTCTATGCCCCTACATATTACATTGCAGCCATTGAGCCCGTTTCGCAACTGCCGGCTGAGCCGATCTACCGGAGCAACTCCGAAACCTTTTGGATCTATTTTGCGGTATAATAGGCAATTTTGTGGATATAGAGGCCAGGTTGAAAAATCCCAATATTGTCCTTTAAACGCTTTCAAAACTAGCTATTTCATGAGAAGCATTTGCAATAGTAGACATACTGCATTCTATATGGCTTGCCCAACCACAAACACAAACAGACACACACACACACACACACACACACACACACAGTGTATATGGACTCCCTCAGTGATGAAATGCATCTGCCGCTGCCCCCCATCCTTCCTTTGGAGAGGTGTACCTGGAGTTTACAGTAATTGTGTTTCCTGTTTCCAAGACTCAACCTCCGGCCATTCTGTTGGTTTATTCATGAGCGGGGGACGGGAAGGAGAGAGAGAGGAATGAAAGAGAGGACACGAGACCTGGGAAGAATCCTTAACGAGATAGGATGAAAAAGTAAACACAATCTCCCGCAATTTGACTATCAATCAGGGCGGCATGTCTCTGGGAGAGGGGGCCTAATTACAGCCCAAATGAACATTGACTGTTTTCTAATGGAATTATTCAGATGGCCTGTGTTTGTATATGCCAGTCCCTCATTCTCTATTCCCATTCATTAGGCTGCATTACACTTTGGTGCTTTTTTTTTTTTTTTGGCAGCTGATATTTTTTCAGCAAGTTCAGGAGCCGGCTCATCCTCAAAAAGATTTATCCTCCCTCGACGTTTCCCTTTCCGACCCGGCCCCACCCCGTCACCATCCTCTCTTCCTGTCCTGTCCTCTGGGTGGTTTGGCAGCAGTGACTACTGTTAGCAGTGGCATGAGGAGTTGGGCAAAGGATTATGTCTCTGTGGCTAGGCCAGTAACCATGCGTAAAAAAGAAGAAACACTGTCGCTGACTGGGGTTTTTCACGCCTGCTGTTAGTAATGGGCTGGGGGTAAACGTGGGTAACACGGTGCAGCAGGAGACGCACCATGTGCACCAGGAAGAGAGAGAGGGAGGGTGCACGAGAGCGAGAGAGAGATTAAAATATAATATCCCAGGCCTCATTTATGCTCCCTGTTCCTCAGGCTATTGCTGCAGACTGAGTACATCTTTTGTGCTTACAGTAACTTCATTCTATGAAATGACCTCCATTGGAGTTATTTGAGGAGCAGCGGTATAGTTCAAGGTGGCTTGAGGCCGTGCTCCAGTAAGTCTTCTGGGAGCGATGCTCTTCTAGTTTGAGCTCACGGTCTTACCGCGGCATGGATGTTGAATTTGGGTTGGGGAGACACGGTGCAAGAGAGAGGACTTCACGAAGCTTGATGGAAGCAGCATTAAAGATAACTGATGGCATCTGCGTCCATGTTTCATGTCGGCTGTCACAAGCAGAGTGTGAGAGTGTGTATTACATGTGGATTCACATTGTGTGGTGGCATGACGAAGGCAATTTTATAGATAGTCAACGTAGAGGAATGCTTGCTAGTACATGTCAGATGAGGCTGTTTTTATGTATTTCACGCCCACTAGTAAGAAAAGTTTCCTCCAGATGTTTAAACCATTTTGCCAAGAGCATATTTTAGTTATTTTCTGTATTGATTTGTTTATGGTGCTTTCTAGTGAAATGGAGAGGAGTACACAAGTGACTAGACGCAGAGAAAATAATACAGTAGGCTGCACGGCAAAATAAATAAATGGAATGAAACTTAATGGTAACAGCGAGATGGTCGAGGGGAACCGTTATTAACGTGACACCTCGAATCAATCTGGCCGATCTGCGTCGTCTAGAACGAGGAAGAGAGAGAGCGAGTGTGTGATACTCTGGGATGAAAGGCTGGATTGGGAAAGAAAAACACATGCAGGAAGGACTTTGCTATGGGGAAAGGTAAATCTATTTACAGCGGCAATGTCTTGGGAAATAGGAGGGGAAGAGAGTGGGGGGAAAAAAAAAAAGGGCTTCGGGAAAGATTTCACCAACGCGCAAGGCAAACAAACAAAACAAAGAACATGAAATGGAGCGAGAAGCTTCAAAGCCTCCAGGTTGATTTTTTCAAAAACGGATTTCATTAGCATACCGTCGACTGAAGGACATCTCTTTAAAAAAAAGAGAAAAGAAACACCAGAAAAAGCCACCGGACCGCGAGATAAAGCCAATTACAGCAATAACGCAGGTAGTAATAACATTGCATAACGATAACGATAATTAAAGAGAAGAATACTGCTGTGCCTAAAAGTATGGTTAACAGAATCCATGTGCAAATAAAGCACATGAGAGGTACTTAGCTGAATCATTAATACCAGATGAAGAAAAAAGGCCCCATAGCTCATTGACTGAAAATCCAAATCATTCAGCACTCTGCAACACTGGAAATAATTACCGAGCGTCACATCCACCAAGAGGAATGATGGTTGCACGGTGGCGGCTCCGGGGTTACGGCCTGCAGATAGCGCTGCCTCTGTGCTGCACTTGCAATTCCTCTCCAAAAGTCTCAAAGCTTTTGACTTGTCCTCTCACGCTCCACGTCAGGCCCTTACGTCTCTTTCTAGCACCCCAGTCAAATGTGTTGGTGCAAGTGTCGTGGCTATAGAAGAGATGTTCTGCGCTGTTTCTTTTACCTCTTAATCCGCAATTTAGGGTGGGGTTGGGGGGGTGATGATTATGGCTATAAGCGATTTCGCTACGTTGCACAGATAAGCCCGTTAACAATAGCGACTTCCAGCGTTTCCAATCTTCTCCTGTGAAGTACCTGTGAGAGAAGTGACTCTCCGAGCGTTCTGGCAGATGTCTTATTCAGAATCTATCAGCGAGTAATATCCCAGAGCAACTACTGTATATCTGATAACCGACGGTGCACAACCCCCCTCGCTTCCTCCTCCATTTCCTGAGAGGAAGCCTTCAGAGGGAGCAATGTGGCGCAGATAAAAAACTCCAGTTGCAGCCCCCCTTTTATTTGCGGGGTAAAAAAAAAAAAAGATTGCCGGAGATGGCTGATGGCATTTGCAGGGATGTCAGATTTTTCTTTGCTCACCTGAGAGCAGATTGGGCCACTCTCTACAAGACAGTGGGGGTGAGGAGATAATGGAACCAGATTCACCCCCGCTGCCACGTTTTCACGGCTGGCTTCGTCTTTTGCACACCTGAGCGTGCCGCAGTAAAGTTGAGTAGATATTATCTTTCGTATGCCATGTTTTTAAGTGCACGAAGCTGGGTGGACATTAAAAATGCAACATTTAATATGCAACCACTTGAAATGTCATTGCTGCTTACTGCTATTAAAGTATTCCTTGCGAGAAAAAGGTCTCTTTGCAGAAAGGATGCCAGTTATCCCGGTGTACAGCGAGCAGGATTTCGGTCAAAAAAAAAAAAACCCATCAAGGGCAAGGAGTTTTCTTTTCTATGAGCTACATTTCCCTTTGACGTCTTAAAAGCCATTAGTTCAGCAATGCACACCAATGCTTTACACAATGGGACTTGGAACGCTGCCTTTTAGACATTATACTGGGACAAACGACGGAGCACTTGCATAGAGAGATGAACAGGAAGAGACTATAAAACCGAAGTACAGTAGTTCATGGGAGTGGGTTGATTCAAAAGGAGAGGAGGATGAGGAGAGGAATGAATGTGAGAATCCTTAAAAAACACAAAAACCTTGGAGATTTGTCCTGGCCCGGCCAAATCCATTAAGTTTTAATAAAAGACCATAGTGAGGGTAGTAAACTTCATGGAGTCTGTATAGTTCGACACAACGCGCTTTCTGTTTTTTTAGGGTTTAACAAAATACATTCAACTGGCCTCTAGATAATCTTTAGTGTCCAAGTATTATTAAAGGATAACGATATATGAAATGTTCATTTTGTTTCTCGTGTTGCGCCCTTGGCTACCCCTCCATGCTCTCTCAGCGCGGAGCTCACCTCCTGAAGAATTTATGAGGCGTATAGACATCAGGCTGTATGTAACGTCTTCGCTGTTTTAGAGGCCAGGGCCTTGACTTGTGTCCTCCAGCATGTCACATTGTATAAACCTGGAGAGAGAGAGGCTGACATGGACAATTTGTTAGGGTTGGGTATGTGACCACCCCCCCACACCCTCCCCCTCAATCGCTGCTGTATCTAAAACCAGGGCAAGGCAAGGCAAGGCAGCTTTATTTGTATAGCACATTTCATGCACTGGTGGCAATTCAAAGTGCTTTACAGATAGGCTTTTCACACTTGAATATGTTAGCCGGTTATAATAGGCCTGGGTTAACTTATCTCACGTTTCACACTAATTTTCTTTAACCCTGGGCTAACAATTGACCCCGGGTATTCAGTGTTCAGGATTTCACACTGTAAGCTTGTAGACCCCGGGTTAACGTTTAATGCTAATGTTTAACTCGCTGTTACATTCTATCTCCTGTTATATTCTAACCCTGTTACATTCTAACCCCTGTTACATTCTAACCCCTGTTACATTCTAACCCCTGTTACATTCTAACTCCTGTTACATTCTAACACCTGTTACATTCTAACCTGTTACATTCTAACCCCTGTTACATTTTAACTCGTGTTACATTCTAACCTGTTACATTCTAACCCCTGTTACATTTTAACCCGTGTTACATTCTAACCTGTAACTGCTTCGTAGCAGGGTTTGTTAACCCAGGGTTAAAAGTGGTGTTAACCCTCTTTCAAAAATGTGAAACGCTGCTTAGCCCGGGGTTAAATGCATCCTTAACCCAGGGTTAAGAAAGACGTTAGCCCGGGGTTAAATGTAGTGTGATAAGCATAAGAGTGATACAAAATACAGTAAAGTAAAAGATTTACAATTTAAAAGTGTAAAAGTACGGACAAAACATACAAAGATAAAAGACTTAAAAAGTAAAGTAGAACAGTTCAAATCAAGTGAACTAGAAAGTTAAAAGAACATAACAAATACCCTCACTTTTAGATGCACAATGTGAGTGAACCCTTTTTTTTCCTTTAATTTTCTTATTCAGTGTAGGTAAGCAGTGTAAAATACAAAGGTTTTTAGCTTTGACTTAAAAGTGGTCAGAGTCGGGGCTTGTCTAATATCATCTGGGAGGTTATTCCAGGTCTGCGTTGCATGATAACCAAACGCTGCTTCACCGTGTTTTGTTCTAACTCTTGGGGACAGCCAGCAGGCCAGCCCCAGATGTCCTAGGGGTCCTGGAAGGTTCATATGGCACAAGCATGTCAGAGATGTATTTGGGCCCAGAGCCACAGAGTGATTTGTAGACAAGCAGCAAAAGAAGCGTCCATCGCCGAGAGGTCCGACTGGTCGTGCAGCTTCGGAAGCGATCGCCTGCATGAGCTCAACACATCCCCCATTAAGGTGAGTCAAACGTCTCCTCCGTCTGACCTAGTTAGGAAACATATTATCAGACTCTCTGAACTATCCGGCACCGCACTTAAAATTCACCTCCCTCTTGAGGTTCTTTTCTTTCTGTTCTCTCTCTGACTTTAAAAATGAATAATTTTCAGTTATCTTTCCTTCTTACCTCTTCCCTCTCTCCTCCTTTTTGTCTGTATGTAAATGCATGCCCTAGATAAGGAGCAGAGCGACTGTTGTTCCATTTACCGATGTTCAGTAAAGTCAACACAACTTGGTGAAAACAAGGGAGGAAGCTTCACTTTCGGTGCTTAATTTAGTAAACAAATATAAGAGGCTTGTTTCCTGTAGCTGCTCTTAGGTAATGGCATTTCGATCAAATTGTTTCTAACTTTCAGACTGAATCAGATCAGGAATCCACGGGAAATAAATCTGCAATGTGACATCTGCAAAACTTCACATCCGATTTCAGCAATTTAAGCTCCGACAGTGATTTTATCCTGAGATAAATCACCGAGGTCATCTTCAGGAGGGGCCCGCTGAAGTCCGAGAGGGATGAGGTCCAGAAGCAAAAGGTCAAAATGGAGAGTGCAGTGATGGCGGATCGTTGCACATTGAAATTGTTTGTTTTGGTGAGGGAATGCATTTCCATTCGGGGCATGCACGGCTCAGCAGTCGGCGGCATTTACCACCATTGACCGGGTAGCGTCGTTTGATCAGCGCTTAATGACACTTAGCGCAATCGCTTCAAGACAGCCCTGCTTATTAAGAGTGGAACAGATGTTTTGCCAAAGTGATCTTGCAGTTTTAATTAGCCATTGATACTAAATGCATTAGCACCAGCGAGCAGTGCGGTTTGAAATATAGCCACCTGTCATAGGAACCCGAACCGCCATAGAAACTGAGGGAAAAAGACGTTGAATTGAAGGGGTGGAGATACGCGAGGGGAAAAAGCATCAATGGCTGGTCGTTAGGAGAGCAGAAATTGTGGGGTTGCCGTCGCAAACTGTGATTTGACCATATACTCGTTCTGTCATCGCGGGGCCGCGTCGCCGTTAAGGAGATTCATTGCTGAATATATGGCGCTGAAACATCTGGTGGTTTATCTGTGAAGTGGGCTCCACGCCGCGGCTGGGGAGGAACCGTAGTTGGTAACTGCCGCCGTTTCTTTCCCCATATGACGCCCCTCCTCGACCGCATGGTATCGCATTTACATTACAGGTGCACTCCAAGGCTGGTTCTTTACTCAGAAAGCACAGATGTCTACAATTGTGAAGCGTAAAAAAGACAAGTATCATTAACTCCTGGATTGGAAAAGCTTTCAGCGATTTCAACGATTTCAGAAGACCACGAGGTGCAATAGACTCAAAACGATCAATTTGCAGAGGAGGGTTTTTAAACAGTCTTCTGCTCGACTACCAAGACCTTTTGTTTCTTACCACAACGAACTCTGAGGGGATTTTGCCAATAGATTTGTGTTAAGGCTATAACGCTAGTCGGTCTACGGCAGCACACTCCTGCTCCCTTGAAAGCAATTCTCAACGGCGTACACAAATGCATTCTCTGACTGATCCCCTTTTCACTTGCACACACACACACACACACACACACACACAAGAGGGCACCAGGCTGATTGCCTCTTGTCCACTACTGAAAGGCTGGCCCCACCTGGCTCCTGCTCACCTTGAATGGGGTTCATTACAGCGTCTGTGCACTGGTCCAGCTGCTGCCCTGCTTAACCCTAAAGACATGGATCTGTCTGTCTATCTCCCACACTAGCTCCCCTCGCTCTCTCCCCCAGCACCTAAACTCCTCACCCTATCACACCACAATAGGCCCACGGTGTCGTTTCACAGCGCTAAGCAGCCTTCCTCTTGTCTCTTGTTTACGCCCCCCAAGGCCACATCTTCGGTGAACGTCACCAGCAATGGCCCCTTCTCCCCTGAAGATCCCAGACCTGGCAACCCCCGTAAAACTCTATACGGCTGCGAACCCGTTCTCCCCCCTTTAATGGTGACGGAAATGAATCCCCTGTTAGAGATTACTGTGGCATGTAACAGCCCTTGAGCGGTCTGGTTTAAAGGGTTTAACAAGGTTAAATGTGTGTGCTCGCGGGGCGGGCGGCAGCAGCGAGGGTGGGAGGCGTGGGGGTGGGGTGGGTGTGCGTGAGCTGAGTTTTCATGTCTGAATTTATAAAAGCACGATGATGCGTCATGAGCATTTATAAACTCGTAACTCGTAAACACCCCCGCTCACCACCACGGGCAGTAAAGGCAGATCCAGAACCAGGGGAATGGCGGTAAACGCAACACTCTCTGCAACCACTTGGCTGTCTGCATGTGAAAGGCAGACATAATAGAAGGCTTTTAATGTGAAATATCCCCACTTAGACCTTAATCTACCCAAGCATCGCATTAACCAGGCCTAGTAATGAGTCAGAGGAAGCGGTGCGCATGGCGAAACCACATGGCTAGAGAGTCTGAACTGGACAAAAGGCAGCAAAGCTCCCGCCGTAGCCTCGC
Organism: Hoplostethus mediterraneus; assembly: GCA_034670385.1. Lineage (NCBI taxonomy): Eukaryota > Metazoa > Chordata > Actinopteri > Trachichthyiformes > Trachichthyidae > Hoplostethus > Hoplostethus mediterraneus. Next base: position 1,803,670 of record JAXDDW010000043.1, on the reverse strand, counting down.
GGTTCACCCGGAGGTTAATGCCGCAGACACGGTCACTTTCTACTTTCTCTGCTTACAAGGATTATATAGCTTAGACGTTGACTGATAGGACACAGATCTGCGGGTTTGAAATAGCATTTTACTATTTTACTATACACGGACAGGATAGCTTGAATCCAGCAAAAGAGAAAACACACACTCTCACGATGTCTTTAAACAAATCCCTAGGACGCCCTGAAATATTAAGGGTGTTTTCACAAAAAAAAAAAAAAAAAAGTACTTGTACTGAAACCTCCCTAGAAGAGGAGCGGGATGAAACAAAGTAAGTACTGCGTGTATTCCCGTTGTCTCTCCTCTTTAAATAGAACTGGGATGTGTTTCTGGTCCACGTCAGCTCTGATAACATCCCAGTCTATTCCCCATCTTTCCTTCAGTACCCAACCCTCTTTTAAGGTGGTTTACTGAGCAGGATGCATCTTATTGTGAAATAGAGTCAATACAAAAATTACATAACCCAATTTTTTAACTTGAGAGTTCATACATGCACAAAGAGAGCTGACGGCGTTCCTCTTTAACATTTTTAGTGGCAGTAGAGGACCGTGGGAACACCGACGGCGAACCGAAACCAGCGTGATCCACAAAGTATATATTCACAGACGTTTTAAAATGCGGCACTACGCTCACTTCCTCCTGCGCGTCACACCGCATGCCCCTGTTTTGTATTTGCCTTAACACCTTGACTGCACGCCATTTCTACATCCAGGTAAAAGCCGGTATAATAGCAGGCAAAGCGACGTCTGTGTTCAGAAAGTGTCTGTGTGGATTTTTTTTTTTCTCCTCGGCTGCACGGAGCTAAATGGAGACTACGACTCTGTATATGTGTGTGTGTGTGTGTGTGTGTGTTTGATGGGGACTGTGATTGTATTTTCCTTTCTCCTGTCCCCTGAGGAGGTGACATGGTTGGTATTGTAATTCCACTCTCATTTCCTGTGTTGCCACGGCGACCGCAGACTTGTCACTCAGGAGGAGCAGAGAATGGGTCTGTCAATCAGTCAAGGACCCATTACCGGAGTGTTGCCTGAAAAGGCTGCCCCCCCCCCCAACACACACACACACACACACACACTTCCTGTTAGCATAACTAAATTTCAACACTTTGTCCATTGGCGCAGACGATGACTAGTGGGATGGGCTATACTGTGAGGAAATGATTGGGAGCGAGGAGACGGGAGAGCAGAGAGTCTAATGTGTGAAAGTACCATTAGATCACATTGTCCTTGCGTAAAGACAATGATGCAGAAAGAAGGAAAGTGTAGCCCAGCAAAAGTTTTAGGAGCACAAATGAACTGTGACTCAAACACCAGATGGCAAACGTTTTTTTTTACTGCATTACCTTAAAGGGTAATTCCGGGATTTTTCAACCTGGCCTCTATATCCACAAAATCGCCTATTATACCGCAAAATAGATCCCAAAAGTTGCTCCGGTAGATCGGCTCAGTCGGCAGTCGGGAAACGGGCTCAATGGCTGCAATGTAATCTGAAGGGGCATAGAGGCGCGGTCAAAGTCCACTAAAAATGCTTGATTTTGCCACTGACAGGCTCAGATTGTTATTTGTGTGTCTGACAACATTACTGAAAGGATCGCTACAGAAATAGACCTTTTTTAACCAGACGGTAGACACAGGTAGTCTATCGCGAGAGGGTTCACTTGTTGCAGGAAGAGGACGGTAGAAAGATTTATCTTTACACCATCCTCTTCTTGCAACAAGTCAACCCTCTTGCTTTCATAGACCACCTTTGTCAGAGTTCAGAGTTCAGAGTTGTTGGAAATATGACAACGGCATTGAGCCCCCGTTTCGCGACTGCCGGCTGAGCCGATCTACCGGAGCAACTCCGAAACTTTTGGGATCTTTTTCGTATGATAGGCGATTTTGTGGACATAGAGGCCAGGTTTAAAAATCCCGGAATTACCCTTTAACACTAAAGATGATGGCAAAAACGCAAATGTTGGAAATAATCACTGTACGAGGCGAGGGGTGGGAGGCTGGGAACTGCCTGGCTGCAAGACAGATACGCAGCAGAAAGACAAGTAGACGGCGCCAGATGAGTGAAAACCCAACAAATGGATCCGGAGCCGGAGCAAGGTCGCTTTGAGAAGAGGCGGGAAGAAGGCAGAAGGACTAAGTAATACAGGGTGACATGAACAAGGTGCGGTACATGACAGGTGAAGTGGGTGATGGTGGTGGGGGGGGGGGGCAATCTTCCCCCGCTGTGCCCGCATAAAACAGAGACGAGCTCTAACCAGAATAACCATCCATCACATCGTCAGTCGCCGGCGTGACATGACGGGGCGAAACCTTTCCCTGTCTAGGCAGGAAAAATACAAAGAGAGGGCATGGGGGGTGGGTGGGTAAACAGAGAGGAAGAGGATGAGTGAAGGGAGAAGGTGAGTGGAATGGGCGGAGGCGCCGGAGAGACTCAACGTCATGCTGGACTAAAATGTGTTTTTCCCGCGATTTATCATCCATCACTCATCACATGATTGACGTCCGCCGCCGCCGTGCCTTCAGTCTCAGCTTCTACAACTCAAAGTGTGAAGAATTTCAGAAGAAGAAGAAAGAAGAAGAAAAAAAAAAAAAACCTACTCTTTTCTGATGGAAGTTCAGAATCCATGAAATTGCTTGCCCAATCAAATAAGCCAATATGGAGATCCTGGACACCGGAGATGATATGCGGCTTATTAGACGGTTCAGGTTTCTGATTCATTATGACTGTTTTCTTTTATCTCTTTCTAATGCAAAAATTCACAAAACTCACTCGCTTACTGCCAGACTGCCACGTTTGAACCAGGCGAACCAGTAAAGGAGTGTTTTATTGCTCAAAGGACCGCGACAATTATGATTTCGGCACTAAGACAAATCCTGTTTCCTATCCACGCTGGGACTGAATGAGGCCACATGTGTCGTCAAGGCCCAGTTTGTTTTTTTCGGTGTGTACAAGTACAAACAAGCCGCTGTTGGACTAAAGAAAGGAATCGAGTGTGCATCTCCCAGGATCCTGAGGGATGAAATACAAACCCAACTCCCCCCCCCCCCCCCTTGAAGAGAAGGAGCCCTAGGAGCCATCGGGGGGTGAGGAGCAGAAAAAACACTTAACCCTTTCATCAGCTGGACCTCGTTTACCTCCTGCATTCAGCTCCATCCTCAACCCACATCTAATTTTGAGTCCCTCCTTCCTCTTTTTCTCCTTGGTATGCTCTCTCTCTCTTTCTCTCTCTCTCTCGTTTTCTCTGTCACTCACTCTGTCTTGCTATCCTTCCTCCCTTCTCTGCTGTTTCTGGCAGAGGGCTCCACAGGGGACCAGGTATTGATTGAACTGAGTCAGCTATGTCCACTTTAATTCATTAAACCCCCTCTGTCAATGCCCATTGGGCAATTCCAATAATGCACAGGGATGAGCCAGAACCTATGCATGTTAGGGGCTTTGGTGCATAGGTGTACGTATGAGGACCGTATGGAAGTTGTATGCACATTTTTAGAAAACGGTGTGGCACAAGTTGCCCTCTGTGGCTCCTGGTGGGAAAATGAAAATGATGAAACTGGGAAGGTAACAGTGAAATCCAAGGTTATTTTCCTCTTACCTAAGGGCTTTGCAAAAGAATTGAAATCGCGACAATGGATAAGGAATCCACCGAGGTGTTTCATGCACGTTCGCCGCTTGCATCCGCGTGTGTGCGCGCGAGGATGCGAGCGCCCTACGGTGATGCACATTAACACGCTGCAGAGGAGCGCAAACAAAAAAGCGGCTCGCATGGTGTGTGATGCTAGCCAAGCGTGGCGTTCTAGGGAAAATAAAAAGAGCCTCCATTCACCCAATAGGTGGAACAATCATGTAAAACATACCGTCCGTGTAATTGCGACACATTGAATTCCAGGTTTCGCATTTTAATTCAGGATGGCGACAGAAACCAGGGGAGAAGAAAAGCGAGGAGGAAGAACAACAACATGAAAGCCGAGCTAATCAAGATGGATTTATCTACGATCAGGAGTTGGCCGGGTTTTATCTCCTCCTTGCTTAAAAAAAGGGCGAGTGGCATCGCAAACCGGATCCCTCTCCCAAGCTGTTCTCCCTGCTGCGTGGAAAAAAAGGAATCAAGAAAATAGAAACGGGTTGTCTGTGCACGCGATCACATTACACACTTTGTCAGCTTAAAAGGTCAACATATGAGCTCGGCCCACGCCGCATGTGCAGTCGCCACCGCCGTCAAACCGTCACATGAACCGAGCGTTTTTTTCCTTCTATATCTAGTTGATGACATTTAACGTATTATACTCGCTGGGGTTTTTTTTTTTTATATCCGAGGAGGACAACCGGGGCCGAGATAAAATGTGACAATCCTCAACAGAGGGGTGTGGGTGAGAGGAGAGGAGGAATTATGACGGTCCAACGCTGCACCGCGGCGAGCATCCACACTTCAGATCGATAGCATAAGCCCGGGCGCAGCGTGTGTGAACGTTATGTATGACTCTGCCTCCATCTGCATCGGTCAATAAGAGGCAGTGTGCATCCTCAACATATTACTCTCTCTCTCTCTCTCTCCGTGGCTAATCCTCTCTCCGGACGTGACGCAGAGGCTGATATGCAGCGGGCGCTAATCTCATCCCGATGCAGTTCGATGTTTTCACAATCGCCGCAATCTCGCCGTTCCTTCCCACCGTCGTCGGCCCGGGGCTCTCTCTCTCTCTCTCTCTTTGCGCTTGACATGTGAGGATGTGAAAGCACTCTTGTATCCACTTGGCCCACCCTTGCTGCTCTTGTATGGACAGTAATGGCATTAAAATGTGGGTTCAGTGTTTCCCCCGGTGGCTCTCTCTCTGCCAGCCACTTAATTTACCGTTTATAGGTTTATCACAGCGGTGATTTAACATCGGGGGCCTGCAGAGCATCTCTCTGCACACACACACACACACACACACACACACACACACACACATCTCTTTTTCATACGCCAAACATGCAAGTTACACACATTCAACATGATTCTACGTCTCTCTGTAAGCGCGTGCATGTGAATGCGTGCACGTGTGTGTGTCTGCCTCTGTCTATGTACTTTGTGTGGATGTGTGGATGCGTGTGGTCGGCTCCCCCCGGGGGGATGAAGCGGTGGTATTCACCAGCCCTGATTAAAATGCCGGTCTTGACCCGGCCTCGCAGACTCAGGGAAGGCATAGGCGGCTCGCCCTGATTTTCACCCACACACACACACACAACACACACACGCCTCATGCTACCCCCAAGACCTGATGAACTTTCTGTCTTCCTCCCTGTCCCTTTTTTTTTCCCTCTCTCTCTCTCTCTCTCTTGCTCTCTCTCTCTCAGCACAGTAGCATGAAGGTGAAGGATGTTTGGGAGGGAATTAGCAGTCAGGAACAGTTACATCTCTTGCAGTAATCCACTGGGAGTCCTACATACTTCATTCATATTATTTATTAGCATTAAATGTAGTATGAATCCATCTTGTAGTACTTTCAGACAAGCAGCCATATGAAACCTGTTTTTGTGACATTTTCAAATCCTTTCATCTTCATGCACATTCATAATCAGTTGAAGATTCATCCTCCAGATTATCACACCGTGCTTTCACAATAGCATCGGTGTTTAAAAGATCACCAGACGTATACCCCGCCTCAATCTGAAGGGTGTTCAGAGCCTAACGCTAACGATGCAGATTAAAGAGGTATTAGGTTGTCACCAATGAGTCTTATTAAACATGCAATTCAGTGGACATAATAATCCAAAATACCGTTGATGTAGGGGTGGGCGATATGACTAAAAATCAATATCGCGATTATTTAAAACTTTTACCTCGATTATGATTAATGAACGATTATTTTATTTTGTTTGTTTTATTTTGAAAGTTGTTTTATTTTGAAATTGACCTGGATGCTCTATGTCGTTCCTGTGTCTGACTTCCTGCCCAGCTTGACACACTCGCAAAAAACGAACGGTCCAAACCTGTCTGAACACGACGTTACTGGACGGGGCGGAGGGACGTGACTGAATACCACGTAGTATTTTTTAAGGGGACAGTTCATGAACGCAGTATTGGGGAAAGTATTTGGCCCGTTCATTCACGGGAAAGTGATATTACGTCTGATGTGCACACACACACACACACACACACACACACTCACACTGGTTGCTTTGCTAACTGGCGCTTCTAGACGTTCCTCGTTCTTGTAGCCTAAATAACAATCAAAATGAACGATTTTGAAAATGTGCCACGATTACATAATTAAATCGCGATTACGATTATAAACACGATTATCGCCCAGCCCTACGTTGATGTGTCTACAATTTCAGCGTCAGTGTCCCAAGCAGGCATCACACTATCAGCGCCTCTGTGCTTCCCGCTGAGCCAGACAGGATGTCAGCGTTGTCACACGAGTGCATGATTTGTGTGTTTCTTCCGGAGAAAGGTTTTCACAGTCTGGTATTTACTTTTCCCCGCGGGGCCCTTTGTCTGTTTGCTTGCAGGCTGGCTCCGTGAGGGAGTTACGGGGTTACGGCCCCCCCGTTATTTGTATTGTACATCTTTTCGTGGAGATGAGTCCCTCAACTGCTGACAAAACCATTTGTATCATGGCGTCCGCCGGCGAAACTCACCCCCCCGTCCTCTAAACGTATACTGAAGTGTCCCTGGCCACATCCTCAATAAAACTCTCTCGTGTGCTGTGGTGTTTGTGTATGTGTGTGTGTGTGTGTTTACATGTGCGGATTTATAGGAAATAAATTGTCAAAAAACAAAACAAAACCTAAATATTTGCGTTTCATGCCGCCACATGAAAAGCAAGTTGATGCAGTGGCTGTGCTAAAGATTGGCCACTTATTTACCTCCCTGTTGTAATCCCAATAAGCAGTATAGAAATCAACTTCATTTAGCATGCTACACACGATGCAAAAAAACATCCTTTCCCAAGAGGTAAACACAAACATTGAGCACACACCACATAAACAATACAATGTCAATATGAGAGCAGAAAATCCATAAACCCAAAAGACATTCATTCACTCCTCTTCTCTATTCCCCTCCTCTCTGACACTCTATCTCTATTTGTCATCCCTCTGTGGAGAGGAAGACAAGGACCGCTAAAGCACCACATCCTCTCGCAGAGCTTCACCTTCAGCGGCTAATGAACACGTTGAAATTCAATGAATTTTAATTTGCCGTTATATTAGGACAAGGGAGAAAAGAGGGGAATTTATTAGGAAGGAAATTGAAAAGAGAGGGCCGCCACTACTTGATTTCCTGCACATTCTCCATGAAAAGGAGGAAGAAAAAAAAAAACAATTAGCTTTGTAGCTTTAATGTTAATGGATGGAGAGGCACTAGAAAGGGTCTTAGCTTATCTCCCTCACTCAGTTCCTCTCATGCCCTCTAAGAAGCCTTGAGTTGCCACAGAGTACAGTTCAGACCTGCAGGACCGAACCAAAGACGCAAAAAAACAATAGAAAGAAAGACAAGAAAGTGTTGCAGCTTTGTTTCCACCACTGGAGAAGATGTGTGCTGAGTAAAGGAGAGGTCACTGATAAAACACACAAAAGGCAAGATAGAAAATAGTTGAGCTTCTTCCTTATATTCCCCACACGAATGCACATGTATGTACAGTACGAGTGTGTGTGGGTGTGTGTGTGTGTTCACAGTACATCAAAGCTCCACATTCACACCGGGTTGCTCAGGAGTGTGTATTCTATGTTAACACTCCATGCCAGGAAGTGAAGTAGTGGTGGCAGATTATTACACGGTTCAAGTAGAGAGTAAATATGAGAGGGCTTATTGAGATGTGTGTGTAGGTGTGTGTGTGTAGGTGTGAGTCTTTGTGCCTGTGTATGTAAGAGGCCTCCAGTACAGGCCTCTGTGTAATAACACAATAGCACTACTTCATAGTCTGTTGTGTTGAAGTGAAGATACTAGACCAGTACCTGGGCAAGCTGGCGATGGCGTTTGGGGGGGGGTTTGTTTACCGTGGTGTTATGTACATGTACACACACACACACACACATGCGCCACAGAGGCACCTGCATGTCTACTTGCAACGCGGTGTTGTTATAATTAACAACTGCCCCAGTAATACCCCCTCCCTGCATCTCTGCCAACCAGGGGCTCCACTTCACCAACCTAGAATGTAATTGAATCAAACCAAGGGCCGGCCCACGCTGGGTCGCAGGTTTTGAGAAACCAACCCACTTTACCTCTCCGTGGCGGTAGTAGCACTTCTCCATAATATCACTCGACGGAATCAGTGGCATGTGGCACAGCGATTTCACACTGTGGAGGATATCAAACCTCATCTACGGAGAGAGGCTGGGTTGGAGGTAGGGGTCTGTCGGCCGCCATAAAGCACAGCTTTGTCACCGGAGCTGTCAGCATGAATTGTCACCTGTGAGTCACATCCATCATGTGGAACTATCAGCCAGAGTCAGAGTCTCATCTCCCACTGTATCCGAGTTCCTAGTCTCGTCGTACAGGGATGTACTGCCACGGCACTTTGTCGAGGATGAGGAGGAAAAACAGGTAAAGGTAAAATGTGCGCAATCCTGTGCATGAATAACTGAGGCGAAGGTTGAGGCATGTGTTCTCAGTCGAGTATTGTTGCAAAGCAGCTTTCAATTTCCTCGTACAAAATATTTCTCTAGTCATCTGTTTTTTTGATGCAATTCCACTGAAGTTCATCGTCCTGCATCCATTCCTACATTAGTAGTACAGTGGCCACGCTTTACTGAATATTAAAGGGCAGAGGAAAATCATAATTTAATACCAATATCTGCTACTCCTTACACCTTCTGGCAAAAGGGAAAAAAACAACTCTGCTTTAAAGTGCAGCACCAGCCCAGCACAGTAAAACCTCTAGGACAGCCACATGCATGCATACTGTGGGACTTCAGCAGGTGAACTCATGTTACTGCAAGTGCAAAGCGTTAAAAATGGAGTGGAAAGTCGAACCACAGCGACATCATTTTATTTACATCCTTTCATACTCGCATACTTGTTACTTTAGCAGGTGAAGTGCTTATTTTACTGCAGACACGCAGTAAAAAGTGAGTCTATGATCGCTACATCGCTATCTCATACTTTGGTACCTCAGCAGGTGAGCTACTTATTTAAAGTGACTAGAGATTACCTTACGAAGACAACCTATACTTAAGACTAGCTCTCTGAGTGTGTGAGCCTTGAATTATGATACTCTGTAGACTGTAATTTGATTGGAACAGATGTATCACATTTTATACGATAATGAAATGAAAATAAATAGATGGATGGAGCTCAGCAACTCAGTCACGGCATCAAGTTGAACCACTAAAAGCTTCTGTGGCAGACTGAAGAAAAGCGGGTTAAACCAAGACTCAAAACACATGATTCAGATGACGCCTCACTCTCTTCACAATTTACAAAACGTCATAAAAGACACAAAAAGAAGAGATGGTGGGGAAATTAATAAAATGCAGCTTTCCTTTTGAAGAACGGCTGATACACCTAAATTGAAAATCGAACACATCTGTTCATCATCTGTTTTATTTGAAACTATTGTATTTCATCTATGAGGCAAACTTGTTCAACCCCACTGAGCAAATTAATTACAAAATTAATGAATTACAAATAATTAACAACTAGATGTCAGGGTCTGCTGAGAAAGTAATCATAATATCCTGAACAATGAATTGTCCTTCTTACCTTTTAAAATGTCTGTTCTACCTTTTGCTATCGCTATTTCTCAAGCAGCAAAATCCAACATTGTTTCTGTAGCAACTCGATTTCAAAAGCGTCAATGCTGAATGCCAGCCATTACCGGATAAGTGAAGGTTATGTAAGTCTGATGCCCAGAAATCATTGCAAACTGAAGACTGCTGGGTAGAAAACTGAAAGGTTTAAGCAGGAGAAATGGAAATACAGTCCAATAACTCAATAAAGAAGCATATACACACAAACAGGACCTGCAGTGCTGCACAGACACAGATACATATTCACCCAAACACTCGTCTTTCTAAATGACTTTGCTCCCGTATTTGATTCATCTATGTTGGAGGGGAGGCGGCTGGATGACAGTGAACTCCACCTCTATATATCTCATCCTCGTCTGCCCCCGCCGTCCCTCCTCTGGTGGGAGGGAACCAGCCCTCCCCTCGTAGCACACCCCTGGCCATGTTTGCCTCCTCACCCACTGGTAAACGTTCCATCACTCTTCAAGGAGAAACATAAAAACACAGTCACAGCTCAGAGGATGATGTACCAGGAACTCGCCGTGGTGTTTTTTTTTTTTTAAAAAGGCGAAGTCCGAAGGAGGATACGTACCGGTATTGAATTCAGGGAAAGAAATGTTTGAACTTTTAATTGAGAGAGTGAGATGAGGGTGTTCTCCCAGGAGAATGAGAGCGTGAGTGAGAGAGAGAGAGAGAGAGGAAGAAAGAGCGAGAGAGAAATGTTATGTGGTTTTCTTGTTGCCTAGATACAGGGAAAGGGATGGTCAGCTAAAAGGAACTTATTGTTAGACATCTAATGCTTGAATTGATGCAGTGAAAATGAGATCTATTTCTGGTCAGGAACAAATTAGTAACTAGACCACAATTTTCGAGTTATTTGCAGTTATGTAGTTATGTTTCAGGCTCAGAGTCTCTCTAGCAAAATCATTTCTCCTGCATAAGAGGCCCGCTGTGCAACAACAGAAATATACAACACCTCGACTGTTAGCTACTATGGCGCAGACCTGCAGTTCTCTACCGTTTCCTTGAGATGTTCATTGTTCATTGAGATGGAGCGCAAGATGCTCGCGGGGATTAGCATAATTTCCCCCCCCCCCCCACACCCCCAAACAAACAATCCAATCTCGCCCCGAGTCTCTCAGCGCTGCACATTTGGAGTGGGAGTCTTGCCTCGCACGCCCGCTCTCACTCGTGTGTGAAGTGCTGATTTCTCGCCGCCCGAGCCCAGAGGAGGAAAAAGGAGCTCATTACGAACTCTGAAAGATTTACGAGCTATTACAGAACAACTCCGAGTGTTCATTTACTTAGATGTGCTTTTATTTGTTTACTTCTGTATTAAAGCGCCGGATTAAGTGATTAAAACTAAACGTAATGAAGGCTGTTGTTCCTCTCGGTGGGTGGAAGGAGGACCGCTGTGCACCTCGGTACCTAGGCCGGTGAGGAAGCAGCATGTGAAGTCGGTGTGACAGGTTTATGGGGGGAGTAAAGCTTCACCGAGGAAGGGGAATCATGTGCTAAACCATTAAATTAGCATCTAAAGTGGCCGGTCTTAATTTCTCTTCGTCGGATGGAAATGTCAACATTGATGAGACCCCTCCCTGGAATCCACTCCTCAACCCAGGCTACCTTGAAATGCTACGTATGTGTCTGAATCGTGTGTGTTCCTTCCTGTTAAGCCGATCACGAGGCATCTGCTTGCGAGCGACACATTTATAATTTGGCGCTGCGAAATTGGAGTTTTGATGAACTGCTTTTTTGAGCGTCCACCAGGGATGTCCGTTTTCATTGGCTGTAATTGTTTCTCAGTCATGTGTAAAGGAACCGACTCGTAACCGGTCTTAGGGGGACAACTGATCGAGGACTTGGACTGATTGGATACATATTCTTTTATAAATGATGTTCAAGCCACTCAGGATAGATGTTTGTGGAGAAAATGGAAAATGCTTTTACCAGTATGAACATGCGGTAACTCTCTGCAGGACCAAGTAGATCATTTTTAAATTAAATACAATTGAATCTGCCAAATTTGTCAAGTTTAAATAAAACCATTAGTGCCATTCAACTTGGATAAAGACATTACTGCAGTGGTCACGATGTCCAAAAGTAAAGCAGCAACTCGTTCTTTTTTTCCTCAAAACTCTGGTGTTGTTGTTGTGTTGGTTTGCAGCAGGGCACGCTGCCCTCAGCCTCACTAGCTGCTGCTGGTCTGAAGGAGCCTGGGTCACAAACAAACAGAGGCGCTAATAGAGGCCAGGGGTGACTCGTGAGCAGTCCAAATGAGATGGCGAGAACGAGATGGGAATGTAGAAAGGGGGGTATAGGTGCTGATGGAGGGATGCATGTGACTGGAGGATGGAAAATGGCTTGAGAGTGGAAAATAGAAATGTCAAGAAAGAGAAGAAAGAGAATTAAGGGATTGGAAGAGATCGGGTAAACAGAAAATCAGAAAGACAGAGAAATGGCGTGGGGCGGGGGGAGGAAGAGGGATCAGGTGGGGGTGGGAAAGAGAGAGAGAGAGAAGAGGAAGGGTGGAGAGAAATGTTATAACTCAGTCCTGCTCTCTGGGGGAAGGTCTCTAAATTACAGTGGGATGTGGACAGCTTGTCAATGTCGAGGCCGGAGCCCTTGCACCGGAGAAACGCCGCGCTCCTTTCATTAGGTTGCCCACGTCAGTGCCTGCCTCTAAATCTCAGGACCTTTTATTTATTTATTTAACTTTAATTATTTCTTTTTTTTTTTTATTATTTGCCCGGCCGACTCCAAGCTGAAGGCTCCATGTGTTACCACCAAAGTGCCCCCACCCCCTCCCCGTCAAAATCTGCGCTTCTACATACAGCGAACGCCCACGCACAACCTACTGAAGCAGAAAATTGGATGGGCCATCTAAATATCCATGCTGGCCACTTTCCCCTTTTTTGCGAAAGAGGTGCTCTCTGTGTATTAGCGAAGGTCCTGCCTCTCAACTCGGTAGTTACAATGACGAGTGGCTTGCATAAGAGTGGACGAGGACCTTTTTATGGTTCATCAAACCTTCACCTCCGCGATTCATCTCTCCGCATCCGTGGGTAAATCAAATGTGTTAATTTATCGCAAAGATCGTGTCGTCGCGGGATGATTGCAACGACCCTATCGTCTCTAAATCGTTTCTAATGATCATTGCAATCCTCTGGATATGGGTTCAATGTATTTTTTCCTATTGTCCTCAATCAATAGGACAACGAATGCACATTGTCAGCATCGCATTGTTGCTGTGATCTCCCCTGACACCCAAAGATAGCAAATATCTTCTCCTACAATAGATAGGAACGTGTTTATGTCTGATAGGTCTTTCCCATATAACAGAAGGCCTTCAGCGTTGCCAGATAAGACGGTCCAGATCTAATAACTTACAGTATGTGCAACAAATCATACATTAAAATCCACATTTCCCCCTCCAGGACTGGCTTACGTCTCATTGATGTGACTCGCCCCTATACAACGGCCAACCGTGACAAGCTTTTGCAGCTATAGTGTCTCTTTTATCTCGTCGGACTCTAGGAGGCCTGCTGTCCTTAGTTTGACTGCCTGAATGTGTCCTAGGTGCAGTATGCATTATTTACTAATCACAGCTTTGTTAAAAAAAACAAAAAAACAAAAACATATCTCCCACTTCAATGTGGCAGGCTGGAGCAAAGAATTGGAACACATAATTTAATACATGACTGATTCTGCTGCTGTGTTCAAAAAAGACCATGAGGCCCCGCTGTTTTGCTGCAGGTATACATCTCTGTTTGTTCAATAATTCAGCCACCGAAATGCCTTATTTAGTAGACCCCCTCGGCTCCATCTAATTCCAATTCCTGGCTCCGGAGCGTGGAGGCAGTATTTATAACAGAAAAGAAAACTGCCGACACCCAAGGTGGCGGTGAGTCACAGCCGCACATTCACATGTGTACGTTAGGGTGAGGAGACAAAGTGAGAATCAACTGCCACGGTTGCATGCATCTCTGCCAAAACAGTCCAGCAAGGATCCATCATTTCCAGGCTCTCTGCGGAGAGGAATGGCGGGTCGGGTTTGTGGTGGGGGCCCGGCAGTTTCTTTCAGAAAGCAGCCATCGACCAGCCGGAGGACCGTCAATTAGCCCGGTGCCCTCCCTTCTCAGCAGGGCTGCCAGTTCACTCAGCGTCAATCAATGTAGATAGCTGTCAGTCACAGAGAAAGTCAATGAGAAAGAAATCCTGAAGAATCCCATAAGAGCCCCGCTGTGGCTCAAGGCAGTGTGACTGATTGGAGATGGAGAGTCGGCGCGTTTGGTCTGGGGGCCTGTTGATTCCCTGCTTCGCCCAGCCCACCATCATCCTTTCCCCACCCCGTCCCGCTCCCATGCTCATTCACACTCAACACAGTCACTTTTTTCTAAGTTGGTAGCGTCATCCATTTTTCTCCAGCCGCTGCTGCAGGCGTCCCTGCCTCTGTCTGCCTGGCGTCGAGCTCCCCTCTGAGAGGAGGGGTTGGAGATGGATTCCCGCTGAGCAGAGCAAAGCTGCTCCATCACCAGCCTGATGCACCGTAAAGGACCGCAGAGGACACCCAGAACCTATAGCAGCCTGGGAGAGATGAGCGCCTGTTGTTTTTTACTAACAAGACAGGACTGGATGGAGTGGGAGAGAGAACTTTTGCAATTGTTTTCTTTGAAGTTTCTTTTGGAGCTTCAGGGGGGGAAATATGCTAGACACGAAAAAGGTTTAGTTCTGCACGCCTGCTGCAAAATAGGTTTAGTCAAGTAAGACAATGATGGGAAAGTTATGCAATTGTTTTTAACGACTAAACAAAGTGTAATTGCCTGTACATCCACCCACACACACATTTCATTTTTCCAGAGATTGTTGACTGAGCATGCTTTCTCTTTTCCAACATCGAAAGTAGTTAGACTGGAGAGTGTTAATCATTAACATCCTCCACTCACATCTTCCCACCTGGTCTGGGGATTTGACCCAGAGTCCTGAAACCCGCTGCTCTATCCTCAACACTACCAATGCCACAAAACAGACACGCGCATGGGAATTTGCCTGTAAGCACTCAGAACTCTTGAAATAACACACAAAACATTGACAGGTTGAAGTATAAAAATATATTGTATACAGATATATTGGAGAGAGAAATACCTCCATGCTCTCTCTCCCTGAAAGTCAGCTCACTACAATCTTTATAGTTTCTTTGGAAACAAAGAAGTCTCTCCTGATTGGTTCTCTGCTTAGATTACATGTTTAACATGGTTCATCCTACAGGCTCTCTCCACAGCAGTGGTCAAGGTCTGATTTGTGACTTCCTGGCTTACTCTGCAACACTCAGCCACATGTTCATGGCTCATATATCACATGTCTGCAGCAACACAGCATCAGTACAACAGACATTAATGATAAATGATAAATACTAGCATTCTGTGCTAATTTACTTTCACACACACACACACCAATAGTACAACTCGATGGCTATCCTCATGAGGACCATGAGGACTATGAGGACCATGAGGACCGTGAGGACCATGAGGACCATGAGGACTATGAGGACTATGAGGACCATGAGGACCGTGAGGACCATGAGGACTATGAGGACCATGAGGACCATGAGGACCATGAGGACACATACAGACCAATGTATGGATGTTGCAAATCTCACAGAAAACCTAAACAACAAGTTTCTCTATTTCAATCAGCAGGTTTATTTCAAGAATATATGGTCATTTGTCAAACAACAATGACGCAATTTTTGTTGTTATTGTTGTTGTTATTTACTTTTCAGAATAAGACAAACATAACATGTGCACATCACGCACATGAACAGACATACATATCAAGTATCCACAAGACGGAATATAATAGGGAAATCCTGAATCAATTCAAAATCAAGCCCACAAATCGTAGAGAGACCTGAGAGAATATAGAAAGAAAGTAAAAAAGGGGACAAATGAAAAGGAAGGGAGGGTAAATGAGTCACATACAGACAGATCAGAACTGCACATTGCGCCCACATCAAACGCCGTCTGTGGAGAATTCTCCAAATCTTATCAAAGAGAAGGAAGAGCGATTGAAGGGTAGGTGTACGTTGAGTAGAACAGATTCCCAAATCCTCCCAAACTTGGCCACTGAACCATGTTATGTGTATATTTTTAAGTTTAATAAAATGGACCACATCCACAATCCCTGAGTGGGATGGAGGGTATTTACATTTCAAATAATTAGAATTGCCTTGCAAGCAAATTCAAATTCAGAGAGTTAATTTAGGCAGGTTTAATTTGTCATTTCTGTTGATTTTACTGACTAAGAATGTCACTTTCAACACAAAATGTCCCTAAAGTTAGAGTGTGTAAACTTAAGAAAACAACTATTACTATGCCAATGCGTCTTTACATGAATCTATAAATCTCTTCCCCTTCTCCTCCCACAACATCTCTTTTTAAAGAATTAAAACCCCGATGCACCGCCCCTACTTCCACCAGGCAATTTTCAGGAAAATATGCAGGGATTTGTTCAGCTTAGCCACGACGGAACGTGGCAGGGAATTTAAACCAGCTTAGAGTGAGAAAGAAGGGAGACAGAGGGAAGGGGGGGTAGAAGGGAGGGACAGAGAGAGAAAAAGAGAGAGCAGCAGGGATCTCAAACTCCCTCCAACTCCCCAGTGCTTCTGAGCACCCATTCCCCAGGAGAGAGGCTTGGCTCCTCCCTCTCAGTTCAACCGACTGCACCAGGGGAATAGGAGCTCCACTGAGACCACGGGGCCTGAGTGGCACATCGAGACTCTCCATGCACAACAGATGATGGGAGGGGAGGAGATTCAAACATGGCCGAGAAGGAACGAGAGAGTAAGGCCGAATCTCAATTCTCATTTTCACCCCTACGGGCCCTCGGAACAGAGTCACAACGGGTAGTGGTAGAAATCTCTCCCTATGAATTGGGACAACCCTTCAAGACCCTGATACGTCATCGATGACATTTACATAAACAGACGTAAGTTTGTTATCGGAGATTACTATGGCAATAATGGTATTATCACAGTGACATTTGCCGTTCATCTGATGGAGATAGAAAAGCATGGACGCTCGCGATTCCTTCACAATTTATACAATTTATACGTTTCAAACAAGTCATCAAATAAAAAAGACCACTGCTTCATTACCAGACCACTTCATGACAGAATAGCGTTAGCGGTGCTCTGTAGTCTGCACTGATATTAGAGGAGCCGTAACAAGTGCAGCAACTTTGCTGCTGGACTATTTCATCATATGCCATCAAAGGGGGAAATGCGACATGTAAATATGTCAAAATGCAGGACTGTCATGCACAAATCAGCCTAAAAACAATGTTGTAACGTAACTAACTAGCGAAGTAGAGACATCGGCATATTAGCGATTTTTTGTTATGCTTGTTATAAAGAAAAGGTCTATAATACATTGAAACGACATTAAACTAAGATAATACCACGGTTAGAATATTTTTAAAATCTTTATTAACGAAGAAAATACTACATCTGTGGTTCACTTTGATGGTAGTGTAGCGGTCGCCATGATCTTCCAGTTGATTCGCAAGTAATTCTGGGAGATTTCTCCTAGCCCTCGGTTTGTAGTGTGCCCCTGAAAAATCTCTGTTTGGAGGTCCATGAAGCCCTAGACCTTCACCCTACCCCTCCATTGGGACACCCCTACCCCGTCACGTGAACGCCAAGGGGTGAATTGGGATTCGGCCCAAGAGAGTAGAGTTGGGAGAAAAAGTGAGTGAGATAGATGAGTTAAATGGAGAGACATAGGAGGGTAATTAATTGATTGAGTGGTTGGTGTTGTTGTTTGTTGGGTTCCCAAAATGTATTTGTAAGCCAGAATTAATTAAAATAAACACCCGCCCTATCCTTGTACCGCTGTATCCTTGACCATGCATGGAAACGTGTTCCAAGTGGTAATTTGCCCCCATTGACAGACACAAACTGACTCGGTGCCTTCAGCCCGCCTGCCGTTTCTACAACGTCCCGTTAATTGTTGTTTAGCAAAGCAAAGTCAGCGATTTGTTACCACTGTTGTTGGCTTATTTGGCCAAATATCCAAAAGTCAACACCGCTAACGTCATGACACGCTAACCAAAATACCAAACACTGTCTTGGATTGATTCACCAACGCTCTAAAAATATGTGACTTGGATGGGAATGTGTGAGTGGGGGATTATTGTGCAGCCTGCAGACATGCTTTCCTGACTTAGCGCCCCTCTCCCCGAGGTTTTCATTGGGAAGATTGTGTCTTCAAACCCCATTTATAACCGGCTAGCAGCCGAGACATCAGTTTAAAAATGAATCTTCGCCAAAAATTGGGGGGTTTCTACACCTTTTCGGGCCATTGGATCCTGACAATGTGGAATCTGCCTTCCGGCGAGCAACAATGTTGTTGGAAATTTCTTTGGCAGGTGAGGGGAGACGGGGGAGACGGGGGGAGATGTGGGGGGTGCTCCACGCAGAAGCACAATTTACCAGGGGGCTCGTTAGATGCACATCAGGTTTGAGCCTGTCATAATGGAGTAGTGTACACCTCTGCGGCGTTAGCGGCCCCGGGGCCTTCGCTGTTCACCTCACACCTCGCTAATGGCCATCTGTGGTCATTATAGCCCACCGATGAGTCATACCCACGCTGCCGAATGCAGCCTCGGCTCCTCCGGGGGCGGCACTACGGGGCTCGGTACAACGCTGCTGCTGCTGCTGCTGCTGCTGCTGCTGCTGTTGTTGTGGCTTACTGTGGCTGTTGTTATTGATGTTTATTCTCTCATTCTACATCCTCAAACACACCGCACTGACCCCACCAGTCTGCCTGCAGTCATGCAAGGAGTTGTTTATCTAGCGAGATGGGCGAGATGCACACACACACACACACACGCCAAATATGGACTCTCTAATGGAGGAGCCTCTCGCACTGTTTCTCCTCCACACAGTATATCCTTCTCATTCTGGTTCAATCCCCCCTCTCTCTTCCATTGAGTTCCCCTCAATCTCACTTCCTCTCTCTCTCTCTCTCTCTCCCTCTCTCTCTCTCTATCCCTCCCTCTCTCTCTCTCTGCCCCCATCTTTCTTACTGGCGTGTCAGCCGGCGTCTGAACCCGGCTGTGGATTAGATCACCGTGGGTAAACCCGTGGTAGTGTTCCATCAGGCCGGAGAACGGTGAGTCATTTCATCAGAAAACTCATCCCTCATGTGAGAACTAATGCACTGTAGGCGAAGTCCCCGCTGAGCCAGTGTGCATGTGTGGATTGGACTACTGCTGCCCCTAGATAAAGCCCCAGCAGCAAAATAAAAAAGCACAACCCATAAAGGGGATGTGTGTGTGTGTGTGTGGGGGGGGGGGGTAAATTTATGGGCCTGCAGCCTGGCCCGTGGTGACTTTATGTGTTTGTGTGCGGGGGCGGACAGCACCATTTTGAGAATGTGTGTCTACGTGCCCGTGGTGTTTGAGTGCGCATTTATATGGATGTTGATCCGCGTGTGCGTGGATGATGCCCGTCCAGAGCATGTGTCAGCACCGACGCGTGACCATGCATGTATTTCATCAAGGTGTGTATTTCATTTGTTTGATGTGATGGGGCGGGGGGGTTATGAAGGGATGCACTTCTCCCACTCCCCCACTAGTGGGCGCTTCCCAGCAGGCAACCCCCCCCCCGGCGCGCCGTGAAAATCCAGCGGCATCCCCGCGGCTTTAGTAATTACACCACCCATCAGGACGGAGCGGCGGAGGAATACCGATGAGAGAGGAGAGTGAGGACAACAAAGCTACCGCGGCAGCATGGACTCTCATTCATGTGTGCACGTGCATGGACAAAGAAACCTCGTAAGTGGGGAAGCCAATTCCAAAGGATGACAGCACTCAAGGCCAATGGAATACAACAGCTACTCCATACAAATACAATTACAGAGGATTCAGCCGTGGGAGGGGGGGGGCAAGGTAAAAGACCACCCGCGATGAGCAAACTGGATGTCAAATTAAATTTGACAGACAGTACTCTTTTTTTTTTATGTCATTTATCCTGCACAGATTTCTCTTTTTTTTTTCCTACCCAAATTGATAATTCTGGCATGTGGCCAATTCTTGACAGTTGAAGATATGGAGAGAACGTTGCATGCACAGATACCGGGGGGGAATATACGCTGTCACTCAATTTGCAGCGTTTGAGAGGGGGCTCAGGAAATCTCTGCTGTTTCAGGGGGGAGGAGAAGAAGAAGAAGAAGAAGAAGAAGAAGAAGATGAAGAAGAAGAAGAAGAAGCCTGAGGAGAAAGAACGAGAGGCAGCAATCATACAGAACGTCCATCTGGTTCTGCCAACTTCGGGCGCCAAGGCCTTCTGGGAGAGTGGAAGACGATGTTGGAGTCCTCTCAGACGGGCCCTTATCTGGACCAGATTCCATCACCTTCAGGGCAGTGTGGCGATAGCACCGTCTCAAGGGAAGATAGGGACGCAGGCAGGAAGAGGGGAAATATAAAACTCAAGAAATAGAGAAAAAGAAAAAAAAAAAAAACCCATCATCTGCATCCAAACTTGGCAGAGGCTCTATGGAAACCAAGTCCTGTGTTTTCATTGATAAATGGCTGCGGAGAGAGTGAGTGGGCATTGTGCCCCACTCTATCATCCAAACAACAGTATCTCTCCCAGGGAGTCCTTCCGTTTCCAAACCACCCCTACTGGCTTTGGCTCGGGCCGGATCTGCCAAGCCTTCTCGCCCATAGCCGCCAAACACAGAATTATCCATCGCTTGCTTGCTCTCTCCCTCGTTTCCTTCCCTCGTCGTCCCCCCCTCTTTTTCTCCCTCCTTCAGTGGAACGAAGCCACTGACAGGCAGATGGGCAGATGGGGATCGACAGTGTTCCCTGGGCCGAAAGCTAATTGGGAGAGACTGGGGAGGGATTTGGCGGCGCTGAAACTCCTCACATGATGGGAAAATCAATGCACACTTCCAATGTATTTGCATCATGCTGAACCGTGAGCCCCGCAGACTAATGTTGTCTCAGCGGGGAGTCATTAAGAGTCGTGTTTCACCTTTCACCCCTCACTTCTGACAACCCAGCTTTAGACACATGTGCTGTCCAGATAGGGACTTGCTAGCGATTCCTTCCAGTCTCGCTTCACGCCCGTTAGCATCACGAAGTCGTCGATTGTTAGCATGCTACAGCATTTTTAACTGTAGGCAGACAGATGTGCACGTGGCTGAAGTGATGATACAAATAATCTAAAGCAGCTGTTAGGATTTGCTTCAAGGATTATCGAAAGTATGTGGTTTGGATGGGAATCTTCAAGCGCTTAGCCCCATTTCTGCATTGGTATACATTAGCGATGGGCGATAATCGTGTTTATAATCGTAATCGTCATTTTATTTATGTAATCGTGACAAATTTTCAAAATTCTATTGTTATTTAGGCTACAAGAACGAGGAACGTCTAGAAGCGCCAGTTAGCAAAGCAACCAGTGTGATTGTGTGTGTGTGTGTGTGTGTGTGTGTGTGCGTGTGCGCACATCGGACGTAACATCACTTTCCCGTGAATGAATGGGCCAAATACTTTCCCCAATACTGCGTTCATGAACTGTCCCCTTAAAAAATACTACGTGGTATTCAGTCACGTCCCTCCGCCCCGTCCAGTAACGCCGTGTTCAGACAGGTTTGGACCGTTTGGACCGGCATAGAGCATCCGGTCAATTTTCAAAGTAAAACAAATTTCAAAATAAAACAAGTACAATAATCGTTCATTAATCGTAATCGAGGTAAAAGTTTGAAATAATCTTGATATTGATTTTAAGTCATATCGCCCACCCCTAGTATACATGCTATGTCACTGGAGGCACGTGATGAAATTCAACACTGTATTGCCTAGATGACATTTAGAAATGTTATTTACTAGATATATGTGATAGCCAAGAAATTATTATGAATCGGGCAGCTGGGGCTCAGGAGGTAGAGCGGGTCGTCCTCCAATCAGTAGATCGTAGGTTCGATCCCCGGCTCCTCCAGTCCACATGTCGAAGTGGGCAAGACATCGAACCCCAACTTGCTCCCGATGGTCAGGCCAGCACCTTGCATGGTAGCTCTCTGCCATCGGTGTGAATGGGTGAAAGGCGCTATATAAATGCAGCCATTTAACATTTGAACCCCAATGCAATATATGGATTTAGCACATAATACTTATCTTCACGGAAGGTGAAAAGGTCCCTGATAATAATCATCGCTCGAAGTAAATACATTTTGAAAACAGCACATGCTAAGTCTGCCGGTCCCGTGGGAAGAAACTCGGCGTCGGGGGGGGGGATGGTGCACAGTTAGACTCGGTGCTCCACAAAGCCCACCTGCAGCTCTCCCAAATGAGAGATTGGTGGAACGTAACATAGATGTCCTGCCTTCAAATCAGTAGGCCTACAGGGGACCGTCTCTCTCTCTGCATGGAGCAGATTGGCCTCATCATCGTCTAACTGTCTGAAAATGGGAAAAAACAGGCTTTGATTCTGTCAGTACTCCTTTCTTTTTTTTCCCTACAGAACAGTGTGATTGTGAACCGGTGTCTTGCACAATGAAAACCATGGAAGGTGCAGTGAAGATCTTGTCAGGGTCAGCGCCTCCAGTCCAGCTATACTCCCTAATGGACTAATAACTGATACATCCTACTCCCCTTAACGAACTCAGATAATTGTGACCAGAGTTTACAGGTTTAGATATTTCCCTTTTTCCTGCAACAGTTATTAATAAACCCCTTGGATAGACTGTATCACTGCTGTGTGTCAGTAAGCAGCGTTGCCTTATCCTGGATAGCAGCATTGATACAGTTCATCCAGGGGGGGATTTCATGGATAGCGCAGGAAACTTCCTGAACCTGCTGGCTCTACTCATCGCTGTCATCTTCATAGGCAGCCTTGGGATCTTAACCTGTGAACTCTTTGTTCTATGTGATCTGAGGCTCTGGCGCCTCTTTTGCTAGCACACACACACACACACACACACACACACACACACACACACACACACACACACACACACACACATGGTAAAACCCCTAAGTGTCTAAAAATGTGAGAATGACAATGTGATTGTTTTGACTTTAGCCAAGATGAAAAAACATGACATTGTTGGCACAAGGTTTAGCTGACTATAATTTGACTCTCTTTGGCGGTTATTTGATGTGGGATAAGCAGCGTGACGATCAAAAGGCACAACTTGATTGGACGAAAGGATGAAAACCCCGCACGGAAAAAGATCTGAAGAGAGACCGGGGACGGATGAAAAGACAGAAATGAAACGCTACTCTCAAAGCGTGGAGAGAGAACAGGGCACCCCGATCCTCTTGCTGTTTGAATTTGTGTTCGGTAGCGGGGTAGCCTCTCCCTACTTAAAGACCTCATCCCATGCAACCGCTAAACACAAATCAGGAAGAGGGGGAGAGAATCTTCCAGTTGTCATGGCAACGTCGCCTGTCCTGGCGACATTGCCCTCAACGTGACAGGCACTTCTTTACACTGACAGGTGAAACGAAAAACAGCCAATTCTCATTCAGTGCCGGTCCTATTATATATGAACCTTCCGCACACGCACACACACACGCACACACACACAGACACACTATTCCATCTATTATTGGAATTTATTATTTCCTCATCTAAGGAAGTCAAGCCTCCATGCTAAGTCTCTCCCGTGTTCTCTCAAAGAAATCTGACACTAACTTAGAGAAGTTGTTTATCCAGCAGCAGTCAGCCTCCTCCTGGGGTTCTCGTGTCCCAGAATGCCGTGCGTATGCAGCGAGAGATTAGCTTCCTTTTTAAATACCAAAGCCGTGCACACAGATGTGTCGATCCTTTTGATATGCGGTTGATACTTTAGGCATATAAACATAAACACCTATGCTAGTGGAGTCCATACTGATCCTCCGCTCATATCTCAATATTCTTTTTAAACTGTTTATCAAATCTAAACAACCTGTTCTGTATTTCTAGTCACGTGTCTAAATACTGTATCAGACCCTTCTTCACCCAACCATCAATAATAATATAGTTCATATATATTCATCTACGTGTTTTAATTGTAGTGTAGTGTCACATGATCGTACTAGTCTTAATTCTAGTCCTTTCCATCCCATTGCAGTCATTTAGCTGAATTTCATTTTTGGGGGAAATGCTGGAGCGCCCTGGAGGTAAACGGAGGCTGAACTGAACTGATATGCCCTATATGTGTGTGTGTTTGGCTGCATCTCCAGTGTGTGTATGAATCGTGGATAAGTGTGTGTGTGTGTTTGCATGACAGAAAATGAGAACGCAATCCTATCAACGCTGAGTACGGGATGAAACAAATTCCCGGTGACAGTATAAAAATGGTGAACGACTCCTACCCCCGTCCTCCTACAACAGCCAACTCGGGTTTCAGGGCATTTAAAGCGAGAGAGGCAAACAAATCATTGATTTACAAGCAGCAGCACAGAAAAAAAAAGAGCACAGCTGTCCGGCCCTGCCTTGATGCAGCTGTTGCACATCTGAGACTTCATTTGAACAGGATTGTGACAGGTGGAGATCATCATGCATCACTTTATGAGAGTCTGGCCTCTTCCTCAGAGCCGTCTGTCTGTTTTGCTGTGCTGAAAAACCCTGTCTGCTAGGATCAATAACCTTAATTAGCAGCAAATGCCATTTCCCCCCCCCCCCCGTGGATTATTTTGATAAAAAACTGTGTTGATATCAGCGATACAAGACATGGTTCACTTCCTACCTTTCCAATAGAACTTTATCTGTTAAAAAAAGGCAATTTTATCCACTGATAAGCTCCTGCAGAACTCAGTATTTAGGCTTTTTGCTCTTTTATCTATGTGGAGACAGAGGTTGAGGTGCTATTCTTATTATAATCTGCATCATTATTGTTAGTAGTAGTAGCAGAAGCAGTACTGTGGTAGTTACAGTACTCACATTTTTCGGAAAAAGCTGTTTTTTTCAAGTAAGTGCCCTTAAGAAAGGGCTGAAATCATCTGACCCAGCAGAGGTGTGTGTGTGATTGCTTGGTCAAGACACCAAAGGGAAGTGTGGCGGTTCCGCATGGTGTGAAGGGCATAATGCAATACAAGCCTTAAGTGGATCACTTCATTGAGGAAAGCCCGCTGGTAGTCACGGCAAGGGAAGTGTTTACTGCTCAGGAGCCCCTCCATGGGGGTATTAACTGAACCCCACACAGAAAGTAGGCCATGCAAATGATGCCAAGCTGGGCCTGAGAGTGAGAGAGAGAGAGAGAGAGAGAGAGAGAGAGAGAGAGACAGTGGAAGGAGAAGACAGAGGGAGAACCAAGACCTACACAGTAGAAATGGGCCACAGTCAGCGGGGCAAAACATTTGCCAAAAATGCAATGATGAACAGGATCAGTACGTTACAGGTGATGACACAGGAATGTCAATCTGAATCTCTAACCTCTTCTATTGATCTCTTCTTCTATCACGTCAGATCAGGTGTCGTATTCTCAGAGCTTTGACTTGCACGCAAATATCAGAATTTATTTATTCTCATTTCTGCTTTTTAGTCAATCCAAAGTGAATTCCTTAGTTCAGTTTTTTTTTCTCTCATTGCATCTAAAAATATTCTCACGAGCATTAAAGAAGAGACACACTCTCTGTCTATGTATCACCATGTCAGAGAAGCACGGAAAAACAAAAAAATGGCAGAAACGCGTGAAAAAACAACCAGTAATCTAGAGCAAACTAAACAGATTTATCCCCGCTGCTCGGGGGACGGCGATGTTTAAGTCTGCAGACTGTGGTGTAGTGGTGAGTCACTACCTCCACACCAGCCAGAGTGCAGAGCCTGGAAAGCTTTCAGAGCTTCAGACCCACACAGCCACCGGAGTAACTCGGATTACAGGCGAGGGGGTGGTGGGGGAGTTCGACTCAAACGCTCCACGCCACGACACAAAAAAAAAATCACAGCCACCTTGCAGCACCGGGGCGACGTTTCCCAGCCTGATCTCTGCATCCCCAATGAGCTGTGTGTGATTGGAGGTGCTGCATACAGTATGTCCTGCAGGCTGAACAGCTGTTCTCTGCTACTGGCTGCACATTTTAACTGCACGTTTATTTATTTATTTTCTTGATCTTTTGTGTTACTACAAAGTGTGTGTGTTTTGAATGCAGCAGACCCCCCTGGAGGCTGAACTGCTCTAACTCTAGGGTAACACTAATCTAACACCAATCTAAAAAGCACTTCTCATTCATGAGTCTTAAGTTTACTGCTGAAAAAGATAAAGAATTACCATCTAAAATAACAAGAAGGATTTTTTTGTTATCTAACCTGAAACCGTGTTCACTGTAAAAGGCCACCAAAGCCCCATCTAATATGTGAAGGCGATCACGACTAAGGTTTGACATTTGAAGCGTTATTAAAGGAGAGTGTCAACGAAAAGAGGTTTTCAGCTTCTGGTGTGTAAAAGACAACTTCACCTCAACCCTCTCCCGGTCTCTCTTTCGCTGTCACCCATAATCCGACAGGCTGTGTGTCCTCCCCGATGGAAATGAGAGGTCAGAGATGGAAAAAAGTAGAGGGTGACGATGAAAGAGATAGAGGAAAAAGAAAAAAAAAACTGGCAAGTGTCCTGTGGAAATGCAGCAGGGAAGCAAGATGACCTTGATACACAAATAGACCATCTTTACAGGCAAAAAAAAAAGAAAAAAGAAAATTGTCTCTATAGATATTTATCACTGTAGGGTCCATTGGCAGGAAGGCAGATATGTTCTGCTTCATTTAATCATCACCGTCTATTCAGCCAATTTTTTTTTCATCCGCCTTCATTCTGCATATTCAGCGGAGTGGAGGTGGTCTGGGATCAGTCTCTTAAGATTCATGTGCACGATTAAAATCCATCAATAAGTAGTCACATCTTACCATATTAACCGTTTCCTTCTACTTTATCTCCTAATAACAGTCACTGGAATTAGCTTGTTTGCTAATTGAACTTGCTCTTATAAATAGTATTGAAAACATGCTTATTGAGATGAACAACATCGGTGATATAATATAATAATAATAATAACTTTCATTTTTAGAGCGCCTTTCAAGGTACCCAAGGCACTTAGTAGAAGAAAGAAGAATTAGATAAGGTGAAAAACAAACAAACAAACTAGGCTAACAAGTAGGAAGATAATACGCCAAACAAAGGACAAAAAGGCAGAAAAACAAAGGGCCACAGTTCATCAGCTGGGTCCAAAGGCCTGGCTGGAGAGGAAGGTCTTCAGCTGCTGTTTAAAAACTTCAATGGGCCCAGCACTGCAGATCTCCACAGGGAGTGAGGTCCAGAGGGTGGGGGCAGTGACGCTGAAGAGTCTGGCTCAATCCCAATGTCGCCCCCTAAGGCCTGAACCCTGAACCCTCACGGACTTCACTGACGTCACCTGGTAAGTGCTTGAGTGCAAGAGGCTGCAGGGGCTCCAAATAGTATGAACAGGAATGGGACAGCACTGCGACATATCGTGTTACCTTGTTACGTACAATTGTGGGTTTGGGACTTTTTATTTTACGTTTTATTACTTTCCTTACGACCGAGGCACTTAAGGGACCGACTGCCCGATCTGAACGTCTTCCAGGCTCTTGTCTCACAGAGTGGACGAGAGGGAATCGTCAATTAATCAATCAACTTTTTTGTCAAAACAGCATCATTAAGCAAAAATTAAAAGAAATGGTTGATGAATAAACATTTGTCCTTCCATTTGTTTACCGTTTTTTCCACCTGCACTCTCAGAAAAAAAGGTTCACAATTGTACCCCCAGTGACAAAGGGTACAATTGTGAACCCTTTTTTCTGAGAGTGTGGTAAACCCGTATTCAACGTCACAACGCTATGAACTGTGGGTAATTCCCTCAGGCAAAGTCTGCAGAAATGCGGACTTACGGAAAGTGTGCATAAAGCACTCACAAAGTCTGCGAGGGAACCCTCATGCACTTGACGATTTGACGGTGGGACAGCCCTAAACCCTCTGAGAGTCTGCAACCTGGTGTGGGGGGTGATGGGTAGTCCCGCATCGGAGGAGTGGACATTTCGGGAAGGGGTTGAGAGAAGCGTGATAATAGGCGTTGAGCGATCGCTAGTATACTAATGAAGCTTAGCGTAAGTTCAATCAGGAAGACTATCTATCCCTCACTTATTTATCATCGCTACTCCAGGCGCTCTTCCGCACCGGCCCACTCGTTATTCAATCAGCCCTTTAAGCAAGGGCCCTCCCCCGTCCTCCCTCAGAGGAACCAATGGCCAGCCGCCACACCCTTATATATACACAGATATCTGCCGCATCCATCTCTCATCATTTCAGGTGCATCGCTGCTGCGCCCCACCGCCTCCCCACCACCACCAGTGCCAGGCTCCAGTTGGTCGTCAGTGAATCTACCCCGCCATGAAGAACAGCCTACGGGGGCGAGTTCCCGCTCCTCAGAGATTTGCGGGTTTTGCCTCTAACCCGTTCGATCCCAACCGGAACTACCACCAATATTCTCATATTTGCTACCACAAATAAAGCTTACTTTCCCGTACAACTAGTCTCTCCTGACTTGAAATGTGCTTCAGAATCCACATCGCTGAAGAACTTTAAATGTCTTTAGAGGTTTATTTTCCAAACGTCTTCTAGGAACTTAATAGTTCTCAATTACAACACCAGGCCAATTTTGTTTACAACACTTTGTAACAATCAACGTCGTCACATGAAACGTACAGAGTACAGAAGTAAAGCAAACCCTGACGAGTTAATCACAGCGTTTATTATTACGCCAGCGTGGTGCACGGGAACGTCAAGCGCTAGTCTTGATCAGGCATTCGGAGTGAAGTCGTTCTGATCGGTCAAGGCTGCTAGCGGACTAACAGCCTCATTAACCCGGGCGCAGTGTGACTGGGCCGGGCTTATACGAGAGCAACGGCATCATTAAAGTCAAACATGTTTGAGCGGAGGGGGGTGCATTCGGTGTTTTTTCCCGGTGGCAGAGTGTGCAGATCGCCATGGTGACACATTAATAATTGACACAAGCATGCAGGAGGCGCAGCACTTTGGGGCATCGTGCCATCCAACCTCACAATGACCACCTGCCTTGCGAGACACATCACCATATATCTCTAAAGACAATGTGAGGCCAGGCAATCTCCGCTGCCTACAGCTGGGCTTTTGTCCGGTCCTCTAGTGGCAACGCAGGCGACAGCCCAGACAACCATACTCCTTTGCCTAAGCTGCCCTCCGCAGCAGCATGTGCTTGTTTATCACCTCACAACATATTGTCACCATCCGAACAAGCCCTGTGGAAAGATGGCAAAACACAGAGAGAGAGAGAGAGAGAGAGAGAGAGAGAGCAAGAGCAGAAGAGAGGAGGAGAGAAAACTGGAAAGTGCATCATGGAGGGGAGAGAGGCTAATTAAGGAAGGCTGGATTAATTAGGCCTCTAGTCTGCTTGCCTCTCATACTCCCATTGCGCTTCGTGCCAGTATAAAAGCAGGCCCAAAAGCAGGCCCACATTTTGTCCCATAGATTTTCCCATTCATTTGTTGGAATGTGTTTTTCACTGTCAACGCCGGCCGCCAGGGAGTGTTAGGCTAGGCTGTAAACTCAGTAAATCACAGTAAACACCTAATGAAGACACGTATAAAGCCTAGCGAGGAAACACTGTGCTCGCAAGTGGAAAAGTCATTTTTTTGGTTTAGCGGTGCAGTAAGGTGAAATACCCTCCAGTGGATGCAGATGGCCTTTACGTCGTAATACCCCTTGAGCAATGTGCTCAGGTTGCATCGCGTGCACACGAGCGTCAACACCAAATGTTGTGTTAATATTTGGTGCTTGTTTCTCATCTTGACACAGTGAAAAAGGGCACTTGTCTTTACGAAAGCCAGAGGTTGACAATCTCCACAAAGCCTCCTAAAGTACGTCTTTGTTTCCCCGCCCACTCGCTCATTTGTCGCCCTGAGTAATTGAATTCATTATCAGTTCATCGCAAAGTACAGGATGGAGGAGGGGAACAAGGAGCTTCTTAGTCTTGGAGGGATACAATAAAGCCTCGCCACCATATTCAAGGCGATGCTTTCAATGACTCTTTCCTTTCGTCTGCGTGATCAAAATGGAGTGCGAGGGCTTAGGAGATGCTGAGAGCTTTGCGCCCTCAACAAAAACAGCCAAAGAGCCAAAATCCCCTTCAGCTCTTCTCCACCTATTATCCTTGGCCCCCATCTTGGGTGGAATATGATGGGATGAATATTTATTGTGGGGTCTTGGCTTTGATGGGCTGCATGGAAAGGTTGAGGAAAAACAAAGCGGGGAAGAAAAAAAAAGCTGGTGTCGCCATTTTCTGGCCTGATTGACGCTCCAGCTTGCAGCGAGTAATTCATTTTGAGGGGGAGGCACAAGTGCCCTTGCTCCAGCTCCCAGCACAAGTTTATGATAATCCTAATAAATTATGATGCGCTGCACAGACATTAAAAACTGTGATTGGCACTAAATCAAACAGGCTGTGCCTCTCAGGTCAGGGAGAGAGAAAGAGAGGGAGAGGGAGAAAAAAGAAAGAAAGAGAACGTCTGCAGCCAGCTACCCCCTTTTTTCCTCTGCCCCGGTCTCCCTCTAACTATCAATTTCTCTCTGTCCTCAAATCCTCCATCACCCCAGGTCCAACCCAACCATTTCTCTCTTTTTCACTTACTCTCTCTCTCCTACTCGTATCTTTCGACTCAACTTGTAATTTTCCATTTCTTTTCTGTTCCCTCGCCTGATCTCCTTTTCTTTTCTGCCTCTGCAGCCGACTCGGATGGGGTTTCTGCACGTACGTTACGGTCTCTGATGCACGCTGTTATTGTCTTTCCCTGTATTAGTTACAGCGCCCTACACTTTACTTGCATGTATTTTTGTGATCCTTTTTGCAAGTCATCTAATTCACGCTTGAATGGGATAACCGGATTTGAAGTCGACCACTTTAATCTCACCCAAGCACTCGTGTCAAATGTGCAGATTAATCCACCTTCATCATCTATAGCGGTCATAGGTGCAAAACATCAATTTGTTAACCCAAATCTGGTTAGCCTGATGTTGATTGCTGTCCTATGCACGGCCCTTATTATGAGAAAATGGAAATAATCTCCCTCCCTTGATTAAAAGAGAGAAAAAAAATCATATTAACTGTTTAATTTGAAGAAAGTTCATCTCTTTAGAACAATATGGGTATGCAGTATTTCATCAAGACAGGTCAGGTACACAATTGCTTCTATAATCCCTTTTATTAGAAAACAGCGTTATGTTAGGAGTTGGGATCTTGCTTCTTTTGAACAAAGGAAAGCTAGGGCTCAGCTGCTGCATGCCACTGAAGAGAAGCTACACTGTCAAATCACAATCGCATTTGCTGCATAAGTGAGTGACTTAAGTCTAAAGCAGAATTTAGTTGAAGGCGAGTTTCCATTCGCATTGCGTTCTATTTCCATTTGGCACGGGCACACAGTAAATCAAACATCCTAATGGTGAGAGAAGAATACCTGCCAGTGGTTATAATCAGTGGCAAAGCTTTGGGAATCATATCTCAAAGGCTAAATGAATGAAGTATTAGGAACATCTGTGATAAACAGACTGAACTAGGTGCTCCAGATGAAAAGTATGATTTCTCCTTATTGATTTCACCTATTAAAACCCTCTTCAAACATGGAGGGGAGATGCAGAGTGAGCAGAGGAGACAGGCCGTAGACGAACAACTGAGATTATCCAAAAGAGAGTGCAATGAGCGGCAGATGTTCCAGTATTTTATACACTGGGATTATCCAGTTAATGTGTGACAATCTGAGGATGGTTTGGGGAGAGCGATTTTTCCATCTCATGAACAACGAGTAGTCCTCGCCGAGCAATCTGGGAGGACCAATACTGTAGGAATTCCAACTGTGCTGTTTGAGGCCTTAACGCACATCTAGCGCTTCATTAATCATCACTAGGATAATTGGTGGCAACCGTGGAACAAGAAATCTATCTTTCTAGATTTAACCTCTTATATTCTTTTGCATGTACGCTACACTGAATAAACCTTTCAGACGAGTCAGTAATTAAGGCATAAAAGACACTGCTGCGGACGTAGAGGGATTTGGGAATGCTGACAGTACCATATCCTAAAACCTAATACCTGATGTACCCATAATGTTGAACAAATAATCACAATAAAAACACTGAAAAAACACACACTGAAACTATCTGCATGTGGTTATTCCAAAAAACTACAATAATTGCTTTTTTTCTGGATTTCCAAGGACTTTTCAATGTCAAGTAATCCATGTCCTGATCTATGATAGATAAAAAAAAAAAGGCTGAGTTGGGTTTTGTACTACTGATGCCTCATTTTATGATCATCATTATCTATGATCTTTTTCACATTTCAAGAGGCGGTCAATGAATACAGAAAGGGGTCCTGGTCTCTAAGTATCCTCACTAGCTTCATGGCACAATCAATCCCTAACGTATCCATTGTCAGTTTTGTCAATACAGACCTTTTATTACCTTGCTAATCCAATCGATAAAAGGGACCTTTATATTTCACCGTGAAAGATGGTCTTCAAATATGTGACATTTATGGCAGAGTGCTCTGTGTTGCATCAGAGGGTAGATATTTCCTGAGTGGGTGTATTGGAGAGCAAAAAAATACCCTGTTCTCCTTCACCCCAACCCATCACCTTGTCTCTCTGTTTTTAAATGTCTTGGGATGCCAACTGATGAAAACACAGGTTGGGACTTCAAACATGTGTCCTGCTGTATCTGATGTGAAAAGGCTGCACCTTGGACTTGTGAGGCTGGAATAGTAAACTGAGGTTGGGAGAATAGAAGTCATCAATCATGAGCGGTGTACATTTTCCTGCAGTGGAAGACAGCCAACCTGCATTGGGTTTGATGCAGTGAGGCCACAGAGTGGGATGCTGGAGGTTGACACAGACAGGTAATTAACTAAAAATAATATGTGCTTGACACAGCAGAGAAAAGGGGCTTAAAAAAGGAAACGAGACCCAATGAAATGAAACCTCCGAGAATAGCAGGAGGGAGATGAAGGTTACTTTGTGCATGCCTACATGAGTGGATGTTGCACGTGCAGCTAGCCTGACCTGACACCTACACACTGGAGAAACATCAAGCTTGAAAGGCATCAATATACTGAATATGATGTTTTTCCCCCCTCATGTCAGTTCTTTATATATACAGTAAAAAAAGACCGGCGGTGTGTGTGATAGTGGTAATGGTATTTCAGAGACAGATTGCCACTGTGGTAAAATTCTACTTGGGATGTGCCAGAGGGTCTAGCACAACCTCGGTGTGTTATGTGACTAGGCATGGCGTCCTGGCTGGGTGTATAAGCCCTCTACTTCAAATGATGAAAAACACTACAGCGTGTGTCAAGCACGGACACAGCATGTAAAACAAAATTACCAAACCACAAAGCTTATAATTGCATCGCCTGACCATTTCAGCACTCTACGTGAAACGGCAATATCGTGGTTCAAGCTGAAAGGAGCTAAAATTGAAAAGATTTCCAGTCAACAAAAGTGAGACCTCACTGTACTTTTTAATGTTGGCCTACCAAATAAGCAACTGCTTTTAAGGAAATGTGAGATAGTTTATTATTACAATTCAAATGTGACTAAATTCTACAATATAATTTCTCCTTTTGTGGAGTTTCACATTAACCGGGGCGGCATCAGTGCAATTTACTCTGGTGAATGGATGTGTCTGTCCTCTTCTGATTAAATCACAGCTGTCCTGTTTCAATCTGACTTTTATAATTAAGCACATGACAATGTTTTCCTTGGCTCTGCCCTTTAATTCTGATTACGTTGTTTCCACAGTGCCTTTTCGGTTTGATCTGACCAGTGAGGAAAACATGCCAATCTTCTGGACTTCGCCTCAGATTTATGATCTTACCTCAAAAAACCTTTTGAGCTGCCACTGATCAGAGGATGGACAGCCGTCTGTAGAGATAGGCCTGTGTCTCTTTGTGGACGCATGCCTGCCAATCTAGCTGTCGACTCTGGATGGCTGCCTGATTTGTCTGGCTTTCTAACTGTCTCTCCTGTGCGTCAACCGTTCCATCCTGTCTGCGCTTCTTTGCCATTTCGCTTGCATACCTGTCTCACGGCCTACTTCCTCTACTCCTACCCCACAATCATCTCCTCACCTCTGGGAGTAGGGCAGGGCTTTGCTTGGAAATAACATAACTACATGACATATTGAGAAAAATTATTTATATTATTGGATTTTAGTTAGGAAATTTATCTTGTAAAACAAAATGACACTAACCTTATCAATATTGAGATACTGATATTTGTGCAACCACCATATAAAGATTCACACGTATTATGAGACATAAACTTCAGTTAAAGGATGAGCTACTCTGTCCTTCTTTGAGGTGCTCCTTTGAGATCAGAAAAAAAGGAACTGGCCATGTATACCCACAGATTCCCTATGTGGAATCATAGAAATATGGCCTTATGGCTCTAAATCCCTTAAATATAGGAATGCTTACTAATAACCCCCTGGTGTGGGCAAGCATACACAGAACAGGAAATCGTAACACCAAAGGATTGCTTTTTATTTTCCATTTTGAGTGTATTTCTCTTGATTCATTATTAGAGTAACTACAGAATCAAAAAATCATCATTTCCTGGGAGTAATTAATTGAAAGTTTAAGTACCATCTGGTTCTTTATTTATTGGGTACGTTTCCTGACCCAAGGTCCCACAAAACCTATTAAATATTAATATAAAATTCACTTTGGAAAGCTACAATATTTTCTTCTGACAGCAGCATAATGCAAGGATGACAGGCAAATTACACTTGACTCATTGTTGATTCATTAAATAGCACATCATTTTCTGGTGAGTGTGCACAAGTCGGCACAACTTCAGTAGAAATGCTTTATTCACATGGAGTATTCCTAATTAAAAAATCCTGCGATAGGGATGCTTAGGCATGAGTACATTATGAGAACCTTGACGGGATTCATCAGTTTAGTTGGATGCTGTTAGCCAGGGTTTACATGCACCCACGTGAGTAAAGCATATCTTTGTTAGTGTGTCAGGAACAATCAAGGTTGAGGGTTGAAATACTGTATTGTTGGTCCAGGCAATAATGAACTCACAGAAGCAGACCTAACGACAGTGTGCCAGTCCCCATGTCCCCATCAAGCAAAGAGCTTTTTCAAGCTGCATCCATGCTAATATGCTCTAACCACATTTGCACTGCATATCTGCACTTGCAATTTATTTCCATTAGAAACCTATAGCAATTTCTTTGTCCTCATCATCCTACACCTGTTATGTAAGCAACCACTAATATGTGGAAATCACTATAGAAATGAATCATTAGTGGAAGTCCTGCATTTTACTGCATGATTACTGCACTTCCACTGCACTGTTTCTCCATCATTAGGAGGAACTGTCTAATGTAGTTTACTTTTCTTGCATTGATTACAATGTGCAAAGAATGGTTGGGCAAGTAGAAGTCTGAGTTGCTGCGTGCTGCAATTAATGTTGTAGTACCAATGGAGAATAACTGTAGGACTGGGGACATGTGGGGGATATTTTTGATGGTAAAAACAGTAAATGCATTAACAAAAATAGCATTGTTCTGTCTGTAATCTGAGCTTTATTTAAACAAATATATATAAAATACATCATTGTCCATCAATAAGAGCAGGTAGCTTCTGGCAGTTATCATGTTCATATGCATAAAATCACAAAATATCGTGTCCTAGTTTTCTATGCATATGAGAGACTGAATTTAACAAGATGTGTCTGGAGCTTCTGGTAGTAGCTAAAAAAAAAAATTCAAAGAGATTTTAAGATGAGGACCAGTGATGAGGAGAGAAGAGAGTAGAAAAAAGGAGAGATGGCTGCTATATTGTCATTAAGATTCACTTGGGTTGCATTACGAAAACTGGAAAGAAAAGAAAAGAGAAGAGGCTTGCTTCCTTTCCAGGTAATGTGATTGCTATATTGGTGATCTAACACCCTCATTAAGCATGGATCAAACGGCAGTGCAAAAACTGACGGCACGGAACCACAGTGTGTAAGAGACAGGATTAGGCGGATGAGAGAGATGTTCTCTCATGAGCGCTGGTGTGTTTGAAGTCCCCTGCATCTAGAAGTTCAGCTTTCCCGCTGAATTACAGATAGCTTTCTTGCCCTTGGCTAGCCTCCCAGTGTTTGTGTGTTGAATTTTTTCTAAGCAATTAACAATCTGACATTATGACCTTGGACTAGAGAGAGAGAGAGCGAGAGCGAGAGCGAGAGCGAGAGTGCGAGATAGAGAGCGAGCGAGAAAGAGCTTTATACCTCGAGGAATGCTACAATGATATAGGGGAAATTACTAACATACATTTTACATTATTGTAGTTACAGTGTCTTACAATAGCCTTAACAGTGAGTATTGATTTTTAGTTCAACAGACTGTCTAACTCACTACTACACACTGCTTCAAAACAGTCGAGGAAATGACTGGCATCAACTATAGAACAAAAAAAGCATTATTGAAACAGTAGAACAAGCTTAAATTTCAGGCCAGATGCAAGTAGAGGAGGAAAATAGAGGGTGGTATGAAGTGTTTTCTTGAAGCACTTTCAGTTCACACTAGACAACCATACCAACACTTAAGAGACATGAGCAAGAGGGGTTGGGCAAGCGGAGTGATTGCCAGGCCACTGCATGGAAGACAAAACTGAGTGCTTGGCAGCAACAGAGAACATTGCACAGGCTTGAGTGTAGCATGTGAGGGAGGTGTTCATTGTTGTGAAGACTGAGCTTGAAGTAGTGGACATAAATTCAATATAAGATATCGGCTAGGCAAGTAGAGACGCATTCCTCAATTTGAGTGTACCAGGAGGGAAAATACAAAGGTAGAGTTCTGTATCATCAGCATAGCAATAGTAAGAAAAGTTGCGGGTTGCGATTAAAGGGCTAAGATATTTAGTGTCGATAAAGAAGAACTGAGCACCAAGGATCCCCAGGTACGTGATAAAGACTGAGACCTCTCCATGAAACTTGATTAGAGTGGACGTTCATGTAGGAGGCAAATCAAGTAAAGACAGCACAAAGAGAATAAGGACATAGAAGTTGGAAAGAGGTCTAGCAGAGTGGATTGCTATAGTGACAGCCATGAGAAAGCACAATCTCAGTAGGCTACTTTGTGAAAGATAGTGGCAGATAGAGGCAGTACATTCAAGAGAATTAGGTGCCATATCAATCCATAGTTTTTGAATATATGCGTCTATATGCGACATTATGGGGGAGCTGGTTGTAGTCTGGAAAAGGTCAGCAGCAATATTTGGAGGAGGAATGAGGTGATAGGGTCAAAAATTGGCAGAAAGATAGTTTCAGGACTTCATCTGTTGGGGAGAGGACATATTAAGCCAGATGAGTAGGTAGTTGGGGACTACCTACACTGGGGGTAGCACTATTGGGTAGTTGGCAGAATGAGGATATCATCAACATTATTATCAAAGTAGGTGACAAAATCTTCAGTGGAAAGAGAGGGAACAGAAAAGCATGTGAACAAAAGGACAGAGGACACCCTAGAGAACAGTTTCTGGGGTTTAGAGGCAGATTTTAGCCACTTTCTGTCAGCTGTAAAAAAAAACCTTGATTGCTCAATTTCTAGCGAATTGAGGGTTTCAGACAGCCAAGGGGCAGGTGGCGACAAATGAGCAGCTCTGGATGAAAGGGGATGGAGGTCAAGCACAATGAGAGGGCAGGTAGATATCTAGAAGTAGTGAAGTCGGTGAAAAGAGAGGAAGGAGAGGACAGAGAGGAACTGTAAAGTGACCAGGATAATGTGAGGTGAGGCCAGGATACAAGATGGGATAAAAAAAAAGGAAAATGGACACAGATGCAAAATTATGTTCCAAGACATGAGAGAGAACACCTGGTCAAGCTTACTGCCGGCTTTAGGTAGACATGCATCAATGAAGCCATCAAAAGAAGACAGGAACAAAATGTTACAATTAATCTTCAGGGAGTCGCTTAGGACAATGAAGGTTGCACCATCTTCATGCAATTCAGTGAGGAGGCTGTCAAACTCACATTCATGTCAAGTGGATCTGGGGACTGATAAAGGACAATAATGTGAAGAGGGCCATGATGAGCAGCAGTGATGGCACAGAATTCAAATGAAAGAAATGTTAAGTGTGAGACGGGAGGAATGAGAAATTCCCACTCAGGAGAGAACAGACCTGAGCCACCATGGCCTCAAGTCCTAAGAGAAGCACCGGAGCTGTATACTGCAGAGAGGGTAGCAGGTGTTGCTGTGTTCTCTGGGGTGATCTATGTCTCCCTCAGAGCAAGGAAATGGAGAGAAGCATATGCTGAAATGAATTCTGGACTTTCTGGACTGCTGACAGTTCCAGAGTGCTCCTTCTACAATGTTTTAAGTGCAAGGAGATGAGGGAGAGATATGATATGAAAAACCAAAATAGAACTGGAACTATACTGTTGTTCTTATTCCATTTATATAATTTTGTTGTAAACAATGTCCGGCCCAGACAGCTCAGTCAATAGAGCATGAGACTCTCAGTCTTAGGATCGTGGTTTCAATTCCCACATAGTGTCAAGTATTACCTTTGTAAGTCGCTTTGTGTCTGCTAAATGACTGTACTGTAAACAGAATAGGTTTCAATAATGCAAAAAAAGTCACAACACTGAATTAGAAATATGGAATGGAAAAATCAGGCTTGCTGTGCATTCAGTAATATTTGGTTCACAGAATGAACCACAGTACATCATTTGGTCTCCTCAGAACATACTTTTTGAGCAGGCAGATAGAGGAAGTACATAGCCACTGTATGATGAGCATGGAGGAATAAAAATATAATGGAAAAATGCAAAGTGAACAGGGAGCTATTTGTGTTCACAATGTAAAAAAACAAAACAAACCTCCCATTTCAGAGGGGTCTGACATTCTTTCACATATGACCCAAAAGGCATTTAGCCTATCGACCAGGAGGTGTGCAACTACTCAGTAGCCTATCACATACATCCCAAAAAAAATCCCATGCCTACTTTATATATTTTAACTGGATAAAGTGTCAGGCTTAAAATTAAATATTCACATGCAAAACGAATTAACACTGCTTAAATCGCATTACATTATGTTGCATTGCACTGTGTAACATTAGGTTATGTTACACAGGTTGTTAGGTTATGTTACGTACGTATGTACGTATGTTCGTTTTGTCCTTAGCATTAGCGTAAGGTGTCGGAGAGACATAATAATTTCATTGCCAACTTTTGCTTTCTTGTGATTGTTTATGCATATGACAATAAAAAACCTTGAACCTTGAACATTGTTCAGTGAACAGTTCACTTCCCTTTTTCCCCTCTCATCCTCCTTTTTTGAGAAAAGGAAAGAATGCTTTGCTCCTGGTTCTTATTTCTATACCTAGCACTCCTTTATTACAGGGATGCTTGTTTTTGGATGAAACATGACTATGTTGTTTTGGCCCTTGACCTTCTAATTATTGGTTACTTCTTGCTTGTAACATTGGTGAAACAAGAAGTTTATTCTACTATTCTGTAGGAAGAGAGCGCGTGTTAAAGTGATAAAGTTAAAGTAAAATAAAAAATAAAAATAAAATGTGAATGATTGATGCACTGATTACAATATTAAGCAGGCAATCAGTACTTGATTCGTAATTAGGTGTAGCTTAGAAAATACTGAAAAGCATATATCAGGTACACAAGAGTTTAGCTACTGAAAGGGAGAGAAGGAAAGTGATGTTCCCACATTGCTGTAGTCCGCAAATACTGGTTTGAGTAATTTAGTGTATAAACCATTTCAAAGGAATATTTCTCCTTTTGGGAGTATCAAACACTACTTTGTTCTACATGACCAGTGTTTGTGTGTGTATGTGTGTATTTGTATGTTTGTGTGCACATGCGTGTGTATGTGTCTGTGCATGTGTGAATTTGTGTGCACATGGCCAGTCTAAGTTTGAACTTTTGTGTGTGACTGATCAATTGAGCCAGTGACTAAACAAGTGCGTTACTTGAGCAAGTAATTGTGCAAAGGAAATCAAAAGTCCTCAAAAAGCAAGTGCTGTAGCTGGAACATGAGTGTGAAGTATTTTCCAAGCATCCTGAGTCATAGCTATGTCAGAAAAAGTGTGAAGTCATCAGCTCAGAGGAGGCTCTATTCTGTGACAATAATGTCTATTAGTATTCACATCCAGTGTCCAGGACTGAATCTTCCCACCGTTCAGGTATTCTCACCACAATACTGCTCATCAAAAACTGAAAAGAGGTAGAGCAAACACACAAAGCACAAAGCCTCTGTGATTTGCAAGAAAAAAGAAAAGAAAATTGGCACCTAAACAAGCAAAAATGTCTATCACAAACAAAGCCAGCAGCATAGTTTACGCGGGTGAGATTATGCAAAATTGGAAATGTAATCAGTCTCATTTATTTATATTTCTGCCCAATTTTACAACCAAACAAATGTTTTCTTAGTAGAGATGAGGGTTTAAGTGAATATGCACTCCCATCTGAAGATGAGATGTCTTTTTACACAGAAAGTGATGAAATCACCTCTGCTCCTTCCAATAACAATCCATCGGGACAAAGTATTTCCCTAACCTGCCATGTAAAATCAGCCAAAAATAGAAGCTATGCGATCGAGTCATAGGCTTATCATCTATCAAAAGCAGTGTTAATAATTACCTCTGGTCGCCTCGCTGTGGACAGAGTTTTGTTTAGGAGGGGTGGCGGTGGTGTGGGTCA
The DNA here is from genome assembly GCA_034670385.1 of Hoplostethus mediterraneus. NCBI lineage: Eukaryota > Metazoa > Chordata > Actinopteri > Trachichthyiformes > Trachichthyidae > Hoplostethus > Hoplostethus mediterraneus. The sequence goes on along the minus strand of JAXDDW010000043.1, from coordinate 1,763,184 downwards.
TACCTCGCATTCTCGGGAGCCTGAGATGGTGTAAGTGCAGGGCCCGGTCCCATTGACAAGCACATCCATGGCCTCCGAATTGGTGGGCTTGTAGTCCACATAGTACTCCTGCAGTGGAGAGCTCAGGGTGCGCTCCGTCTCCCTAGCTTTCTTGCGGCGTTTGCGGGCCACTGCCGAATGCTCCTGCAGCTGCTTGACACTGCTAGGATAGCGCTTCCAGGACACGTAGATCACCAGTAAGATCATTGCCACGGATAGGAAAAGGGCAACACTTCCAGCCACAATCTTATGGAACGACACAGGCTCCAAGTCTTGTTCTGGGGGTGGTGCAACAGGTGGGGTAACAGCTAAAGCTGTGGGGTCTCCAATAGACCCCTCTCTTTTCTTTCCAGAACCAGTAGGTGAGGCAGGATAGGCTGGACGACGTTCAGTCTGGGCAGGGACACTGGATGGGGTTGGAGGAATGCTCACAGTAAGCATTGTCACTGGGTTTGAATGACAAACACCAAAAGCGTCAACAGCATCCATCACTTTCTCACCCTGGGCTTTCTTGGGGGAAGCGCAGATCATGGTGGTCTCCTTTGCTCCTCTGAAGTTTTTCAGCCAGGCCACCAGGGGGCAGATAGCCGGGCCACAGTCCCATACATTCCCAGCCAGGCTGATGGTAGTCAGAGAGATCCAAGCAGCAACCACTTCCTGGGAGACATTGGTCAGCTTGTTGGAATCCAGGTTGAGGGTCTGCAGGTTAGGCAGGCATTGGTAAACTACGGCATCCACTTCCGTCAGGTCATTCCCAGACAGGTCCAGTTTCTGAATAGAGGCCCAGGTCCAGGTCAGGCCCTGGCTCATGGAGCGGATGCGGTTCCACTGCAGGTATAGTGCCCGCAGATTGTAGAGGCGGGGAAAGTGGGAGAAATTGATCTTCGAGAATTGGTTGTGCTCCAGGTGAAGCTCAGTAAGCTTGACTAGGCCTGAGAAGGCATTCCGGGTAATACTGCGCAGGCGGTTGTAACCCAGATCCAGGAACTCCAAATTTCTACAATCTTGGAACAGACGCACTGGGATACTTTTTAGAGAGTTTGAGCGTATGTGAAGGCTGAGAAGCTTGCGCAAGCCCTGGAACTGCCCAGGCTGCAAGGCCTGCAGCTTGTTGTATGACAGGTCCAAATTACGCAAGTTGGGAACTGGGTGAAATGTGGTGTTGTGGAGCGATGTGATCTTGTTCGAGCTCAAGATGAGCTCCTTGAGTCTGCGGACCCCCTGGAAGGCCATTCCATCAACAGAGGCTATGTAATTGTGGTCCAAGTAGAGCCAGATTAGCTGGTTGAGGCCCACAAACTGGCCTGCTCTAAGACTGGCAAGGCTGTTGTATCGTAAGGAGAGGCCCTGACAGCCTCCTGAGAGGTTCTTGGGGACATCGCGAAAGGCGCTGGACTCACAGTAGACGATTTTCCCATCACAGCGACAGCTCTTGGGGCATGGGCGCTCACTCAGGGATGGATTTGCTGCCAGCCACACTTGCATCAGCAGTTGCACCACTAGCCAGTGACGCCGCATGGCAGAGCCTATAGGGAGGGAGAAGGAAAAAGAGGGAGGAAAGACACTGAGTAGAGGAAAATATTACAAACACAAGTCTTTTCCTGTGGTTAACAATTACATGTTGTATACTTTTGCTTACTTTGCCTGGTGCAATATTAGAAATCATGTTGTCCCACAACCTACAGAGCCTTAAAAATGTTCTCTTAAGTATATGTATAGTATATATATTTATACACATCTGTTGACTAAAACCATGAGAAAGAACTAAAGAACTTGTGGCCAAGCAATCTTGTCAGATGTGCTTACAAGAGCAGAAAGGTATTCTGAGGCAGGAATCACCATCTCAACTTTGTTTATACATTTGGATTTTTCTCTTCATATCATCATTGGTAACAACACTGATTTATGCAAAATATGTATATTTATCCCTAATGTCTCTGGCTGTCGTCAGGAATACTGATATTCATCATATGAAGGATTACTGTCTGTGTATCTAAATTAAAACTAACCCTCTAACCCACTTGCCAAGGCACTGAGAGAACCAGAGCTTAAAGAACCAGAGCTTAAAAAATTGCCACAAAACATAACATTACTGCTTGTGAAGGTCAAGAAGATCATGCTTAGCCATCATCGTATCATAAAGGGAAGAAAACTTCTCCATTTCCAACTCTGAAAATAATTGATCCGCCTCTTCTAGAGATGCCAGGACTTGCAAACCAAGACCCCTCTACATGCCCCTCCAAGAGAAGTCCGTGGAATTAAATTTTGACATCTCTCACAGAGAGATCAGGGCCCCTTTCCACCCCAACTAAGAAATGCTTGCATTTCCCTCCACTCTCCTAGAGATGTCAGAGATCCCTTCCTCCTTCAAAGAAGCCTGATTCCTCCTCCTCCTCCTCCCCTCATTCAGAGTTCCCACATTCATCCACAAGATTTCCAGAAATCACCCTTCACCCTATTTCCATAGATGTGAGGTCCCTACCTCCCTATATCCAGAGTTGTCAGATTCAGCCATAAAATCTCCAGAAATATTAAGTCATACCAGTTCATAAATTCATTCCAGTTCTAGATTTCCAGGTCCCTCGATCCCAGATCCAGAGTTCCCAGGTCCTTCCACTCAACTTTCACAGCGATCAGGTAATCCTTTCCCCTTCCTTTTCAGAGCTTCCAAAGATGCCAGCTCCCTTGTATGATTCTTATTCCAAGTTAGCAAACAACCTATCTAGAGATTGCAGCTCCCCTCTACCTTACTCCATTTTACACCTTTCCCCACCTCCAGCCCTGTTCACCCTTGTGCCCATGCATCTCACTTGGTGGTATCCCAGACACAACAATATTTGATCAAACCCAACATACCTGTCTCAATAGATATCCCTTCAACACCTCACAGTGAGACATTTGCAGAGGTTGTAGCAGAATGAATGTTGCCTACAGAATAGGCAAGCAAGTTGTCTAACTTCCATACCTTCACAGAAGCAAAAGAATATGTCAGCTGCTCCAAAGGATCCTCACAAAGTTGCTTTTGAGCTCCAGGTGCTTGACTAGACCATCAAGTTCATACCCAAGTAGATCTATTACTCAAATACTTTCAGAAGATTTGATCTGAATTCATTCATGTGTCACATGCAATATCTCAGACACCGCTGATTTTGACAAAATCTCACCACCAAGGGGAGTGCTACCAATTACATGGCAGAACAAGGTGACAACAAGGTGATATTATTGATTGGCCCAGAGGGGGACTGCATCATTTGTGGGGGGCAATGTATTTACTATTGCCCTATAATTTAATCTCTGATTCCTCTACAGTCACAGACAAGGTTAGGTATGGCAAGGTCTCCACATGAATCTAAGGGAGAATTTTGTTTAGCAACACTAGATACAGTTGCTCCTAAAACTTTAACTTCAATAAACTTTCCAAAAAACTTCCTAATTATTATACCAATGCTATTAAAATGGATGCAGGAAAGTTGAATCAAAATGGAATATCACACTTTAAGGCCTTATTTTTCTTCATGCATTAAGGAATTGATGACAATCCAACATTACCAAACATATCTGTAAGATGTTATTACAACCATAAACTACCATAACTAAAACAATTCTGATTTTAATATTATTCAGCATTTGAGTGCTTCTTCTGTTTCTTTTGAGCAAATGTTGCACAAATATGTTTTGTCTAGACTTATTATAAGGTCATGGTAAATATTTGCAATAATACTCATTCTATCATAATTACAGGGGTCCACTGGCACCTTTCCATCCATATTTCAAACAAGCACTTGTCCAGACTCTTCTTAAACAGCTGATTCTGGATTCCTCCATTCTCAGTAATTATAGATGTATTTCTAATGTCTAGACATGTCTAAGGTATTGGAGAAAAGTGTTTATAAATACAGCAGTTCAAATCTGGTTTATGTTTCAAACAGTGCAGAGACTGATTTCGTTACACATGGTCTGGATGCAGACGAATGTTCTTCTTTGGTTCTACTTAGCAAGATCTTTAGCAGTGTTCCAGTGATAACATTTTAGTTGATCAGTTTTTGTTTTTTGGGGGGAAGGAGAGAAACTGTTACAAATATACAAATATATCCACTGATATGAGTAGCCTTGACACTCAATTATCAAAATAATTATCTTTCAGACATTAAATGTTGGATGTCTACAGTATTGCCTTACAGGCATGAATGTTGTATTTAGTCCGCCAATCTTCAGTTGTCTTTTATTGGCTTCAATTTAATTTAGAATAAATCTTGAGATTTAATTCATTACTTTAAGAGAAAGGCCCAAGTTTACATAGGAGCAAAGTGTAGTCGTAGAACTACAACAAAGCTCTTTTGAATTGTAGTTTAAAAAAATATTATTCATTTTGATTGAACTATGATTTTCATGTGATCATTGAGTCCTATGAAGTCAACTTAAAGATTATTTTATACTACTAAATAAATATATCCTCACGTAAAGCATGGGCATAATTCTCAATTGTGCAGACGTATTCCAAATTACATTGTCATGCTGTTGGGCTGATGTCTTTTACATTGCATGTTTACAGAATAACCAAGAAATGAAAATAGGCTGACAGCCAAATTTAAAAGAAAGCAACTTGCAAATCACTCTATCATATCTGTATCTGCATTTGCATTCAGTCAAGCCCATAAAACATCATAAAGCCGACGGCAGTAACAGATAAGTCATGAAAGCCAGCTTGTACAGAGCAAATTAACATTCAAGAGCTGATGGTTGTGTATACAATTCCGGAGGCGTATTAATTTAGAATCAAGACATTTCACGTTGAACCAAACAGACGCAGTAAAGGTTTCTGCATGAATCATCAAATAAGAGAGTGACTATATAAACCCTATGGAATCAGACAACCTATCTCTGCCATAGGGAGCAGCTATGTCAATACCAAATACGTCTGATGAAGGTAGCAATAGAATATCCAATGTATAGTTAAATATTGATTGAATATTTGTGATGCACAAGTTCATTATTCTTTGCGATGCCTATCTTTGATGCTGAGTCGTGAATTCTGTTGGTTAAGTGAAGGCAAGTGGTCAGTAGACTTGTAGCCTGCTGTGATATCACTCCTTGTCCCTAGGTGAGACAGAGTTGTTTCCATTAAAATCGTTCCTCTCTACAGAGCCCCTAATGATCTGTCATTAAGATGCATTGATTTCCTCTGGGGTGGGTGGGATGGGGGGGTTCACTTCTTACTTGTGTTTCTTCTTGTTTTTTTCTCAAGGCAATATCCTCAGTGCAAATCAAGTATAGACCGTATTACCATTATCAGATAGAGATGAGATTAATATGTCTGGATAGAAGTCCATACTTGGTTGATTAGCTTAGACATGTAGAATGTATGATCTGCTAGCAGGCGCCATGCTGGATTTGCCTATATGTTGCATGTTAAGATGTTTTACATGTAGATGTGAGAAAGTGATGAACAAGTAATTAACTTGAGAGAGGCAGAGAAAACTAATAATCTGCAGGCTTTGGTGATACTTCTAGCTTAAACGTGGCAATATGCATGATTCAAATTTCTTGTTTTTCTGTAATCTCTGCAGGCTTTGTGAGACATAATTCCTTGACATAGAGTGGCTAAGCAGCATCATACAGCATATGTTATCTAACATAGCCATTTTGCTGCTTGCCAAGCATCTGCTGATCACATATGGGTATTGTGTGTGTGTGTGTGTGTGTGTGTGTGTGTGTGTGTGTGTGTGTGTGTGTGTATGTATGTGTGTGACGCTCTTCCTATTTGTTTTCAGAAGAATCTTTCATCATTTGTTACAGATGGAGAGAACCATGGGACTGTGCAGATAATTTGTGCTGGCTATTGATTATACCAGCAGATACATCACTCATGTTTCTTCGTCTTGTATCCCATGCTTGCTATAGTTTCACACAAACACTACAGAGACAAACGTGCTGATCAAAAGATGCAGTATTTCTAAATATAGAGTCAATTTGTTCCATTCAAGTTTGTGAAAAGTTCAACTAAATTACCAACTATCCCTGTGTGCCTCAAAGGCTTACAATGTGAGTAACAAAACAGGTGGAGACAGCAGTGCAGAAAGGTAACAATGTTAGTGGAGCATGCTGCCCATGTGCAATGTGCATTTAAAGCAATTGAATAGAAGACGACTTAAACTGTGAGACAGAACGAGTACGCCGTTCAACTCGATTACATGTTCTCTAAATTCTGCACGTGTCCAGGGAGAATGGAGATAGGAACACCCTACTGCTCTTATTTCCCTCGTGCAGAATAGGCTTGTTTTATTGGAAGCGACTCTGCTGTCTCTTTCAGATTGAGCCCGCCTCACAAGCCACCTCTTTCCCCTCACTGACACTGTATGTGGTTTAATGAGCGTTCTGTGCGCTAATGCCTGTGTAAGCCATCTCCTTCCCCACTACCGCTCTAATCTTATTCACAGAGGAACACAAGTCACCCTCAGAGGTGTCAGTCATGGGGTTTGTGTCTCTATTACCTCTTGCCTGCTGTACCGCTCTCATCATTACTGTTCTTCTTCCATATCTACTCAGATGAACTATTCCCTCTCCGTTCAACTCTCCCTCCTGTTGAAATGATGCTAGTTAGGTGTCTCCTTGAACTCTGTGGCCTTCAGCAGGTTTTTCCAATCATTGTCTGTTTTCATGCATGTGGTTAAGACTACCTCCTTGTCTCCTTCACCTTCTTTGTTTTTTTTCAAAATCAATTCACTTATTTTCTTCCTTTACATTGCCTTATTCCTTAAGATAATATATCTTACATGGATATGCACTGTTCATTTTGCCTTGTCATCCATCTAAACCTAATATGGACTGGTAAGTAAAGGTAAAGTTTGTTTAATGGCATCTGCTTAATGCTTAGTTACATAGCAGACAGCCCTGCTGTCCTCAGCATAAGAAGATGGCTACTTCTGCCTCTCAGCCCTAACACATAGAGAGAGTAAGTGCACTTTACTGCTGACCTAAAATAAAACCAAATGTAGCTTAATAACTTGGCAAATGGACTTGCTAACTGATGCACTTTGAGCACGCACAAATGGCTCATTGCTGTTTGCTGCCTGTCATTGACAACAACTGCTACCAGACTCAGCCATGCCCACACATAGCGCCTGGACAGGAGCCTAACGCATAGGGAAGGATGTCCCCAGACCAGCCTAAGCCATCCTATTAGTCTCCAATTATCTTTGAGATGATAGCCAGGCCTGCCAAGTTAGACCCATTTCGACAGTAGTTGAGAAGCATTGTTTCCTGGTGTCTGCAGTGTGCTGCTCTTGTATTTGCAGCGCTGATTAGGTACAATATAGAAAAGCACTTCAGGGAGTATCATCATGATTTCTTTGGCGCACACAAACACACATTGACTGTATGTTTTGTTTCTGCCTCTTGCCTGATTCCTAATTTCCCTCGGCGGCAACAGGTCCACCCGGGTGGAGTGACTGAGAATAACCAATCAGCCCTCACCCTTCAGCGCAATGCAGTTGAGTCAGTCTCGGCCCTTCTCACAACTCCTGAACTCACTGTTTTTGCATATAAATACTGTAAACACACAAAAAAGATGTAAAAAAAAAAACAGACTTTCAGCAGGATGTGGATACAACCTAACTGGACAGCATCAATGCAAAGGTGCACTGAGAGAGCAGCTAGCACACCTGGAAACAAGCAAGTACAAGAGTCCTAATGAAAATAGTGACTGTAAAACTGTAGCTAGTTAGGTTCAGTACAAGCTGGGTGACAATACTTCATGTGACATTTTAAACATTTTGCTGTGTTTATTATCCACCCATGATCTTATAATATCTTAAATATCCAGAAAATCCTGGTCCAGTTGGAGCCGCGGCCCACCGGATCCATCATAATGCTGTGTTGAATGTTGTGACTGACAAGATTAGTGGGCAACAATCCCTCTAGTAGGCTGGGACAAAGCTTGCAAAAGGGTGCAAAACGAGAACAATTCAAAAAATGATGAAATGAAAACAGATCTTAATGGGGGAAGGGTATTTTTTATTGGAAAATGACAAACTACTGTCAGTTGTCTCATTTTGATCTGAAGAGACCCCACAAGTGACTCCTGCTTGAGATTCTGGATCGGCCCCTTAAAGGAAAAATCCAACCTATAACACTTTAACACTATTGGCAATGTACCTTGCATAGGTCCTGTTTGTTGTTTGGTGGTGTATTTCTCTTGCTCATGTAGATAACTACTCAAACATAGACAAGATATTTGGAGTGTAGTTATAGTTTAGTTTGTTCAACAATCTAAAACATCAACGGTAAACTTTTGGTGTCAGCCGCTCAGAATTAAAGAACAAAGGCTTCTTTCTAGTCCATTTTGCACCGACATTCAACAATCATACAGGGAGAAATCCATTGTAGAAGAGGCAGAGAAACCAATTTCACCACCAATAGCAGCCTCAATAGACCAGAATGCAATCAATCCACAGAACATACTTTTTGAGTAAGGGCTTTCACAACTGGAAAAACTTGCTCTCTTGCTCTTACTATGCTGTTGTCACGATCGCTATCGCTATCTCAACCTACACATACTGAATGGTTCAGGCATGTTCTCTGAGAGTTGGTATTCTGGGAAAGGTATTCTGGGAAATGTAGGACATCACTAACTGATGTAGAAGTAGATGTGGCAGTTGGTACTGCAAAATAAATAAATAACACAATAATTCATCGCTCTTGGAATGCATTGAGCATCACATATTGATGACATATAACAGTGTACAAGTATATAGTAGGGTGGAGTTTCCTTTTACAGTTTTTTTCGATTGCACAACAGATTTTCAATGTGCAAAACTCTAAATGCAAAGTGCCAAACTGACTTTCAAAATTCATACTCTAAGACATTACATCCTATGCTGACATACAAAGTGCAAAACTCTTAAATATCTGCTCCATCCTCAGAGTACAGCCACCTAACATTACAACAAAGTTCAAATGTTCAAACTCCAAACGCAGGTCACTAAATCAGTTCATCAGGTGTTTGTAGTCATGTCTCATCACTTGCAGCAACCTTGCCCAGGTGAATAGCATAGCAACACAATTGATAATCTCTTCACCACTACATAAAAGGCTGCTTAGAAACCTGAATGGCAGTTTCTGACAACATGGAGCCGATGAGGCCGAGAGGCAAAATGCTACTTAAGCACTGAAATGCGTTTGTTTTATTTTTTTGTCACTGTAATTTTTGTTGTTACTGTTGTTTTTGCTTTTACTGTTGTTTTTGTTTTTACTGTAAAATTCAGTTGAGTTTACTACATTACTGTATGACTTCTTTCATATACAGTAATCTACTGTAATCTACTATTTTGTTATATATACCTCAGTCTATCACAGGGGATCACAGGGGATGCTTGCTGTACTTATGTGTAAATGACCCTTGCATAGTCTTTTTTGATGACAATTATTTAGTGTTTGACAGCATTATTTGATAATGGCCATTGTATTTGAAAATGCACCAGTAATTAAACTTCAACGATGAACATATCCGATGTTCTGGTGCTATGATAAAGTTTTGCATATAATATTCTCTCATTTGTCACTGGTATTTATATTTTGCATGCTATATTAGATTTTGAACCCAAAATGAGCAGTATAGCATTCTGTGTTAAGAGTTTTGCACATTGAAACTCTGTTGTGCAAATTGAGTCAAAGCAATCGAAAAAAACTGTAATTGACCAGACTGAACTACAATTGAGCTCATGTCTGGTCTGTACCTTTCTCTTAAACCATGTACAACATTTTGCTATGGGGAATGGTCAGAGAAACATCACTGGCCTTCTCTGACTGGGACCCATGTCAAAGACGACATCGGGCTGTATTATGCAGACATCTCAAGTGCTCCACAAGGCATTGATTTATTTTCTACTCTGAAGATTTGTAAATGAAAATGAAACCGTGTGCATGATACTGCCCTCAAAGGATCTGTTGTTACCCTTCCTTTACTCGCTTCACCTGACATTTCATACACGCTGCGTTTTGGAGGCTGCAGGGCCAGCAGAAGGTCATCTGATGGCTATAGGGCCCCTCTGAACTCTAAAGCCAGCCAAGGAAACAGGACTGGTTACTTAATCAGATCTCTGGCTGTGGCTTATCACCATCCCTATCCCGCCGTTCTCTTTCTGCAGATTTCCTTCCTTATGATATGGGCCATGAAACATAAGTGCATCGCATGCTGCTAATGAAAAGCATCACAGTCAGCTACTCTGCTAGATAACTGAGACTACACTTCCATGTAATTATCATATAATTGTGGGCAACAGCATGAAGCTATATGGTTAACAAAGGTTGTGTGTCTGTGTGCATGCACGCTGTGTGTGTGTGTGTGTGTGTGTGTGTGTGTGTATGTGTGTATGTGTGTGTGTGTGTGTGTGTGTGTGTGTGTGTGTGTTTGTGTTTGTGTCCAAATGCAAGGAGTGTACAAGGTTTTTCTCTGGTGCTGCACGGCCCATAAGCCCACTTCAGGATGTATTGTCAGAATATGAAAGCAAACTAATCAAATGATGTTATGTTAAATTGTCAACCCCAGCATGGTTATTTTGCAGCAGGTACATAATCGGTGACTTAGTTCCATACAGCCTGTACAGTATAGCTTTGTGTGCTGCTGTAGCTTATATTGATGCGATGCAGTAACCCACTGTGGGTCGATATATCATGCGGTCTCACAATTAATGGCACAGCACCACCAGTGAACTTGGCCATCTGTATAAGAGTTAAAGAATGGCTGAGGGGATTAGGCTACCTCAGGCAATGATAACAGACCTAGCAGATGCGGGGGAGGAGAGGGGAGGCGGTTGAACTCCCGAACCAACACAAACGCAGATTATTTGAAATCGGGGGGGGGGGGGGGGGGGAGCCTAGAAATAAATAAAAGAAATCTCTCTTAGGATATAGCCAGAACGCACGATCACCACAGAGCGAGACAGAGAGAGAGAGAGAGAGAGAGAGAGAGAGAGAGAGGCACCGAGAGAGAGAGAGAAGGGGGTGATATATTTTGTGTGCGCGCGAGAGAGAGAGAGAAAGAGAAAGGGGGTAATACGGTCGGTAAAATCACACACACACATACACACAAATACACACCTGCAAATACTCTCTCTCTTTCTCTCTCTCGTGCATATTATAAGCACACATGGAAATCAGAGTGACATCGGAATAACACGTACACACACACACACACACACACACACACACACACACACACACACACACACATCCTATATAACCATGCATTACTGAGCGAGAGGGGCATTGCGAGAGAGAGATGGGGCAGTTTTCTACAGGATTTGGAGAGTCCCTCTTGATAGCAGGTGCAGAATATGACGGCTTTCTTGAATGAGACTCAGTCTGCTGAGCAAAACCCGCACGATCGGTGCCTTCTAGCCGAAAGAGTTCCAGGTATACAATATGAACAATAGCCTATGTGCTTGAAGAGTGCATGCTTATGCAGGGCCATGCTTTATAAAGTTGACTTGCTTCCAACATTTACCACGATTAGCATTCCAGTCCATGTCAATGAGCCATCCTCTCTAACTAGTCGAGAGAAAAAAAAGGGAAGTTCACACTGAAACAAACAACATTATTTTCTTGGGAAGTTATTTGGGACACATCTATAAGGTACTCGCTTGCAAAACACAAAATAAGTATGCTTAGTCTCTAGTACCGCAAGGAAAAACACATTGCAGCTCTGCGACTAACAGCCCAGGCTTCAGACACATTCCTCAAGCTTCCCGAGCCACTCAGAAACAAACAATGCCCATAATGCTTACAGGATATTACAACAGTTCATTTGCAAGAGGGAAACATTTTTAATGCAAACATGTGATTGAAATCAAATTATGTTCGGAGGAGTAAAGCCATGTTCTGGCATATTTGGTATGGGGAGGGAGGACAACTATAGTCTCTTTTGCAAGAACCTAGGCTACCATAAAGATGGTAAGGAAAACGATACTTACCCATATCCGCTTATCTGTCAGCTCCAGTCCACAGGTTTTAATGGCTTCTAGTGCGCGACATTCGAGTCCGCATGACGCGCTCTCCACAGACAGGTACCGTCCTAATCCACTAGCCCGGTCGCTCCGCGCAGCCGCCGATTCCAAAGCGCACCTGCCCGTTACTCTCCCGGACCTGGATGCGCTATCCGGGTTAGTTCTGCATCTGTCAGTTCCGCAGTTCAACCTGGGAGTGTCATTTACTTCCAAATACAGATTTTTTCTTTTTTAAATATCCGGTTTCAGAAGTCCGTATCCATGTTTTTCCAGCGCATATTTTTTTTTCAAGTTACAACCAAAAAGGGTACTGCAGCAGGCGCAGACAATAACGAAACCACATCCAAGTCATTCATGCCAATACGCGTGATGATTCCAGTCGAAATTGTGTCACATAACTTCACAAATACATTGGGATGGTGTGCAAAACGATGCGTAATTTCCCAAATAGATTCCTCCTCTCCAGTGAAAGCTTGACTGACCGGGCAGTCAGACTCTATTCTTGAGGATGCTCAGTCTGGTCCGCGAATGGCGCACAGAAGAAAGCAGTGACGGGTTAACCGCGAATTCTCTTCAAAAAACGATGTCAAACGAGCCTCGCGGAGTAGTCAGAAATCCACCCTTTCAACCAAAATGTTCCTTTAGTTCTCGTCGTTCAGTTTGAAACACTGCGTGACGTTGTAGTTAATCACGTCTGCATGTCAGAGCAACTTTGTCAAGCAGAATCGGAATGCCCTCTTCTGGTGAGACTGCGACCCATAAGCATGTCCTAAGGTGCATCATGAGTCAAATCATGTTACAGTAGCAGCAGATTTTTTTTGGTTTGTGGAGGGTTGCCACGGGTGAAAAGGGAATGAATCCTCCCATCACAGTGGAACTCAAGCGAATTTCATTCCTTAAGGTTGCATTACAAAATGTCATATCCACCAGTTGAAAACAAGAGTGACATGTAATGTTACAAAGTGATGGCTTGGATGGAAGGAAATTGAGCATATTTAGAAAAATATCTAAGGCTTATTTGTTGAGGATGCAATCATATGCAATTTTGAGATGCTGAGAAATTAATATTATGTGTGAGTGTGTGTGTGTGTGTGTGTGTGTTATTATATATATATATAGGCCCGTGGACTGAATAGTCAAAACACACGCTGAGGAGGAAAAGAAAACACAGCTCCTGCCAACGGAGCGCATTGTCGCTGTCCAGTGCTGAAATGGCACGCTTCGGCCGCTCGTGCTGTGAGCGCGAGCGGTCGCTGTCCAGGGGCCTGATTTCTCTGATTACTTCTGTTGTGAGGAGGTTATCAGGAAGGTTTCACGCCTGGGCTTGCACGAGAAGCCATCAACAGAACTGTACCTAACACCCCACACTATTGGAAATGCAATGGTACTTAATTGACACCCTTCTCCCTCTGAATCAACCCATCTGCCTTTCCAGGGTTTGGTGTATTTAAAGAAGTAATAGATGCATTTCCTTTACTGAGTGGTAAGCGTCACATATGTTTTAACAGTGATTCTAGTTGTCCTGAATGATAAATACTTTGTCATACTACCTATCCTTGGACCCATTGGCTATTTGGCGTTCCACCTTCAACCTTCACCATCGTCTCAGGATGAGCATTAACCAAAAAGGCTGTGACATGTTGGCTACCTGTGTTCAGAGCACTTCTCAAAATGGAGCCAGACATTTCTCTGACACCATTTCCCCCACTGCTCTTAAAACTCAGCGTCGTATAGCTCGGCTTCAGTATCTGCTCCCATGCAATTTGGCTGATGGCTTTACTTCTGGATCCAGTTCAACAAGCAGAGACCTTTCTGCTGACAGCGCTGAAACAATTAATACCCTGTGAAGTTATGGAGCTAGGGACGGTGCCAGCCTACAAGCTACAGCAGTGATTTCTCTTCTCAATAAATATAACTGGCTAGTTCACCTACACTTCTCTGCTCCACCTATGGATTGCCTCCCCTTGTTGGTTTAAGTAAGTGTCTGTTTGGTAGACTGTCTTCAACAATTTCCCCTGGGAGGAAATTGCCTTTGACAGTGGCTTTGAATAGAATTGTTTTTTTTTATGTTTTGCGCTCATGTAAACACTGTTTCTCTTTGCTTTTACAGTACACACAACAAACTGAAGCTGGTCAATAATGCCGTGAGCGACTGTTTCTAAATATTTTACCAAACTCCGTTTGCTGGCTGGAATTGTGTTTGTTTCCTGGCAACGTTCACAAGTTGAACATTCTTTCAGGAGGAAAATCTTGGCTTTCAGTGATTTCAATACTCCAACTTTTTGAGCTCTGTCACAGCCTACTGATAGGAACAAATGAACGAATAAACACCTGTGCACACACACACACAGACACATGGTTTTATTAGTCAAGCTAAATTTTACACTCGTATATAAATTGTAGGTATGTTCAAAGTGGAGACCTAGTGAATGTAACATGAAGGAAGGAGGAATGGAATTGGAGATAGAAATATCGCTTTCAATATCCTTGTCAATACAGTAGTCCCGTGGGAAAGAACACAAGATGGTTTGCAAGGTTAAATAATTCAATAAATAGATTAATCAGCATCTATCTGCATGATTGACTGGATGAAAATACATAGATAGAGATAATTTTTATTGTCTTAAATGCTCTTCATGAGCATTTAAATCCAGCTGCTGCAAACTCATTGAAAAAGAGCATTTGACTAAACACAATTCTGTGATAAATATACATTATCAAAAGTACAAATATAAAAAATATAGATAGATAGACAGGCTGTAAATTGATGGATGACCTAATGTCAATGTATGGCCTTATGTTCTGTCTAAGTGATTGTGACAGCAGGAGATATTTTCAGGCAATCTCCAGGGTGACGGACAGTTCCGCTATGTCCTTCTCATGTTCACATTAGACTGGGACTTGTTCTCTCTCGTGTTTCTTTTCTTTTTCCCATTTCCTCTGATCTTAAGCCTGGCAGAATCATCTTAACCTGCCTCAAGGCAATTTTCAACCTGACACAAGATTCTCGAGTTCACCTATGAATGTGAATCATCGAGCGAATATCCAGGGACGAGTAACAGGGAAACGTTGACAGCAATGTGAAAATAGAAGTTGCGTTTGTCCCTTTTTACTTTTTTAAAAGATGTTTTTCTACACAAAGAATGTTATGATGCCAAGGTTGCAGCAGCAGATGTGGTTGTTGTAAATCCCTGTTTTGCAGGTAGCCTCCATTAACCTTTACCCCAAGCTGGGCGCCAATCTGGAGGGCTGTGTTCCACACAAAGCAGCTGAGGCTGAGGCTGCTGGGCTCGGATGTACACGATGACATATGTATATTTGTTGAAGCGTCTAAGAACAGGAACAAGCAGGATAAAGGGTTTCTATTTGCAGTGATCACAGAGAAGAGGAGGCTTTATTGTGGCGTTCAAATTCTGTATGGAGCTAAACACGACCACATTTAAAATATGAGCTTTTTTTTTGCTTTTTTAATCAGACATAACTCTTTGTGTATAGTGTTCATTTATAGTTGTTAAAGGACCTGCAAAAACAGGATAACACACTTCTATTTGTACTGATCACAGAGGAAAAGACTTCTGATGTTGTTGTTGCTTCATATGGTGCTAAACATGCCCAGGTTGAAGATATGACATATCTTTGTACTGTATTTGTATAGATTGTGCCTTTATTCTGTGTGCCTTTCTCCCTAGATTTATCTCACCCAACTGCTTGCTTTCCATGCTTGTACTTCATGCGTTTTGTCCTGGCAAAGATGAGACATAAGAGGTGGGCATCTGCGTGTGACAGTGCCTTGCCATCTGTCTCCTGCCCACAGGGTCTCCGTGGACATAAGCTCACATGGGTTGAACATGCCTAGGCATATCATCTCCAGAGTTTAGTTAAGTGGATACTTGGTGCAATAGTGTTTGGATTTTATTCAGTGAAAAATAATTTATATGAATTTATATGAAAAAGATTAGTTGTCAAAGGAGTAAAAAGATAGACAAACGAGAAATTACTGTTTTTTTAAGTCTTGTTTTCTTGGAGAAGTGGGACTGGTGACCGGCTCCACAAATGGGCATACTTTGATATTTGATGCACTTGTCACAGTCTCTTCCATACCTGTAAGCGTCCACAGCTTTTCCCCATGTGGAGTCACAATATATAAAGTCAAGACACAAGGGATGTCTGCTAATGCTCTTGTGAGTAACAGGGATTTACATAATGTGACATGATAAGGATCTATAAAACCCACCAGATCAATGAGGTCCAATTACAGGCTGCTGGAGTTTCTTATCTAGTTCAGTTTAACTTTGTCCTGCCTGTGGTCCTCCACTTTCATTAAATCTCCAATGTGATTAGGCCGGCTGATTGGCACAAGTTAAAGATTATCATCGAACACAATCACTATTTGCCTGCTTGCTTTTATGCTCAAAGACGTAAGAAAAACATCCTCAAGGACACATTTTATGTAGTTAGTAATAAATAGCGTTTTTATGCCCCGGCGATATCGTTTCTCATAGATTGAAAACTATTATTATCATTATTATATCGGATCGTTCTCGTGTATAATTCATGCAATGTTAATGACTCTAATTTACTTGTGACCTTTGTTAAAAATGAGCACGTGCCGAAAGCGTGAAAAACAGGGTCACGGTTGCATCTTTGGTTTCTCCTCATCTTGCAGTTTTGGGGGCCTCTGGGAGGCTGGGAGCTGTGGGGCTGCACCTTCGTTAAAGTGCATTCACCTGTGAGAGAGTCAGAGCCATCCAAGGTTACAGCCAGGAGGGAGAAAACAGACTTTTTGCACAGTGCAAACACAGACACACACACGTGCACGCACACACATATACTCACTCTCACACACACACACACACACACGCACAGACTTACTGACAAGTCCAAAACATTGTTTTTCATACCTCTTTCATCTATATTTGTTATTCCGAGGCTTATGTATTGTAGATTCATTTGTTTGTTTGATGTTCCCCGCTTCTGTCTTTCATCTTGCGGAATGAATAGCATTTGACTTTCAGATAAAAGTGGCTTTTCATCCTTTTCAACAACTTCGGTGTTGACTCACGGACCACAGACACAGTGAGAGCATCCTTTTCTGGTGCTGAACAGGAAGGAAAGAGATTCCTGCACATGGTGTTTATGGTGTCATGGTGACACACTGGAGGCGCGCAGATTAACAAGGCTCTAAAGAGCACTTCTTGTGTGACTCAGCATGTTTGGCCAATTACCCAGCATGCTACACTGTCCCTTTCCCTTGACACACCCACTTTGTGCCACATTCCAACAGGGGTGGTAGCTTTGTCTGTCTCTGTCCCCTTCATCCCTCTCTCCCCTCATTCCTCTATTTTTGGCATCAGACATTCTGGGCACGTAGGCCTCAGCACAATGTAAATTATTCAGCCTGGCTTGCTGGAGGCTGGGAGCGAATCATAAATCGCAGATGGTCTCAGGCTATTTCATACGGGTGACCGTGGTTAAACACCAATGCACAGAATCATTTTCAAACCCACACAAAAATAAGGTTTCATTACTTTTAGCTGAGTGTGAGAGTATTTGATTTCAACTCATATTACGGCCTTTTGTTGGATTGGAATGTGCAGGTATAGTGCTTGTACTGTGTGACATGTGCAGCACCGATATCTGGCTCGGCTTCAAAGGAGATTGAGGCAGTGCTTCATTAACCCTTGATGAATGCAGGGATCTGAGGTCTTCCTAAATGGGTTCGATCATGCCTGGACTCTGACGCTGCTCCCCCAACCATACCATCTCCTTTGAAGCCATACCCTATCTATCTATCTATCTATCTATCTATCTATCTATCTATCTATCTATCTATCTATCTATCTATCTATCTATCTATCTATCTATCTATCTATCTATCTATCTATCAAAAGTCAATAGGCAATAAAGATTATGATGAAAAGTCAAATTCAAATAGAGACTGGAGAGAACCCTGAACCTTGTCTGATTCAGGACATCAAACCGACTAATATTCACTCAGGAATCTGTGGAGTAAACAAATTCAGAATAAGTCTTGATATGTTAGTATGCATATTACCTTCTAGTTTTGTGTTTTTGTACTGTATTGTAAAGGAGCTGAGAACTGTTACTGCCCCTTAAAATGTTGGTTCCTTTAAAGTTGGTGACATTTTACATTTTTACATCTTTTTTTCTAAAAGACTACATGAATCTCATCCTCAGAGTTTGCCACTAATAAGTGGCACCTCTGTGTTCCGGGAGCTTTAATGAGGCTCTTTGAGATGTGTTACTTCAGGTGAAACAAACTTTTTTTCCCCTGTTCTCCCGAGTTCCTGACTTATAACCTGTCAGACCGATGATGTGGCGCGGCTCTTTTCCCCCACTTTGCTCATTGACTTGTTTGACGGCGTGATGAGTACCATGAGAAATGGGTGAATGCAGCCAGTCTGGTGTCAGGCACAGATGCCAGTGTGAGGAGGCGCTCAGCATGGCAGCGTCCATGTTTAGTGAGGCAGTTTGCTGTTTAATTACACGCTGTGGGAGTCACCTTCCTCAGACCTCTGAGTTCACATGCTTGGGCCAAGGGTACAGCATACGAGCCTATGTGACCTAGATTTGATAGGCGGGACTACGCTCACACATAGACACGAACACAGACAGAAATCATTCATTTTTACAAATTAATTGTACGTTGAGATTTCTACTCATCATTACTGAGTCTGTGTATTCAGTTTCACTCCACAGTCAAGAGACAACCTCGTCTTCGGCCTCTCATGATCATAGCTTGCTCATTTATGACGGAGACTCTTCATCCACATTGTGAAAACAGCACTGTTCAGTTTTCACATTTTTCTCCACACGGCATCCCAGTCACTCCATCTCTGTTCACGCTAATTTCCACTAATGATTAGTCAAGGATAGAGAAACGATGGGGCTTTTCACACGTTTGCTAAAAAGTCGAAGGCTCTTACCCCAGAAAGATTAAAGACAGGCTCTTTTGTGCACTGTGGAGCAAAGCCCAATAAATCCTCATTGATGCCCCAGCCGTGTAATTATCACAGGACCCGAAGGCAGAGATCCAATCACTGCATGCTATTGACAATGTAGCCCTGATACAAACAGGTATGTTAGACCAGGCCACCGGAGAGACCACTGCCGGGGTTTATCAGTCTGACTTATCGGTCCCTGATAGCTTTAAAAACCTTGCACCCCTCTTTCATCCGTCTCGTTTTGACACATCAAGCTCGGCCAATTAAAACATTTTTCTCATTGTGGCACAGTAGAGTTGAGTTGAGGTGCACGCTGATCTCCGTCTGATGCTCGGAGAAACACCACGGGGTAAGTGGTTGATGTATTGATCAGCTGAGGATGTAAGGACAAATCTAACCGAGCAAAAGTACCAGCGGTAATGATTACAGCGTCTACGACAGATGAAACATGAAAATAGACAAAATCGTGTCCATGAAATATGTCAGTTGTAATAAAGCTTGAACGTCTACAGAGATACCGCCTGCCACTGATGCAAGCAACTTGTAACTCCGAATAAACAAGCATACATGCTGTTATTGTTTCAACGGTGTCTCTGTGTCTCAGTGTCAAAAATAGATTTGTTTTGCTTCACTATTTGCACAATGTAATTTTACAGGATTTTACCGTAATGCTACACATTATTTGTAAAAATCAGGGTTGAGGGGTTTTGAATGACAGCTTTCCACACAAATCCTCATTTAATGGAATTTGCCGCTGTGAAAGAAGAGGGCGAGATATTATTTGAATGGCATGAAGCATTGAGGAGAGAGAGAGAGGCAGAGGAAGTGATATTCAACTCTTCCCTCCTCTCGGTGTGTAGTGTGTCTGCTCTGTATGCATTTCCCTGCCTGCAGTAGGACCAGTAGTGTTTGTGTGCACACACTGATGATTTTGACAGCCAGGCTGTATCAGCAGAAACAAGGCCTATAAATTGCAATGGTTTCAGATGCCTCGTGCAAGCATTGACTGCTAATGTCTTGGCTGGGCCTCCATGGAATAGCACAAGAATAACCCACACACACACACACACACACACACACACACACACACACACACACACACACACACACACACACATGTCTACCATCTCAGACACCTGGGGACAGACACTGTAATACTACATGCACACATTGACACATGTACGTGTAGATGCAGACACACACACACACACACACACACAAAGATGTATACAGATGTGCAGCTTGAGCACACACACACAAGCTTATAAATACACACACACACATACTGTATGCACTCATACACAAATGCAATATACTGATCCATGTGAATACCATGGAGAGTGCTGTAAGGGGTCATTGTGATACATTATTTCTGCACATTTACTAACGCCCTTCTGACGCTGCAGTATATAATTACATTGGGGAATGCTTAGGATACTATTGATCTATATATATATATATATAGATTGATTATATGCACGTCTGATAGGTCGGCTAAACAGTTGGTGTAATCCGATCGATGAGGTGTTTTATATGCGTATCACGAAAATCAGCCATAATTGCAGGAGCAACACAACAGCTGTTCAGGTAAACGCGCAAGCTATCTGTGAACCTCAATTCATTCACGATAAAGGATGAAAGGTCACCTCCCCTGCAGATCCTCTAAAACGAGAGGAAGTGATGCATGAAATTGTACAGCCCGCCTCTGGGCCAATCAGTGACAAACATGTCACCTTGTTTGGACCTGTAAATGTAGTCCCCCCCCCCCCCGCTTGTGCCAATCAGTGTAATTTTGCTGCTGGAACACAGTGTTGAGATGCATGATTTCCCCAGGTTTTGTCAAAATCTGCTCAGCGGTGTCTGAGATATTGTGTGTGACGAATGGAGAAACAAACAATTTGGTCCAGCCCTTGGGCCTATCAGTGTCATTTTGAAAACACAGAGGTGAGATGCATCATTACCCTCATAAATTTTGTCAAAAAACGGTCAGTGGTGTCTGAGATTCTGAGATATTGTGTTTGATGGAGACAACGAGTTGAAGAGTCAAAGACAGCATGTAAATAACGTGTATGGGGAGTTTTAATCTTTGAGACGCAGTCAGGCTAACAGGCTGTAGATCCAATCCATGTTGTGGGGATCACGGCATCCCAAGCCCTCCATTAATCCTCATTAATGGGATTCTCACAGGATTAAGGTTGAGGATGATCACTTCAAGTGATTGCTGCTCGCTCCACAGCCAGTTGGGAATACCAATGAGTGGATGAGGAAGGAGGAATACTGCCAAAGTAGTTCGTCAGAATCTTGGAAAGAACCAGAGATTTGGCATTTTTAGTCATGGAATAGTTTTGATCATCTTTTTTAATTCATCATTCATCATTTCATCAAAACTTGATATTTTATGTGGTTCAGACTACCTACAAATATGTTAAAAGTGTATTTTAACAGTATGTCTGACATTCTAACATTGATTTCCCATGAGTTGGTTTACCTCCTTTTAAGGTGTTTTTGTGGTTGTTGATGGTTTCAACCTCATTTCTTCTAGATTAGAGAGAAATCATCCAACTCATTCTTGAATTCATGCATTGTAGTGGTTATCTGAACAAAGCTAATCCCAAAGCAGTGGAAAATACAGTGGCTGCCCGGGTTGGTGTGCATGGCGTCCTAAAGCTGGCCATTAATTTTCATTAAGTGCTGTCAGAAAGGACCATTAACCAGGCTAGAGAATAATCACCTCCCCAGAGTGGTGACCCGTTTATGGCACAGGTAAGGGTTAACAGAAACAGCCCACCTTAGATGTACCAACACAACACTCAACGCAGCACACACAACCACAGTAAGCATTCTGTAATGACTCGTCAAACAGGTAAAACATTTCTCTGAACGGGGCAAAAGATTAGCTCCGTTTGTATCGGGGCGTTGAAAGTTTTGGGGAGGACTTTGCTTATCAGACAGATGAAAAGGAACATAAACTGGAGACCTAAGTCCCATTGATCAAAGGTTCCTCAGATGATGATGATCCTCAATAACATTATTTTCACTGGAGGAACGCTTTACTTTTTGGCATGCCCACTTCACTCTGTGGCGCATGTTATTTAATGCCCATGGCCTGACCCTAATCTACTGGGTAAGAGCATTATCGCCTGTATCTTTACACTCTGGAGCTGTGATCACTGGGATTACAGTATTTGATCTGAGCAATTTATCAAGTAAACCTTTTGAAGATTAAATGTGTGCTCATAGTTGTTCAGCGATGGTGGTTGGGTTAAAAGGAGTGATGATGTCCTTTAAGCAGTCGAATCATATTGTAAAGTTGGTTGAATCCACTGGAATGGAAGAATGGAGGAAAACAAGGAAAAAAATGCTTTTCAATAGTAGGGAAAGTTTGCTTTTGAGAGTCTTTACTGACACCAGTAAGAAGACATTGGAGAAACCATATTTGAAACATGTATAATTTAACACCACTGGATAATTAAAGTGATTCACCTCTGGAAAAGCCTGACAGGGGAAGAAAAAGCTGCAATTTATACCGGAGGGTGAATACATTTTGATTGACTATATTGCTGTGGCCTGTGAGTCAAGCTCTGCTATTTTCTTACACTATATGTATACAACAACACTACCATCATGCATCAAAAAGAGTCTATTTAAGCTATTGTCCTATTTTCCTACGTTTCTCAGCGTGATATCTATCTCATTAAAGGTCTTGTTTATTTTTACAGCCTCTTTGGTTAATATTTTACCAAGCGTGCTCGTATCTCATATAACTATATATCACCCTGGTCCACCTTAAAATAAACACACCAGTTTATTGCATGTAATGAAGAGTGTTAGTCTGGATTTCATTGGTTAAAATGTCATCATTTTTCCATATAATGGTCTAAAGTGAATGCTGTCTTTGCATTTGTAACATGGACATATATATAGTCGTTTCTCATGTGAACTCATGGGGTTCAATGTGAAATCGGTACTACAGCATGTTCGCTGCAGTCTATTTTATTTCCATGGCAATGCAACATGAATTTCACTTATTAGTGCAAACTTTCATCTGTTGGAAATGCACATACTATCATAGAAATCTGGCTGTTCCATCTCTGTTTGGAGTGTGAGTGTGATGTGATGACTGTGAAAATATTTATCTTTTGGGTTTGAAGCCCTCGTAATCTCCAGCAGAGGTAATAGAAAACTCCAAGGAGAGAGAAGGGCTGAGAGCAGAAAAGGCCAGGTCTCAGTGAGGAGAGAGAGATTTCAGCCTGCTGGCACTATCTCTCCCAGATTGTGACTAGGAAATACCTAGACTGAGTATTATAGTAATTGAAGAAATTGGAATTACCGATACTTATATATGCTGGCATACATCACTCAAATACATATTCTGAGTGCACTGTGTAGGAAATGCCTTATAAATCAGAAAAAAACGACCATACATGGTATTTAGCAATACACAGATTACAATCCTTTGTGCCATGAAAATTGCCTGCAACGTCAAGTCCTTGCACTTTGACAGAAATAGTCTTGTTCCAGTTTCAATACAGATTCCTGGACAAAAAGCTTACTTCCTGTAATCACTGAATTTCCCACCAATTTGTCACATGAAAACATTCTAGATAAAAACTTCCCTCAAGATTGCGCCGGTATAAGCAGTTGTTTTTTTCAGCTGTTAGCCTGCCGCTGTACCCTGGGGTGTATCAGTAATCATAGGCTTTTAAAAATCACTCCAAATCAGACAGCCTACAGAACAACACATTTAACCTAAAAAAAAAATGAGAGAGAGAGAGAGAGAGAGAGAGAGAGAGAGAGAGAGAGAGAGAGCATTTATAAGACCTTCATAAACATTATCATTTAAAACATGTAATATTTAAGAGCGTTTCATTCTCTC
Source organism: Hoplostethus mediterraneus (assembly GCA_034670385.1). Lineage (NCBI taxonomy): Eukaryota > Metazoa > Chordata > Actinopteri > Trachichthyiformes > Trachichthyidae > Hoplostethus > Hoplostethus mediterraneus. The sequence goes on along the minus strand of JAXDDW010000043.1, from coordinate 1,739,302 downwards.
AAGGCCATTTGCAGACAGTGAATATTTCTCAAGGGCTGTAAAGCCTCTTTGCACTTTTGAATTGAGTTTTCTGAACCCCCTCTTTTCTTCTTCACGATAAATACACCACGGAAACACTGAACACAACGAACAGACTGCTGCACCAAATATAGTTCGAACTGAATTAACAACGGACTGTGGAAATGTCGCCCATAAATGCACATAGGGCAATAATACGCTGCACCCAACCCATTCTGGATGGCACATTATGAGCAATCATCCGTTTACACACGGGGCTCGAACTGCGACAAGCTTCTTTATAAAGTCTTAAAAACCCAGAGAGAAAGACAGAAAATGTTCAAGGAGCCTGTGGGAGCTAGCAGCAGATGTTTCACACCCAAGAGGGTAAACAGCATTTGTAGGGCATGAAATTGATTCAAAGCTTTTTGATGGGGAAAAACAGGAGAGAAGAGGGGAAAAAACATTTAGGTAAAATCAAATCAACTGTAGGTTTCGTGGCGGGCTAATTGAAAAGGAGGTGGAAAAGATAAAGGAAATTCTTCATCCCTTCATCTATTTTAGATGGCTTTATTTCCAAGGTTCAGCTCACTGAGCTTGGTGAGAGTCTTGCTGTAAGGAGATCCCAGCAGGCATCTCACCTCTTGTTCTGAGGACCCGAGGCAAACTGCACTACATGCATATTGTGCAATGTTTCGTAAAATGCCTTTGGTTTCAGAGGATGTCACATCTTCTTAAAGTACAGTGAGCTGTCAGGCCCGAGGCTGTGTGAGAACGGGGCCCTCAGAATTGTTGCCCAACCCCTGTGTGTGGTGGTGCATTTCTTCCAATGCTTTTTTTCCCCTACATCTTAACCTTGAATGGAGCTGAAATACAAGAACATAGAGTTATTATTAGAGTTAGAGTTATTATATTACAGATTTGATGATAATGCTGTTGTTGTTGTTAACTTGCAAATAAACATCCTGCTGCCAATCAGCACTGCTAGTGGACTGATAATGAACATAATGGAGGAATAACTGAATTACAAAATACTATATATTTATTTATGTTCAGCAATAATGTTTTCTAAAATATACCAAGAACATATAGGATTTAATAATAGGATTTGGTGCTGTCAAGAAATAGTGGATGTCTCATTTTAGAACAAAGCGTGTCAGATTTGGTGGATAATATTATAAGAAACAATTATTTTACCTTTCATTTTTTGTTTTTAATAATAAATCGCTTATATTCTTCTAAATTCTATATTCTTACAGGCATTCTCCAGGCATTTGCTAAACTGCTATGCTGCAGGGCAGAACCTCGAGGGTAAATTACAAAACGTCGAAAGCTTTCTGAAATAAGAAGCATGTACTTCTGTTCAAGTGGCCAGTTAGCCATACATATGGCCAGCTATAAGTATAATGTGAAATATAATAACTGGAGTTTTTGTCAGTGTAAGATCCATTACATGTGGGTCAAAACAATATATTTTTTCAGCTAAACATTACTCATTATAATGGACTGCCATTTCCTCCTTTATTCTATTCATTAGCTGCATTAAAAAAGAAAAACAAAGGGAAACAGATGCTCTTTGGAAAGTATCGCCCAAATAGTTATTTTTCATCTCTTGCGACGAGAGCCATACAAGTAATAGAAAATACACATACCAAAAAAATAAATGAAAGGAAAGTGGATGTTTTCCTTTTTCAGGCCAGAGGCAGCTAATAGTCAAATAGACATTTTTAATACCTTTTCCCACAGTCTTAATAGTGGTTATATTCCTCTTGGTTTTCTGTTATCTATGTTACACTGACTGCATGATTTGGACCCGTTTCTGAATATTTTGTCCATTTTTAAGTTTGACTTGTTTTTTTTTTTTAAAGAGGATTCAGCAGTGGTGTTGACTTCAGAGGCCCGGACCACCTCGGGAGCTTTTCCCAGGCCAAACACTTAGTTCTCTCCTCAGCAGTTCCTATGTAATCCCAGATCAAAGGTCCCAGTAAAATCAGGACAGATTCTCTTGGGCTAACAGCCACATGGGTAATACTAAGCCACGTCTTTATCTCGCTCCCGCAGGTTAACTTCTGGTAGCCTTGCAGATTGCCATTGTCATGATAAGGAAGGTCTGGCAAAAAAACGGGTGAGAAGCAGACACGGCGTAACACTGCTCATTTCTGTGTATTTGTAGTCTTTTCTTACCTCCTATCTGTTCTGCATGGAGTAGCAAAGTATAAAAAATATATGGAAACGTGTAAAAAAGCGCTGTGCTCCTCCCGGGCGCCAGCTGGGGAAAGACTCATAAACTATCTAAACAAATCAACAAACACCAGCAGTACAGAACAGACTTTATTACATCTAAAAATATATATAAAGGAGATGTATACGCTCTCACAAACCTACATTGTCCTCAAATTCAAGGCACAGCTGTTCGCCAACAAAGCCGTCAAAATGATCCGCCTTAATGTGACTAATACGTCTTGTGATCGTCGAGATGAGTGATGCTTTTTGATTCCCCGCCGCTGTGATGAATGCGCGTCTTAACAACGCTTCGTTCCCATTTCTGTCACGTTATCGTCGTCTCGTGACATCTTGGTTGTCATTGGCAATAAACCCCCCCGTCTTACCTGTGACATGCAGTGGCCCCCCTCTGTCCTTCATGATTGTTTATGTGTGTTAACAGCATGAGAGGGTCCAGGACAACCAACGTTTCCTGACCGCAAAATCGGTCACGTTGCTGAAACCCAGTGAACTACATTTCATCCTGGTTTTATGTCACCTAGTACTGTAGTTTTTTAGTATTCAGTATTTAATTTTTTAGGCCTTTTAGGCCTTTTTGTATTTTGTATATTGTTGTGATACTGTTATGCTGCTGCAACCCAAGAATTTCCCCCCAGGGATCAATAAAGTATCTATCTATCTATCTATCTATCTATCTATCTATCTATCTATCTGTCTGTCTGTCTGTCTGTCTGTCTGTCTGTCTGTCTGTCTGTCTGTCTGTCTGTCTGTCTGTCTGTCTATCTGTCTGTCTGTCTGTCTGTCTGTCTGTCTGTCTGTCTATCTATCTATCTATCTATCTATCTATCTATCTATCTATCTCTCTCTATCTCTCTCTATCTCTCTCTATCTCTCTCTCTATATATATCTATCTATCTATCTATCTATCTATCTATTTAATTATCTCTGTCTGTCTGTCTGTCTATCTATCTATCTATCTATCTATCTATCTATCTATCTATCTATCTATTTAATTATCTCTGTCTGTCTGTCTGTCTGTCTGTCTGTCTGTCTGTCTGTCTATCTATCTATCTATCTATCTATCTATCTATCTATCTATCTATTTCAAAAAACAGTGAAATCAACCTTGGAGACCTCAGTGCTTTCCTTTTACCCATAATAACTCATATATTTACATTATATTGTATACTCTACCCTAAGGAACTGTGGTTGCTGATTCTTCAAAGTCACTGGTGTCCAACCAATCATGACATCAGCTGGTTTCACTGATAGACGCACCTTCAAGCAGAGAGGGAGCAACTAATCAGAGAAATCACCTTGTGTCGTTATTGGTTGGAAGGAAAGCCTGCAGACTCTCGGCCCTCCATGGCACATGGCTGCACGTCAAACTTTGAGTTGAGGGAGTTTGAGGATGATTACAAATAATAGATAATGACTGAATTACTGGGGGTGAAGGATCTTTGAACTTATAGATTCGCCTCCATTTAAATTACTTTGGGTATTTGCATTTTGCTGCCTCATACCTCCGACTGCATCCCAACAACAACAAAAAAAAACACCACAGGATCTAACTTCAGTATTCTGGCGACATGCTGATCGGTGCCGCGATGCGAACCCGCTGTGCTGTCAAGTTAAATTGGCCGCATCTATGAAGTGTGAAGAGAGAAGGGTGTAGATCGCTTTGTGGTCCTGTCCTGTGCAGTAGCCTGTGATTCAGAAGGTAAAAACAGGAAGTAGTTTGTAGACAGTAGGCGGTAGGTAATAGGTTGTGTGAGTGGAGGCTGAGACGGCGGTTACTCACCTGGTAACCTCTGCGGCCCCGTTGTGCACGAGCTTCGTTTCCTAACTCGGTCGGGGGGAACCCATACGGAAATGTAATATATGACATATATGCCCCTATATCAGCCATATATGTCATATATTTATTATTGTCTAGCCCATCCATTTGAATGGGCTAGACATATATGTCACATATATATACAATAATATGCTGTATGTGTAATTTGCATTTTATACAAATACATATATGTTATATGTATAAATAATTATATACGTGACATATATGTCACGTGTATAAATGCATTATACATACATAAACATTTGTATGGGCTAGACATATATGTCATATATGCAATTGTTCCAATTTCTAATAGGTTTCATATATAGTTTGTACATACATGTACATATACATTTCCTTATTTCATATATGGAAATGTAATATATGTACATATATTACATTTCCGTATGGGAGTCACGTGACAGCACTGCACGAGACGAGTCTGGGCTGGCCAATCGCGCTGAACAACGGAGTGAATGGGAGTCTTGGCACGGCGCCGCGAACTCCAACTCATCACCCCGGTTAACGTGCATGCATGCCTGTATGCACGAGTGCATGAGCGGAGGCTCACGCGCCGCCAAAGGTGCACACTCACTCACTGAGCCTCTCACACACAGACGCACCCAAACAGTCAAACACACACCAGCAAGCGCATACATAGACACACAGTCATGCACGCAACACACACACACACACACACACACACACACACACACACATATACGTATGCATACCACCAACCTGCCACCGTGGCTGGTTGTGTTGTAAATCATCGCTCTGTCGCTGCTCTATTAAAACAGGGAAATCTCCATGTGGGATTTATGGAGTCAATCCATATCTCTGGTCTCCGGTCCGTCCATCACGTGTGTTCCTTAAGTGCCTTATCAGTTAAATGCAGCCATGATGGACTATGTGTGCTTATTTGCAAATGGCTGTGAGACTGCAGAGTAGTATGCCTAGAATGCTATATGTACTCTATGTACTCTATGTACTCTATGTATGTACAGTAGACCTCATATATCCAAATCTATCATTTCCACACTGGCTTGATAACAGCAGAATCAACAGAGAACAGAGGTTTTCTTGTTGTTTCCTGTCAGGGTGTGTTGTTTGTTTTTGGACTCATCAGTTTTTCAATGATATTTTGCTCAGGTCTCGCTGCAGCCCAACTAGAAATCCAATAGAAAATAACTATTGGATGTGTACGCAAACATTACTTACTCCTCTGTCAGCAGCAGTTGATTGAAAAAATTAACATTTTATAATACCTTTGATTGCAGATAATTGAGGGATCATAGGTGTTTATACTCCGGGTTTGAAAGTGAATCAGTGCAGTAAAGTGGGATTCAATCCATCACACGTGATTAACAGACATCCCTCAGAAAACAGCTTGTCGTGTTAGACGCATCGATCACGAGCCATAAACGGAAACTTACGCAACTTCCCCATCCGCTGCTGCTTGCTCTTCACATGATGAGAACACAGGGTGAATCGATACCTCCATTTGCAACATGAAAATTACCTGTGGAGAGAGAGAGAGAGAGAGAGAGAGAGAGAGAGAGAGAGAGAGAGAGAGAGAGAGAGAGATGGAGAGAGGGGGAGGGAGGTGGGAGACAAACCGATAATCTCCAGACTGTTATTCCCATTGTACAAAGGGGAAATCAATCATCGGTTGGATTTCAGGGCTCTCCTCATACAACGAGCGCCTTGGAAATCACAATCATACATCACAATGGGCACACTGTTGGTAAACACACACACACACACACACACACACACACAGACAATTATTCCCTCCTTGTTTTGTTACCAAGAAACACACCAAATTGCTCGTGGTAGCTGGTGATCAGTCGGCTATTTAAGGATGCTCAAACAAAATGAGCCAGTAAGAGACAAAGAGAAGTCTTGAGGTTTCAGTCACATTTGAAAAATAATATTGAAACTGCTATTGACATGTTGTTATGTTGTTGTTGTTGTTGTTGTTGTTGTAGGATTGTTGTTATGTCTTCAATATGTAATTGTCAAATGCCTGTCCAGACTCTCACATCTTTCCTGTCAGTCTCCTCAATCTCCTCTATAACTGGAAACAGGAAGCAGAAATCCCTTCAGAAATATTGTTAAAAAACAGGAAAATCTGGTGTATTCTGCTACTAAATGGAATAACAGCTACTGCACCTTTGATTACCGATTTCTTGGGCCGGCTGTCCACGTGTGCTCAGCCTCACACCGAGAACCTTGGTGTGATCTTTGACTCCAGTTTCTTTCATTACCAAATCAAGTTCTTCCTCTCATTCCTCTCGATCTGGAGGAAGTTACACCTTCATTTCCTCCTGCTTAGATGATTGCAGCTCCCTGTAAACTGGTATCAGCCAGTGGTTCTTGTCCCGCCTGCTTCTGGTCCAGAACGCTGCACCTCACCAGCCCTATTCTGGCCTCGACCACTGGCTGCCAGTACATTTCATAACATTATTTTAACATTATTTGTTTTAAAAGCCCTGACTGGTCTAGCCCCTGCTGATACATCAGATCTCTTAAACCCCCTTTACCACCTGCAGGTCTTCCCTCAGGTCCTCCATCACGGGGCTCTTAGCTATTCGTCACTCAAGGTCTGAGCTCAAGGGTGACCATGCCTTCACCGTTGATCGTGGAACAGCCTCTCCATCAGTCCAAGCTCAATACTTTTATTTTGTAGCTTTTAAGTCCTCTTGATTCGTCTGTTTTTTTCCCCTTGTCCTGGCGGTGTTATGTTGCTGTCCTATATTTAGTGTGATTTCATATTTTAATTGGCTCAGTGCAGCACTTTGATCAACTCCAGTTGTTTTGTTTTTTTAATGTGCCTTAGAAATAAATTTGACTTGACTTAACTCATTGGTTGGGTTGCATAGAGAGGTGGTTGTTGTAAGGAGAGAAGTAAAAGAGATAAATCACCCTGCGGTTCAGCCTCTGCTGCTAAGATGTATGATCCACTACACTATAAATAATAGCTTATACGGACAGAATCACAGTTGCTGCATCTGGGTTGTGTTCGGTACATACACGGTCCTAACAACATATTAATAGTGTGGCGCTTTTCAAAGTACTGACAAAGTACTTTTGAGGTAGTTCATGAGTAAGATTTGAATCTGTATGTTGCACACACACATTATTATTATCGGCCTCCTGAGCCACTACCGAGTCCCACAGCTCCCCTTGCTTCTTGGCGTGAGGCGTAGGCGCGGCAGTCAGGAAGTGGAGATGCTATCTGGCCGTGGCCCCCCGTGCCCCCGTGATTCAGAGACGTCCGGTGTCAAGACTTTGCCTTCCGGGCCTGATGTCATCTGCAAAGCCGGTAGAGGAGATGTGGCATGCCAGCATCAGACACCTCCCTCTCATCATGCTTCACTGCCTATCTATCTTGTCTTACCTTCCCTAGGGAGAATGACCGTGTCCCTGTCTGGTCCACGCACACACACACACACATGCACACACACACACACACACACACACATGCACACACACACACACACACACACATGCACACACAAGCATGGGATTCACTGAGCTTTCTAAAGCTCTCCCTGAGAGAGAGAGCGAGAGAAGGTGTATCAGATTTGAACTCAAGTGAAAAGAAAATATTGTACAAGTGCAGGAGTGTGTGTCCGCACTGACAACATGTCTGTAGAGGGTGTTGTGTAAATCGAAAAATAAACAAATCAGGTGAACAAATTTTTTTACAGGAAATACTTTATTAAAAAAATCATTTCTACAGAGAATGACAACCTTGAAATATGGTGCGAATTACAAAACAAGCAGATAAACTAATACTATGTATGGGCTAGATTCAATAAGATAGTTGTTGTTGTGCCGTGGTACAAGACCAGATTTGATGAAAAGAACCAGAAAAATGACTAAATAAATCTCAATACTACCTTTTGTACAGCTTCTGAAAAAATATTTCATTTCAAGAGTCCAGCCTCAGAATTATATTTGCCGTTTTGAAACTGAGTTGGAAAGTGAGAGGAAAGATTGAAATGAATATAGATTTCTGACCTCGACAATACAGCTATAGAGTATACAGCAGCAGCATGTTATCCAGCAAGATGTTACAGTAATACCATCACTTGTATTATTTTAGTAAAATTAGTAAAACCTCAGCAACCAAAACCACTTGGTTATGGTGTTACAGGGTCCATTTTGTTATTGTTTCTGACCAAAAGCTCTTGAACGCCTGACATATTTACGACTTCGGATCATGGGAGTGGGCACTTACGATGAGCACTTGAAGGCAGCATGAGTTCAAGGCATGAGCATGACTATAACAACGTTTCCCTAAACTCTGACGATATTTTCCATTTTTTTCAAAGCACTAATCAGATAACACTTTCTCAATTTAAAGACTCAAACTGAAATGGGTGTCATACAAATAGCTTTACTGTCTGTTTTAAATGTGTTCATGTCGGCTCATCAGCGGGCCTCATAGCAATGAGGTGCTGATCTTTAACCAAAGTATTTCAAACACTTCTGCCAAGGGCCTAAAGAGCGATCTGGGCCCAGCTCAATGCAGTTTACTAATCATGTCTATATTTATTAGAATCCTTTAGACCTTTGGCAGGAAATACCGTTTGTGACTTATATCAATGAATTTACACAGAAATACATACCTAAAAAGATTAACCTGGCAATACTTCAGCAACAAAAGAACACAAAAGCCAACTTTAGCATGAGTAAATATCCCATCTCCTTTTGTTTTGGCTGTAAATATCCATTCACCAAAAGGTAGAACACATTTTTCACAATTCCTACTCCCAAAAAGCAAGCGGATAGATTATTTTCATCATTCATCTACTCTTAACAACTCTAACCACTTCTGACAACGTTTTCAGTGACTGGGGAGTCAGACAGGCGTTCATGACTCTGGAGAGCCTTGAAGTGACAATGAACAGAAAAATGACTTTTTCACCTTGCTAGCTTATTCTCATTTTCATAACATATTTAACAATAAATGTCAATAATAATAATAATAATAATGATGATGAATATCTGGCTGAAATAATCATGCAAACAATTAACTATGTAATTTATTATTGATAAGATATTGTTAAGCAACCAGAATATATCGGTCATCAGTCAAACAAAGCATCGGTGCATCAAAACAGAATCCAACTAAATGTTCTGAGGCCGCAAGTGAATAAAAAAAGCTCTGAGTCACATATTGACCAACGAACAGACGCAACGCTGTTTAGCGATCCAAGCAGCAGAGTTACGTTTGGTAATGGATTTCAAGGCATCCATGCCACTAACGGTATCCATGGCAACAGCATCAACATTTCAGCATGGTCAACTACATGCAATGTCTCTTTTTGGTAATATATTTTGTGATAATAACCCCAGAATTTCCCCCCAGGGATCAATAAAGTATCTATCTATCTATCTATCTATCTATCTATCTATCTATCTATCTATCTATCTATCTATCTATCTATCTATCTATCTGTCTCTGTCTGTGTATCTTAATTTGCAGTTCATTGCGGTTTTGATTTCTCGTCCCTGTTTCTCATACTTTCATCCTCTCCGCTACACAAACACAAATGTCTGACTGACGGTGTTTGCAGAACAGGCCCAGTGGTACTGACATTCAGCCTTCCTGTGACCTGCCTTGTATTTGGTGTTTATCAAGGCAAGTTTGAAGATATCCACTTCCTGCTGTGCTTGGAAAGATGGTATGAGGAAATGTCTCACAGAGGCTGGGAGCGATAAGATGACACGAAGGCTGGCGATAACTGATGAGAATAAAGACAGTATGTAGTGTGACAGTGAATAATTGCACACAAAGAGACGCCAGAGCCTTGAAAAGATGACCCTGTTACTTCCATCTGTCATGGACGATGAGAGAGATCATGTTATGATTTTTTTTCTGTAAGGGCATTTTGTGTTTGTTTGGATCCAGATCATATTGACTGATGATGGAGATCCTGATTCTAGACTGCAATTATGTTTGTTTATTTTCACTTTCATGCTTTGTTTACATCGTGTGATGTCATTTTTTTGTTCTGCAAGGCAAAGACAAAACCGTTAAAAGTGCTTTATGAATAAAATTGACTTGACCTTCAGAATGGCTTTTTAAAATGACTTATAATACAATATGTTTATATATATGATACTTTATTGGCTGCGGCAAAGCATTACAAATCATTGCTACTGTTATTCAGTCATGTCATCTCTATGTAACCATGAGATTACCAGACCAGTTCAATCCTTCAGACCAGTTCAGTCTCTCCTGTTGCTTGAATGGTATTCATCGCTCTTTCTCAATATGACTAGGGGCTAGTCATCGATTTCACCCAGGGACATTGAGATGGACAAACTGCAAAATGATAAGAAAAACAAAACCAAACAAAATAGTACAGAATTTGTTAGCTAGGTGTTAGCCAGTGATTGCCAGATTGTGAAGAGCGCATCCAATGTGCTGCACTGTCTGTGACATGACTCATGACATCAGAGATACTGTAACTGTACGTCTTTTCTGCGGCAAGAAATGAACTACCCATTTTTGCGCAGTACTTATTCCATCCCCTTTCATCCCGATTAAGCAGCTTCACCAGAGGTTTCACATTGGTCTGACTTCAAATGTCAAACAAGGTAAAGTCCCCTTTGGAAAAGAGAGGAACTTCCCTGACAATGACAGTACAAGTACAGAAGGCTTCCCAAAACTGAGTTGAATGTCAGAATGAATAGAAAATCCTATCAGTTCATCAATCCCGCATCCTTTGAATTGCATCAAGCAGGCCTTGTCAAAACAATAATCCTTTTATGTGTGTTTTCCTCATTGCGGTGCCATATGCTGCTCGCCTTGTTTCCTGCTAATGAATGCATTGTTCACTTTCATGTTTTCACTCGTTTCACGCAAACAGGAAAACGTGTAGTGAAAAGAAGTGAGCCTGAGAGGTTGGGATGTGCCGCAGACCCAGTATTTTCTCGCATTTATCAGCATATTGATACAGATTTTCTCACACGTTGTCATGCGCTGCTTGTAATAAATGATTCAACTATTTGTACTGATCCAGTTTTTGCTTAAATTTTCACATTTTGTTGCCCACTCATCTAAAAGCATTTTTTACGCATTAAACGTATTAACTTATTAAACTCATTTTTACGCCCTAATCCATTGGCACATTGGCACGGAGGACATTGTGAGAGCCGAAACAAATCACATTTACAATCTCATATAATTCATCTGAATTCACAGCATGCCAGGTAGCGGCTTAAGAGATGTTTAGAGCAACACACTGATATTTGAAGTACAAATGTGCTTGCTTGCAGTTATGCCTCAATTTATAGTGTCATATTCAGCCAAACTCCCACTTCTGCTGTCGCACTTAGACCATCTGAAGACTTTTAAAGCCTTAAATGCAGAGGGATGGGAGAGTTGATCATGTTTATTAAGTCTTGCTTGGCTACATGTGCAGAATCATATTCTTCGGCAGCCCACGGGGATGGTGCGGCGTGAAGCTGACTAGATGTGAAATGTGGGCACAAGCTGTGGGCGAGATCCACTTCCTCTGTCTCCATGGAGATGACAGGGGAGACAGGAAGGCCTTCTGCACATTAGCCCGTTACTAATTCAAGACGGCAGCCACAGTCAGAAGAGCTGGCATCTAATGATAATGTGTCTGAGGAGGTCACTGCTGGTGATAACAGAGCAAAGCATCTGTTTTGTAGTAACTTTATAACATACCGTGGATCGTTTTCTGCTCGGTATAACTTTCTCCACTTGCCATCTGTCCATATCTGTGAGACACAGCTTTTAGCAATGAGGTACAACCTGACAAAAACGGGCCATCTGATTATAATGCAACGTTGATTTGCCATCTCAAAGCAGGCCTTTGTGGCAAGTGTATTTTATTAAAGTTGCCCTACTTTGCCCGTAAACCCTACTTCCTTTTGCTTATATAGCGCAAACAACACCAACCTAATGCAACGGCAATGGAAGCAAATGGATTAGCAGGATGTAATCTACATAATTTACACGTTTGAAAGGCTCAGAGTTTGTCAAGTTTGTAAATATACGGTGGGTGGCCTCTAGAATAGCGACTACTTCAGGAAAGTGCGAGATGGAGTGCATCGCCACACGAGAGCAGCTGTGTGACTCGGAGGCAAGTGTACCACTCAGAGTTAAGACGCCCCCCGCGGAGAGCCCGGGTCATCATGGACCTGTGTTCAACGATAGGCTGTCTACTTTCATAAATGGGCTTTTCCACTTTTCCGCTCGTGCGCTGCCAGCTGTCTTTCCCCGAGCGCTACTCGTCTTCGTTTGTCTCCCCGACATCAGAAGGCCTTACAGTTTCCCTCAATAAGACAAGATCAGTCAGTGTATGATTTGCTTTGATCTCTTTGTGATTCCAGCTGGGAATAAAGCTCGGCCTTCCAACCGCCTATCACTATGTCAGTGTAGTGTATGTTTATGTGATTGATCTGAATAGCTGTGATTGGCTGAGCTCCATTTAGCCCCTCTTCCAGCAGCCTGTCAATAAGTCAAGAGTGGAAAGATAATGGTTTGACTGTTCTCATCCAAAGAGACCCACCATGGGGGGAATTGCAGAATGGGAAAAAAAAGCTCCCTGAGTGACACGTCTTTTATAAATCCCAAATCCAAAAAAGCGCTTTAACATGAGTCATCAGAGTGCGTGACAGGCTCAGTCAATTCTGAGCCAACATCACTCACCTCTAACTGGTGAAGCCTTGTTTTGTGTGATGCCGCTCTTCTCTGATCAGACGCAAAAAACGGGATGAGAGGGAGAGAGGACAGGAAATGAGAGGAATGGAACGAAGGAATGAAGGGAAGGAGAGGAGAAAAAAAGAAGAGGGCAGCGGATTTCTTTTTGTGAATGTCCATTTTCTTCTATTAATCCAATCGACTCCAGGACGAAGGAGCCCGGCGCTCAGTCCCCGACAGCTAATCAACTTCTCATTCATATCACATGTCAAATCAAGGCGGAGGCTCTCTTCTCCCCATCCATTTAATCATTTCTTATAGTGGTATTTGTCTTATTTTAGGGCAACTGTGCCTCGCCGGCTTTATATCGTTGGATAAATTAAAAAAAGATTATAATAGCCGACTCATAATTGATGTTTGTAATCTAGTTTTCCTCTATTTGAACAGCTAAAGATAGAAGTTAGATATTGTTCCAGTGGGAGACATTGTTTTTTTTTTGGGAGGATCCGTCTCATATCCCTGGAGGCGAAGCCGGAAAGCGCATCGGTTTATTAAGCGCAAAGTCTCCCTGTCGACACCATTAATCAAAAGGTCTCAGAAAGCAGAGCCATGCACTGTTGCAGTTAATATTGCAACGTCAAACTTTTTTTTTCCACTTCTCAGTCTGGCGTCTCCTCACAGCCTAGACGAGATGCTGAATCTAATCTTGTTTTAAAAGAAAAATCCCAAACATGTTGAGTGAGGGAGGGAGGACGCTTGCACAAAACAGCCAGTGTAGAGTGAATGTGATAATCTGACGGAGCCTCGCACATGTTGGAAACCTTGACTATTCCCTGGTGCGCACCGCAAAGTCCACTGTCATCTGAATTTCACTAACTGGAGGACTGGCCTTTGCTGCAAAATCCAATAGTGAGATCCGGAATCCAAAGATTGATCTAGACTTCACAGGTGTGCTCCTACATGTTTATGAGCAACAGCAGCAGATACGAGAGAGAGAGAGACAGAGACAGAGAAGGTGTCCCTGTAGGATAGCCTTTCTGTTCCCTCTTCCTTTGTCTTTCTCTCTAATTTTTGTGCTCTCTCTCTCTCTCTCTTCACAGAGAGGAGGCCACACAGCGACATTTTTATCAGTATTGTGCTGACTCGACTGAACTCTCCCTCTGAGAGGCTGATGAGGAGGAATGGCCTCGCGGAGGAACCGACCGGGTGCATCCATAGCTGTCATCATCATCTGAATGCGAGACTGCTGAGTCCGCAGCCCCCCGGACCCCCTACGTGGATGGGAAATGACCTGTCTGCGTCCGCCTGACACCCTCTCCGTCTGCACCAAAAAACCACTCACCCCTCTACGCAACACATCCCCACGTACAAACCTGTCAGCACGGGTCGATGGGCTCTTTTTCCTTCTGCGGACTGACACAGGTCTTGCCTTGAAACCTGCATCTTCATGTCTCACCCATGTCCTGTGACAGAACCCGTGCTCCTCCAGCTCGGGGGGCGGCGGTGAAGGCAATGAGTCAGAGAAGCAACAGGCGTAACTCCTTCAACCCCGGATGGCTTGGCGGGTTAGAAGATCACCCGCCTGATCTGAGGGTCCACGTTCCCCCGTCTTCAAGTGGGATCTGGACGTTTCACCTGATTGCTGCTGGTAACTTGAAGACTTGACTAATATGCTTTTCACACTACACTTAACCCCGGGCTAACGTCATTCTTAACCCTGGGTTAAGGACGCATTTAACCCCGGGCTAATCAGTGTTTCACACTTGCATTTTGGAAAGAGGGTTAACACCGCTTTTAACCCTGGGTTAACAAACCCTGCTACGAAGCAGGGTTAGCACCGCTTTTGTGGTGCTATCCCCGAAATGCGGTGCTAAGAACAATAGTGTGAAACGTTGTGGGGTTAGAATGTAACAGGGGTTAGAATGTAACAGGGGTTAGAATGTAACAGGGGTTAGAATGTAATGGGGGTTAGAATGTAACAGGGGTTAGTATGTAACAGGGGTTAGAATGTAATGGGGGTTAGAATGTAAGAGGGTTAGAATGTAACAGTGTTAGAATGTAACAGGTTAGAAAAGAAAACTAGTGTGAAACGTGAGATAAGTTAACCCAGGGCTATTATAACAGGGTTAAAGTTAACCCTGGGCTAATATATTCAAGTGTGAAAAGCCTATAACTAGACTTGATTTCTAGAAGATGAGGGTTAGTAAGTTAATACGTTGTGCGAGACCAGAAAGCGCTTGTGGTGCTATACAGCTCAATAGAAACACTGCTGGCGGTGCATCAGGGTTTGTTTCTCTCAATGGCTACTCATGCAAAAAAAAACATCTAAACTCTCATGGTACTGTACGGTGCTTCCACCAAAGGCATATCCAAACACTTTGCACACTTCAAATACTTTGCTTTTGCTGTTGCTGTTGACATAGTTGTCTCCAGACTTTTTGATCCATAGTTTCTTTCGGGAACCCAGTTGGCCCGAGCCCATGGAAGCCTCAACTTCCATCTGCTGTGGATTGCCAAGCTGGCTGGGACCTCAGAGTGGTGAGGATGCAGGAGGTGGATATGGGCAGGTGGTTTGGTTGCCCACCTTCATGTGTGCATGTGCATGAAAGAGAGATTTTGTGTGTGTGTGTGTGTGTGTGTGTGTTTTTCTGTTTTCTGTATCTGTGTCTGTGCCTGTGTGTTTGGATGACGATAAAACAGCTTACTCTGTGAAAAATGAAGAACATTGAACTAAAGTCTACACTCTTGGGAAGGTTAAACTAGTTCAGACATCCAGGAAAGAGCTCATGATAAGATTGCGTTGACTTAGTTGCATGGCCTATTTAGCATAAACATATTATTCACACAAATGGAAACTCAAACTATCTCAACTGCAGAGGAAAAAGGCTCACAGATTAAAACACAATCCAGCGACGCCTCGCCTCAAAACATTAGTTAATGAATCTTCCACGTCGGCCCCGCAAACACACACATCTGTATTAAAAGCAGAGAAAATAAAAATCTATTTGATTTGTAAATCCTTTGATTGCAGTTTGTGTGCCACATCCATATTTATGGGGAGCTGTCAGCATTCCTTCCCTTCAGCATTTTGCGCAGCACTGTAAATCGAATCCTGTCATGGTTGAGCCCTTTGACAGAATGCTAAGTAAGTGAAAGGATCTAAATTTCATTGAACTGTGTCTCATGTTCAAAATATGAATGATATGAGCGAGTGCTACATTCGGCACCTGACATTTTAAGGACAGGTGGAAGTGCATTTCAGTTCCAATACGGGCAACCCTTCCCTCTGCAATCACAGTACAAGGTATTTGCCAGGTAAATACAAGCTTAGTCTAGTAAATTACCAAGTAATTACAGCTGTAATTAAACACCGCAGCTGAAATACTTAAAAACACATCTGGTCTTCTCATCCGTTCAAGTAACTACACTGCCTCGGTTTTCTGAGTTTTCTGAGTTTTCTGAGTCCATGTTCTGCAAAGGAACTAAGTAGAACGTTCTAAATGTAAAGCTGAAAACAGACAAGAGGAAGAGGAAGGAACACTACTGCCTAGTCTACTGCCTGACCAGGTTCTTACCAGATCCTTCCCCAAAGCAATGATGACAAATGTTCTGTTCATGTTCATGTCATGTCAGTTATCAGTGTATAAAGCACAAGCATTAGTATGGTATTTCCATGCCCCCGCCACACACACACACACACACACACATACAAACAAATACAAATACAAATGGAGCTCAGCGTCAGTTCAATCAGGAAGGCTACCTCCTCCTCCTTCATTCATAATTCTGTCAGCTGGAGCCAGACATGCCCCCAGCTCTGCAACGTCCAATCACTGAAGCCCACGCTCTTTTCTCCTCCCCTTCCGTCCTCTCCAGAAGCCAATCACCATTTCCCTCTATTTGTACCCCCTCAGCTGCACCAGACTGAACCCCACCCCCCCCCACCACCACCAGCATCACGGCTCCATCAGATATCCAGAAGGGTCAGATCTTCTTCGCCTACCTGTCCCCAGGGAGCTTCACCCTAGCACTGGATACCTCTTGGAGTCCAAACCTATGCCCCTGCACATTTTCTCATGTTGTTAATAAATAAATAATAATAATAAATGTTGTTGTTTATTGTTTATTGTATAGTGATGTGTGCCTCTCTCTTTGTTCTGTACTGCTGCATAACTGCAATTTCCCCTCAGGGACAATAAAGAGCCAACTGATCTAATCTAATCTAAATTATTTTAATCGCATAGCCTCTCGTGATTGAACCGTGAATACCACATTTGGCAAAGCATAAATCAAAAAATTCTATACAAACCTTTTTCCCCTCACGAATTTAGCCAATATTATTCAGGGTTGTTGTTTTGTTTCTTAGAAGGCTCATAACCTCACGGAGCTCCGTAAGGGATGTGGGGCAGAAAAACAATCGTAATGATTTTGCTCTGTAATAGTTAGACGTAGAGAAGAGGCTGAAAATAAGTTGATCTGCCTCTCTGAGCTGGGGGGCTTCTGCAGCACGTGTAAAGTACTATGAGAAATAGCTAACTAATGATACTACTCAAACTGTGGGGCTGGTAGGTTCAGTAGGTTCAGCTGCTGGGGCAATGTGGGCTGCTCAAATGAAGCCAGAAACACAGATGCTATGTGGATAAATTGTCAGCTTGTATTAACAACAGAATGGTACCACCATAAAACATGGTAATACACAGTTCGGTGCAAACAAATGGACTATCACATTCTCTTCATGATTAGGCCTAAATTGTATTTGGGTGCATTCCCTCTAAATCCACCAGAGTATAACACAAAACCTGGGGTTCAAGATATTCTACATCACAATAAATCATAGAAGCTTCAATCAAATACAATCAGTTGTTAACCACAGTCTCAAATGTGACAATAACAGTCCACGAGCTGTTCGGAAGCATCAAGCTGTGTCCTTGTGATCTTTGTTATTGATAATCAAGAAATGCCTTTTTATCCAGTCGTAATTTATCCACTTTCCATGCTGCGATGCTATCTAGAGTTCAGAGTCACGTGTTATGAATTGTTCTTTGTCTGATTCCTACATTTTTTTAATGAAATGATTCAATTTGTATTGTTATAATTAGCAATTAATTAAATTATATTTTAATGACAGTGGGTCATGGTTTAAGAGAGACACAGAGCTTTGACTGGGAAGGGGAAAATAATAGTTCCTTAACTTGTGTTGTTATTACTGTAGTTATTTATTCGGGCTTTGTTACACAAAGTATTTTGATAACTTAGCTTGCATTGGTGAGGAAAACCTTTACTCTGGCTTCCCCAGGTGGAGTCTGCTGTTCTGAATCGCTTCTCTGACTAGCCGTCAGCCGGCTAGCTCTAGCATGCTTTGTTACCTTGTCTTTATCTGTGCAAACAAGTGTTCGCTCAGTTGCTTCCCCCCCTATAATTTCTCAAACGATTCAGAAAATAAAGATAATCCAGTTAATCAGGGGTGTATTCAGCCTGGTTGTAGCGCTGCTCTCTCCCACTGAATAAATTGCGCACTACAAGTAGCGGCTTAGGAGCACTTCACTGTCAGTGCAGCTCCAAAAGAGGTGGTTTGCAAACTGTACAAAAACAAAACCAGTAGATCAGTCGAGGATGTTAAACATCTGTCTGGGGTGAAGTGGAGTTCACATCATCCAGTGATTCATAATGAAGAACGATATACTGTAGATAAGGAACTAAATGACCCACTAGTCTCTGAAAGTGAAGGACGAAGCACGGTGGCCTGTGAAATGTCTACTGATGAGGGCTATCTACCACAGACCAGTCCAACCTCTCATTACATTTCTGCTTTAGGTGGAAAAAAAACATGTATGACAGTAAAATCAGAAATGATAGAAAGATATTCTTCTTCATTCTGGATACACTACATGGTGTCCCATTAAATTTGGTCATGTTGAAGTTCTTGGACAGCCTTGGATTGTTCCCTTTGAGACTGACCGAAATGCCCCCACAGTATGAGGTGCTTATGGAGCAGAGCACTATTTGAACTGAACCGATGCCAGTACCTGATAGAATTTGATTTCTAAGAAAAGAAGGAATCGCTGCTGCTGGAGGAAAAACATGGGACGCCTGTGGGAGCGAGCTGGAACTGCAGTTGCGAGGGCTCTCTTTGGAGTAGAGACGTCAATCACGGAGGTAGTTGCGGCATTTGTAAGTGCCACTGTGGAAGGGAGCCCCGGGGTGACAGCGGTCACTGCAGATTGGCTTTGCAGGGCTTGGATGTGTGAGTTCATGGAGATGACTGATGACTGGATATTAGAGTAGAGTCATTGTCAGCAGTAGGTTGAATCCTTGCTTGGGTGGGAGACAGAGCGGTCGGGGCGGCGGCTTCAGCGGCAATGGTATCAACAGGACCAGCAGACAAATAATGTTCACTTTTGGTTGTAGCTTTTCTGAAAGTTGCTGAAAAGGAGCGTGACTCCTAATGGAGCTTGTATGTTACAGCAGTATAGTGCATTTAATATCTAATGCACTGGTAAGTTGTTGATTGATGGGGACGGCTTATTGCTAATTTACCTGACCTGACCTGAATCCACCCAAATTGCGGGACCCGAGCATCACCAGCTACAGTAGGGGGTTTAAATGGACGTGTTGTGCAATGATTGGTGTGAGTCAGAGTCGGCTGGCTGTTGCTGCTGTGAGTGCATGACTACTGTGTCCTGCCTGAACCTGCGCTATGCTCCATATAGCCAATATCCAACACTAAGCTAACTTGAATCCAGTCATATACACACATACTCAGATCACCGCTAAATGGAACAAGTCCATGCCCGTTCTCTGGGGGTTGTCAAGGAGCATTCTGGGAAATGCAGGAAATCCCTCACTGAGTAGATGAGGCAGGTTGAGGGAAAGTGGGTACAATAAAAAGGTAAATGACAAACCTTTATCACAAAGTAACTCCCGACTGATGATATATGACACTGTAAGAGTATCTGAGGGTGGAATCCCTTGCATTAACATTATCACATCCAGATACGTCCATTAATTTATCAAAGTCACGCCAAGCTATGAACACACTGTACCAATAATATTTGTTTCTTACAATGCAACACCTCATTGGCTTTCTGCATTCCAGGCACGCTCTCCAGCTGTATCTGCTTAGAGACGTGAAGTAATATAGTGCTGTGAGTCCACTGATGTATTGGATCTACAGCAGAGAACTGTGAGGTTAAGGATTTGGTTCAGATACATGTAGTTACTTGCGCTTATATGGGCCACCACTTTATCTCCCACTAATTGTCACACATATAGCTGAGAGCCATTTATGCTCATTAGGCACGAAGAGGCGGCGTTCACAAACTAGGAGCAAACCAAAAGACTATTGTCGATTTCCCCAAACCCCAAATTTCCAGGACTTTATTTCCATACAATGCATCACTTTACAATTCAAATAAATAATTCTGAGTTTTGATAGAGTATTAAAGAATAATTGCAGGGCTGTAAATGAGCTGTAAATTATATTGATCTCTGACTTGCCCGTTAATCCTTATCAATCCCTTCAATTACACAGCAAATCCCTTCATAACTGACTGAAACAAGCTCTGTGTCTTCACGTGCAATAAATTATTTGAGCTCGGAGAAGACAAGGCGGAAGTTTTATGCACTCAGATGTTTTTCACTGAAGTCAGATCATTAAAAAGGAGATGTGCACTCGCTGTTCTCCGTGGGCTACACAGACAAGAGCAATTACTCACAAACCAAAGCTAATTACACTTTAACAATATAGGACCTTTTTGTCAGAAAGTTATGGCGAGGTCAGGTGATTCAGAAGTAATCACACATTATGAAAAAACTATGTGGATAGCTATGCACTGTTGAGGGGAACATGTTGGGGATATGGTAACAATAGAAATCGTTGCATTATATAATCATGATTTCTTGTGATATGTCACACAGGTCATCAGGCCATCACTTAAAGGGTGATTCCGGTATTTTTAAACCTGGGCCCTATTTATACATAAAAGACCAGAAACAGAAGTCTCGCTCAAGGAGAAGTCTCGCTCTGAAATCTGAAAGATGAGGTGAGTTGTTGCAGGAAGAGGTTAAACAAAGGTTTCTGGTTAAACAAAAGGTCTATCTCTGTAGGATCCTTTCCATAATGTTGTCAGACACTTCCAATAACAATCTGAGCCTGTCAGTGGCAAAAACATGCACTTTTAGTGGACGTATTTTGATCGCGCGCAGTTGCCCCAAAGGATTACGTTAAAGCCATAGCAGCCCGTTTTGCGACTGCCGGCTGAGGCGATCTACCGGAGCAATTCCAAAACTTTTTGTACCTATTTTGCAGTATAAATGATGAATTTGTACAAATAGAGCCCAGGTTTAAAAATACCGGAATTCCCCTTTAACTGTTGACCCACAACCTCATACCCACATCACTTTATGTTCAAGGCACATGCACTTTTATACCTGTACATCTATATAGATGCATCTCTAAGATTATTTACAACTGTTATCAATCCTGCTGCTTTCTATTTCTATTTTAGCTTGTCCACCCTTTATTGTCTAATTGTTATTTTGTTGTGTTTTCTATATAGATGTGTGATTTAATGTATACCGACCCAGTTGAAACGTGCCTCGTCCCAAACATTTCATTGCCCAGTATGACTGTAAGTGACACTGTACATATGAAAATAAAAGACTTGAACTTGAACAAGCCTTTTCCACACCAGACGCTCTTGTTTGCAGTCTCAAGCAAGGGGAAAGTGTTTCCATGGGGGGACAAAATGACAAACCTTTGAGTCACCAAGTGTGCATCTTAACACGTTTTTCTGTTTTCATTTTCTACTACATTTATCATCAATGCATTTTTCCCTGGGCACCATTTCATTTTTTTTTTTACAATGTTGCTATGAAGTAATTTGTAGCAGCAGCAGATACAGAGAGCAGGCCCTAGCCTTGGTTTCCTCCAGTGAGAGAGATAAAGGCTTTGTCATTGTTTATGTCTTACATTCCCACAGAATGCCACGGTGCATCCACCGTTACATCGTCAAGGAACTATGAACCTAGCCCCCCCCCCCTGACAAAACGTATAGTCATTGGACCAGGCTTCACAGTTTGGCTACAGAAGCATCACCTAAGATGCATGTAAAAAATAAAATAAAAATCATGACAGCCTGGCCTGGAATAACTCAGTGCAGCAGCATAGCCAGCGAGTCCTCATCCATTTCCATTATGGTACTGTGCGCACTGCGTGTTGTTGGCGTTGTTTGGATCCAGCTGCAGGGTAATTAATGGTGCTGCCAGACAGGAACAGATGAAGGCCGGCCAGATGAATAAAGGTGAGGGATTGGCTCTGTGACACTGAGAGATCGAACTGGCTTACACGGCCATCAGCCCACAGATATTGATATATTTCACCCGGGCACAATTGACGTGAGATGCTTCGCTGAGAGCTGGACCCAAGGGAGGAACACAACCCGAGTATGTCACTGTGACTTTACGGACAACAATAGATCTTTCGAGCTTAACTCTACCTACCTATCTGGACCTGGCACATCGGATACAGATTTTCAGTGGCTTTTACCATATTTTTACTCAAATTCAGCTAGCTCTAAAGCAATTACAATTGTTTTTTCTTTATTCTAATGAATGAGAAAGGGATGACTTTAAACTTTGGCTAGATAAGAAACCAACATTGATTTTCCATTGCATAGCGTTATTTCAAAAACAAAAAAACTAATTTAGCTGTCCCTATTTGAAGTGTGCTTTAGATGATTGGTCTAACACATGTTCCTCACACACATCTGAGGAACAACTCGTGAACATAATTTATTAATTCTGAACTTATCTTCATTGTGAATATGATTCACCGCAATGATTCATACCCAAGGGATTGGGGAAGTTGTTTGTTCTGAAAGTCAGTACCGCTTGAGGCCAGCATGCCATCGACAATTGCTTGAAATTGAACACAGAGTTGCTCTTGATGAATGAGAATCATATAGAACCAATAACTCAGGAGTCTTGTTCATTGTTCACCAAAAAGTCTGCCCACACTGACCAGCCTATCAGGCAACTGAACAATAGGAAGGACATGAAATGAATTGAAAGAGTTTCAACTGAACAAGTTAGAAAAGGTTTAAATGAAAACCAGTGTGAATGTCTCCAGCTGTGACAAGTGCCTCCAATTAATCCAATTATTCTGTTATTGTTGTCATTTCACAAAACAATACATATTTTTCATTGCATATTGGACAACCCTTGATTTTTCTTTTTTAATCAAACACAGATGTAAAATACCAATATTTCCCCCAAAATTGATATATGGAGTTATGGAAAAGAACTTCAAGCACTCACTGTTCAGAAATGAACAATATTAAATATTGAATGCTGACTATTAAGCAGTAGCCCATTTTGTCACACTTGCTTTCCTCTTCCAGTTCATTTCATCTGCCTGGGTGTTTGGAGTGAGAAGCTAGAGAAAGATAATGAGAGTGAACGAGGCAGTACGAGTATGTTGGAGAAAGACAAAAAAGTGAGAGGAAGAGCGAGGAGGAGAAAGAGAGTGAGCATGTGTTTTCAGGGGTGGCGTTTCAGTGAAAAGAACAGGTCAGCCATGACAGATGCAGAACATAACAGGAAAAGTTCTTTTTCAGATACGCCGCACAACAACTTATTTTTCTGACTGTGAACACACTCTCCTCTCTCCTGTAAACATGTGGGAGGGAGTAGCAGGGGTGGTGAGAGCTGTGATGGTGGGAGGCAGCAGTGGAGAAGGAGAGATGAGGAGCAGATGGCCTCGAATTGTCAGGGTTTATTTCAGGAGAGTTCAGCCTTTACGGCTCATATACTGACTTAATTATGAGACAGAGGGGAGAATGAACCCCTGGAAGAAGGATTTAAAGACGGAGGGAAATCTTCATTAAGCCCAAAAGAATCCAGGAGCGCTGATGAAAATGACTTTGCTATCAGGATCAGTAAAGACCGCAGGAGGAGTTTTATTATTATCATCATTACGGATAGTAGTAGTAGAAGTAGTAGTAGTAGTAGTACTAACAATTGTTGTTGTAGTAGTAGTAGTAGTAGTAGTAGTAGTAGTGGTAGTACTAGTAGTAGTAGTAATAATAGTAGTAGTAATAGTAGTAGTAATATCAGTAGTAATAGTAGTAGTAATATCAGTAGTAGTAGTAGTAATAATAGTAATAGTAATAGTCGTAGTAATATCAGTAGTAGTAGTAGCAGTAGTAGTAATAATAGTAGTAGTAATAGTCGTAGTAATATCAGTAGTAGTAGTAGCAGTAGCAATTAGTAGTGGAAGTACAGCTCAGTCGGTAGAGCGTGAGACTCTCAGTCTCAGGGTCGTGGGTTCGAGCCCCACTTAGTGTCAAGTACCTTTGGATAAAAGCGTCTGCTAAATGACTGTAAAGTAATAGTAGTGGATGCATGAGTTGTTGACTGTGGCCCTGTCATCCTGTGTTTGTCTTCCTCCTTTTAGCCTAGTTGTTATTTTCCTCATTTTATCCAGTTCTTCTCTGTTCTAGTGCCTTGGGTACCATGAAAGGCGCTCTTAAATTAAAGTTATTATTATTAGTAATAGTAGTAGTTGTAGCAGTAGTACTAGTAGTAGTAGTAGTGTAGTAGTAGTATTAGTAATAGTCGTGAAGATCTAAAGATTTACAGTTTCTCATCACACCACACAACAAATGACATTAGCATATGCGTATTAAATGTCTCATTGGTTGAAATCCATATTTTGTATTTTGACTGTTTACATTGGAGACTTGGGCTGAACAATCCGTTGCTCTTTAGATTTCCAAAACCGTGCTACACTCTGCTGGAGAGCGTTGTAAAGAGGCCACAATTAGAGTGATGCAGGCACTCCAATTTTCTCAGTTTGAAGGCCTGACAGCTGGATTCTGTTCTAGCTGCAGGCAAAAGGCTTTCAATTAAGACAAGAATATAAATAGTAAGAACAGAGTATTGTTAAAAATGCATTAGACAAAAAGACAAAAAAAAACCACAAAGCTTATTTTGGATTGTTTTTCTCTGATGGAAGCAAAACTGTTAATTCCAGCAAACGTTCATTTTTATTTTTATCAGTTTAGTTTCATTGAACTCACACAGTCATAGTCACCACCACATGCATCTGCACCTCCTCAGAGTCCAGACTATTCGCTGCCACGTGTCCATAAAAGATAGAGCATCTGAGAAATGTTACCATGATTCTTCCTGATATTTTCAGTCATGTTATGCATCCTTGATTTCCACCTTGTTTTTTGTTGTCCTTTAGAGTCCATCATCAATTTCAGGTGTGTAGTTGCTCGTCATGTTGATTTGTTTGTTTGTGGGTTTCTTTTTTGTTTGTTGGTTTCTTTTATTTGTTTTGAGGTGGTAAGATGTTTTTATTAGGCTCTTGGGTTTCCATCTCACCTTTTCTTTTCACCGTGCACAAATGTCTCTTCTGTGTTTTTATTGTAATTTGTGTTTTTTATCACTTCACTTGTAAGATTTGTCATTGTGCAAAAAAAAAAAAAACTACACTAAAAATATAGGAAGGAGGAGGAACTTCAACACTGGTTGTCTGTAGGCCTACACACTATCATCATCATCATCATCATCTAAATTAATCTAAACCCCATGAATTATATTGACAGTGAGCATGGGAAAAATCAATTGGTTGTTGTTGGTGACGTTGTTATTGAGACAATGTGACAGAATAGATTTTTCCACCTCCAGAAGTTTCCTCCAATTTACATGGTATTATTTTTTTCATTATTTTTAAGCTCACATAATTTTGGCAAACCTTTCTCAGTTTGCCACACATCTCTGCCAGATGATGTGCGGCAAACAAGTCAATGTCAACAGCAGCTAAGGGGATAAGAGATGAGCTGGAAGCCTCTTGACAGAAACAAAACCAAGGGCACATCGATGACATCAAACATTGCAGAAGTACAGACTTCTTGAGAAATCCTTGAGAGAGAATTGAAACTCCAGAAGGATGAACAAAGACAGATTTTGCACAAACATACATCTGAAATTAATCAGACACATTTATTTCCGGATTTCAAACATGTCTGATGTTGTTGTGCATCCATTTACTCTGGTCTTGTTTCGCTTTCACACAGGATTGTTTGTATCACGTTAACAGGTAGTGACGAACTTACAGAGAAACCCGAGCTCACAGAGATAAGCATATCAGTAAGATAAAAATGTAATGCACCGTAAAGCTGTGTCTGTAATTCCCACAATAGCATTAAATTGAAAAGTATAATTAATTGTGCCAAACACAATAGCAAGATTCAAATTCAGTCATTGTCTTTAACTGGCTCACATTCACACCTGAGTCTCCTCCCGATTCAAACCCAGGACGTCCCTACTGTGAGGCACCAGTGTTAACCACTGAGCCACTAGGATTAAAATCAATACGTGAAATGAAGCACCAGCAGGCATCAGCTGCAAAAAGGTCATCGCTAAGCTGAACTGAAGTTGATTCTGTGCTGTTGTATGAGGGGAAACCAAAGAGAAATTAAAGCGTTCATTTCCAGAATGTTATATATCCTTTTAAGACAATCATCGCTGTAAGTTCATCAATCAATATCCCCAAATATAGAGGATACAATCTGTAAGAGTAAGCATTTTCCTGACTAAGGACTTAATTTACTAACGATTTTTGCCATGGTTTATTTTAAATTAGTTCTATTAAGCATTTCTAAGAGTAAGAGGCCCTTTTTTTAAATAGTGGATATCTGTTTTTGTTGTTGTTCAAATACCATCCATCCATCCATCCATCCATTTTCTGACTGCTTATCTGGGGCAGGGTTGCGGTGGCAACAGATGTCACGTCCTTTTCCCCAGCAACTTCCTCCATCTCCTTCTTGGGGATCCCCAGGTGACTCCAGCTGGGAGATGTAGCCCCTCCGGCGTGTCCTGACCTTATTTAAATACACGTGCTATAAAACATAACCAGAGGGCAATATAAGTCAGCATAAGCATATTATACATCACTTCAGGTAAGAGTGGAGTACAGTACCTTATGGATCGAGACCTTTATACACTGTGATGCTAGGGTCTTTTACTATGGAGGCCAGAAGAGAGAAATCAGCCAAAACAAACACAGAGTGAACTATTTATAATACACAGTAGGTGGGAGTGAGGTAATTTATTGTGTCCTCAGGAACTGGACTCAAATCATATCTATTATGTGAAGCACATATTCCACACTGTGCTAGATTACTCTCTCCCTGGCTAAACCTTCAGCTGCAATCCCATCAAGATGTGTAGAAGGGATACCAGCTTTGTTAGCAGAACAGAACTGGAGCCATTTTAAACATTTCATATTGTGCAAAAGCAGTTGGGGTTTTTTTCAGCCCACGCAGTCCTTTTAACATACTGTAAAATCTGCAATATCTAGATTTACACAGTAAGTGAAGGAAATATTTTATTACTTCAATTCTATACCTTGAGATTAATATCTAGTATTTATTAAGTGATGGAACAAAAGGACTTTCTAGACTTTAATAAAATTAATTTAATGAAAAAAAAACTATGTAAAAGTATGTTTAAATCAAGTTTTTTGTGCAAAGTATATGAACAAGCAAGCAAATAGCCTACTTTCTGAAACGACTCTATAGATCATGAAACTCCAAGACGTATTCATAATGTATTAGAGTGCTGTATTATTAATCTTAAAGTATTAAAGAGTGTAATTTAATGATGCAATGGTACAGTATTTTTTCAGGAAGACTCAATATTATGTAATGTGTTAAGCGATGAAAAATGTGAAACGTTTTGTCTTCACGTCACGAGAAAAAAAAGGGTCACGCTGGAGAGACGTGAATTGTGGGTAAGGGCAGTAGAAGCCATGTGAGGGACAAAGAGACAGACGGAGGGTTCACTGACCTCCACTTGTCTGTAGCAGTTCAAATTGTGTTGTATTATTTATCAAGCTCAGCAGACAACAATTACTCACCGAGATATGTCAGGTCAGTGCTCTCTTTAACTTTGGACCTAATGCTCTTCAACATGGCTCACTCTCTGTCAGGGCTGGAGTGGACACTTGATGCACAAGCATTATTTCCCTCTCTCTCTCTCTCTCTCTCTCTCTCGTTTGCATGCACTCTTTCACACACACATAAATAGAGATTATATATGCAATGCAATCACACACACACACACACACACACACACACACACACACACACACACGTACACATTACAATTATCATAGATCTCACTTTAAAGCTGCACCAGGCAATTTTGCGCATTGGCTGCTCCAAATTGCAGCAAGAGATAACTGCAAAAAAATGTAAAACTTCAATGCCCAAAAATCCTGTATGGTGCATGTCAGTAAATAAACAGCAGGCTTACCAACCCGGGCCAGGCTGCGATCACTTCATAACAAACGATACCAAAGGGACGAGAGAGTCAAAACATCAAACGTTGGTGGTTTTTTTTCACTCACAAGTTTCAATTTGTCACTTCCTGTGGGAGGAGAAGTGGGGATGGGACACTCCTCTCCATTGCAGACCCACTTTGGGTTTTAGGCTGTTAAAACAAGTGTATTTTTACACAGAAATAGTTCCTAGTGCAGTTTTAACTTCAAACTAAATGCTCTTCAACATTGCCCACCTCTGTCAGAGCTGGAGTGGACGCAAGCATTCTTTCTCTAGCCTGTTGCTGTTGAGATCGGTGGTGAAGTTGGAAATTACTGGGTGTTGGGAGTGTTAACCTCTAGGTGCAATGTCAGGGTAGCGTAGGTGTTGTGTGGGTGAGTGTAGGTCTGATAGGTGCTCACAACGGGTGTGTGGTGGGTGGGATGCTTAAGCTAACGGTTGACCGTTCTGAAGGTGCCAGGTGGTGTCGATAAAGCATCCGTGATGGGAGGTGACCACTCGATAACCTCACTGACATGCCCACTCTCACCCACAGCCCTTTCGGCTAGCATCCAAGTCACGTAAGCGCTAACCCCTAAATAGCACAGCGGAGAGAGTTACATCAGATCCAGCGAATTGGTACATGTCTCTCCCTGTCAGTTTCTCTTTCTCTACCATGCTCTGTCGAAGCTGGAGTGGACCCAAGCCTCGTTTCTGCAGAGTGATTGATTGTGAGGTTAGAAATGACTTGATGAGATCTTGTGAGCTACGCTGAAGCCAAAGTGTAGCACATTGGCTGGGTAATTTAGGTGTGCTGTGGGTTAATATAGGTTGGATCAGTGTGTGTGTGTGTGTGTGTTGGGTGGGTGGGTGGGTGGATTCTGGGATGCCAATTTCGTGTTGAGCCCTCTGAAGGTTTCATGGTAATAATACGACAGAACATCTGATGAAATGAAGCTTTTAAAGAAAAGAACACCTTTACCTACAGTCAAATATGGTGGAGGTCCCATAATGCTGTGGGGCTGCTGGACGTCTTGAACATATTAACGGCATCAAGAGAATGGTTCAAGAGAAAATGTTGGACTGTTCTGGAGTGGCCTGAGTCCTGACCTCAGTACCATTGAAAACCAATAGTGAGACCTGACTTGGTCAAAGGAATCCTTCAAACACTGAAGAACTGGAGCGGGTTGCAGTTGAAGAGTGATCCACAAACTGCCAGCAGAAAGCTGCAGGAAGCTTAAAGGGTAATTCCGGGATTTTTCAACCTGGCATCTATGTCCACAAAATCACTTTTCATACCTTTAAGTAGATCCCAAAAGTTTCGGAGTTGCTCTGGTAGATCGGCTCAACCGGCAGTCGCGTAACGGCGGCTCAAGGCTCCAATGTAATCCAGCGGGCATGTCCGGGCATGTCCAGTCAAAGTACGTCCACTAAAAGTGCTTGATTTTGCCACTGACAGGCTCAGATTGTTATTCGTGTGTCTGACAAGTGTCTAACAACATTACCGAAAGGATCGCTACCGAAATAGACCGTCAAAGACAACAGCTTTGTCAGAGTTGTGAGTTCAGAGTTGTTGTTAAAAAAAGGTCTATTTCTGGTTAAAAACGGTCTATTTAGGTAAGCGATCCTTTAGGTAATGTTGTCAGACACTTGTCAGACACACGAATAACAATCTGAGCCTGTCAGTGGCAAAATCAAGCACTTTTAGTGGACGTACTTTGACCGCCTGGACATGCCCCATGCCCGCTGGATTACATTGGAGCCTTGAGCCGCCGTTACGCGACTGCCGGTTGAGCCGATTGACCGGAGCAACCCCGAAACTTTTGGGATCTACTTAAAGGTATGAAAAGCGATTTTGTGGCCATAGAGGCCAGGTTGAAAAACCCCGGAATTACCCTTTAATGATGGTGATAAGACACATTTGGAAGCATCATCATTGAAAGGGGTGCCAATAATCGCGGCCAGAGACACTTTTCAATTTTGAAGTGATAAATATTTTATATTAGTATTCTGTTTGATTATGTGCTGTTAAATAAAACAGATGAATGTGTGAGGACCGAAAGTTGTTTAAATTTCCAATTATTTCAGAAGATATTGCACATAAATTATCTACATAAAAATTCAAGAGTGCCATTAATCTTGTCCAGAACTGAAAGTGTGCAGCCAGACACAAAAAAACATGAATTTGATAATAATTTTCATACAGCAAAAACATGGAAACACTGCTTGTAGGTTGTCGCTCTCATAAGACACTCTTAAAAAGGGTTTTCAACACATCTCGGTTGAGACGCTGAGTGTGTGTGTGTGTGTGTGTGTGTGTGTGTGTGTGATGTAGACAGCATCTCTACATCACTCTTTACTCCCATATTACATAATTCCAACAAAGCTTTATTTGTCTATCGACTGTGGTACAAACTTGGCTGGTATTTAGAATTCAAATCACTTTCCGTGCAGTCTATTAACCCTGAATTGATACGGGCCGAGAACGTCGGGCGTGATCGTTACAAAAAGAAAAAGTCATTAAGCAAAATTAGCTAGCTGCTGTAAATATCACCTGATGAAATGACACAGCGGGGAAACAAATACACCAGAAAATGACTTGGCTAATATTTTGTTGCACTTCACTCAGTAGTCTGCAAAATTCATACACCATTCATACACCATACAAATTGACTGGTTAAAAATAATGTATGGGACTGGGGCACGTTTGTAGTGTTCTATATATATATATATATATGTACACTTATAGTACAGAACTACATCAAGGCTAAGGTTTCCCTCATAGTGTATGCACTTTGGCTGGAAGAAAAATCTCACTGGAAGTGGGAGTCTGACAAGTCAAGGTTGTTGAGGTGAACTCTCCAATTCCACAGTAGATGAATCAACACAATTAAAACAGACATAGATGACTAAGATGCACTTCCAATGAAAAGAGACTGTGCAGGCTCTTTAGTAATGCATGCTTTTAACTCCAGCCATTTGGACACCTCTTAATGCAAGCGTACCATACTTAATACTCAGGTTGTTACTGCTCAAGCATAAAACAGCAATCTAAGTGAACTTGATATGCACTTAGTGGGGTTAATCAAGTTTACTCTCCAAGACGGCACTGAGAAATGCACATGTTAACCGCATTCGGTCTAATGGATCAAATGGAAAATATTTTTCTCTTTCATGAAATTAAAGTTTTGCTTGGTTCTTTGAGATGTAACATTTAGTTCTGGCTCTATGCTTATGTGGATGTCCCATACATCGATATACCAACTGAACCTAATAGACCTTATTGTGACCTTGAAATACCCGAAACAGACTCCAATATATGCACATATGCAGCATAGATGTTGGTCTATTACTACAATCAGAGAGTGATGTGCCACAGTATTAGCCTGAGTATCGTCGTGTTTGCGGGCTCTGCGGCGTTCCTAGCTCCACTCCGCCAAACAGTCTGAAACCGCTAACATTCAAACTGGCAATGGCATGTTCGCTGAGAAAATGAGCGGAGGGGGCGGTGATTGGTTAACAATGTTGCACCCTTGTCCGAGGAGGCACGACGTCATCATCATCCACATGGCCGACTCTGAATACGTCTGTTATTGCAACACTCAGCCTTTCTGTGCGCTCCGGGAGGAACAAAACAAGGTGCGAAGACTTGTTGCCATGACGATCTTATCGGCGGATATCAGGTCGCAAACAACACACTGTGCGACTGAAAAGAAACAAGTAGCCCTCCCCGTATGTGTGCCAATTTTACACTTGCCTTGTGACCCTGAAAAGAACAACAACATCACATGGACAAATTGGGACTTTATGATTGGTTTTCCAGTGACAAAACGTCAACCAATCAGCAAAGACTCTACCCACTGGCCCTGAAAACAGGATGATCCTCAGACTGCCATGGTGTTCTGTGGAGTTACCAAATGTAAAGTCTTTATTTCCCTTTTTACAGCGCTAGTAGTTGTATGAATTCATCCTATTTTTTTTCCAATTTCATGTACTCACAGATTACTTTAACTAACTTGAACCTTTCATGTTTCCTTATGTGTATACACAACATTTTAAACATATACAGTATCATCATTCCCTTGCTGGATGACGAGTCCAAACTGAGTTCTTTTAATAGACAAAAATCAAAAGCATACACAACGTAAAGCATGAGTCAACAATTTATGAAGATGTCAGTGATGGTCCCTGTACAGACCAGCCCTCTTTCTCTTCACCGACCTACTCAGGATTTTACAGAAGTGCAAATCTGAACAGTCCAAGGCCACGTGTGAGATGATTTGGATCTGATGACATTTACTGACTTTCCCTGACGCATTCATCATTTCCCTCACTCCGTCTTTCCCCGCTTTTACTTGGACATTTACTTTCCCTCTCTCTCCGAACCCTGAAGTCTTTCCCCTCACCCAAAAAAGGTTGCTGTGGGCAAAATTAAATAAGCATGCATAACATGAACGGAATAACAAGACAAAAGACATAGCAAAGATGAAAAGGCTGCATGGAAATGTGGGCGATCATTAGCAGGTTATATGCTTGAATGTCTCCTCCCTCAACCATGTTATCAACTTTAATTATTAATTCTAGTTTTTTTTCCTCTAAATCCAGTGTCGATATTGTACATCTATTTTAGACTATGGTGAGTGTGCTAAAAATAAGATGCCTATACCCATTATTAATTAATTTGACTACTTTGAGGTCTATTTTGCTGTTGCAGGCGCTATCCAACTGTTAGCAACGTTAGCGAATTAGCTAAAGACAACTAAAATGCACACCAACAACACTGGATCTGATGGATGTGTTTTTGATCATAGCTATAACTATAAATTGGAGCATTAGTTGTTACTGGCTCATATCACAAACATAATTTGTCCACAAATGTTTAAAAAAAAAAAGATTTGCAAAAATAAACCCAGATTTGTCGTCTGATTTTCACAAATATTTTGGAACTTGTGTTTGTTTATCAGCATTTTGTGAATCTGTGAAAATGAAGTTGCACATCTTTTTGCACACAAACAAATGAAATTCTCTGCAACTCCACACATCATCTACGAGTGCAGGTTTGGGTCTCCCGTGTAATCACCAAATGGGACGCAGCAAGGTCTTTTACATTGATTCGTTTTATATATCAGTCCTTCCTGCACACACACACACACACACACACCTCTGGTTAGCAGTTGCTGTCCTCCAAGCTACCATAGACACAAACAAGGCCACATGATGTTGCCGTGGCAACCATCTGACTCCCTGCAATATCTCTTTGTAGTGCATTTTGTTATAATGCAAAAAAAGAAGGCGCATCAGAGCTAGAGTGACTCCAGGCAGGCACGACTGCTTTTGTGAAGGTTTTCAGCACATTATGCATAAAGGGTACAGCTTTCATTTGTTTCAGCCTCGGAGGCGCTCGATGACAAATCTCAGAGAAAAGCCGATTTTGACAGCGGCCTAACGGTTTCCAATGCGGTTGAGCTCTCGGGAAACGGATTCTGTATTTAAAACGCGGCGCTGTGATACTTCACAGCCTCGGAAAATTGTATCTGTGACTCTCATCATGTATTTTAATAGTTTTTGCGTTCTTTCAGTGGAAGCTGGAAGCACCTCGTGGTACACCGGACCGAAGCGCTATTGGA
Source organism: Hoplostethus mediterraneus (assembly GCA_034670385.1). Lineage (NCBI taxonomy): Eukaryota > Metazoa > Chordata > Actinopteri > Trachichthyiformes > Trachichthyidae > Hoplostethus > Hoplostethus mediterraneus. The sequence continues at coordinate 1,705,594 of JAXDDW010000043.1, read as the reverse complement.
CACTCACCGCATTTCCCTCTGCAGCCATTAAGTATCCCAAGTAGAGTGTACATGCATTTTCAGTCTGTTCTCATACCAAATTCATAGTTATAGCTGTGAGAAGTAGTCGTCATTTCTTATGAGAGTCTATGAATCATGTGTCTACAGGCAGAGTTTATGTGACTGAAACAGGCAGTAGCACTGAAATAGCATGGAAAGTAAGGCATGGAGGTCGGGGTGGCAGATGGATGTATATACTTGCTTTCAACTGGTGCAGTGAATAAAATGAACCCTTTTCAACTAAAGTTTTCATATGCAACCATGACCAAAACCTCACCCTAACCTTGTTTTAGTTGCCTACACCTAATCCTAACCGCAACCAAAGTTGTTTTTGGGTTGAGGTTACAGGTTGAATTTCTCTCCCCCCCTCTCTCTCTCTCTTTACTCTCTGTCTCTCCCATATATACATCATGTCACCCATGTACCATGTGTGTCATTATGCACTGTGTGTATCTCTGTCAGTTGTCAAGAGTAGCGAATACAGGGATTTGCTAGAATGGACATTGTGCTTCACTAGAGGCTATTTTCTTTTTTTTATTGTTACTTTCCATTCAATTTTCTTATATAACATTACTTGATGATGTAAAATGAAACTTTAACCTAGCCTTTAGCCTGTCCTAGAAATATCCAGAAAATTGTTAAAAAGTTAGCAAACAGTTTTTTCTTCTGGACTCTCAGTGGATAACTCCATGTACACTCAAGAAAATCTGTCCGTGTTAAATTCCCATTAATATGTCAGCTGAAAAATATTGGTGTTCCAGCTAGTGATCTCTGAAGAACTGTTGGGGAGTGTCAGGGTCATATTGTGTGAAAGCAGATACAATGAGTTGTTTTACTGACTGCCTCTCTTCGATTCGAATCATATTTCAAATTTTAAATATCAAAACTTTACTATTTTCGAAATGTGTGTGCACCTGATAGAGCACCGGACCCTCTTCTATGGAGCCATATAGGGTTCAGTCTTGGGTGGGGGGGGGCTCGTACTTATTTGACACTTAAGGAACCAGACAGTCTCAAAGTTCGGCAAAATATAAAGGTTCATGTTGTGTCTGTTTCTCTGACAGTCTGGAGACAGACCCGGTTGACGGCTCTCCATCTTCCTCCTTCACTCGGAGGAGGAAGGTGACAGAAAAAGAAGAGAGGGGGGAAGCGAGACAGCCCCTCGGAGGCAGGTCTCTCTGCAGTGTCTCTCCTCGAAAGGTCACTTGTGCTTTCAGATAAATAAAACAACACCTGGCTCTTAGAGGAGTCGCCGGCTCCACGCCAATTCCTGCAGAGAGACAGGGGTTCCCAGGTGCCGAGCACAGGAGCCACTTGGAGCCTGCCTGAGGCTGAACATTACAACCCTTTATCCTTAGGATGGGCTCGCTGCACACACACCTGACGAAAGTTACTTAGCTGTCAGTGAGGAAAAAAAAACACTGCACTCAGAAAGATTATTTTGGTGCAGAGAACCGATGGACTGTGACAATCAAATGAGAACAATGGTTCTCAGAAGAAAAACAACTTTCCTACATTTGTCTCTTAATTCTTTTATCAGTGCAGAATATGAAAATCAAAACCGGCTCAGATGTTCTTCTTTGAATGCCACACAGTTATTTCTTGGAAGCGGTGTTGGCAAAGATCTTTTAATTGCAGCGTTGAGAGTATATTTGCCTCAAAGCAATGAATGGTTGCTTTATTATTGTCGTTGAACAAGTTGAGTAAGTGGTTCTAACTTGAGACGTCCATGTCCACTTTGCAAAACCACCTTTAACCATGCTGTATTAAATGATGTGGATGTGTGTGAATGTGGATCGTAGAATTCCTTGTTTTCGTTGTTTGATTTGGAGTCCAGTAGTTGACAAGTCCAACTTAAAGGTAAAACAAATCTGTTAGAGGGTGCTTATCTGGTAACTTACAGGTGATACCTACATGCATTCATAGCATCCGGGAGACAAACACACACACACAGATTCACCTATGATATTCAAAATCACAATGCATTTTTTTTAGATGTACACACAAACACACACACACAGACACGTCCAGACACACAGACCGATGGCCGACTTGAGGAAGTGATGAACAGTGACAGGTGTAGTGACGCACCGCAGTGACAAATCACTTCACAGCAGTACAAGAATAAGAAAATATTACAGGACTGGAAGAATGAACCTGTTTGTTCTCGTACTGTGAGCATTTTAGTTTGTAACACGTTTTTGCCTCTGTGCTGTTTTTAATGCTTCTTTTTATTTATTTCTATTTCTATTTTCTACATGTGTTATTTTTGTGCAGCGGCTTGTAACAGGCGTCTTGACAGGCACTCTATAATAAAGTTTACTTACTTACTTACTTACTTACTAAAATAAATCTTGTGTGCGTCTATTTTTTTTACTTTTACCCTCTGCAAATAGCATCTCTCGAAAGTCACCGAGAATTTGTTTTCATCTGCTCTACCGCAACAGATTTATTATTGATGATTATTTTTCAGGTCTTCAGCTATGTATTGAATTTCCCCACTAATGTCAAAACAACCAAATTGCTTTGAACAGACACATTACTGCAATAATGTCACTGAGGATTTCCCCTGAAATGTCAGACTCTTGGACAGCTCTCCACCACGGTAAAGCAGTAGTGCTAAAATAAAAGATATATATAGTGCACAGAAGCAATACGCCAAGTCACTAAATTACTTTGACTGCATTCACACAGACAGTTTTAATCAGTTTTACACGGTGAGAGAAATCAATTTTGTTTTAAATTTCACAGCTTGTTTTTATTTGAGACTGTTTTTGTAACAGGTAATATCCATATAAGTCCTCCTCATAATTAGCTTTTTTTTTTTTAATGTATTTATTTACTGTGTTAGTGTTTTAAAAACTCTAAAAAAAAAACAACTCTGACATTCCTGTGGGAGACACACCGCGATGTGAAGCGAAGGAAAGAGAGAGAGAGAAAAAAACAAAAGTTGAGAGCGAAGGAGAGAAAGAGGGAGGTAAAGAGAAAGAGGCAGATCAGACACGTGGATTCAATTCAGCCGGCCTGTCAACCCTGTCATTGGCGCCGCCATGCATGTAGAGGCACCATTCCTTTGTGTACAATCATTATTCTGGACAAGCCGAAAAGCATTCAGGTGAAAATCAACTGCGTGCAAAGAAATGAACCAATAACAAAAAAAACAAAAAACAATAATAACAAAGCAGAGGGCGACCCAACAGAACGGATCAAGGACAGTGTGTGTGTGTGTGTGTGTGTGTGTGTGTGTTTGTTGATATACGGTTAAATTGCAAGGAATGATTTGTATGTAAATAAGCCTCTTCTTTTTTTTGTTTTAGGTGTCTTATTAAAGAGGCTCATGCATTAGCGACTCGTTTGATGGCGGCGCAGGTCCTTAATGAAATCGACACCATCTTCTAATGCATCTTTCACCTTTCGGAGGCGACCATGATACCTGAGATTCTCATTGTATTCTAATGAAGCAATTACGATAGCATGTCACATTGAAGAGTGCTGGGAAACACAGATTAAAACGACTTGCCATGCTGGGAAGAGGAGGAGGGCTGTTCCAGGCTGTAGATGCTGTTGACGAAACGTTTCATTCCACTAAAACGATTTAAAGCTCATAGGTTGTAGTTGAGCCAACATTCACAAATGATGATGTATGATAGGTGAATTTATTGACATGATAAACACATTTAATATGATTAGTGTGCTGTGTATGCTTGTATTATTGTATATTAACTCATATTTGCTTTGCATTTATATCCAATATATATCTTTTGAGCATTCATAAATGGTTTAACTGTGTACATCGTCTGTCGCGGAGGAAAGAAACAGCTGTTATTAGGCCTGGAATAGCTAGCGGGGCTATCGGGAGACACCCATGTGTAGGAGTCCTCGAAATACATATGGAAACGATAGCCAGGGTGAGTTGGAAATAGATACAGAGACCCTATAGAAGATCCTGCAGCTGCCTTGTTAGATGCAGACTCTGCCTTGTGGTGATGTTCGTTTCTGTCCACACGTGGGTATTAAACTGCTTGAACTAAGATCAACTCGGGACCGACTTTGATTTCACCTAGTTTGACCAGTTTCACCTTTCAAGTGCAAGTGCAACTCATGTGTGATTGTTTCTCAGAGTCATAGCGATTGATTGAGATCAGCGCTCCTTGTTCGGCCATGACTGTGAAATCAATGTTATAAGGGCTTACTGTGAAAAATCGGTGCTCTATAACTTGCCAAGCCCCCAATTCCCTCAGCCCATAATATGCTTTGATACTGCAATGTTGCCCGGCGTCGTGAAAAGAAAAAGAAACAGCTTCAGCAGTAATAGACATAGAAAAAAGTAGTAATAGCCATGTCAATGAGGCCATAGTCCCAGCTGGTTCCCTTGGGATTTAGCGTGCTCTTCTGGAGAGCGCTTTCAGCTATTTGTGGACCGTAGCACTAAGATATCATTAACATATTTTTTCTTAACACACGGTGCATATTCCTTATGTAAAGATGTATATTGGACACTTGAGAAGGGTTTGGATTCGGGCCCGGTAAAGGTAGCAGCGTAATTGGAAAGGTTGTATTTCAACTTGTTTGCTTTGATGCTATACCCAGCATGGCGTTTTTTCTTGTGCCGCACTGTGGCTCCTGACACTTTGAGAGGATGGGGAGAGAAAAATGGCTCAGGCCGACGTGATTACACCCTGTGGTTTATTAACACATATCACTGTTTAATTCCACATCATAAATAATGCATCTGAAATTTGACAATATGCAACTTCGCCATTACCCTCCAGGCAATCAGATTTATAGCAGGGTCCAGCACTAGGCCTGGCCCCTGCCGAAAACATAAGCTCTAATTTAATACCTTCAACATGAACGCGGAGAATTTATAATGCAAGACGACACTGATGGTCCTCATAGAGTCAGAGACCCGCTATCTCCTAATGCTGTCGGTATAACCAAATCTCATACCACATTGCTTCGCTTTTCTATTTACACATACCAAAAGCATTAAAATGAGAAGAACAAGACACACTAGGACTGCAAGAATAACAATAATTAAAAGAAAAAACTAAGAACAATATGAAAATAATAATAAATAATACCCAAAGACGCTTTACATGGAGGGCAGAACAAACAAAACAAAAAAACACAAAAATAAGCAAACAAAACAAAACAAACAGAACATTTTAGTAAAATGTGGTAAAAAATTTTGGAAGAAATAAAAAAGGTACAAGCAGCCACTCTAGAGGTCCAGGCATTGAATCCTACTGGACAGGTCACATTGTATGTGCCATAATCAATATGTAATCAACACCTTGAAATATCAGAAGTCACATATTTGCCGAAATCTCAACCAGTATTGGGGCAGTAGAGATTGTGTTATGTTTCATCTGTACTGCCCTGGATTCAATCTCACAGCCTTCGGTGCCAATGGCAAGTCGTGAATTAAGTGAGCCACATGAGAAGTGGGTGGACTCGCGGTTGTTTCACACGATGACCGAGAGTGACTGTTTAGAGGAGCAGTTAGCAGGGGCACAATTACTCCCGATAATGATAACAACTTCACATGGACAATATTAATGATGTCAATGTGTATGTTTTATTGAGTTTTTTATACCAAGATCGAATAACCCAAAAGGAAAAATGCTGATGTTTAAAGATGTTCTATTTTACATTGACTACCATTGTTTGCATGAGGGCAACATTGACAATGCTTTCAAAAACGTATTTTTTTAGTTGGAATTCAGTAAACAAGCAGTACAGTAAGTAAGACTGTGTACAGTAAGTGAGACTGTGTACAGTGTCGTGGCAATTTAAGTCAATTGCACTTTGTCTAGTTGGTGAGCAGCTCAATAAAGCTATCACACAATATCACATCTCTTAGGCCTTTAATGGTTGCAAGCAGAGCTGAAACTGTTCCACGAAGGGCCGAGAGTCTGCAGGTTTTCAGTCCAAACAAAGACTACAGCAGGTGATTTCACTGGTTAGTCCCTCCTCTCTGGTTGAAGGTGTGTTAAGCAATGAAATCACCTGGTGTAGTCTTTGGTTGGAGTGAAAACCTGCAGACTCTCGGCCCTCCGTGGTACATGATTGCCCACCTCTGCTCTAAGCCTTCGGTCGACTGTCTGTTAAGAAATGTATTTAGATACGGAAGCAATGATATACAAGTATAAAAGTAAAACTACAGTAAGGAACAATTAGATTCAAACAATCAAAAAACAATTACTTAGATTTTCATGTCAGTGCGTCAAAGACGGGCTTCAGGCTAATAGTGGATGCAGAGTCTAGCTGACTATCAGGCTCCCTACCTCCACTATACTGCTGGAGTAAAATTCCAACATTAATTGATGTCCCACTCGCCTGCTGTGTGCCTGGATCTCATGCAGTGTGTTAGGATGGCTGAAAGTTTAACTGCCGAATTGCTCTACACAAAGCCAGAGACACACAGAGGGAGAGAGGGTGAGCGAGCTAACACTGGATATGCTGTTTTGGGAATAGACTTAAAGTTGACTTATCTTTTGACTTTTTCTTAATAAACTTAAGAGATTTGGAGTTATGTGGTATGACAGAAATATTCACCAGGATGTACCAGTGAATCTAGCAGTAGTTCTATTAGCACATTTGTTTTTGCCTGATGGGGACAGCTTGAGCTTGAGTTTTGCCAAGTCAGCTGGTTTGCTTTCCAGTGGTTCAGAGTATTCTTAAATAGTGTATGACCATCAGAGGTGGTATGAGTACATATATATATATATATATAGAAAAAACTTTTGCTCTTCAAACATTCATCTATTGATTACAGCACATCAACAATCAGAGTACAAAACTCTTGTATGGTTTAAAAATGAAAAGTGGCCATGACCATGATGATTGGCACCCTTTAGAACAATTCAAATCAATTATGTTGGCGGAAATAGATTCTCATTTTCAGTGTAACTCAACTCACCTGTGCGCAGTTGCAGGTGCCCACACGGTATAAATTAACCACTTATTGATTTTAAACAGTCTCTTCTGCTTCCCTGGTTGTACTATGTGAAAATGGTGAATTTCTGCATCCTCAGAAAGCTTTTTTTTTATCACCAAACTTAAGCGTTCACAAAGCTATAAGCCCATTTCTTCCCACAGTTTGCTCATCAAATTGTGAGATGTGGGTGGTAAGAGGAAAGTTGATCTCAGATGTCATCGAAGGTTGGTGTGAGCCGTTGAAAGATCACCTCACATGACATCCAAAGATCTCTAGGCTGACCTGGAGAGGTCTGGGGAATGGTTTCAGCCCGTCGGATGGATCGCTTTTGTTAACATTAACTGAACTACTATCATGGACAAATCTGAGCATTTAAAGTTACAGTTAGTTAACTTCCTTTATATGCTTTTACAGGTTTCACACTCTGTAATGGATGGAATTTATAATGTAGTGAAGTAAAATACTTCGGTCAAATCATTTTTAATTAAGAGTAAAATTATGGTTTAAAATAACTACAAAAAAGCTACTTAGTTACTGTAATTAGAGCAAATGTAATTAGTTACTTCATCCTTTGATGTGACTCTTGCAGTCTCCCCTGCCAGGGTTTTGTTCAGGTGTTTAGCTGATGCCCTTATGCAGAGCAATTTGCAATAGGGGTTCTTGTTCAAGCGTCACTCCACTACAAGTTTTGTTAATATTTATTTAATTGATTTAAAAACATTTGTTAACAAATGAACAGTTTACAGTTGTGATCACCAAAGTTGACCTGTGTTTTCAGTTGCAATGGAGTCCGAAAGAAAGATCAGTATTTAGTGATTGTGTGTCCTAATTCAAATACAACAATCAGAAATGCACAAATAGCTAATGTGTATTGATACTAAATCTGTCCAAATCTCATCATTATCATTTGTATTTATTATTGTCCCTCTATATCGGTATGAATACTACACTCAACACTGCAATTTATATGACTTATGCCCAATTCAGAAGGCTCGTTAGAAAAACTCTGGTCTGTTTGATCAGCAGGACTTATTCTTAGAGACTATGGGAAGGCAGAGACAGCGCTAGCCACAGGCAGATAAGCGCTCTGCAGGGGGCTGGTCAGAGTTCACACAGCGGAGGGGAAGTCATACTCAGCCTGCCATACCATACATGGATTGGTTAATTGCAATGAGATTTATTTGGCCCTGGCATTATTATATGTGATTTTGATGTGGATGGGTGACAATGTAATCCGGCTGAGGCCTGAGGATTGTGGCTGGACGGATGGAGCCAGCAGGGCATGGACACACGGACAGTGTTGGCATTGCAGATAACTAATGTTTTGTTGGATTAGATGCAAAAGCACTTTTTTCCCCATCATGTCTCAATGAGTATTATTGTGCATCAGTTAAAACACTGTCATAGTTAATGAACTAAGCAACCCAATGACCTCTCCTATTAGCTGATAGGACTGTGGTCACTATGCTGGCTAGTCGCTGAGCTAAGGCACCAGAATGCCCTTTTCCCCTCTCTGCTTTGAGGCCATTTGCTCACTGAGCTAGAGCCAAGATCTACCAAGATGGGTTCAGCTTTCTTTGGCTAATGGTGCTATTGATGATGTTATTGCTGATTTCAATAGATTCCTTGTTTGTGGAGTGAACACACAAACACCTTTTCTCTAATTTGTCCTTGATAATTCCTCTGACGATTAAGACTCAGGGCATAGTCATTCAGAAGTCATTATAGCTCGCAAGGCTAGCTACTGTTTGATGGCTGTGGGCAGTCTTGAACAGGCGAGACCCGTTGGGACCTGGGAATGGAAAGTCACAAGTTATGTGTATTACTAATATCCCCATTTTTTTATCCATTACAAATACAAAGCAGTTTCTTGTCAATACTTAGCTGAATAAACATTATTAGAACAGTTATTCTTTACAATATATATATACTATAATATACTATATACTAATATACTATAATCAACAGCAGGCACATACAGGACATGGGGGATGCAGGGATATGTCCTGCATACTTTCAACATAAAAAAGGGACATTTCTGTGATAAGCCCCACACACACACACACACACACACACACACACACACACACACACACACACACACACACCCACACATTATTGCAGTCCTAAAATAGCTAGTAGATTTATCAGTTTCTGTGGCAAATCCAAGAGCTCCACCTAGCTGAAATGAATAATGGCCTGTAAAACATCCACATGCCACAGATGCTCAACTTTGTCCCATATGTTAGTAGCTACAATGTTCAGCAAGCTGGCAAAACAGCAGAGAACAACTGATTATTTTGTCAAATGAAGAAATATAAGTTAAGTTATACTGCTTGTTTGATAGCGAAGTCATATTTTCATTAGCCTTATCGCTACCTCTAGCTATAAATCGCTAGCTACATGCCAACTCTACACACAGCCTTCTAGCTATCAAGCATGTATGTATGTATGTATGTAGAGATAGTGTGCACTGACAATAGAAAAAGCAGGGAGCAGCAGGGCATGCCGCTGATTCAAGTGAAGCTGAGATGGGTGATGGAAATAGCGAAATATTCTGCTTGATATTTGACGTTTATCTGGCTAGCTACATTTAAGCTTCACATCATGGTATTTATTACAATTTTAGGGATGACCTTGGCCTCTTTAAATACAACTCACATTGTTAAGTTACAGATTGTAATATAACAACTCAACAACAAACCCCTCTCTCTGCATTCTCTATTCTGTAGCATAGACTATTATTGCTCTTTAAATTGTCACTGGCCTGGAGGATAATTTGACACATGAGCTGTTCAGATTTTTAGAACTCAGCTTGGTGATAATACCATCATGGCTAAATTGTTTTATTGTTGGATAATGGATAAACAATGATACAGCACTCCACAGCCTTCACTGAGAAGGAGAGTAGTTAATACATGGACGTGTGAAAAATGACACAAGATGATTGTGAGAAAAATCAATTGGACTACATCAGTCAATGAGCTTTTGCACCTCAAAGGCTGCACACTAACATGATAGTAAGCCTGTTTAATATAGCCTATATATATATATGTGTGTGTTATATTTTATAGTAACCCTGTGAATTAAATAATAAATTGAGATATTTCATTTTTCATCTTGCAGGACAAGATTATTCTGCAAAGCTGGCCGTGTTCCCCTCACCTCTGAAATTACAGCTATGCTCCGCTAAGTAATTACTCTGTTAATATACAGTTTCCAGTTCATGACATATGTTTTTAATCTGGTATATTTGCTCATTTGTGCCACAGGGCCGGTCGGATGGGCGGTGGAGCTCTTTTTAGCCATCAATGTCTTTTAGAGGAATTGTTTTAATTTTCTTAGATGTTCAACTTTTCAACTTATATCTTATTGTTCGTTGTCCCCCAGTCGAGTGGGATGATGATGATGTTCAATTTAGCCAAAGATTATTGCCATTCCTTAAAAATGCACCTTTATATTGTTTTAGCAACAATTCAGCAATATAAAATTAATTTAAATACATTTTTAAATGGATGAGAAGTGGGTTTACAGCCATTCTGGATATAAATATAAATCATGTTATAGTCATTAGTTCATGGTAACTTTTTTTATTCCTCGCCCATCTCTGGTTATTTTCTAATACAGATGCAGGTATTTTTTTCTGATTGAAAAGACTAGAGAATAATGCACACACCACATGAAAAAATAATTTACCATTGATTGCAATTACAAAACACATCACAGTCGAGACATATTACAGTAAATTGAAAGCCAATTAGGTGTATGTGTCATGAATCATGACACGTCTCAAAAATCATGAAAAAATATGTCAAACAGACAAACTGGTCAAATTAACAGAATAGTTGCTAAACACCATAAAAATATGTCCTCAAAAATTACCACAGAATTTAATCTACACCTCTGTGACACATGGCTGTATTTCCATGAATCAAGGAGCAGGTCTAAAGTCTAGGACTGCGGCACAGTTGTCAAAGAGGTTGGATTAAGAGCAATAAATTATCAGTAGGTGTGGGCTGGCTTCAATTCTGGCCAATCAAATCAGCTCATTTTATCCTCTTTTAAAAGCAGTGTGCTCGCACAATGGCACATTTACAATTTGGCAATGCTGCGCCAAACTCAAGCTTCACCCAAGAAAAAAAGCAATATTCTTGTCCATGGTTACATTTATGGCACCTCAAATCGGCCCCCAAGGGCTGATGATGTAAAATTGGCTCGGGACGAGGTAACACAGATTGTCAATGTCTCTTCCTCTGGTCTACTGAAAACTGCTGCCCGGTGTAAGAAGAGGCTCAGTGATGTAAGGCGAAGAGCTAAAGAGAAACTGGCTGCATCCCGCCGGGAATCATTTACACCACAGCCACGTGTGGATGAAATTGTCCAACATATCATCCGCAAAAAGGGTTGTTAAGCTTTTCAATAGAAAAAGCAAATCCCTGTAATCCTTGACACCAACATTGCGCTGCGTTGCTTGATCGTTACTGACCCACCCCCTGCTGTTTCTGAGTGAGTCACCAAAATACCAAACCGGTGCAGGTGAGAAAAGCACCTGACAGAAATAATGTCACTTCCCTGACGCAAATCCCCACTATCCGCCACGCGCTGTCAAGAAAATAGAACCCGATGTCTGTTGCCAAATGTTAAATAAGGTGGTGGATCTAATGGAATGGGCAGCCGTGATGATAGTGCTGCATGGTTGTATGATGGCCGAGGAATGTGAGTCCATTTTACAGGGTATTAGTATCAGTATTAAGTATTAGTGAAGTAAATTGAAGAAAGTCCAGTAGCCCACTATACCCAGTCCAGGACATGTTTCAGTAATCCAAGGAGGATTACAACTGTTCTGAAGGCAAATGATGGTCCATTTTTGGTACTTGATATTCATATATTGTTAGGTATTTTGGTTATTTTGTCAATTCATGAATCAATCACGAATCAGCAACATGAACAAATCAACAAACCAACACTGCTTACAAAGAAAATATCATTATCAATCAAGATCACCAACAAAAGCAAAAGCTCTTTATTTGGAACAGTGGAATAACGAGGCAACACAAAGCAATTCAAAATGCTACAAGAACCTAGATTGAGAATATAAATTGGTAAATTATCTCTCTACTGCCACAGATGCTAATCAGAGACGGATCCTTACCCCGAACAGGCTCAGTGATCACAGTCGAGCCACTGAGAAATTTAGATGACAATATCTCAATATTTCAATATCCTCACTGTAAAACAGGTGCGGATGAGATATTTGAAAAAATAACTTTTGAGAGACAAGGAAATCTTACTTTGCAAGGGAGACACTGCTGGCCGAGATGCTCAGTATATGTCCCATCATGTCATAGCCTGAAGGACAGTGGCAGGAACAGTGTCAAGGAGGTCTGAGTTCCTTGTCTTCATCATTTATCATTATTGTGACCAACTCTTTTTACCTATACCAAAATTAGTAACCGAATCACTTCTCTGTATTGTTCTGAAATGATTATGGTAATGTATAAACCACTTTGGCAAACACTGTACATTTTTTGACGGGCATGTCAATAAACCATCTTTGAAATGAACTGCATTGAAAATAGTGCCTCCTCTGCACACCTCTAACATTTGGGGCCATTTGGGCGTATCATTGTGTCAATAAATATTGAAGCGTTTTTTTTTGTGGCAGTGCAGTTGGCTATTGTGTGGAGGCTATATTGAGGAGAAATAATGATTGTGATATTGACAGAGAAGACTATGATTTACTCTGCGGAGGAGAGCTGAGACGGTGTTTACACACTGATAAGTTCCTAATGACTGCAGAAGTGATTAATAATAACTGATGGACAGGGATCTATCTAACACTTAGCAACACATCAGCCACCACTTATGAAAACCTTTAAATTAATTAAACTTCCTAACCGAACCAACATCATAAAAATGGTGTAATTGCCCACCCCTAGTAATAAAGGTGTGGATAAGGAATAAGCGATGCTCTGTAGACGTGTGGGGAATGAATGTTTGCGCGGTGGCAAGGGTGAGATATGAGGGATTTGAGAGGGTTTGTGAGATTGACAATAAAAGACCGGGGGGTTGTCGGGGGTGGAGGGCCAGGGATCGGAGGTCATGTAGAATTATGAGTGTTGGCGGACAGGGTCAGCATAGAGATAAGGTGTTTGTCGTGCAGGTGCAGGCCAGCACAGCGCAGAAAGTGAAGTTTTATTTTGTGACACCAGGAGGAGTCCCGTATTCAGTCTCGTCGGCAGATCTCCCAAAGTTTCTCCATCGCTGATATAGGGCCGGACTATCTGCTGTGACAACTCCTTATTAAAATCTACTGCGTTTGTCCTTTTCTCCCTCCCCTCATCTCTGCTTCTATTCCTCTTTCTCTCGGTTCCCTCCCCCACCTCATCTGAGGGTTGTGGGGGTGTGGTGGTGGGGGTTGTGCCTCCATGGAACAGGACATAAATCCACAGAGCTGCTCCAGGCAAGGTCTTCGTCAGAAGCTCATTCCTCATCATTTTACCTAAAGTCAGCAGTCTGCCTATATAATTACACCAGGCTTTAGTGAATACATCTCAAGGAACTGTATGCCCACTATCCATTGTGAGTTATTTTGCACAATAAGTGGTTTGCAGGAGAAGAATCGTTTACTTGTGGTCTGTGACAGCAGAACAGTGGAAGCAGAGAATGAGGGAAAAAAAGAAAGATGAAAGTATTGCCGCTGCATAAAACATGAAATGGTGTCATTATGTAAAATTGTAATAAATTATGAAAGCAGCATACATATTCTATGTAAGATATGCTTTGACTACTGCATGACTCCATATTGTACACCTGTCTACAGTTAAATGCAATGAGCCTCTGTTATTGTCTTGGAGAAGTGGAAGTGGAGACAGCACCGGCCACGCAAGACGTTTGTGTTATTTACCAATAGGAAACAGAGTAGTCTAAAAGGACAGGATCTATGCACGAGAGGTTTCCCCTCTGGAGTTGATGACTTTGCACTCGGCCTTTGTCCTTGTTTCATTAGTAATTACTCAGCTATTGAAATATTAATTTAGTATTTTTAACTAGCAGCCATTAGACCCTTCAGTTATAATGTACTGTCAGGAAGGTCAAATCCATTGAACAAATACCAATAGTGCACAAGACTCAATGGTAATGTCGGTTTGACTGAATGAGCCTCTGAGCGTGTGTGTGTGTGTGTGTGTGTGTGTGTGTGTGTTGAGGTGTATGTGGCTTTGTAGTGATTAATGTGCTATGTCCCCACTCTGTGAGAGGGAGATAATACAGAAGGCTGTGGCCTTTGTGTTCTCAGTTTGTGTTAATGCCTGCACCTATCAGGAGATTTTAAAAGGCTTAAAGAATCACACTTACCAGGGCCTGTCCACTGATAGGCTACGGTGAGCAACACCCACCAAACAATAATGAAGGAATGTTGTGCAAATAAACACCGTAGACATATTATTTACCCACCATCACACAATCTACCGTTTCATTTATTATATCATTGGTTGTCTTCTTTTGTATCTGATAGTCTGAGTCTCCTCTTGTGACATCACTCACAGTTTTGTATGAGTGATGTCACAATGACTTTCTATTTTGTACAGATGATTGAAGTTTCATTGTGGAAGAATACTTAAATAAACTCTATATTTAACTCATTATTCAACTCATAATTCATATTCAATTCTAGCTCTATATATCTTGTAGTGTGGTCAGCACATCTCACGTATACTCAGTGGCATGGTCCACAATAACAATCCATACTATTAACTTGGATTCATTCATTTGACAAGGGAATTTGATTTGTTTATCTTCGCACCTCACTGACTGCATGAAGTGACAGTCATACCGCAATAACTGCAGAATAAATATCCCACTAGAATGAGACAGTGTGAATAAAGAGGCATAGCAGAATAATGAAGAAGATGAAGTAGTGGAAGAAGAAGAAGAAGGAGGAGTAGTAGCAAGAAGACAGAGGAGAAGAACAAGACAAAGAAGACGGAGAAAAGAAAGAAAAGAAAGAAGAAAGAGAAGAGAAAGAAAAGAACAAACAAGAAGATAAAAATAAATGTTGATGATAATGATGACAAAGAAGGGGAAGAAGAAAAAGGAGGAGGGTGAAGCATTAGAAGAAGTAGAGGAATTACTAAATTACTAGTTGAGGAAAATAAAAAGGACAAAGGAAAGAAGACAGAGAAGAGTAAGAAAAGAAGATGATAAAGATGCTAATGATAATGTTGACAAAAAGGAGTCTTCAAATCAGAAATAAAAAGCTAAGAAGAAGAAGAATGATTTCCCAGTTCAGAAAGAGAAATTCAGAAGAAAAGGTAGAAGAAAGAATTTCCCATGTCAGGAAGAGGAAAAACTTTCCCCGAGGGTTCAGCCTCAGAGAGGTGAGTTGCGCCTATATACAGTGTCAAGACAGCGGAGGACTTTTCTCTTCATTATGTAGTATTCTACTTTGGGAGAATGCAGTATAGTGTGTTTCTGCAACCTTGGAAGAACCTTGGAACATAAGGAATACACTTAAATTCCCTAGTCACCATCCGCATGAAGGGGATTTGTTGCCTTGTGTTTAATAAATTAAGCAAAAAACCTAAAATAAACACAATAGAAGGTGTTCTTCAGCTAGGAGTGCTGTGATCGGTGTCCTCTGAATATCTTCTATAATATCCATAATAATAATAAGAAGAAGAAGAAGAAGAAGAAGAATTAATGAATGAGTGTGTATGGCACGATACAAACAAAATAGACAAAAATATCACAAGAATACCAGTCGTTATTCCTGTGGCATGCACATTACCATCAGTATTTGTGAACATCAATAAGCCAAGACTCTATTATTTTTGTACTCAATGACAAGAAATGAGCATTGTGAAAATTAAGGTATCCCTCTTTCCTTTTATGTTGTATTTTTCATACTCATGCCTTGTTTGAGGCCTTGTAAATATAGCACCCACAACGTCATGATCACGGTCGCAAATTTAAGGGGGTGATCATTAATCTTACTGAATGCAGGCTTAATGAGATAGAGTCAAAATTATTCAGCCTGGTGATATCCAAGTGACCTACAAAAAAAGTTTCCCTGGTGGCTGATGAGATTATTGTTTGGAATTCCACCGAGTAAGAGCATCGAATTCCACTAAAGCCGATAGCGAAGCAGAGAAATCCCAAGCCCCCCCCAGTTGGGCCCGTATGACACCACCGATTATAACAGGGAGGTCAATCTTTTCTGGCAATCGGAGACTGGAGATAATGATCATTGATAGAGACTGGACTGTCCAAAGGCATAGGGAATAACATAATTGAATGGCAAAAAAAAAAGCCCTTTCAGCCAACCCACTGAGGTTCTACTCTACCCTTCACTGCAGTGAAACTGTTCAGACGTTAAGTTAAAGAGATGGAGTGAAACATTTGAGTTGAACTTATTCACCTAGACTGGGTGCGAAACACACATCTGCCTCTGCTGTCTGATCGGTAGTTTGGAATAAGGTGGACTCACAGAAGACCCCGGTTGGTGCTTTCACATTTAAAGATGCATTATGGAAGAGTTTCATGTAAGAATACACTCGTCTTACCAGCCTAAATCATTAAGTGGTGCTTCAACAGAGAACCAGCATCCCCATCCCCCTGAACCGAGATGCTGTAGATGTGACCCATTTGCCCAAATTAAATTCTGGTATTGGGTATGGTGTCTGATGGGAAATCTCCATGCACAGGAAGTGACAAATTGAAACTTAATATTGGAATATAAAACAGCATGGAGTGAGCGCTCTATGGAGAGAAAGGATTTTTTCCTTTCTTGGCAAAAACGTTATATATATTTTGCCGGTTGGTATCCTTCGGTATAAAGCAATCACAGCCGGGTTGGTAAACATAAGTACGCCGTGTTGCGGTTCACAGATGAAAATTAAAATGTTACTTACTCGCTGCCATTCTGGGCCGCCGACATACAGAGACTATGTAGCTCAGCTTTAATTGATTATCTGTCAGTGATACTAGCAAGACGCTGACAGCTAAATTGTAAACGATAGCTATGGAGTGCAAGAATGTCAGTTGTGTCAATGCAGTCAGTGTATCTGTGCCTTTTAAACACAACACAAACAGCTAGCTTGTAAGTCTACTAAACAGCAGTTGGAGCATTTTGTCCTCTGATTTCGATAGACACACTTTGGCTCACTTTGCTACTATATTGCCCCGGGTACAATTTTGTCACATTTAATAATTCATCACAGTAATCACTTCCATTTGTTTGAAAACTGAAGGAAACATTTAGATTGGGGGTAAAAGAAGATCTGGACGAGGATTGGATGATCCATTTCAGAGTGGAATAGATCTATAATAGTAATATATTTCCTTGCGGCCTCAAAGGACTAATTGTAGAAATAGAAAAGAGGCACACACATCCCAAATCTTAAGTGCAGGTGCTGGGCAGATCAAGGACAACATGAAACAGAAATAAAGTCCGCACGCCGTGTAGAAGAGTCTGATGAAGAGCACCGCGGCTTGAAACGTCACCAGGTGGTAATAAATCTGCTAAAGGGAGCTACGCGGTGTGCGGACTTTATTTCTTTTTCAAAGGACTAATTCCCCAGGTAGTGTAGTGAAATATCACGCATGCAAAAAGTAAGGGGGAGAGAGCGATAGATCGACAGATACAGAAAGGGGCCCAGGGAAGATCTCTGTTGTGGAAGACGCTAATAGAATCTCGCAATGTGAATCAGCGGAGGGTCAGTAAGCAAATGAGAATTCTTCGTTGATCCTGACACGCTGAGGCCACGTGGGACAAAAGAGAAAGGGGAGAAATATATCTCGCAACAAAAAAGGAGGAAATTAAAAAGTCTAGTTTGGCGGGGCTGTGAAAGGCAAGGTTTATAAGCCCTTGTCACGTATTCCCAATAGGCATAACCCCATTTTCATACACAACTAATTTAATCAAGGTGACTTCTCCTTCCCGGCTCTCCCAGGATAAAGGCAGGAGTTTTGCTGTTCCCTTGTGCCCACAAGCCAACATATGCTAAGATTTCTGTCTGTGGTTCATCCTCCACATATGCTCAGTGCAGCACATTTTAATCTGTTCTGTGGATAGCCTCTCTGCACCCATATTCTCCTGAGGAACCTTATTGTTTAAATGACTGCCCTAAAACTATGCGCTGCCTCAACCAATACTTCCCATCTTTTTGAAGGTCAGGAAATGAGTTGTAGTGGCTCTGAACTGCTGTATTAGATAGATAGATAGATAAATAGATAGATAGATAGATAGATAGATAGATAGATAGATAGATAGATAGATAGATAGATAGATAGATAGATAGATAGATAGATAGATAGATAGATAGATAGATAGATAGATAGATAGATAGATAGATAGATAGTCCTGATGTGTTATAGCTTTTCCATCGTGTAATAGGCCAACCCCATACACTCCCATCAAAACCAGATTGATTCATTTTCAGATTCAGCATGGATGTGTACTACATTTAAAAAAGAAAACTGACCAGATTAACCAGATACATGTGTGGCACCTCCTGTTGATCAATTGTGCCAAGTTTCATGAATATTGGACAAATTGGGGAGTTACTGTATGGCCAAGTTTGTGACACGTCAGGCCAAATGGAGGGAGGTCCAAGTTCTTGTCCCATGTCCCCACTGGGCATTCACTTTCCGGTTGATGGCTCAATCTTGAGTGGTTGCGAAGGTATTATAGTGGACAGGCGCACAAAAAAAACACACACATACACATGTCTAACACCATGCGACTCAGCAAGCACAGAATATGACAAGAACAATGCTGCAGAGACTCCTCAGGCAGGTACACAAGCATTTTTCACTGAGCTTTTCTAATGCCATTCTTTGCAGGTTTTGTTCAGGTACAACCTTTTGTCATCTATATAAACTATAAAAAAGTGTGCAGAAATTAGCCATCCATCCAACTATCAATACGTTTTCACATTCATGTCCTGGTTCAGATCTTCAAAGACCTATTTTAAGGCTCGAACTAGTTGCGACAGAGTCAACCGCGCGACGCAGAAGAAAGAGCAAACATGAAATCAAAACTGTGATGTTTCGGCGGATGGCGTTCTGGGGGTTTGTGGTCTCGTACAATTGGCTTGGTAAACAGCTGCTCCTCAAACATCAAAGAGCTGGCAGCACAAGGGTAAAGCATGTTTGAGTGAAGAAGTGCAAGGATTAGTTTTTTCTATCCTGAAGTTACCCTGCCAACGCTGGGAGAAAAGGATGTGAGGTTATAGGAGATTTATGAGGCAGCATCCAATGCCCTTTTACATGATAAGTATAAGAGTTCACATATTGATTTATTCTCTGCTGCCACAGTAGAAATCAAAATGGATTTCTGAATCGGCTTGCCACTTAAATCCAGGCATGGAGGACTTTGATTTATGAAGCTGACGTCAGGCCACCGAGGCCACTGTTTGCCATGTCCTTTTGCAGGCCAACCTGATAGCCGATTATGAGCAAGCGATTGATTTTCATTTGGCCATGTGGATTGACATTTGTTTGGTTTTTCAACGGCGTACAATCAAAGGTCATATCAAACAGTTATTGTAAAAAACACATTTAGTGTTCACAGTATTGTACAGTACCGCAATTGCAATATGGTGAAAAGGTTAACCACATAATACATACACACCCACAGTATCTACATTGCTAAAGACCGACATGTGCGAGTCTTCAAGCATTTTATTTATACAAAAAGGTTACTTGTTATCTGGGAGGAATGGCGCTGGCACAGTGGAGCCGCCATCTCCGAGGCACATTGTCTCCCAGGCCTCATGAAAAATAATGATTCATTACTTGCCACCAAAACAGAAAGAGAACTTCTTTACAAAGATGGAAGGCTTTGAACTAAAACTGTCTTTTGACTGGGTAACGGAACTGAAAGCAAGTGAATTATGTGTTATATCTAAATATCAACTGCAACTGTTTTAATAGGTACACAGTTTAAACTGCTGGTCAAAGTGGAAGACATTCGGTGTAGTATAATGTCGCGTCCCCAACATTTACCTCTTGTAAACTACAGCACCAGAGAGCTCATGTATATTTTCAACCCTGTCATGTATCTTATTTGAAAGCGCCGAGAGCTTGTTTTCCAAGACTTAGAGGATGGAATACTGATGAAATACATCTCAGTGGGGACGCAGGAACACGGCAAGACAGAAAAAAAATCTCTCTCTGTCCAGATGGCATTCAAATCATGTTGTGTTATCACTCCAAACATTTTAGTGCGGTTGAAGATTGTCCAAAAATGTGTGTTCAACAAAAGGAGGGGAGCACTAGATTTCATAAATTCAATATATAAGTACTATTACTATTAAAGTTTTAGAATAAAAATAAAACTCAACCATGATATGTTTGGAGTTTCTTGGAATTGAAAGATTTTGACTGATACTGAGATCACCTGCATTGGCATTGAAAAACCCAAAGATCATTTTTAGACATATACTACAAAGCTTGACGTGTCTTCGCTTTGGCTTTTGAAGCAAATGCAGCCTGCTCCACCTCATTACTACGTCTCAAATCAACACTGCATGGGTTGGAGATACATAATCCTACCACAGCATAAATATTTTTCCTTTTTTGGAACAGATTTAATCAGACAGGCGAAGCAGGGAAGCAGCAGTGACAGGACCGTCCTTTAATTAATACGACTTTTAATTAAGAGATTGTTTAACACTGTGATATATTTCAAATATGTTACAGGATAGTGTTGTATATTCCAAGACCCAAGCACATGCTTTTCAGTGCACTGGGGAGAAAAAAGAAATACTGTGCATGAACCACAGGAATGCAAGTCCTTAGTCTCTGGATCTTGGTTCTTTCCCCAGGGGAGGGTGGAGACGAGGAGTGTGAGATTTCGAATTTCAAGCCCCATGTCGCCCCGGTGCAGTTTCACCTCAAGGGACCTTATTAGTCATCGGGTCACTACGCACTGCACCCTAACAGAACGGACTTCTGTGCTCATGCCAGAAGTTGTCTTGATTAATTAAGTATCAGCAGAGGCCATATCCAGCCACCACAGGCAAAGGAAAGAGAGCGAGCAAGAGAGCGAGAGAGAGAGAGAGAGAGAGAGAGAGATGAAAGAGGGACGGGAGAGAGAGAAACATTATTATATTATAGTTATATTTTAGGTATTAAACTGACACTATCCAGAGCTGCTTGCAGTAACTTATTTGCTTGCAAACAATAGAATGAGTCAACATTCATGAATCACTATGATGTTCAAGTAGCCCAGTGATATAGAAGTACAGGAAACAAAACTACAATGCAAAGTAAAAGCGGAAAGAAAGTGTTTGTGTGTGGAAAAAGACAGAGACAGAGAGGCAGAGGGAAACGATTCCACTATAATCTATAAGAAATGCAATATTAAACTCAAGACAATATCTCTGCGGCAAGTAGGTGCAGAGGACTGAACCAGGGAAGCATGCCCGTACTCCTGGGCTGAAAAGGCTACTACTGTTAGACTCAAACCCAGGAGAACAGTGACTTTAGCATGGGTGGAGTGTAATTCATGTTCATTTAGTTCATCTGTGGCGCTGGATGAACAACAAGCAGGAACCAAATCTCCAGTGTTCTTCCTATCCATAAACTCTGTGTAACAGTGGTGCTGAAATCTGGGAATAGAAGGATACTTTACCTGGGACAATGGAGTCTCTGCTGGGGCTCACCAGCAGATCCACCGCTTTTCCCCCCAGACAATCCATCTCCACCAACCTACCTCCCACTAGGCTTCAGCTTAGTGAAGATGATGCTGGAAGAAGATTCCAAGGTGTTTGTGGGCATCATTGAGGGTTCAGCTGTGACGTGTGGGTGGCTTGGCCTACCTCCCTCTACTCACCGGGGAGGTGCAGCTCATATCCCCGCAATTTATCGGCCACCTGGTGAGTCAGGTGATGCTGGAATGGCTCTGGCCTGACACCAGAGGGATTTTGGTATCGACTCCAGGGGAATGTCTATGATGTGTAGCAGCTGCCCCGCACAGGAAGGCAGTGGCTGCAGCTGGGGATTTTTCAACCCCAATGAGACCATCTTTCAGTTGGTCCTGCAGAAGTTCTACGTCAGCCTTCTAAAAAGTAATGGCTGACTGGGTCACCAGCGCTAGCAGCCTTCCACTCTGGCTGCAGCCATGGCCCTAGCTGAGAACCATCTGTCCATTGGCGGAGGCGTCTTGGTTTTCAGTTGGTTGGCGTGTGTATCCACAGGTATCTTGTTAAGCCACTGGAGATCAGATTCCAAGGAAGAAAGCAAGTCAAGGCTGCAATTAGCTCCCAATTTTTACATCCCCTGATATTAGGCTTTGATTGGCCATAAAAACTGATGAGATGAATGCACAGCCTTTAATCTAAGTCTTCAAATGTTATTATTCTGAAACCAAGTGAAGAAACCTGCCTGTCATTTCACTCATTCGGATTGTTTTTAGGATTTTATTGAATCAAGTTATCTTGATACTACTAGTGTGATCTGTCCTATTCTGCCTTGTTTCAAGATACTGACATTTGAAATGTAGGGAAGCTACATTGGAAACAAGTGAAATTATCTCATGGCATACTAGACTTGTTAAGATGTTTTTTTAGTGTATGGACAGGATAAGAGTCAGTGATGGCACTAGAAGTTGTTGGGCACAGGCTGCAACATTTTTGTAGATCTTTTTACACCTGTGCCACGCTATTCAGGCACCTCCTGAGCAACAATTCTGGGCTTGTGGGACCATAAGACAAAACAGGTTTGGTTTCCCCAAAACGAGGATCAACGACCTGCCAAGAAACACTCCCAGAGGCAGCCTGCGCTGGATCAGGGACAACGAGCTGCTGCATGTGAAGTGGAAGGACACCCGGGAAGTGATGGTGTGTTCCACAATTCACAGAGCATTTGCCGGAGACATTGTCCAGAGGAAGGTGAAGGGGAATGATGGACAGTGAAAAAGGATGGATGTTCCCGTACCAGCAGTAGACAAGGAGTACAAGAGGTACAAGAGGGTGTGGACTTGTCAGATGCACCGCTTAGCTATCATAATGTTATCCACAAAACGGTAGAAAACCTTTTTCTACCACTTTGTGGACATTTGTGCACGTTTTTATTCTCCACTGGGAGTGGAGAATGAATGAGCTCAAGAATGAGAAACCCCTACTTCAGACAGCATTATGTGAGACACTCATATTAGAGCTCAGAGCCACTGGGCCTTCATCCCTGCTACCCCTGTACCGGCTCCCCCTACTCCACCTGGCGCTTCCTACAAGCTGAAGTACTTTTCAGGACACAGCACTGCTGGTAGGCAGAAGTGCAGCCAAGAGACTCCCATTGTCCCATTGTGTGTCCTATGATGCAACATTGTGCCTTTTGCCAAAGAGGGACTGCTTCAATGATTGGCATTGTTTTGGCATTGGCATTTTTTTAAACTGTGCATGGACCTCATGAAACCTGATGTTTGTCCAAAACCAACAGTTCAAACATATGAATGACAAAGCTACCAGAAGCTTCAGTGTGGGACAAGATGTTCTCTAGCTGATAAGTGGCAACCAGGGTTGAACAGGCGTACACCACTGATGTAGGAGACAACACATGGAGATATCATGTAGCTCAGATCCTGGATGCTCAAGTACAAGAGACACCTGAACTTTCTGCTGACTCACCAGACGAGGGAAATGCTCAATAAGTTTAGACATCAGATCAGAGAGAGAACAGAGACCTCTGCTGTGACTGATACCTTTTACCTATTAGAAAGTAAACCCCATGTTGTGCGTAAAGACGTACGCGTATGTGTAGTGTTCAATAAAGTATTGATTACAAGATGCAGACTCCTTTTGGAGTCTCCAAATAGCCATTTTGGAAATCCGCCTAGACATAGTCAAAATAGTGCTATTTTTTGGTCCATTGAGTGTTCCATCAGTCACTAAATCTCATAGACATGAGACATAGTCATAAGTTTCATTCACTTGCATCAGTGAGGTGTCAATCTGTTGAACACCGGGTGCTCTCCAAATGCATGTAGCAGAATTTAAGGACCACTGAAGGAATTTATGTGGGGGGGTTTTGGGGTTTCTTTACAGTAAGGGGAAAGATTAGAACAACCATGCTACCTGACATTGCAAGATTTTTAAAAATCATGTGCTCTTTGCAGCTAATCCTGCAGAATTATGCATAGTCCAGCCCACAAGCCATCAATATGTGGGCTAAATATTATGCTAAAACCCAATTTGCATGTGATTACCTATGCAGTCAGCACCCAAAATTGCTGTTGTGCGTCTAATGTGCTGGTCAATATTCCTCAGTCATTTAATCCTAAGCGTAGCATGTGCTCAGTGATCCCAGCCATTAGTAAATTCGTTCCAACCTTTTTACCACATTTGTGCTAGTTTCATCTCCTTTTTCCAATGAATGAATGGCCTTGTAGCATGTTGAGCTAACCCAACTAACTTATATAACTAAGCTTTGACACGGCTGTGATTGTGTGGATCACAGTATAATAAACTGGCACAGCAACACAGGGAAAGGCGCAAGCAAGTCAAGCGTGAAGAGCAAAAAGATACACCGAGGTAAGAAGAGGTGCTTGATTAAAGGACTGCAGGTGGCCTGGCATTGAACTGTACTTTTTTGAGATGCCAGTCAAATAACTCAATTGAAATGCAGCAGCAGCAACATATGTTGAAGTCCACAGAATAGGCAGATATATGAAATCAAAGCACACAGCCAGGTAGACGCAATCAAGGAGGGGCGGCCTGATCAGTGCTAATAGTATGCACAGTGGGCAGCGGGGCGGCGTGGTGGGTAGGGAGACCATGTTGAGAGCCACAGTGTCGGCAAGCATCTGCCCTGCTGAAATCTCATTAAACAAGATGTTTAGCTGACACTGTCACCCAGAGAGGCTTACAATGAGTGCAGCAATAGAATGATATGAAATTAGATCAACAACATGACAAGCGACCAATAGTAAAGGGGTGCAACGGTCAGGAGTGAGAATGATCATGCACAGTAAGACAGAAGTGCTAGGAGAAGAAATGAAGGAACGAAGGAGAGAGGTTTTTATTTTCTTTGCTTTAGAGAGCAACCAGAATGAGTCGAGAAGGAATATAATTTACTGGGGAGACAGCGGTGTGAGCTACTGGAGGTTATGGAATAAAGGAATAGATTCAAGATTCAAGAAGTTTATTCATCACATACATACACGGGGTGTGAAGTGAAATAAAAAGTGGCAGTGCTCAACAGAAATGAGCAAAGGGCAACAAGTTCACACTATTTACAATTAAAAAAAACAACACAATATTTACAGTAAGAGTACTTAAAAATATAGAAATATGAGAAATTGTTTGTATGTATATATGATATAAATGATGTGTAGTAGTTACCTAAGTGTGTGTGTGTGCATAAGAGGGTCTTGGGTCTTGGTGGGGGCCCTGGTGAGGTCAGAGTTCACAGTCCTGATGGCCTGAGGAAAGAAACTCTGTCTCAGTCTCTCTGTATTGGCAGCGTGACTGCGAATAAACTTTATGTATAAGTCAATGATAATGGAGAAACCATCTTCACCATCTCCGTCTAAGGGACACCAAAAGTTGTGGAGCTTCCACACTGAGAGCTTGCAACAATAAATAATGATAATGAAAACGATACCAAAGGCGTGTGGTTGTGGTTCTCAACGTCATTGAGAACCAATAAATATTGCCATGTAACTGCAAAATCACAATGACATATTTTCATCCCAGTATTTCTATGACTGGGTCTCCCACTGGACTTTGCAACGGTTAAGGAAAGGGGCGACAAAGAATGATTTTATAATGAAATATTTGTCCCCAAAAGGATTGCTGTTTACAATGAAGTATTTGATCCCAAAAGGCATAATTGCCAGAGAAATAGGAGCCATTATATGCTGAAGTTGCTTAAGTGTGCACTCTGTATGCATGCTTAGATAGAGCCTGACCTAAGCCATTACATTCCTCTCTGGAGAACAGTTCTGCAAGATAGAGGTTGGCTGATGCTAAAGCAGGGCTGAATTAAATTGGATGCTCTGAAACACGCCATGGCAGACGGAATCGCCTCCATCAGGTGAAAATTGCAGGAAGCGTCCCTCCAGGACCGATACCGCCGCCTCGGGCAATATGAAGATGAATAACTGAATAAACATAAATGCATGTTAAAAAGGCCATTAGTTTCAATTGAAGAATGAATCAATTATTCACATGAAATGGTGAGAAAGAAAAAGCAAACTACTAATACTACATAAAAACTATACATAGCACTTACAAATATTTCAATTCATGCAGTTTTTATATGGACAAATACTTTTGTGAGTTCATGTCATACCCAAAACGTAAAGCACCTACAATAGTCATCTCAAATGATAGAAATCTTGATGGAACATGTAATATATGTCATTATATATATATATATTTTACTGTTTTTTTACAGAAATATTGGTTGAATGATATTAATTATTAACTACTACTGATAATAATTGAATTTGGATATCCTTCAGGGACAGCTAAATGCAAAGTATGATTTTTTTATTTATTTTTATTTATTTAATAACAACATTAATAACAGTAATACTAATAATACTAATAACAATGATAATAATGACAACAACAAATACAACAAAAACACCAAATATTTAAGTTAATTAATAAATACTTAATAAGTAATAATAGAGGGAAAGAGAGAGAGAAGAGAGAGAAAAGAGAGAGAGATGCAAAGTATGATAAAAATAAGGTTTTACTATAATGTTTCAACCACTAATCAATTTTTTTGCCGAAGCTAAGAGAACTGGTTCAGCCGGTACATAACTATTACTTCTGCGATATTGTTGTGAAAGTGTCTACCCCTAACTGTCCTTGTCTGTTGCCTCGGGCCTATAATTAGGTACCCATGGTGTACCGATCATTGTGTATTTTTCCTCATACTTTTCCAGGGCTATGTCTGTAAATTACTGAACCACCAACCCAGACTCTTGGCAATACTTTACAATTATTAATGGGCTGCAGCACAGATGACATGGTAGCAGTGGAGGTTGTTCTGCAGCAGCATTTCGAATTAGCAGTTTATCATATCTACACCCATTAAATATAGAATGTGTACCAGCTCCTGCCCTTGACGGGGGTGGCAAAAAGTTGTACGGAGGTGAGGAAAATACCCTTGTGTGTCATAGCACCACGTGGAAAACCCGGTCGGGTCAGGTCGGGTCAGGTGTACTGCCTGACCTGCCCCCTACACCAAAAACAACCCACCTCAGGAATGGAAACGGTAAAAAGTACAACCTTGCCCTGTGTGCGCCCCCTGCCGAGCAGCTATTAGGGCAACATGGCCTCCTGAGGTTGGCTCCAGTGGTGAGGTGAGGAAGGGGAGCACTGATTCATTAAACCTTTCAGTATGGAGGAGCTCTTGCCAAAAGCTGCCACGGGGGGACGTTCAGAGGCATCGCAAAGTCTACCGGGGCGGGGTGATGGAGGGACGAAGGCTTCAAGGGAATTCTCTACACAGCGTTCAGCATGTCTGATCTCTCAAAAGTGTCTGTCTGCAGAGAAGATGCCAGCAGTGCCAGACAGGAGGGAATGCACAAACCCTTACGCCCAGAGTGGAAGACACTGTGGTGGAGCTGAGGACGGAGAAACCACAGCCAAACAACTGGTGGTAATCCCTGGAGGTCAGATACCACCCCAACTCATCGTATTGCCTCTCACGCCTTCCTCCGGGTAGCGAAGGGGCACTGGGAGGGCTCGGTAAAAAGGCAACATAATCAATCAATGTAGTCGGCCTGACATTCAACATAGCAGAACGTTTTAAATGGGAATTCACAGCTGTAGCAGGTCGGTTCTCTAATTCTGTCCCTGATGTGCACCGATGCACACCTCACACACCCGGTCTGGTTCATTCAACAGCCGTCGCTTTCATCAGCATGCATTGTGTTTTTGTGCTTGTTTAGCTGTGGAAATGGCAGATGGGTTTCCTGCAACAACTCGACAACTTGTTAATATATATAAAAAATGACCACCTCCTGTAGGGTACACAACTTTCATACTACTACTTTCATACTTTTGTACTTACTATGTACGTGAGATGTCAAATATGGCTTAGGACTTTTGTCCCATGCATGTATGTATGTAATCTTTCCTGTTGCTCTGTACTGCCACCTGTCAAATACAGGAAAAATACCAAAACAAGTCAATAGTGAAATGGATGTGTCAGATCTGCCTCATGCTGGATTTTGGGGGAAAGGCACACCGCTCATGCTCCATCTGCAAAATAGCTGTGCTGGTTTACTCTCAGTCTTAAAGCAAATTAAATACATACATAATCCTGCAAAACCATTTCCAAACTAAAAAAAAATGCTTTACAAATAGAGTAAATTAATTTATTATTTATTGATAAATAATGTGGTCTTCTATTTGATCAATCAGGAATGTAAAAACCTTTCCGATTAAAAAAAAACAAAATCTGATGTTTGTTTCATGAAGAGGGAGAAAATGTACCCAGCGTATTACACAGTAACTGCTCCCTCAGAGAGGATGGGCAGAAAAACCAATACCTATATTTCATTCTCTCCATATCCCTGAAATTGCTAAGCTCAAACCAACTGAGGTGCAGAGAGAGAGGGAGAGCGAGAGAGAGAGAGAGAGTGTGAGCGTGTAAGAGGGAAAAGATTCAAAGTTCTGAATGAATTTAATCATACGTCTCTGCTCAGTGTAAGATCATAAGATACAAGGTTGTTGTGGTTGTGTGAACAGCCATTAAGAGTGAATTCACAGACCTTCCTGTTCATCATAGTCTCTTTACCAGCTCCTAAATGACCCTCTCACAGCAGCTTGCCCCAGCAGAAGGGCATCATCATCTGTATCACTGACTGTTTATTGGGCTAAAGTAGCAGAGGATGCAAACTGAATACAAATGCCACTTGCCCGTTCGTCCAAATGGACCGTCGTAGTGTCGTCAGGCGCTCATCAATACCTTCATCAAGGTGGCATTGTTCTATTTAACAGCCCCAACAATTAAAGTGCCTGATGGGTTTCAGACATAAGGTTCTGGCAGGAAGTGTGAGGAGCGAATGCATTCACACGCCTACACGTACATGGCCGACCAAATCTTGCCTGCATGTTAACATAACAGAGATTATAAAAATGGTAAATTAAAAGCAAAGCAAGTGAGGAAAAGCAGCACAACTCTGATTGCTTGTTTGTTCACGTCTTTGTAAACCAGGGGCTTTCCCTTTGCTCCGTCCTCTTGCCTCGACTGACAGCTGTTCGGCCCAGCAGGACCCGAGGCAGAACACAAGGCTCCCATCTGATGTCGGTTTGTCTGGTGTCAGCAGGGCAAGAAGCTTTTGTTTTTCCATCAGCATCCTTCACCCTGGGGGGCCAGGCGCATCTTTTCGGCGGGAGAGGATTTCAACACCAATAATGAGACGTGCATGATTCTCTACCATACAGTATGACAACTTAAAAAACTTCCATCAAGACATATATTCTTCTCTTTCCCATGTGACAAGGAGAAAAAAAAATCTATTTTTTTACCACAGTCAATTTTTAGTAAAAAGTCACATTGGCTCCATATTGAGCTTAATGAGTCACACTTACAGTAAGTGTAGGTGTAGCTGTCAGCGACACTGTCCAATCATCAAGTGTTCCTGTCAAACGGCACACATTTCTGTCATACTCGTCTTCGTTGCTGGTCCAGATATGGCGTTTTGAAGCAATATTGTTGCAGACAACACAGTGCACTATAACGAGGAAGAGTGTAATAATATTATTCTTGGCACCGACTGTAGGCAAATTTGCAAATGCCTCAACATTGGTCAAGAACAAAAAATTTTGCTTAGGTAAAAACTTTTCAGCAGTTTTTTTTTTTTTCCAACTCCATTGTGTTCTTTATAGCGGGCAACTCTTTATTGCCAGACATTATTAATGATGGCTTGATTGCTTGATACACTTAAAATGATGTTATAGAGAGACTGACTTTACCCTTAACAAAATTCAGTAAAAACGCCACATTCTGAGTTCATTTTTTACAGAGTGGGCACTATATATCGAAAAGATAGGCGGTAAAGCCAGTGAAGCATGACAGCATGACATTTTGAACTGGGAATCAAAACTGAAATCAAAACAAATGATGACCCTCACAACTTCCATTAGTTCTGAATTACAGTACACACATTAATCACACATTTTCGCAAACAGACTTTATCAAATTGTGTGCTTTTCTAGAACTGATTTTTCCACTGAGCTTTACTTGTTGTCTTGACAGGAAAGTCAGCATCCTCAAAGAGAAAATCTAGCCTGTTTCTTCCTGAGCAGCGAGCCGGTCCCTTGATAACCACGTCCTCAGATAGGTGCCTGGAGCCTGGATGATGCCATTTCTTATTAGACTCCTTGACACAAATCCCCGATCCTTTTTTTTTTAAGTTGGAGACCCTCTCACTTTGCTTTGCTCATTCCTTGAGTTGCAGGTGTTCTGGTCATGACACCGCCTTAGGAATATGAACACAGACACACTGAAAGGAATTATTGCAAACTGTCACCTCTAAGTATGATTGGCCTGTTAGGCTCAGTAAGCATGCTTTATTTTTTGCAGTTCCTGATATTCTTAGCATTGTGAAATCCCTTTTGGGTCTCACTTACTTCATGTAACACGTTTTTATTTGATGTTTTATGGAAAGAGTTGCGTGGAGCTGTGGAAATACCTGAAATAATGACATTTAAAGACACAGCATGAAGAAGGAGGACCAAAAGGAAACAGTGCCCCAACTTAAATAAGCTGATTTTATTGAGTAAAAACAACGAGCAAAGCTGTTTGGATCACAGCTACAGCTACAGGGAGTCCTCTGGAGGTGTGAAGGGATGCTCTCACCCACCCTCCTCTCCACTAACATCCAAGCCAGGTTTCTACATAGTGGATGTGACTTGGTAAATGCAGTGTAATGTTATATGCTTGATTAAAACAATTTTGCTGTGTAAAATATGAACACGTGTTGCTGAAACGGAGCCGTTACGAAGAGGATTAGAGGGGCGTGACTACCTCTGTAAGGTTGTTTTCTCCTTTATGTCCCTGCGCCCCATCCGAGTACACCAAACTACTCAGCTCAGCCTGTATCTTCCAGGAGGGTCTGATGGCTCTTTTATGGTCATTTATCAGTCAGCCAGAGGTAGGGCCAAAAATACACTGACAGTTGAGGGCAGGGCCAACTCTCTGAAATAAAACAAGAGGCGGCCTGGACAGAAAAAAGTTTGCCAAGACAAGCCCTGACATAAAAGTTTCTAGTAAATGGAATTGTGTGTGCTTTTACGATGCACAATAGAAACAAAATAATGAGAGCAGATCTGACAGTTTTTCAGAGGACAGAACAGCATGACAACAACAAAGCTAACTCAGTGCAATGTGCCTGTTTTGCCATGTTCTGTCACAAATAAACCAATGGCAACAGCAACACTTCAGAAAGCAACTTGGGCATACTGACTGTGCTGTAAATGGACTGCATTTATATGCGCTTTACAGTATATGCCTCTCATTCACCCAT
The DNA here is from genome assembly GCA_034670385.1 of Hoplostethus mediterraneus. Taxonomy (NCBI): domain Eukaryota; kingdom Metazoa; phylum Chordata; class Actinopteri; order Trachichthyiformes; family Trachichthyidae; genus Hoplostethus; species Hoplostethus mediterraneus. Next base: position 1,674,116 of record JAXDDW010000043.1, on the reverse strand, counting down.
TCACACACCGATGGCAGTGAGCTACCATGCAAGGTGCTTCCTGACCATCAGGAGCAATTTGGGGTTCAGTGTCTTGCCCCAGGACACTTCGACACGTGGACTCCGGGTATCAAACCTCTGACCTTCTGACTAGAGGACGACCCGCTCTACCTCCTGAGCCCCAGCTGCCCCCCGGTAGCACGCTCGCTTTTACATTTGTTTTGTTTGCGGCATGCTTGCTGTTGTTGGCGGTGTAATCACTCTGGCCCGAAAAGACACACTTCACTTCAACACAGCATGCAGCACAGAGGAAAGAAAGGAGGTGAAAGGAAAAAAGGCTTTGAGGCTATTTTCTAGGTCAGACAGGCCACGGTGTCAGTTTAGATTCCCCATCGAGTTTCAGGGTTGCAGTCTTTCAGGGTGTAGCACAAAGCAACGTATAGTACTCATACTCAAGCCTACATGCTGCACAACATGGAGAGTGTGAATTTGATCCAGCCTGACCAAGGTTAGATGATAAGAATTCAAAACTGTAAGGATGTACTTGTGTATAACAAAAATACTTTTCCTTTTATACGGTGCTCCAGGCTTTTTTTCACCTCATTCAGGGTTGCTGCTGTTGTTGATCACGACAACAGGGTACTTACTGTATACGAAGAGAAACCTTTACTAAGGGTACAGCGACAAAGAGCCTTTAAACTCAACACTCCGAGCTCCTTATTATCTTCCTCGCGGTGCCACGCTCGCCAGGCTCCGTTCCCCCTCCTGTTTCCCGGGGCTAGCTTTATGATTCCCGGGCATCGGGGCTCCATCAATTTTCATCCGTCTCGATCCGGCCCAGGTGGTCCGCACTGCCTCCGTCCTCCTCCCGTCCATAAATATCCAAGCGAATGTGGGAACCCTAGGAGATCAAGTGAGGATTGATCATTATCGCCCATGGCAATGTCATGCAGAGCTGCGGCTTCCAGCGCTAACGCCATTAGCAATAAATCAAAACGGGAACATAAGCACACTAACGGATGGAATTGTAAACACTATTTATATAGCATATCTGGTGTGGCAGACCCGGTGCGATGACTTGATACGCTGTCTGACTCGGTATTCTATTGTAAGGACATTCATCTTATTGTGTTTATTCTTTCTTTCAGTGTAGCATACGCCCCACGGTATAAAGATATGAAGTACAGTGTCATGAAATTAAAGTCTGCCGTCTAGTTGATTGGTTCTATGTCTTCGTTAATTCAACCAATGGAAAGGCCGAGTTAGGTGCAAATACATTGGGTTTCTAATGAAGTAAGACCATCCTTGCCCTTCCCATATTCCCACCGGAGCCGGCCTTCCGCAGCCTCTCTCACAATCTGCAGCAGATCCCAACAGCCGAGCATTTTTCTCGGAGGTTAATTGTATGTGACAGCCATAATGCTGCTCTTGCGCAATGGATATCTTCACTTGAGCATATTGACAAGTTGTCCAATCCCTGGTATTACTTCTAAAATGTTGTCTTTCTTTATTAAATAGTATCCTCGTTGTACAACGGTGCCGAGGGAAAGTTCAAATTCGTTAAATAATAAAATTGATGAATTTGACCTTTTAGCTGCGATAGGAGGATACAATCTGTGATGAGATGATGAAATAATATAAACGGCGGCATCATTAACGCTGATGAGAAATACTCAGCGTCGAGGAATCAGAATGTTATTGACATTTTCTTGTTTTTAGGGAAAATAATTTGACAGCGACTGGCACAGTTAAACAGAAGGAACATCATACAAAAAGTCAAATTTTCAAATCTGATCTGCATGATTAACACATCGAGTGGATTCCTCACATATATTAGCACTGTTAACTCCCTAGCTGGCTTCCTACAACAACCCCAACGCTGTATTTACTGATTGTAAAGAATGACTGGGTTCTCAAGAGAGGATGATCTGTTCAATTAAAATTTGATGGTGCAGTTGCTTTGGTCTCAATACCGTCGGTGCTCGGCTGAACTAGCGCGCTAATGATGAGGCTCTGGGAAAGGCAAATTCCCATGGCTATCTGTGTCCCTTTATTAAGCTGAAGGGGTTAGACAAATGCGGTGGGGAGTGGAAGCGATGGGTTAAGCATCCTTCTCCAGAGGAGCTTTATCTGTGTCTTACAGCTACAGTAGGAAATTTTAATTACCCCTCACAGACACGCACGCTACAATATAAATGCGCACACTTGGTAAGCACCTGGTCACTATCTATCTATGGGATTTTTTCTCCTATGTAACCAGGAGAATCGCGGTGCACAGTCTTTGCCAGGTGAGGTTTTTTTCCTCTCTTCAAAGAGCGTAACATAAGTGGGTCAGTGTCAGACTCTTGGTCACTGTGGCTCCTCTGGAAACCTGAAGTATTACTCCCATTAGCTGCAGTTCCTTTCCCCTGGGCCGTTGGGGACACATAGAAGGTAATTACAGAACATAATGTTATTAATTACCCCGAGCACTCACGCTTCCACTGGAGCTGAACTCTGTGCGGATGAGATACTTAGGGGCCAGGCGAACCAACGGCACCACGACGCCTAAGGTTAAGTGACCCACTCTTCTCTGTCATTGAATCGTCTCAACTGTTCTCGTTTGTCTGTCTTGCTCGGTGGCAAGGTTTGTTTTTCCTGCCGCTGTGCAAAAAAAAAAAAAAAAGAAGAAGAATATATCCACAGTGGTCCGCTGCAGTCCCTTGTGTACTGAAAAAGCACAGGCGGGAAAAAAAAATCTCCACTAAGACAGAAGCATGTGGTCAGAGGGCAGTTATAATGAGCTTCCATGTGAACAAAGCTCAGTCATGGCAGACGCTGAGTGAGAAACCTGCATAGGACAGAGAGGCAGATTCATTTAATCTCTTTTTTTTTTTTTTTTTATAAATACATGTATCACTTCCCTTGCCGCTGCCACCACGGGAAACGGCTGACATATTATCTTACTAATTTATGTTCACTCAACGTAGGGATTACTTTTGCTTCAAACAAAAATGTCAGCTTATAAAACCAAACAGCTTTAAAAACTAGAAAGGCCCTGGGCTCATGCCCCTGGTCATAGACATTTTTAAATGAATATTTATCCAACAGTGTAAAAGCTCCCGTGGCTTTTCACAAAAAAAGGGCCTGTGTTTCAGAAGTCTAAAAAATCAACTAGGCCGGAAATACATACGGTGTTTGCATTTTTCTCTACACAAAATGTCTATTTATGGCAGAGTAATGGGTTTCCGAACGCTGGTACCCTGGTCATTCTGGTTATTTCCTATTATTTCATGTTATATACTTCTCCAAGGAATTAGAAGAAAGGAAATACAAGTGGATTCCAAGAATTGGATGCAATAAATTCACTACTATTAAGTTAAAATAAGTTTTTATACACCTTATATTTTGTTGCTGTTTATCATGTAACTGCTTAGTTCTTGTTAGTTTGCCTACTTACTTTTGGTGAGGTGTCTGTAATATGTTATATAAACATGTCAAAGTAAAAACGCCAACACTGATTTGGTTGTTTTATTTCCAAGGATCAAGTTTGAACATATTTTATTTCCTTTGTACATGATGTTCTTAGAGTGCGGTGGATGCAGACATCAGCTGTAGCGTTGTCGGGTCTATTCCTGTCTTCCTGTTCAGATGGATTTGTCTGAGTGGTTAATGAGACTCTCCTCACATGTCGGTATTCTCTTTCTAGTCGTTAAAGTACTTCCTGTCTAGACCAAGTGTGAAATTCCCCACCTCCTCCACATATTCTCCATCTATATCTGATATACATAGCTTCATTTAATCTCATTACCGAGCTCCATAGTGGGGCTGTACAATATATTTTAATTTTTTCAATTAAAGCCCCAAAGTGACATTTTATATATCAATTATGGATTCATACATATAAATGATTGATTTGTAAGGTGACAGAAAATGATCTGATTGCACTCTTTTTCTTGAATAAATGAATATATAGTGTTTTATAAATAAACCTTTAAAATGTACCCATTCTTTATTCCATTGTTATTTTTTTGCATTTTGTAGAGTTGCATCCAAGTAATTCCAATTCAGTCAAGGCGTAGTCCAATATGGAGTGCAACTAAATCTTCATATAACTGCAGTGAAGAAATAATGAGTTCGAAATACAAATTCCACCCCTATTTGACTGACATATTCTGATTTTGTTGTATTTATCCTAATGCAATTGTTTTACCATATAAGCACCAAACAGAAAAACTTTTTTGGGGGGATGGTTAGTTGATGCCCTCTACCTGGGAGACGAGGGCAGAGATTTGTCAGCCATGACAGCACAGCGACGCAGCCTGTGTTCCTTAAAAGAGGTTGATGGACTGCTGCTGTGAAATGAAAGAATTTCTCATAGGGAAGGGAGAATATAAAGGTGAGGTTTTATTTGGAGTTTGACTTGGTTTGCTTTGACAAACACGGTGACTTATAGACACAGTGTGTTGAGTAACTGTTGTGATATTTTAACTACATTTTGTGAACAAACAGTATTGACATTGAACCTCTGAAGCTGTATGGAATTATGTTGGATTATGTATAAGAAATTGTGTTTATTTCAATTGTAATGATATAATGAGTCGATTGCAGGTTTAAATCCCCAGACCAGCTGGGAAAATGTGGTTGGGATGAGCAAATACGTAATCCTTTACCCTGCTCCAGTTATTACTGTTGAGGTGCTCTTGAGCAAGGCTTTAAACCCCAACTGCTCCAGTGGAGCTGCTCAGTGGCTGATACTAGATGACTGTTGTTGGACTGGGCAGCTCCCTGGTGTGTAACTGTGTTGCTGGAGAGGAACATGTGTGTTCAGTCGCCTTTCCCTGAATCCACAAAGGTTAAAACCAAAAAGCTGCTAGGCATCCAGATAAATCAACTGGATAAAGTGGTGCACCTTTTCAAGAGGGTTGCACACACAGTATTTTCACTGTTATATAGTGAGGCCCCATCCAAAATCTTCCTTGGGGCCCATGAAAATGAGTGAGCATCCCTACTTGTCACACTACTTGTCACACACTACCCTACTTGTTCTTGCATCATGATCTTACAAAGTGTGAGATTGAAGAAATGAACCAAACCAATGAAATAAACATAAACAAAGCCAGGATTGGACATGGTCTTGTGTTTTACACTGAATCCAGACTGAGCCCTTCAGATCCAGACTGAGCCTTTGAGACTACACATGTGTAAGTCAGGTTCAAGCTGGAAAACATATTTGTTTTTTTTCTATATTTTATCATATTGCAATAGCTGATGTAAAGATGGATAGAAAAAGTAGGAGAGCGATGAATCAACTAGCAACTCCAGACTCAGTGTAATTGTATATATTATTTAATCACCTAATGGTTTTCTAATCATTGAAAGCTAATAGGTTAGCACTTAGCGTTGCACCTCTATGCCACTGGAAAAGAGACAGAGAGAAAACAGTAATCCCAACCGAGGCAGTGAGGGTCCTATAAGTGAGGGAGGAAGGATAGTTGCCATTATTCCCACGGGACTCGTTGGCAGTTATGATTCATTTACTTACTTTCCCGAACAGGAATCATTTTCTTTCATCTCCGCTCATGCCTTACCGAGGATCAGTAAGATACATTTCTCCCCGTTTGAAGTACTGTTACCTGGAGACAAGCTGCTGGGCTGCTGCACGGAGGTTATTTGATGTACTGAATTTTATGTCAACTGTGGCAATCCACTCTATGCATCATGTCTGGTTTTTAGTATGGGGGAAGGATGTAAGGACATGACAGTGCAATTCCTTAAAGCTATAGCTGCTGCACTGTATATTTATGATGAATGAATGTCGCAGTTTACTGTAAAATATGAGGAGCAGTCACAGGAAGAGCAGGAGGACGACGATGATGTGGGATAAATTGGATTAAAACCATCATCCTAAATGTCGTTAACATAATGACTACGACCACCTGACACCAAAACAATCCTAAAAACCTGCCGTCACCTTCAAAAAGTACATTTGTCCCGTGCAAAATTTTGATCAAGAGCCAATACAGAGGAGCTAAGTACAGACCACAAGCAACCCCAAGTGATTAGTTGCTGAAAGTCAATTCATTTTCTTTTAATAATTTGTAATTTCTCGGGACGAGATGTCACTCCCCATGAGAAAATGGAGAGAAGACAATATTACCCAGGATCCCGGCAAGAGAAAGATTCACGTTCAGCTTATGTCAGTGCAATTAAAGTGTCACGCAGTATTGCCTGAGGTGTTTAGGTGTATGTAAACGTTGTTCTGATGTAAACCCAGATTTAATGCGTTATGGCCCCCTGAAGACATGGTGGCATTCCACCCCGACTCTCAGGTGGGTGGCTGTCTAACAGTGTGAAACACAACAAAGAGGGGAAGAAAACTGTGAAGATGATTGTCACAATCAACTTCACAGTTTTCTTCGCAATTTGATGTTTCGAGTGATGTACACTCGGAAAAAAGAGGGTTTTCTTAAGAAATGGTTAAATGGTGTTTTAAAGAAATGTTTCTTTTCTTCTATTTGTCAAACTATTGCCAAAAACAAATCTGTCAAAGTGTTTACGATGAAACTGTAGTCCTGTTGTAGACTTGCAAGGTCAGCCCGCAATAAAAGGAAACTGAAATCGCTCCGTCTTATTTCCATCCGCTGCATAACGTGACCCGCTTCACACCGGGCATGGATCTTAAGTGCCAATATTGTTCTCATAATTGTAAATAAAACAGTGTGCTCCTCCGCTCGTCGGAAGCGTTATTGGCAGGAAGCAGGCAGTCTCCAAAGGTCAGTCTTTGCTCTTGAGCTTTGGTACCTCGCTCCCTGGCAGCTTTATTCTCCGACACAGGGCCAAGGGCAGAGTGGGACGCTCTCAATGTGAGCCAATTAGGGCTTGTTTATTTTCCTCCACTGTCTAATAAACGTCACTTGCTTCGTTTTAATGGCTTGGAAACAGAGTGTGATTAAAATTCAGGCCCTCGGGGGTGACTGAACGTGGAAACAGAGCCACCGCTCGGTCTAGAAGGTGCTTCATCATGTAGAATGGCTCCCCCACCTCGGCGTTATTATGGGAGGTTATGATTATAGAAGTATTCATGGGACCCTCCTGACCTCCCTGTACAAGCATAACAGCCACCGTGAGGTCAATACTCCGTACACATAAAAAGACGACCGCAAACAGAGGACCTTTAGGCTCTCCATCCAAAAGGACCAACACAAATGTTCAAGTACATGACGTTTATAATCGTTAATACGTGATGCTTCGTTCCAGCTCAGATTCCTTAGAGGGGCTTTTATTTGTAATTTGTCACCACCTGCAATACTGATAATTGATCTAATGCTGGTGCATTGTGGGAGTATTCTCATTAGTCGTCTAGCAAATACACACCTATGACTGCATGGCCCTTATTTTACATTTCTCTCCTCCTCCTACTTGAATCTGTGACATTTCTGAATGTCAACAGCATGCATAGCACCTAAAATATATGATAATTCAGCAGATGATTGTTGGGAAGTCCCTATAGATGAACATTTTACATTGTGGTATTGTTTTGACCTTCTCGTATCCCGACCCATTCGCTCAACAGATGAGAAAAGTGGATTTTGTAAATTGGATGTATGAGTTGTTATCATTTGTCCAACTCTATACAGTCTAGTGCTTTTGTGCTACGCCTGATTCATAAAAATTTAAAAAAAAGCAGGCTAACAGGAAAACATGATTTGCTGATATTTTGACCTGCAGTTGCGTGACGGAAATATATTGGGGGGAAAAACACTGAAATTAATTCAGGCGATTCTGAAGTGTGTCTTGTTGTCATGCTTATTAAAATGAATCTTCACAAATAAAAGACAGTGTTTCTATCTTTGACCTGCAGTTATATGTTATATGTTTTATGTTGTTTGTTTTTATTATGGAGGCAGTTATATGTGTGCAAACATTTGAGTCCAAGACAAATTTCCCCATGGGGACAATAAAGTATATTGTATTGTATTGTATTGTATTGTACTGCACACACTGTATGGATTAGATGTGATCACACACTCTGGTCACCTTATTGCACGTCTCTTATATGGCAAGGGAAGTCGGAGACATGCACCAGACTGGCCATCTTCTCTCCACAACCTTGTCAAAATAAGGGAGAGAGGAAACAGACTGAACTGAACCAATCAATTATGAAATGTCACCATACCCGCTGGCATCAGAATTTTTAATAGCGATTAATATGAATTACAAAAATGTCAATTGTTGACATTTGTATGAATTAAATATGTAGAAATGCACTAAATCACTAAGACGGTCCCAGTTGCTTTTCATAACCCGCGAGTTAGCGATGCACTCTCTGCAAGATTCAATCATTGTATTGTCAACACGGGACGGAAATAACCTCAAACTCAGAGTGAGCGAGCCCCTGAATGCTAAACTAGGCAGTTAGCGTTGGCAAGCTTTACTGGCTAAATAATGGCGGTGGTTCAGCTCCAAAAACAGAAGCAACATTTTCCAGAGATTTCAGCTGTAAACCCTTGCTGCTGCTGCTGCTGCTGCTGCTGCTGCTGCCAAAAGCCTCCCTGTCCTCGCTCCCAAAGAGTCTCACTGCTGGCTACAATAGCCCGCCTGCTCCCGCCCCCGTACTAACCATCATCGCCTCTCCCTTGATGAGAGCTGGCTGCAAGAATACTGTGCACACTGTGTCAATCTACCCATCTGCAGCACATTCACACAATAGAAGCGAGGTTAGGTTTTGTATGTGCATGTGTGTTATATCGGTGCTTATTTTTAAAACACATGTGCTTTGTCGAGGTGGGAGGCGGATTGGGGGGGGGTTTCCTCAATGTGTTTTTAAAGCGCTAGTGTGGCTGGAGCCTCCAGATAAGGGCCGCCATGTGTTGTGCAGTTAGTGGTTTAGTGTTGGTGTCCTCCACTGCTCCCGGTGTCACTGTGTTATCTGAAGGGTCCCAGGGAGCTCCTCAGTTCTGGCTCTCCAGGTCCCAGTAATGAGAGGGGATAATTACTGATCACACTCTAATGAAACAGCAGTACGATAAAAAAATAAAAATACAAAAAATAAAAAAATGCATCCCTGCCTGTAAAGCATCCCACCATATGCAGCAGTGAATCCTTATTTTTTACACAGGGCCTCGTAGTGGAAATCCCTATCACTGCAGTCACATCCCATTACGTTTGATTGATGAACGTGGCGTCGGGCTTGGAAATACAATATGAAGTGGCTTTGTCTAACCTCTTTGACCTTGGGCTCTAATCAGACCTGCACTTCTCTTTCTCCTCCACCTGCAAGTTGAGGACAAACATTGTGCCAAGCAAGAAAAAACAAAGGCGAGGGGGAGACAGAGCACTTTGTCAGATCAGCTAATTGAGTATTTGGCCCAAAGCAGTAGCCATTTATTAGCCTGCTCCTCCCTCCAGTCCGGCCCAACCCACTCCCATCCCTCCGCCCCCACCTGGCTCTGTGTGCTGCTGCTCTGACACAGGGCTTTACCAACCCCTAGCCCCCACTGTATCCCCCTCCCTCGTCCCCATCCATCACTGCAGGATGATCCCATGCTTTAAGGGAAAGTGATGAAGATTGCTGCAGGCCCACTGTGGACACAGCAGGACCCTCCGGGCTAAAGTGCCCTGATCAATCACGGACCCATCTGGGTCAAACTGGGTCCTTCTGGTTTCTGACTCGAGGAAACAGAAGCACAACCTGACAGAACTACCAAAAGCACTCAAAGCTCCATAACAAAGAAGAGATATCTTAGTGGAAACCTCACACACACACGTGCAGCAACGTGAGCTATTTGCCGCATAGAAACTGTGGGAAACTACATTCCCCAGGAGTCAACAGCCAGTCGGCCATCTTGCCCCAGCCGAGGGGCGTAACTAATCAGCGAGGCTGGAGCTGATTGCCTCCCCTAACAGACGTGGGGGTGGATCCCACAGTCCCAGGGCAGAAACCATCAAGGAAACAGCGAGGGAGGAAGCTCACGAGCCTCCGGGAGAGTGTGATCGCTGAAGATTAGTTAAAGTTGTATTTCAGTTTTCGATTAAAAGTACCATATTGTTTGAATCCGGCCTGCTGCGTGATCTGTGACGGGATTCTGCCCCCAGATTCTGCCCCCAGACTGGACCTATGTGACACCTGGCTTTTCCCCTATAGCACACACACACACACACACACACATGCACACAAAAAAACACCATTTCCCATCCTCCAGCTTCTTCCTAATCTCGGTTGTTATACCCCCATCTTGGCCTACTCAACTCTTTATTGAGTTTGGTTGCAGCAGACAACCACTTCATGTCTGTTGAAGATGACAATTAGGACGCCACCGATGTGTAATCAGAGTGAGTGTCCCAGAATAATAATCAGTGTCTACAGAGTCTCCCACTCCTTCCCATTTGAACAGCTGTGACTCCAGTAGCGCTCTTGGCAAGGCTTTCGTTCCCTACTGCCTCGTTCAACTCGCGGCATCTCAAGTATTTGTTTGGAGCAGTGTGTACATTCATCAACGACGGGGGATGTTTTTACGTTGTTTTGTTCAAACCTTGTGTTCTGGATTCTGTGTTTCACAGTTGTTTGTTGCAAAATCAATGTTTGTGTCATGTAATGAAATGGGAAGACTCAGCCAATTATCTGACAGCCCCACCAACAACAGACTCAGACATCAGAAGTCTGGCCCATTCCCTTATATAATGATGTGATGTGATACTTTATTGATCTAAAAAAAAAAAACTCACCTCGCTGCCCGCTTCCTGCCACAGGAGGTCAGAGGTCAGGACCAGAGAGAACAGCAGCCCTGAAGCTGGTAGGTATTCAGTTACTTGCTCTAGCACAGTTCAGCAAGGCAGATACTTACCAACCTTATACTGCAAAATGACACAAAACATGTGATAATCTTGAATTCAGTCTTAAAATCTTATATTGTATATATATATATATATATATATATTTTTTTTTTTTTTTTTTTTTTTTTAAGTTCGAGAGTTTTATTGAGTTGCAAGTTGCATAGCACTTTAAGAATTTTCTAAAATCAAGTGATATCATCTAAATGTTACCTGTTATGTTAACGTTGTCTGCAAAGTATTTTATATTTTATTGTTTTGGTGATAAGCAGTCACAGGGACAGTCGGCGTACAGTCATCAATGAAGCGTGAGTGAACCCAGCTTGGGGGGAAAACAAACCGGTAACAGTCACTGTCAATACAGAAGGAGCGCCAGCTAGCAAACATGCACGCAACAACCTTATAACAACAACGTAAGCAACAACCGGTGCATGTTTTACTGTTAAATTTGTGGTAACTACAAACTAACATGGCGTTCTAAAAGTTTGAACATGCAAAATGCAATTCAACTTGCACTTTACTACTATTTGCACTTCTGGTTAGATGCCTGCATTAGACTGCATTTCGTTGTCTCAGTACTGACAGTAATAACAATAAAGTTGAATCTAATCTAATCTAATCTAAAAATCCGAAACCAACTAACATAAACAAACTCAATTCTAGTGGGATCCTCACCTGAAACGGGAAGATGAAGATGCAATAAAAGTCAACTTTGTAATGAATGAGGCGCAGCGTTGTGCTCCCCCCTACAGGCAGATCTTGCAAGACCATTGCAATCGATCACACAAACTGTTAAGACCCAGGTAGATGAGAAACATCATCAATTTTTTAATCCAGTGAGTCGCTCATTGGCTTTCCCACTCTCACTGCACGCCCTTCACTCAGGACCACAGCACAACACATTCTGAGTAGTGGAGCAATTGAAGCTCTGGGAAGACAGCTCCTTGGCAAAACAAGAAGTTTTGTTTGTTTCTTCACACTCTGGGCAAAACTAGTGTGAATTATCAATTGTAGAATGTCCCTTTAAGGGTAGGCCTATCTATGGGGATCCTTCGCAAGACAAAGTTTGAGAATCCTGCAGCAATACTAAATATTATGATCACAGGGTTGAACAGGGTTCGAGGCAATAGAGATTTCAACCAAGAAAAGCAATATATGTGTTTGTATGACCAAGTGGTTCTCTCTACTATAATAAGTCCATGTATTTACTGTGTAAAAGTGGGTTTCTGGTCAATCGGTGTCCCTGAATGAACAGGACCAGAGGCCGCTGTACCAGCCTTTATTTGACAATACATTTGAAATGAAAGATGAGACAGTATTTGGTATTGCTAAATGTGTGCTCAATTTTACAATTAGAGGTGCCAGGACATAAATGCACTCTGTATACGCTGCTTGCCCATCTATTCCACGCATAACCGTCCTGGTAGTGGGATCCCTCTCTGAGTAGCCCCTCCCTCTCTGAGTAGCCCCTCCCTCTTTGAGTAGCCCCTCCCTCTCTGAGCAGCCCCTCCCTCATTGAGTAGCCCCTCCCGAGCTTTCCTCCATTTTTCCTTATGTTTTTCCTTATCCTCTGTGGGGGTCCAAGGCTGGTGGATGTTGTGTACTAACCATTTATCGTTTTCACATGTGAAGCCCTTGGAGACTGTAACGGTGATTAAGGGCTGTACAAATGAATGTGATTTGATTTGATTTGCTGTATCACACAGAGGAGTACCCAATCAGCAAAACCAATGATTGAGTCAGAATGAGCAAAACACACTTAAGTGTCACACCGGTTTCACTGCACACAATTTAGGTAAGGGCTAATAACCCTTATATTACACACACCTATCATTTGAGTTGCATCAAACCACTACACCAATACCTTACAAACCATGGACTTAAGGGTAAGGTAACTATGGCTACTTCACCCCCTACACCCAGGAGTCTGCACAAAGCAAAGAAAAAATACTGAACCTTAAAATACTGTACAAGATTAGAAACCTTTAGGGTAGAGGTGGATAATTGGGAATATTCTGCCCTCTGCTATACGTCTCTTGTATGTTTAGACAGATAGTGAACACAATAAAGACTCCAGGCGTGACTCCTCATTGAGTGTGTTTACTGAAGGTCTTTAGGATTTTGTAAAACTGTAACAGAATATGATGCACACATTACATATCTCTCAATTAATGTACATCAAACAATCAGCAGGTTTCAAGACAACAGAAAAGAATCACATCTTGGTGAATCGCAATAAGATAAATGAAACCAAAGAATGTAAGCATGTAATCAAATATTACAATAATTACAGGAGAAAGTAATTACATAAAGAAAATAGGTAGCTAGACATACCCAACTACATAGGCTACTCAAAGGCCAAACACGTGCCGAAAAACAGAGAGAGACTACTTACGGACAGATCTACTTCATGGGTCGGACAAATAACTCAAGTAGACCACGAGCATACCATGCCTGCTTCTGCACTTGAACTAACTACAGAGACGCTAAATTGAAGGCTACGTGAGGCTGCGTCTAGAGGCTCCGTTCTAACATTTTTCTTAAAGGTGCAGTACCCCTGCCGCCAGTAGATTCAAAATAAGAAATAATGATTAAACTAAGAATATATAAATGACAGGATGACAGGAGTCAGAACACTCCCCGTTTGGTATAAATATTTTATACCACTATACTCCTTTCTTTTGGTATGAGTAAAACTACATCACTAATGGGCCTAAGATACTCCTTAACTGTCCCTTGGTTGAGGGTCTTCACCATAACCTTACGGACCCTGCTATCTGCACTGGGAACGGACTTTACTATAAGTCCAAGAGGCCACTCGTTACGTTTAGCGTGAGTGTCCTTCATCAAAACAACGTCACCCTCCTGGAGGTTACGTTTTTCCTCTGTCCACTTTCTGCGTGGCTGAAGTGTTGCTAAGTACTCCTGCTTCCACCTTTTCCAGAAGGAGTCTGCTAAGCTCTGGACCTGGCGCCACTGTACTTTGCATAGGTGGTCCAATTCAAAATCTCCCGGGGGAGCGGGTGTAACTCTCGCCTTTTGTGTTAGGAGAGTGGCAGGTGAGAGCATTTCGGGCAACTCTGCATCGTATGAGATTGGGATCAGGGGCCTGGAGTTCATGATAGCCATAACTTCGGCCATTAAGGTTGTTAGGACTTCCTGGGTCAGTCTAGTAGCTCCATCTTTCACCAAGAGAGCGTCCAGGATCCGCCTGGCCACACCTATCAATCTCTCCCAGGCTCCTCCCATGTGCGAGGAATGGGGTGCATTAAATGTCCATGTACACCCCTGGTCTTGTAGGTAGTTCCTGAACTCCGGGTCGTCTGTACTGATCTGAAGCTCTCGACAGGCACCAATGAAATTTGTACCTCGATCAGATCTGAGATGTTTAGCAGGTCCACGTATGGATAGGAAGCGCCTCAAGGCGTTAATGAAGCTCGAGGTTGACATAGACTCGATAACTTCCAAGTGGACAGCTCTTGTACTCAAACAGGCGAAAATGACAGTCCACCTTTTACTTTCTGCGGCACCGCCTCGTGTACGACGGGTCATAACATTCCACGGACCAAAAACATCGATCCCTACATGTGTAAACGGTGGATCCGCTGTCAGTCTGTCAGCCGGCAGTTCAGACATTTTTTGGACTTCAGACTTGCCTCTCAGCTTCTTACAGATGACGCATTTGAATATAATGCTGGAGACAAGTCTCTTCCCTCCTACAATCCAGACACCAGCGGAACGCAGAGCGCCCTCTGTAAAGTGGCGGCCTTGGTGGGCTACTTTCTCATGGTAGTGCCGGACTAGGAGAGTGGTTACATGATGACTAGCTGGTAAGATTAGTGGATGTTTTTCTTGATCTTCCAAATCGGCCTTGTGTATCCGACCTCCGACTCTTAGCAACCCATCCCTGTCCACAAAGGGATCCAGTTGTACTAGAGGGCTTTGGCGCTGAACTTTGATGCCCTCAGTTAGGCATTTGAGCTCCTCCTTATACACCTCCTCCTGCACTGCCTTGAAGATAGTTGTTTTGGCTTGACAGCGCTCTGCGGTGTGTAGCTGAGTGCATTGATGCCATCCCTTGCATTCATCAGATTTAGTCTCACTGGAGAACGAAGAGGCCACATGAATGAGACTTGCCATACCTCTTACTAGACTCTTCCAAGAAGAGAAGCGTTCGAATCTTCGTGACCCAAGAGGCTGTTCTGTGACCTTAGTTGCAAGAGAGGTGACTTGAGGTCGGATATCTTTATCTGTATCTGGTTGAACAAGGTCCAATGATTCAGACTCATCAGCCTGATCTGAGTTTGGCTGGCTGAGAAATGACGGGCCAGAGAACCAACTGGACGAGGGCAGGAAAGATGTTGAAATTGGCCTGGTTCCATGGTCTGCAGGGTTCTCGCCAGTTGTGACGTACTGCCACTGTTTCGGTTCAGTGGAGCTCCATATGCGAGCTACTCGATTAGCTACATAGGTGTAGAACCGCCTTGAGCTGTTGTGGATGTAGCCAAGCACGATGCGACTGTCTGTGAAGAACCTGACTGCTTGCAGCTCTACATCTATTTCAGACTGAATCAGATCCGCCAGCTCGACCGCCAGGACTGCTGCACATAGTTCCAGACGTGGTACGGTGTGCATGGGGTAAGGAGCCAACTTCGACTTTCCCATTACAAAACCTACGTGCCATTTCTCTCTGGAGTCCAAGACACGCAGATAGGCTACAGCAGCTATAGCCATGGTAGAAGCGTCAGAGAAAACACATAGTTCTATCCATTTGCAACTTGACATAGAGACTGGAGTGTATGCTCTTGGAATGTGAATCTGTTCCAGCTCGGCTAAAGAGTCAGTCCATGCCTTCCACTGTCTCTCTTTCTCCAGTGGGAGCGGAGCGTCCCACTCATACTGTTCTGATGAAAGGTCTCTCACTAAGGCCTTGCCTTGCACTGTGATGGGGGAAGCAAACCCAAGAGGATCATATAGACTATTTACAGTGGACAGTGTGCCTCGCCGAGTGAATGGTTTAGCATCTTGTGAAACTCTGAAGGTGAAACTGTCACTCTGGAGTTCCCAACTTAAACCCAAACTCCGTTGGAGGGGCAAAGGGTCTGCTCCCAAGTCCAGATCTTTAAAGTCACTTGCTCGTTCTTCTGCAGGAAAGGCCTCCATAACCTTTGTGCTATTTGAAGCGACTTTATGAAGTCTCAAGTTGGACTCGGCCAGAAGCGCCTTGGTGCGCTGTATAAGATCGATGGCTTCAACCTCCTTTGGCACAGAGACAAGTCCATCATCTACATAGAAATTTCTGAAGATGAACTCCTTAGCATCTGTGCCGTGTTCGTGTTCTCCTTGTTCTGCAGACTTCCTTAGACCGTATGTCGCTACAGCTGGTGACGGGCTATTCCCGAACACATGCACAGTCATCCAGTAGTCAATGATCTCCTTTTCTGGATCGTTATCTCTATGCCACAGAAAACGGAGGAAATGGCGATGGTCCTCTCTGACCTTGAAGCCATAGAACATTTGTTCTACATCAACTGTTACAGCTATCTGCTCCCTCCTGAACCTCAGTAGAACTCCCACTAAAGTGTTATTGAGGTTGGGTCCGCTCAGGAGCACGTTGTTTAATGATATTCCTTTATACTCAGCGCTGGAATCAAAAACCACTCTTATTTTCCCTGGTTTTTGGGGGTGGTATACCCCGAAAGTGGGTAAGTACCAACACTCTTGATCTTGCTGCAGGGGAGGGGCTGGCTCCGCCTGGTGGTTGTCGATAACTTTCTGCATGAAGTCAAAGAAGTGCTCCTTCATCTCAGGTCTTCTTGTGAATGAGCGCTGGAGAGAGGAGAGTCGTTGAGATGCCTGTACTCTATTATTAGGAAGGGACCTGCGAGGGGAACAAAAAGGCAGCGGTGCTACCCAGTGATTTTCATCATCCATATATACTTCGTTCTCCATGATCCTGAGAAAGTTGTTGTCGTCTACAGACGGGGCTGGTTTGTCATCTTCTGGTGTTTTCTGAAACACACCTTCCCCTAGACCATCTAGACTTGGCTCCGGAGAGATCCACTGACTGTGAGATCGAGATTGAGGACTGTGCTGAGCTGGACTATTTAGTATCTCCTTCACATGGATGCTGTTGGTGCATGGCTTAAGGAAAGAGGAGCGTCCGTTTTGAAGGATGTGTGTCTTGTAGACGTTGGCCTCCTCTGTCTTGTGAGC
Source organism: Hoplostethus mediterraneus (assembly GCA_034670385.1). Taxonomy (NCBI): domain Eukaryota; kingdom Metazoa; phylum Chordata; class Actinopteri; order Trachichthyiformes; family Trachichthyidae; genus Hoplostethus; species Hoplostethus mediterraneus. The sequence continues at coordinate 1,657,109 of JAXDDW010000043.1, read as the reverse complement.
GCCACCCAAGCATAACTCTCCAACTATGACCCAGCCAAGGTCAAGGCGCTGGGCGTACGGTGAGTTGTGAGGCCCATTACGCTGTTCACGTACCTTATGTAAGCTCAAAATGTCTCTTCCCAGCAGGAGGAGGATAGGAGCGCTGGCGTCAAGAGGAGGAATTTTGTCAGCTACAGGTCTGAGGTGAGGGAAATACTCTGTGAACTCGGGAGTTGGAATCTCTGTTCTGTCATCAGGTAGGTTGTTACATTCTAGCAGAGTAGGAAGGGTGACCTTGGTCTTGCTGTCAAGTGATTCTACTATAATATTGCTCGCCTTCCTCCCTGCTGTCTCTACTGTACCCGAGCATGTTTTAAGAGTGTAAGGGGATGTACTACCATTGATGTCAAGCAGCTCAAAGAATTGTGATTTAGCTAAAGACCGGTTACTTTGGTCATCTAACACTGCGTATACTCTGTGAGACTTGCTTGGACGATCAGCGTGGTAGACGTTTACCAAGCATATTTTTGAGCAAGATTTGGGTCTAGGGGCACCACCACATATTTCAGTACACTTGGAAGTAACTACTGGGGATGTAGGTTCTTCACCCTCCCCGCTTTGCTCATCCTCAGGTGTCTTCTCATTTTCAATAGGCTGACCAAGCGACCAAGGAGCCCGACCAGGATGCATCGCTGAGATGTGTTTGTCGCTTTCACACTCCTTACATTTAAGTGTCGCCTTACAATCTTTAGCTATATGTCTAGTGCTGACACAACATCGAAAACAGATTGAGTTCTCTTTTAGGTAGATTTTCCTCTCGTCAAGGTGTTTTCCTCTGAACGCATGACATTTTGACAGTGGATGCGGTTTTTTATGTATAGGACATTGGTTCTCCAGCTCGCCCTTCTTTACCGCTTTGCTACTTTGTGAGGCTGTAGTTGTGGCACTGACATCAGTTTTCCTAACTGACACTGCTGTCTTGGAAGCCCATTTAGATGCCCTATCTGCTTTAGCATGGTTTGAGGTGGTGGAAGAACTAAATGCAAAACTGGGGTCGTTTCTAGTTTTAGCTTGTGAACATACAAAGTCTACAAAAAAGCTAAATGGTGGGAAGGGGACGTGATTATCTTCTTTATATTTAGATCCCTGCCCAATCCAGCGTTCCCTTAGGTAGAAAGGAAGCTTTTCGACTATTGGATTAACACCCCTCGCCGTGTTGAGATATGCGAGCCCAGGCAAGAATCCATCTGATCTAGCGACCTCTAACTCCATTAACAAGTCACCTAGTTCTCTGAGCTTGTGTGTGTCTTTGTTCGAAATGACTGGGAAGCTTTCTAATCCTTTCAGTAGCGCGTTTTCTATCACCTCTGGGCTACCATAAGTTTCCTCTAAGCGTTGCCATATCATAAACACGCCTGCTCTTGGGTTAGCTACATGCACTGACCTTATCCGCTTTGCTTGAGCTGATGACTCGGGCCCGAGCCATTTGATGAGGAGGTTGAGCTCTTCTTGGTCAGACAGATTCAGCTCCTTGGTGGCGGCCAGGAAAGATGATTTCCATGCCCAGTAATTTTCTGGATGGTCATCAAAGGCAAGGAGCCCAGAGCTCACCATCTCTTTTCTTATTAGATACTGGGCTAGGTCAGGGGTATGCTGCGCTACAGGTATGTATTTATTGTACTGAGCCTGATCAGAAGTATGCTGAGCTACAGGTGCGTATTTACTATACTGAGCCTGATCAGAAGTATGCTGAGCTACAGGTACATATTTATTTTGCTGCTGTTGGAAATATACCTTAGGGGCAGAGAGAGCTACATAGCTTTCACCTACAATGGGTTTGTGATCATATTTACCATCACACAACTTATACATGGTATCAACTGCACTATAAACAACCGGTGGGGATCTAACCTCACCACACATTGGCTGCAGAGGCATAACATCTTGAAGCTCCTGATGAGTATGTTGTTCAAATGACTGAGTGTTTATATAGTCTCTGGTGCGTTTTACTGGATCATCAAGAGTTAAGTTCTGTACCTCACCAAGAGTGTCTTTTAGCCAGTTTTCTTCTGCTGCTGCTGCTTCTTCAAATACTGCTGCCTCTTTCGATGCTGCTGTAGCTTCCTTCTCTTGCTGCAACACGTGAAGACTCGCTTCTATCGAGGCCTTTTCTCTCATCATGGCTGCTTCCTTTTCTGCGTAGGACACCTTTACCTTCGCTGATTCTGCCTTGGCTCTAGCCTTTATCGCAGCGGCGCTGGCGGATGTCCGTCGTGAGGTTCTCGAGGACCCGTGAGTACTTGTCGGGGCTCGAGACCTGGTCTGCAGCTTAGACTGACATTCATTGTCAGCGGTTGAGGCTCTAGAGGACCTGTGAGCTGTCGCTGGGGGCTGGGACTCTGCCCGCAGGTTAGACTGATGTTCCCTGACGTCGCTGGAGGGCCGGGAGACCCTCTGTGGATGAGGCTGCTGTTCTTCATCGTCGCGGGGAAACTGGGACTCTGTCTGCAGGCGAGACTGGCGTTCTTCATCGTCCATCTTGAAAAGTCTCTTGACGGAGTCTGAAGGTTTAGGTAGCTGCGTGCCTTGCAGTTATTTGCTGTCTTCTCCCGATATGTTGATGTCCTTTTACTATTCTGCCCTCTGCTATACGTCTCTTGTATGTTTAGACAGATAGTGAACACAATAAAGACTCCAGGCGTGACTCCTCATTGAGTGTGTTTACTGAAGGTCTTTAGGATTTTGTAAAACTGTAACAGAATATGATGCACACATTACATATCTCTCAATTAATGTACATCAAACAATCAGCAGGTTTCAAGACAACAGAAAAGAATCACATCTTGGTGAATCGCAATAAGATAAATGAAACCAAAGAATGTAAGCATGTAATCAAATATTACAATAATTACAGGAGAAAGTAATTACATAAAGAAAATAGGTAGCTAGACATACCCAACTACATAGGCTACTCAAAGGCCAAACACGTGCCGAAAAACAGAGAGAGACTACTTACGGACAGATCTACTTCATGGGTCGGACAAATAACTCAAGTAGACCACGAGCATACCATGCCTGCTTCTGCACTTGAACTAACTACAGAGACGCTAAATTGAAGGCTACGTGAGGCTGCGTCTAGAGGCTCCGTTCTAACATTTTTCTTAAAGGTGCAGTACCCCCTGCCGCCAGTAGATTCAAAATAAGAAATAATGATTAAACTAAGAATATATAAATGACAGGATGACAGGAGTCAGAACAGGGAACGTGGGAAAAGTAGTGGTTGGCTTTAAAGTTGTTAGGCTATAAAGAATAAAGATTAGTCAACAATAACTACAGAGAAAAGGAGATTATTACTATTTGCAAAACCTTGCTACACTTAGTCATCTGAATCCACACAATCTGCACCTACTTGCAGCATCTCAAGATACACTATGAAATACAATGCAAACAATACAATTTACAATTAAAATGTACATGAGGGAGTTTCTACTTGGCTTAAAAACAATCCCCTCTTCGTTCAGCGGCACAAACAATCTGGAACCTATGGATAATATGAATGGAGATATAAAAGTTATGTCGATGGACTGAAAGCACAATTTAGACTGTCTGGATATCAAACCTCAGCACAGCGTGGCTGCTGGCTGATGTGCTGAAGCAGACTCACTCCAAGGCCTAGTCCCTCGCCAAACCCATCAACCTCATCAACATCTGGGCGTAGTGCGAGTGGCAGCTTGTCTTTTGTTGTTTGTGTTTATTTATCTTTTATTTTTACTCCAATTAATAAAGTACCAACCTATACCTACCAAACGCACAAGCATCTAAAAGTTTAAGAAGTTTGGTTTACCATCACCAACAGGCTACAAGTCACCTGTCACTGAAAGAGTCTTAAAGGTTTATTTCGTAGTCGTCAAGGAGCTCACAGCATAAATGCCTACCAAGTCAAACCAACATGAGGACACACCGGACAATGGCTGGCGTCATCTGATGGCTTTTGGGTGAACGGGATTGCAGGAAGCCGAAGTTGACGTCACTTCTGCGTATTCTAGTACATTCCTGATTACTTGATATAAGGAAAATACTAGAATACTTCCTGAAATAATGTTGTACAATGAGGTGATATGTATTCATTGGTACACAATTTTGGATGCAACAAAAATATACAGAAATGTGTATATTTTATGATTGCTTATATAACAGAGTGCTGCCAGGTGATGATGTCGCTCTAGCCACCTAGCCGCTAGTAAACCAGTGGGAGGTCTTGGTTAACTTCCACTTTGGCTCCCCGTAACAGATTGTCCTCCCTTTTTATAATCTTTCCTATTGTCCTGGGTCCTAGTGCTGGACCTCTTTCCTCAACCCTATTACCCTTGGTCCCCTTGGGCCCCATGCAACCCCTGCTACTTCTATGTAGATATATTTTAATGCCACCTTTAATCTCATTCCCAGATTCTCAGCTTCACTGTTTGTTGACAGCACTTGTTAAGTCTCAATGCTTTTTCCCTTTTTGTGGTTTTCTTGCCAAAAATTAAAGAGTTGAATGAGAAATTAAATGGCAAACAGGTGAATACGGTGTTTGAACAACAGTTTATATTTAATTATGAGAGTTGGCAGGGGGTGGACATGAAACTCATTCTCTCCACACAATTTCACAATTTTCATTATCCATGATGAGAAACATGCTGCTGCTGTACACAATGGCTTTCATACCAGAGTGTCATATTCAGTGTAAAATATAAATAAATAAATGGGTAAATAGGTAATTATATATAATAACATATATAATTGGGTTAGGAAAGGTTTTATATATAATAATAATAATAATAATAATTATAATAATAATAATAATAATAATAATAATAATAATAATAGTAATAATAATAATAATAATAATAATAATAATAATAATAATAAAATTGGTAATATGTATGTAACCATCCTATTTTACTACCCTTATATGTTGCATTAAAGGAGCATGTGTGTGTGTGTGTGTGTGTGTGTGTGTGTGTGTGTGTGTGTGTATTTCTATGCAATTTCCCCTCTGGGGGTTTAATAAATCTTATTCCTGTCTAGCTGACATAGTAAGAAACACTTTTACTTCTAATGTCAAGATTGTGCTGCATCCTTGCAAAGCAAAGCAAATTTCTTGCCTGATGTCTAGAAACATCACTTGATATGGCGCGTTGAGTGACAGACTCTTCCAACTCCTTTCTTGTCATGTTATCCACTTCAATAATGAAATTTAATTTCTCCGGGAACCGTCGTCGTTCTGAAATCTGTCTCAAAGTTCACTGTCAACAATCACGTTGGAGATAGCCCGCTAAAAGTGGGCCTCTCTGATCAAAGTGGTTATAAATGTCACCGTGAAATGTTTTACGTTCACAGTGGCGTTTTTTGGATAAACTCTTTTGCTACAGTCAAACTCCGAGAAAGAAACCGGGACAGAAACTTTCTCAGAGACTCGATCAGCATAATAGATGTCTCCAGAGATATTTCTGCTGACGGTACTGCTATGTTCACACATGTTCAAACTGATTTCCAACATGAGCTTTCTGCTTCTATAGCATTTTGGAGTTGAGTGGCGATGGCTTTTCCCAATCGCAATCTAAACTCCATTTTTTTTCCAAGCGAGCTAAGTGTCTATATGAGCCTTCTCAGTTCTGTGGTGTTGCATAACTAGAGGTCCACAGAGGGAATGAAAAGGACTGGCAATTATTTTATGCCCTAACCAAACAATTGTTATATGCGTGCACACATCTAAATAGTTTTCATGCAAAGCAATACACCTCATTTGTGTGTGTTTTTTTTAAAATTTAACCACATTAACCAGTCATGCTCAACTCATTTACCATTGGATAATAAAAGAGAACAGTAGAAAATCCCAGGCCCAATCTATCTCGTCTCCTCCACTCTGCAGGTTGTAGTGGCTAAAACATCCCTAGCCTGGATAGCCTCTTTGCTGCCCTCAAATTTGAAAGACACTCCAGCAAATATATTTTGAGATGGGCGTACTTGTAGCTGTAATTGCTGTTATGATAGATTGGTTGACTTTTTGTGGTAAAATTCAAAATATGTTCTTTGTCTGTGCTTTCACACTCCTGTGATTTCGTGCCCTGACGCATTGCACACACCAGCTCCAATAAGCACCACTTGCCCAATAAACCCAACAACCTTGACTAACTTATTATTATTATTACTACAATTATGTTGTCTTCCAACTCCAAACCTGCCAACCCTGGCAGCTTTGACTACAGGACCAATGGCAGGGCTCATTATTGCATAGGCCAGGCTGTTTTGAACACATCCAGTCTGACTGCTGTCTGGAAACAATATAAACAAAACGAATCTCTGCCCACAAAATATCCTGTTGTTTTTTTTCTCATTCCCATGTATGGATGACGGACATTCACCATGTATAAGATGAGCATGAACCATGAAGATGAACATAAGATGAGATGAGTCATATTGTAACATCTTCACACAGTAGATTTCAGTGCCTCTCCATAGAACGTGGCCCAGAGCAGCAGGGAGTGGAGAGCCAGAGCCAGTATGTTGACTAGAGGCTAGTGAATTTCAGATTGAGGCATGAAGCTGATTCAGCAAAGGAGATAGAATTGCTTCTTGCTTGTAGTGGCTAAACATGTTCAGTTCAATTCAATTCAACTTTATTGTCATTATAGTATGCCGGAGCACATGTAAAAAGAAACCTTGCAAAAAAAAACCAACTGTGCTAATGGGGTGGGGGGGGGGGGGGGGGTCGGGGGCACACACACTTATAGTGTAGTATAAAATCAATACAATATACTAATATAAACAACATAAGATATGTATAAAATGTGCAAATATAAAGAAAGTGCAAAGTCTGGAGAAAGTCGAGCAATGTAAACAGATGACGGATGAGGTAGTAATACTTAGAAAGTAGTGTAATAGGTAGGTGGGAATGGTGTGAGCATATGGGAATGGTGTGTGTGTGTGTGTGTGTGTGTGTGTTGTAGTTGTGTGTGTGTAAGATATGTAGATGGAAGTCAGCCGGTGGTGGAGTTCAGCCTGGTACCAGCCCTGGGAGAGAAGCTGTTTCTGAACCCGGAGGCACCTGTAGCACCTCCCAGATGGCAGGGGGCAGCACAGACTCTGTTTGGGGTCACTAGGGTCACCGGTGATGCTGACCTCTCTCGGCAGACAGCGGTTTTGGTAGATGTCCCGGATGGTGCTAGTGATGTGCTGGGCAGCTGTAACTACCATGTTAACTACTATGGTCTCACAACGACGGTCTTACATGTCTTACAAAAGGCGATGCCCCCTTGAGTCTTATTATACCTCCACCTGGCTGAGCTGCAAGACTACTTTATTTTGCAGTATTTCTTTCATACTACTGCCTGTTTCACTTGCCTGACCTCCACCTCCTGGTTCACTCAATTCATAATAATAATAACAACTTTCATTTTTAGAGCGCCTTTCAAGGTAGCCAAAGCACTTAACAGTAGAATAGAGAGGAACTAGATAAAATGAGGAAAATAACAACTAAGCTAAAAGGTAAAAAAGACAATAAGACAAACAGGATAAGGACAAAAGGACCAAAAAGCAGAGGGCCACAGTTCATCACCTGGGTCCAAAGGCCCGGCTGGAGAGGAAGGTCTTCAGTCCCGTGTACGATTTCATCAGGGTGCCTTTACTTTTTCATAGCTATAATTACAAACTTAACATGAGCGCAGGCTGACTGGCATCGGACCAGACCAGAAGTGGTAAACTACTTCCATCCCTCCTGCCAAAACTTAAGGCCCATCTGTAGAGAGGTCAGCCAACATTTCCTTACCTCATTAACAGTCCTATAGCAGAGAGGACTTTGCACGCCAGAAAACAATAATAGCAGTGATTGTGGCTGTAGAAGAAAGAAAAAAAAGCTCCTCCTCCTCCGTGAACCCCCGGGGACCTGCCATCTAATGAAATGCTGTCAAGGTCCAGTGAGCTGAGCTGGAGAAAGAAAGCTTCACAACGGAGGAAAAGCCTGAGAAGAAGCACAATGAGAGAGGGAAGATAGCAAAACCCCAAACTCCTCACACAGCCATTACAGTCTGGGAGACACACAGGTAGATAACGGTGGAAAGCATACAAACAGAAATATGTTGTTTCCTTCCAACCCATTACATTTCTGACTCCATATAAACATGTAAACCCAACTGCTGATATACACAGCAACAGCTCTATTAGTTCAAGTCATTTTGTCCAACACACCATCAAAGCACCAACACACGATGGACTAGAGAACATTAGGCCTTCCTCAAGATTACACCAGGTTAGACCATTAAACAGAGAGATGAAAAACTGGAAGATGGAGGACTGTGGAGGAGGATTGACTAAAAGAAGCATTTCTTGACATTTGCCTTTTCCAGTATTTTTATTCTTGTTTTGTTTTCATTCTTCTCTTGCTGTGTTTATTGTGGCCCTACACTTTTGGGGGCCCTGAGCAGGATTCGGTTTGGGGTCCCCCCCTCATTGCCACCTCACATGGCGCTGAACCAACTTGTGTATTGTAAATAGTAGTTTAAGCACACATCATGTACAAATGAGCATGTAAAGACTAAAGTGGGACCTGTTAGCAGCAACACTATCTTTAAATAGACTACAGTAAATACAGTGTTTGTCTAATACCCCCTAATTTCTTCACAAGAATAGCTTGTGAAGACACTTATCCTGTAAAATGTGTTTGTTTTTTTCTACCACAGAATCCTGTCAAATTCCTTGTATGTGAAAACATATTTGGCAATAAAACTATTTCTGATTCTGGTTAATATGAGTATTCCCCACATGTCTATCAGAAATAACGAAAAGGGATACATAAATTGAGAGTAACCTCACCCTATCAGATGACATCCTCTCCTTGCGGTCACATTTTTTAGAAAAAGCGGTGACACTGGCCGTCCCAGATAACTTGAGTCATTCAAAAGAAACCATTTTGTGGCGAAACAGAGCGACGGAGCTGCGTTTGGTACGAGCTTCGCCACGCTTCGCACAGACTTTTCCAGCTAATTAAACAAGAGGCCGAGACAGACAGAGACAGATGAGAGAGAGAGAGGGGAGGGGAGGGAATCAAACTGCAGCTGCTACAACAGAGGAAAGATTATTCCATCATAAAAACAGAGAAGGGAAAGATAAGGCGCCATTATTTACAACCCCCTGCTTTAATTTGCCACTTTGCGTCGGGCTAGTAGATTAATTCTCATTGAAGGAAAAGGTTTACACTGGGATGGCCGTGGCAAACACACCGTTGTGATGGTTTGTCTGTCTGACGGCGAGGGGAAACATCACCTCCAGTCTTTCCCTCCTGCCTATCAGCAGCTTCCACCGGTGTGTTTTCTATTTCAGGTTTGAGGAGATCAGAGAATAGCACAGTATGAAGGGGCCTGTGGTGCAATCAGTTTCATGGTGGGCCCGTGAAAAACCACACAGAGGTATGAACGCTGTTGTTTCACCTACTGAGGGTGATGATAATTGTGCAGTTCAGTTTCACTTTCTTCCAAAGCTTGTTTTTGCAAAAGGAGAGAATACTATTTTGGAGGTGTTATTTCTTATTCTGCATGGAGAGGCGAAGGATTGTGAAATGAAACGTTAATCATCAAAGAGCATTGGTGTTTTATTTTGTTGGATGTGTGGCCACCGACTAAACGTGGATCAAGCAGCGCTGTGATTGTCATTCAGCAAGCCAGCAATTAGATCTGCTGATGAATCCAGCTCATCTAACCAGGTTAACAGGAATATAATGAAGGTTTGTGAACGTTTCTGATACAAATATTTGCATTGAGTTGAGTTGCATTGTGGAGTTTAAAGTATGTATCGCAGTTTCAGCGGTGGTCAGTTCTGTGTGTGACAAAGTAAAAAAACTGGAAGCAGAAATGATGGCGAGCAGCGTTTTGGGTTTCCAGTTAAGGAAGAAAGTGACGACAAGACAACTTGACAAGACAGAGGCTGTTTGCAGGTGTTGTACGAGAGCCTTGTCTTACAGGGGAACACTAGCAACACACTGCAGCAGGTACAACACATCACAGTGAAGAACAGTCACCAGTATGTGGTTAAATGTTGTGTTTGAGTCTTCAATGTGATTTCAGAGGTCTTAAAGGATAAATCCCGGGATTTTTAAACCTGGCTTCTATATCCACAAAATCGCCTATTATACCGCAAAATAGGGTCCAAAAAGTTTCGGAATTGCTCTGGTAGATCGGCTCAGTCGGCAGTCGCGAAACGGGGGCTCAATGGCTGCAATGTAATCTGTAGGGGCAAGTGCGCGTGGTCAAAGTACGTCCACTAAAAGTGCTTGATTTTGTCACTGACAAAGTCAGTGAGGCTCAGATTGTTATTTGTGTTCTTATCCAAGTGTCTGACAACATTACTGAAAGGATCGCTACAGAAATAGACCTTTTTTAACCAGAAAACTAAAGTCTAGCTCAAGGAGAAGTCCCCCTCTTGCTTTCATAGACCACCTTTGTCACATTTCCAACAACCCTCAACTCTCAACTCTCAACTCTGACAGAGCGGGACTTCTCCTTGAGCTAGACTTTAGTTTTCTTTCACTCACCGTTGACCACAGCTCAGCGGTAGCAACATCTGGTGAGGTGCAGTGCAATGCTGCTATTCCTCACCGTACCGGTCACTGCTGTAACTGTAGAGCCCTCATTCTCCAGACCTAATCTCATTAAATCCTACATGAGGTGCAGCATGAGTCAGCAAAGACTGAGTGGATTGGCCCATACTGTCTGTTGAAAAAAACAAGAGCCAGGAACTTGGATTTGAAGAGTGTTGTATTTTGCTGATGGCAAAACCACCTCTGAGGAGTGAGTGTAATAAGAGTGGGAGGGATTGTTGCATGGTAGGCCTAATAGCTGCACAATGTCAAATGGTCACTTACACTTTGGCTGCAGTGCCAAAAATGCATACAGGAGTATTACATACTATGTGTGTAATAACCAATATATAATATATATATATATATATATATATATATATATATATATATATATATATATATAAATAACCTCAGATGACGATGGCAGTACTAAGAAGTGTTGAGTCACTAAAGAACAAACTCAGTTCAAAGTCCTCCAAATCATCTCTATGATAAAAGGAAGGAAAACTATTTTGAACAACCTATGAAGATGACGATGATGATGATGATGATGATGATGATGATGAAGATGATGATAGCACAATTCATGATTCAAATTTGAATGTATGTGGCTTTTACACTAGTTTACTTCACGCTACTGGTTTGCACATTTTTTTAAACGTTTTTTACAGTCATAAGTGTCTCCGTTCAGATTTGGTCAAAACATTGTGATAATATTGAACGGTGAATCCAGTATCATGCATCAAACCAAACCATGAGCTGCCTACGAGTTACCTATCCTCTGGAGTCCTGCAGCCGCTGTGGCTCTTGATCAATGATCCCTTTGAGGGAAACTATTAATATCCTCTAAACACCAGGGTCTATAAACCACGCGATGGGATAACATATCGTTGATCGAGGCACAGAAGGCTATCAATGGGCGGTGGATGGCAAAGTGCTAGAGGAGAAGAGTTTTATTAGCGAGGTGGTTGTCCTCTCATATAAACTCACAGTTACTTTAAACAGAACTGCTGCGGGTTGTTTCCTGTCTGTGTTAAATTCATGATTCATGGGTATAGGTTGAATCGTGTGTCTAACAGCTTTGGGAAGTCCACCAGAAGAGTTCAGCGATTAAGACTGAAACACAAGTGGAGTGGATGAGAGGTAAGTTGTTTTGTTTTTTTCCCCCCCCATCTCACAGTAGTCTTAGTTAAACGTAAGGATTGTCTGACTGGTCCAGCGCATGAGATGATTACAGCTCTCATTAAGGCTGGAGTGTGGAGTAGTGTGTAGATCCCAGAAGACCGAAAGTGAAGAGGAGCAGAACTGACAGAGCGTGCAGCCGCGATACTCACTGTCTGTACTGTCCGTCTCTAGAGTTTACAGCCTCGGCGGAAGAGGAGGACAGTCTTGTAAAACACATTAATATCTCTGTCAATAGTGTGTGTGTGTGTGTGTGTCCAAAGCAATCAACCAAATGTCATAATGTTTATATGTTTGCACAAGGATGAATGATCTGCAACGTTTACGTCCGATACAGCATCGTCATCGTCTGCGGGTGTGAAATTTGTGGCTGTACATGCATTTTTTGTGAATTTGTTAGAAAGTTGGCCACCAAGAGACGTCATTACATAACGGGTATCACTTTAATGATTGTGTTAATGAAATCATTAGGACCTATATTCTAACACAATGTCTGTTTGATCAATTTAGCCCTTTGTGCTAGTCTTTTATGAAGTCGGATAGCTCAGTAAACGCGTTCGCTACAAGGCAGCATCGCGGCTATTCAGGGAGGCGTTTAGTTTTATTGCCAATAACTCCCCGGTGAGTGGGGTAGACGATAGCAAACAGGCCTTAACCTTCACCGTCTTTATGATCAAGGAGATCTCTCGCCGTTAAGAGGCGTGGCCTTTGTCATAGAGTCACTCTTTGAGGCGATGTCAGCGTGCTAGTCCTCGTTAAACAGGATGTGACATACAGGAAAGTTCGGGGTTGGCACTCGAGATGATAAATCACATTCCAGAAGTAACTGGTTCCAATCTGGCGCTGCTCTTATGCCGCTCCCGATCCCTCAAGATTACAGCTTTCCAGTCCGGTCCTACACAATGTGTGAAACAGGACCTTTTCATCACATATTGACTGTTCATTTATCTATTTTAATGGGACAACTGTGACATGAAGAAATGAAGTATGCTCGAGGAGATTTCCAGGACCGTAATCTCATCCAGACCTGAATCTTGAGGTTTGATGCTGAACTATATGGGAGGCTTTGGCTTGCGCTCACAATTGGTTAAAATCAGCGTTGAGTGATTAATCCCTGTCATCCTGCTTCATCAGCCTATAGCCCGCACTTGAGTGCATGTGGCCAGGCCGATCTTTAATGGGGGGAACCGATGCTAAAGTCGCCATTCAAGAGGCTCTAGAGGGGGAGGCTGACGGAGAGCAGGTTACTGCACATGAGATGATGATGATGATTACACCACAGCGCTGCGCTAGCCAATCAGACCGCCGGAAAGCTGCAAGTGCAGGCCAAGAGTCTGAAAGAACAGAACAGAACAGAAGTGTTGATTATTATCATTACTATTTGTATTCAGTAGATAAGTCAGCACCAGTTTCTCTCTCGGTTCTGTCTGCGTATATCCGATAACACGTAAGTAACTGTTGATAAGATCGCTGTAAATTGTTCTAGTTAAGATGTGAATAGTCAACCCGCAGCTACATTGCAACAGCGCAGTTTACAACTACTGCCAGCCCCGTGGGAGTGGATTTCCCTCACACTCTCTTGTGTTTTAGCACCTTTTGATTGTAAAACTCTGGTGCAAGTGAAATCGATTTTGCAGAATTAACTGTCCAGCACCATGCAGGCTCTCGTGGGAGGGGGAGAAGTGCTCATGTAGCCAGACGGACGGCTGGAGCGGCTCGACACAAGTTTTGGGAACAACAGGGTTCAATCAACCACAAGGTCTTATGAATAAAAATATAAATGATAGGAGTTATCAGTTGCAGAAATCCTAAAAAAAGTCCATAAAAAGAGTGAAAAAAGGGATGAAACCAACAACATAATGAAACCAAGGTGAAAAGGTCCACGAAATATGGATGAGGTCTACTCTTTTTCACTTGTACTTGAACACAGTGTGGGAAACAAAGACACCTATTCACAGCACTCAAGCAGTGCACCCAGGATAAAGGGCAGGATGATACCACACACAGCAAATTTCTGGAGTCGAATAATCTGGAGTTAGACAAAAAAGTGTGAAAGGGTTCGATTTTTGTTTATTTTCTCATTTAGACTCAGTTTGTGTTCAGGGATACTCAAGGTCTGCAGGCTTTCAAGTCTAACAGATGCATTGTCCATCTCCCCTGACGTCTTCCCCTCACACACAGGCACACCCAAGTTCAAAACACCTAACCCCCCTCCCTCCCACCAGTCCGCCACATCTTTGATTTAATTTTTTAATTTTTTTTTAATTTTATTTGTCACTTCCATGGATTCATGGATACTTAGTAGCCTAAGTATCCATGAAGTTTTGAACTCACTGTATGGATTTGTTAAATAAAAGACATTTGTAGTAATCAAAATGGTGTTTTTGTAGTAATTTTCACCTAAAGCCTTTTAGTTTTGAAATATTAACTCCATAAGTGTTAAATGAAACATACGTGTTTACTGTTAACACTATGAAAGAGTTCACGTTAAAATTAACTCAAGGTGAGAGTTGTATTTTACTCTACATGGGATTAGTGTTTTAACTCCCACAAGAGTTCAGTTTTAACTCCTGAAACGAGTTACTTTAAATCTGCCTTAGAGTGTATTCGATGGTCTCACATGTACACTCAAATTGAGTTGATTTGAACTCACAGAGAGTTTATTCCAAAGGCCAGAATTTGCTGTGCATCTGGCCCATGGCATAGGTGCCGTAGCAAGCTTGAGTTGTTCACCACCGCGGGCCGGCACTCCTTTGGTCTGCTGGCAACCTGCAGAGAAAGAACATTGGACGCTGTTATGAGGAAGGCAGGCAACACACTAGCTAGTCACCGCCAATACTATAACCTATGTGTGGGTCGGTGTGGCTGAACCTAAACGTGTTCGGTGGATGCACCTGGGGTCTTCAGGGTCAGAATCTGTTGATTAACGTCGGCTACAACTGGGCGCCACACCAAGTTCGTTCCATCTGGCCAGGTGGATCTGCACCTCTCAAGTCTCCGGGCCACGAAGCCACAGATGGCAAGTTTGGCCCGGGATACAAGCCACCGAGAGAGCGATGGGTCCCATCTCCTCCTCCGGTGGTCTGCACATTTACTCTGTGCACAGTGATGCGCTTCTTGCAGTCAACACCACTTCTTCTTAAAAGGACACTCCACCATTTTTCAACCTTATCTCCATCAAATAGTGCCCCCCGCTGGTAGATGCTGTTAGATGGTGCTGTCTTTGTCCACTTGTTCTGCGTCTCGGAGAAAAGCTGTTTGAAGCTCCAGAAATCAGCCCGAGAGATTTCAAACTCTTCTTGGATTCTCGTCTCGTCGGGGCAGTGAGCAGATGATAGCGTTAGTAGCAGAAATCACTATTTTGCTGAATTACCTGCTCTGCCCAGCTGCGTTTCTCTGGTATTGTCGGATCTGTTGGAGAAGCTCGATAAGCAGAAAAATTGTGTTTTCTCTTTCAATACTGGGTGTATTCGATTTTTGTTTCTATCCATCAAGGTAACACATTCCTTTGATATAACATTCACACGCATGATGGTGGAGTGTTCCTTTAACCTCATGCAGTGTCTGTACTAACAACATTCACTGCTGCAGTTACCTTTTGCCATTCATTATATTTTATCTGTAAAGCCAGAGCCAAGGCCTCCGAAGAACTGACTTCCTTTTCATCTTCCCCAACCAATACTTCAAGTTCACAGTCTGTTGAAATTTCACTTGTTCTTTACACTCTTCACCAATGCTTTTGCCATTTCTTCTCAAAACTAGAATAACAATGACATACATATAGTCAAACCAAGCTAATTACTTTTTATTATTATTATTACTTCTAATTTAACATGAACACGAGACAAAAACTTATTTGAATGAAACTACCATTACTTGAATTTCTCAAAAAACATCAGTTGCAAATGAGAATTTTTTCTGATCGATGGCTCCATTAAAACCATTTTAAAAACACTATAATTTTTACATAGGCCAGCAACCCCCTTTACCAGCACAGCACTAAAAACGTTGCGCAGTACATGTCAATGCATGCCTCATTATTGGTCTACCCCCCTCCGCCTTACTTGTCTCACTATCATCATAATCATCATCGTCATTAAGTAGAGTCATTATCGTCTTCTGGCTGGCAGCTTGTTGGTACATGAAACATGGTGGCCATTTTGACACATCCTCTTTTTTTTTAATCCACACTATTTCACCTCCCGCTTTTTCTCTTTCTGCTCGCCATTTTGCATGCAATCCGCCCTCAGGCCAGACTTCTGGAGCTTGTCAGTATGTCATTGATTGACCGTATCATAAAACAAACTTGGCTTGACCAATCCAGGGAGTGGGTGGGGGAGTGAGGAGGGTGTGTGTGTGTCTAAAACATAGACAAAATGAGAGCCTAAAATACAGTCAGAGGTTACTGTCATGTAGCAAGCTGCCCGCCAACTCACTTCTCAACTGCGAGTCCAACTCATAGTACAACTCATATGCTCTACTCACCATCTGCCTAACTGTCAAATTCCCGCCTACCAGCCCAGGAAGTGTAGAAAGAGCCCCTTGTTGGGCAACTTGGTGCCACTTGCGCTTCTGGCTTCTCACTCGGTCGGCTCGGGGAGGGACACGGCGGCTGCCCTCGTAGGCTAGTCCATCTGCCCATCACATCCCATTAACAGTTCAGTTGTCTACGGGGAATCTGTGGTTATCAGGGAGGAGTTGGCTGGTTAGAATGACAATGATCATGCACACAAACACACTGCAAGCAGGGCTAGGATGAACAGAATAGCTCACCCAGTGTGTATAAGTCATGGCAACCAATATAAATAGATAAGAGTGTGTGTGTGTGTGTGTGTGTGTGTGTGTGTGTGTGTGTGTGTGTGGACTTAATGGGATGTGCTACAGACAAACTGGTATTAGAGGGTCCTAAAAAACCTGAAAAATGCCAAAAGAAAGTTCATGTATCATATATATGAGAATGATACGGTGGCCCTGACACATTAAGACAACACAACACATTAAGACAACACAACACAATACAGATGTGTGTGTGTATGTGTGTGTGCCGGAGCACAGTCAATCAAATATGACTCATCACGTCTCTGTGCTCTCTTGTGCCATCTACTGACCATGACTACAATGTTCGTTTGATTGGGGTTAAATGAGAATCGCCAGGGCGTTCTGCCCAGCGCCCCAAATGCTATCATAGACCTCAAGCTAAAGTGCAGTCCTTCCAACAACCACTAGGTGACAATGCATGTCAATGTAGTGTGTGAGGGACATACGACTCGGCGCCACAGAGCAACAGAGACGGTAATGAAGTCCGCACACCAACCAAAGCCAATTATTCAACATACATGTATTGACTAGAACACATTTATATGAATTATAAATACAATCTAAAAAAAAAATATATATTTATATATATATATTTTTTTTTTCTCCATCCAATCAAGTGGGGCGCCGCCCCTAGCATCCCCATGGACGAGCCGCCACTGTGTGTGTGTGTGTGTGTGTGTGAGTGTGTTGTAGTCAAAACCACAGAATTTCCAAACTCATATTCTTCCTTTTTCTACAACAGTATAATTAATATATGTGACCACGAACCAGCTATTATTTTGTAGACCCAAATGTTTGACTTTTTATACACAAATGATCTTTTTTGCTCAGTAGTGTTACCCATTCCGAACAAAGAAATACCCCCTTACCCCCAGGCAGCCCCCCTTTTACAAGAGAATTAAAACTTCAACCTGTATTGTCATTAAAACTGCACATCTGCTCCATGGAGAATGAGTTGGGGAAAAATACGATTCATAAAACACACCGCCCGATTTTACCTGCCTGTTTTACCGTTTCACTACCGCCCTCTTTCATTGTTTGCATGTGCTGTAAGAGATTCATAAAAGCACACCGTCGCGCAAACAGGAAAGCCTTTCTAGACTGACAGTAACCGGTATGAAACCTGTATGAAATGGATTTTCTTTTCCACAATGTTTTCAAAAATGTTTTTGAGGCTTTTGACAATCAGTTGCAGTTCTTGTGACATTCGATACCACGTTGATGTTGTAATGTGGTGGACAGGTTTGCTGTTTGCTGTGATGCCCCACATCAGATCTGGATGTCCCACCATAATAAACTTTTATGCATTGTGTATATGCTGCTTCCCCAAACTCGCCATCTACTGCACGCCCAACCGTCCTGGTAGGGGGATCCCTCTCTGACTAGCCCCTCCCTCTCCGAGTAGCCCCTCCCTCTCTGACTAGCCCCTCCCTCTCCGAGTAGCCCTTCCCAAGGTTTCTTCCAATTTCAAATTTCCAAAAGGCTTTGTGGGAGTTTTTCCTTGTCCTCTGTGAGGGTCCAAGGCTGGGGTTACAGTATGTCGTGTACTAACCATTTACTGTTTCACATGTTGGGCACTGTGAAGCCCTTAGAGACTGTAATGGTGATTAAGGGCTGTACAAATAAATTTGATTTGATGTGATTTATAGTAACCACAGCAACGGCAGTATTCACTTTGAACTACAACGACTCCGACGGGCAGTTAATTGGAGACCGTGTTGGCATCTAGCCCACAAGAAGCCCCCCGTTTGTAGTCATTGGGTCATTGTGTTTGTCTTGCTGCACGATTAACGTCCGTCCAATGAGTCTGGTGGCATTTCTCTGAATATTGGTGGACAATATTTTTCTGTACACTTCAGCTGTCATTCTGTTGCTGCCATCATTGGTTACATCATCAATAAAGACCGTCGAACCGGTTCCAGATGCAGCCATACAGGCCCAAGCCATCACACTGCCTCCGCCATGCTTCACAGATGAAGTAGTATGCCGAGGGTCCAGAGCAGTCCCTCTCTTCCTCCACACTTTCACCTTTCCATCACTCTGGTAAAGGTTTATCTTTGTCCTCTGTCCATTAGACAGGTTTTCAAATCTTATCCGACTTATCTTTGTACTTTTTTTTTGCAAATTCCAGTCTTGCCTTTCTGTTCCTATAGGGGCTGATAAGAGGTACATCTGGAAGTGTAGCCTCTGTGCAGAAGACCGAGAGAGGCAAATTACACAGTGTCCTGCGATACGTTCACCCCCGGTGTACGGAGATCAATTAGCAATTACTTAAGCTGACAATTTATCACTTTCTCATGTCTTCCGTGGATGAATTTACTGTTAATTGGATCTCGTCTACATCACAGACAATATTGTCTCTGGCTAAGCTGCCATCATGTCATAGTTCCCCCACTGCTTAGGTCTATTTCATATGATGGTAATGACAAAAGATAAACACATAAAATGGTTTTGACTGTAATTTTCCATTTTGCAAGGGAATTGAGTGATGCATTTTATGTCTGTGTTTTTAGTTTTAGCAAATAATGACCTCCAATTGATAAAACATCTAATAACTAAAATCAGTTATTTGAACATTATACCCTAACATAAATGTCTGAAAGTTCACTTTGAACATAATCCCCTCTTCACATGACCACAGGGTACAGAAGCTCGCAATATAGCGCATAGTTGTTCTCCATGTAATTTGTTATCAAACTCCAAGCTGCGATCTATTAGTCCAAAAGCGCTCGGACGAAAATAGTTTTAGGCGAGGTAAACAAATGTACAGAAGCTCTGAAGCCCCTCTAAGAAGCATCTGGCGAAGCTGATAAAGCCCACTCCAAGATATTGAATGTAAGGTTACAACTGGGATTTTTGAGAATACCCCACATGATAGTAATGAATCTAACTGGATAACTTGCTGTAATGGGCATCAACAGTACTTCAGGGAAAGAAGGGAAAGGCTGAAATCTTAACCTCATCATAGGGTTTTAGCATTACTCTGACTTCAAAGCGATATGGTCCTATCTCTTAAGAATCATAAAACTACAATTGGTTGAAGAGAAATCAAAGTGGGGTTTAGAGGAAAGGCTTTGATAAAATTAGAACTTAATATCCTTGTGTACCAGAGGACACCAGGGGGGCAGCATCTGTGGACAGCTTTCTCCCTTTTCCTGTGTGTGCTGCATTCACTAACTACCCATGCATCCAAATAAATCATGTCCTGACTTGTGTTTCATGTAGTAACATTTTCAAGGACAATAGCAATGTGTTTGGTATGTCAGTTGTATTTTATCAAGGCCTTAATACTAACTAATGGATCAGTGTGGTCCAGTGCATCACCGTATCTCCTGGCAGCCAAACAGAAATTGAATTGCCCAGGAGGTTGTCGTCATCCCTGTCTGTCTGCCTGCCTGCCTGCCTGCCTGTCTGTCTCAAAAACGTATTAACAGATTTCTATGAAATTTGGTGGACAGACCAAGAAACTATTAACTAGATTATGGTGGTGATCTGGATCTGTGATTGAAGCTGTAAGATGATTATTGTTCAGATAGAGACTTGATCCAAAATCCTGAGGCTCAAGAAATGAACTACAAAATTAAGCGATAGCGTATAACAGTGATCGAGCGGAAATCACTGTTCTTCCTCTAAATGCTGATTTAATGTAGCAACCACATAATGATGTAATCTGCCTGCCCACCCTCAAAGCATCGTATGTGAATGTGGAATGAGATCAGGGGGTTTCCCAGTTCATAAAAATGATGTACTTTATAGAAAATGATCACAACAGACGTTTAGGTTCACCATGTGAAACACTGATCATACTGTCATACTCTCATAAATCTTTATAAAGCAAATCAATAAAAGGCCACCTTCAGATGTAAATCCACCTTAATGTTCTGAGGAAATATTCGACTCTACAACCTTTTTTCTTTGATTCCTGTTTGTCAGGTTTGTGAGGAATACAGAAGGAACACAACACTAAAAGGATAAAGTCCTGTTAATTGAACCCTTCAGTGCTGACCCTAAATCCCTCCACATCAAGGTCAACTCAAGGTCAACCTCACACTACTGTCCCCTGACAACCCGACTTGTCTATGCCAACCAGTGTAAACATGTAGATATTGATCAAATCTGCACCTCCAAAATATTACAGCTGAATGATGTGCACATTTCCCAACTCTGTGGTAAATGTGCACTTGGTACATTTCCCAAGAAATATCTGCCAAGGAAAATTTGTATTTTGGCCACGTAGTATGCCGGGACAGGACTGAGAGAGCCTTGCACTACTGTGACTAGCAGTTACCTTGAGAAATCTATACATTTACCCACTGGTAAACGTACAGATTTACCAGGAAATGATTACATTTACCACCAGAGAGGGAAATGTGCATATTTAACAATTTCTCACATTTACTGTAACATACACACTAATTGCTTTCATACTGAGGAAGGAGGTGTTTCGTGATCAGGTCTTGGTTCCATCCCTTGGTTAATTTCAAATGAGGAGAAAATCCAATTAATTGGCTTCTAGCTTCAAGGTCTGCAGTCATGCAATAGTTGCTCTTGGTTGAAAATTAGACCTCCAAGGAAATGACTGAATCTATTTCAGGGGGGTATTTTAGCCAGGCATGAAATCCTACTTCATCAGTTTACTTCAATTAATTCCAACACATTCTATTTACATTTTAAAGCAAACAGAAAACATTTTGGTTTAATTGTTTGTTTTCAATATAAATTTTGACAAACTGAAGGGCATACTTTTGACAGACTTCATTCACTGAATCTGTACAAGTAATTCTTGATAATGGAAAACAGCCCTTTGCCCTTAATTTGTCACCTTTTTAAAAAAGAAATTGATTAGATTGCCCCCAGCATAATTGCTTTCACTCCCATAGTCAACCAGGAATTCAGGACGCAAACTTTAATCCATTTCCTACCGTTCAATTAAGTGAGAGATTCCAATCTTCCCCTCTCACTTTGTGATCATTCTCTTGTATTCAGAGGTGAAGGGCTATTCATTTTCAGGATGAGAGGAAGTGGGATATTAGAGGAGAGAGGGTAGAGAGTTTTTTTTCATCCTATCATGTTCACAGGTCTGCTGGAGTGTAATGGGACATGGTAATATATGGACGACTAGATACAATACAGGAATAACCTCATGAAATCCAGGTTTGTCTTTTAAGCAAAATAATATTTATGTGCTATGTGAAGAGGCGTAATGGACCATGTTGTTGTTAGTGCTAGATGGTCTAGATTGTTTCTTACTGAGACTGTGAATAGATGAGAGGACTGATTTCAGTCAGTAACAGCAGGAACTGTCTTCTTTGGGTGACTGGGTCTGCACCAAATATATCTTTTGGAATGAAGACCAAAAAATCCGACCTTTTTTCATCAGACCACAAAATATTCCCTACATGGTTTTGGGAGATTGACTGACATGGCATGTTCTTTTAAATGAGACATAACTTGCGTCTTGTCACCCGACCCCACAGCCCAGAACTGTGAGAACACACTAAATCTGGTGTGTCAAACCATGGAATCACCCAGTGTGATATTTGGTTGGAATGAAAACCTGCATGCTCACGGCCCTCCATGGCCATCATACCATTACACTAAATGATTGTTACATACATGGCATGACTCGACTGAACTGTCCTGTTGGTGTCTTGGCTTCCCTGATGAGCTTCCTCTTTGTACCCATCTTGGAGGGACAGCCCAGCAAGGTGGAGCCGTAGTTCCTCCATTTCCTTATTATGGTCTTCCAGGATGTATCCTTTATTCCAGTGTATATTTGAGGTGTTTTTTTATTTATCTCGATAACTCTGTGATGCACATGCTTGTCTCTGCCAGACTTTTAATTGATCTGTATAGAATTATTTCATATGATTTCAGGTGAAGGCAAATTAGCTTTGTACATGCTTCAGAATGTATTTTTACTTTGATTTCATGGTTACTATATCTAAATGAAGCGAAAAATTATAATTTTTTGCTTGTGTTAATAAGCGCTAGGGTCTCCTTTTCCAGTACCCATGATATGTTAGCAGTAATGTTTGGACTTATAGAGTGAAGCAATGCAGTAGCTCTTTAATTGCCAGTGACTGCTCTGTGTATGTGCCATAAATGTGACTTATACTTAATGAAAGCCAAGAACATCAGCCTTCCAGTGGCATTAAATCATGTTCTCACTGGAGGTTAATAATAGTCCTAAAATCGGGCTTCAGGTTATTTTCGGCATTGCTATCCTGCACCGCATCAAGAGTATCGCTTCATGCCTAGCTAGCTGCATGAAATTATAATACAGCAGTAATTGCACAATGAATAGGAGACTGGATAGAAGAAGAAGAAGAAGAAGGAGAAGAAGCATTTCTCAGCTAAGAGAACAGATGAGCTGTCTTTTATTAATGGCTAATCCCAGGGTCCAGCCTCGGAGAGGAGGGAGTTGAACCTAATTTATGTTGATGGAGGAGCAGAAGTATTTCATCATTTTTCGAGAGTGCACACTACAGCTATCACTCAGATGAGCGATTCTCTCCGTCTTCATCTAGCATTCTGCTGAGGAGGGATGTAGTGAGTGATGTTGCTGCAACCTTGGGAGAATGGGAGAATATATTGAACAGTCTTAAATTCTTATATTTGCTATATCCCCAATCTCTCTGACATAAATGTATGCCTAGACATGCAAGTTTAGGAGTTGTTCATTGTTCTGCTGATATGCCAGTATTTTATTTCTATGTTACAAGGAGAAATAGCTGCGTCCTATCACAGCAGATAATCATATTTTACTGGTAACACTTATGAATATAACATTTATATTGGACAATTGATTTGGGATAAAGGAACCAACAGGCAAGGGGGATAAATTGACAGAATAATTGAAGGGATAACTCAGGGCCTGATGCTGAGCGGGCAATGTGCCGCAAATAGGTGGAAACAAATTCAACTGCCCGCTCCCTTAGAGAGGTCAACATGCTGGTTGCTGGAAGAAGGAGGTGCAAACACTGATTCGCCTCTCAGAAGGGTCACGTGTCCTTTTCTGTGTTTGATTAATGTCCGTATAGCACTTGGAATTTTTTACATCCCGGCTAGCTGAGAAGTTGAAAATGAAGTGCGTTCTCTCAGCTAAATGGTCCAGCATATTGATTAGCCCAGAGGAAGGTTGTCCTTTAATGTATTTGTCCACAGTTGACCTTACTGTTAGTGTAACAGCGACTTGCCACAGGCGGGCGTATCACACAGGGGGAATTTCGGTGAGTTTACTCAAAGGACTGCGTTGCACAGCATCAATCTCTTAACCTCATATGCAGATCATAGTAACGCATGCTCTTGGTGCTCGAGTTTAAAAGTATTTTGTAGAAATGCTGAGTAAAGAATTGAGTCAAAATCACATTAAATGTCATAGGAAGAGCATGTTGACTAGTTAGATACTAGTCAATATAGAATGTGTCTTCAGGTTTTGGTGAAGAAAAAGTCAGAATCTTCCAATCCTAAAAAATGTAAGAAAACTATTGTTCACCAAACGCGCAAGACGATGAAGTTTGTGAGATTAGGTTTCCTGTTGCCTATACCATTATTCTGACTCTTTTACTAAACTTGCAATACATGATAATGAAACGTGACCCTTCACTGACTGAGCCTTTCATGTGAAAAGTTGAATCTGTTAATCTGTCTCTCATGACATCATCAAGGGGCACAAGTTAGTTTGGCATTTGTCTAAATGCTAACAAGCTGCTAGCGGAGGGAGCATTCACTTGGCTCCTTGGTAAAACAATAGTTACCAGTCGTTTGATGGTTAATATGCAATAATATCCTTATCAAATTAACATTAATATTACGGTTGCCCTGTTTGTACTTGTTTGTTTGAAATTTGTAGCCACAAAATGAACCATGCATGTATCCAACTATCCATGAATATTGTCAGTAATTGTCTGTGTGTGTGTGTGTGTGTGTGTGTTGGGGGTCAATGGGGAATGAGAAATTGTCAAAAATACACACACTGAGCTACAGATAATGTCATCCTCATTTTCTGATCAATTTCACCCCGTGTCACCTGTCCTTTTTTTTTCGGGAATCACTTTGTTGCATTCTGCTCAGTCTAGATAGCTGAAACTCATTAAATTGCTGGATGAAAAACAAGAGAGGGAGGTCACGGGTTGTCTCAGGGAAGGATTATCAGAAGCGGACCACCCTCAAATGACTTATCACAGCCAAGATACCTTCCTACAAAAAGACAAAACAAACATTCACAGAGAGCTCCAGCGGTGCAATCAGCCATAGCTCCATAATGTCCTAGTGTCACATGGTGCTGAGCGCAGAGGCTGTGACGGAGAACGAGCCGCGATAAGCTCCCGAGCAAAAATTATATTCAATTAGATATGCTGCTGGCTCGGCTTCTATCAGCTATCGTAAATGTACAGTTGGTTAGCGAGCAACAAATACAGCCTCGGTGTGGTCGTACACCCACATTGTATCACAGTATGGACACAGTCCCTGAGGAGTCCTGTAAATGAGACTCTCATTTGAAATACAAAATGGATACTAATGATACAATTAATTACTCTCTGCTCCAACAAATGTGCTACTAAAGTGCTGTTTGTGCCTGGGGATTATCTATTGTTTTAATTAAGAACGAGGGCAGTAATGCAGTTCCCTGTGGACAGCAACTAGCCAAGACACTGTAATGAGCCCATCGAGAGCCACCCCAGTCCTCCGGTGCTTTGCCTGTCCTGTTCTACTATCCTGGGGTGGCGGCAGCCTGGAGGTTAGCGACGTGGGTTTGTGACCAGAAGGTTACCGAGGTTTGTGCTCCGTTAGTAGTGCATGAGACTCTCAGGGTTGGGGGTTCAGTCCCCACACGTCAAGTACCTTGGATAAAAACGTCTGCTAAATGACTAATGTAATGTAAAGGTGCCCTTGAGCAAGGCACCGAGCCCTCAGCTGCTCGCAGCTCCCTGGTGTGAATGTGTGGACCTGCATGGATGTGAAGTATACTGCATTGTTAGAAAAGAGCAAAAACGATCAGTTGACTTTACCTGGTTTAAAAGAAATGTGTTGAGACATTCATGTGCCGTTGTACCTTTAAAAGAAGAAGCTCACCCTCACCTCTGATTCCCTTTATTTTCCACTCTCCATTTGCTGTCTCTTATCTGCACCCATCCTTGCCGTCCCTCAGAATAATGCCAATGCAGTACCAAAGGGAAGATGATCAGTCTGCTCTGCTTGAGCTTAGCGCTGCAATGTCCCAATTATCCTGACGCATTTATTGATTTGGTTTCATAAGATGAGGGCATTCTTTTAAATCCCCTAATACATTTTTAATATATGAATTAATATATGGGTATTGTCGGAGAAAAAGGTCCAAGTATCAGGCAGTGTTGAAAGACCGGACCTCCCCGCCAAAACTTAAGCTTCTTCACGATTCTGAAATTTCAGCAGTTACTAGTCTCAAACAGGTTCAAAAAATCACTGGAGATGATCAGAGTTCAATGCATAGAGTTTTATTCTTCAACAGAGACAAAACCCGAGTCAGCTCCGGAACCAGACTGACAAAAGCTGTCTGCGCATAATCTTATACGTATATCCTAAAAACTGGGTGGAGAATACCGATTTTACGCCCAGTTTTATCAATTCCAGCTTTGTCAGCAAGAATTCTAGTTCTCTCAGCAAGTTTTTTAGCTTGGACAGCAAAGATAACGATATTTTACCACTATCATCTGGCCTTATGGGCGGGTCTTAACATCAAGCTTGGTCCCATGGGTGGGTCTTAACATCAAGCTTGATCCCATGGGCGGGTCTCTGTGAGCATGTAGGCGGTCACGTTGTCCCTTCGTCATTACGTACTGGCCACCTGGACTTCCTCCTGTCTGCGCATGCCCCGCCTGTCGATTTTTAGGTACTTCTTATCAAAATCGGGCCTGTGTAGCCTGTCCTTGGTCACCCCTTTTGTGAGAGGGCCTCAGACTGTATCTTTAAAGCTTTATGATTATTTTTATGGCTTTTTAGGTTATATGCTTAATCAAAACACACTCTTATACTTATGATCTTCAGGTTATATGCCTTATCAAACCACACTCTTTATATCTATGCAGGCCTAACATTTTTCATGATCAAAATTGCTTAATACAAAGTACATCAAAGTAATAATAATTATTTACAACAGTATATGCACAGATTCTTGACTGTGACCTGATGGAAGCAAATCCTGAATGCTGCTGACCTCTCCTGATCTGCTGTGGAGGTGTGTATGCTGAAAGGAGAAAATGTTCCACCTCCATCTAAGTGTCAATTTAAGTGTGAGACTTGCTAACTAAACTAACTGAGAACCGCTACGTCGGAGTTGACTTTTAAAAGTCAGCTAAAGACCCACCTGTTCAGGCAGGCCTTCGGCCATCTATAACCAGCGTCTGTGCCTGTGTCTCTTGTCTTTCTGTGGTCTTACTTTCTTTTTGCATTTGCATTTTGCATTGTCCGTTGTTTTTTATTGCACTTTTATTTGACATTAGTCTTTTATTTTTTACTGCTGTAAAGCACTCTGTGCACTCGTGCTGTGAAGGGCGCTCTATAAATAAACTTTTACTTACTTACTTACTTAACTAACACCTTTTAACACAGCTGATTGATGATTGACAGAGAGGATGATTTCACTTTTAGAAAATGAGCAAATTAGCAATTGATGTAAACATTATTCCCATCATTACTGATTTTCTATCAATTGTAAAGATACATTTTGCTGTAGCTCAAGTTGAAGGATGTTTTAGGTAGAATAGAAAGCTTTAAGAGAGTCACCTTCAGTCTGTTTTCCGACCTCCTCTCCACTCTAAGAGGGATAAATGAAATAGAATAAGCCAATGCCTTGGGCAGAAGAAGAAAGGGCTGCTCGTCAGACGCTGTTTGAACAGCAGAGCAGCCTTAGGATATTAAAGGAAGCTGAGAAAATTGGACAAATTGAAAATGAAGGACACACATGGGAGGTGTAGGCGCTCCCATGAGCTTAGACAAACAATGGGACTGAAATAATCTGACCTTTATCTAGGCTGAAAACACACCGGGCCGCTCAAAGTTTTACCTTTTTCATCTACATCACTACAGTCCTTGTCATCCTGAGCAAACAGGCAAATGTTGATCTGCTTCATGGGACATATTTGGAAGTAGTTCTTTTTCGTTTTCACTCTTCTATATTTATTTATATTAGTTTTTGTTTTGCTGTGATTTATGAAAGTGCATTTTTTTACCAAGGCACGAGTGCAGTGTGCAAGCTCTGTATGAAGGCTTACGTTAATATTTCAATGACCGTCCAAAGTAGGGCGACACATCAGCCTCCACAAAATATTTCAAAGGGTTCTAGAAAGTTATAAGATCATGCATTTGCTCTATTGTGAAGCCATTTAATTATATTTGAGAAATTATTAACAACGATCTAATGAGACCTTATGAGCCAAAATGTTAAGGTACCCCTGCTTTGGACAAATCAACTCTGCAAGTCCAAGTGGAGATTTTGAAGAACCAGTGTATATGCATGGTTAGCCATGCTTTAGTGGTTGCTATGCCAATTCTTGTGGTATGCTGGAAGCTATCGTCATTGCTTTCACTTGCTTTTTATGATCATATACTGCTTTATATAGGTACTTTTATACTACTCTGGAGGAAACTTTGCAGACAGTACACTCGCATTGGTAAAAGTTTTGTAAAAGCTATAA
The DNA here is from genome assembly GCA_034670385.1 of Hoplostethus mediterraneus. NCBI lineage: Eukaryota > Metazoa > Chordata > Actinopteri > Trachichthyiformes > Trachichthyidae > Hoplostethus > Hoplostethus mediterraneus. The sequence continues at coordinate 1,628,837 of JAXDDW010000043.1, read as the reverse complement.
TACCCTTGAGGACATTCTTTATTGTGATTATGGGTACTTTAGTGATGCAGACAATATGCTGCACCTCCTATTCTATCACCGTGTTATGCATAATCACAGTAAAGAAAGCCCTCTGGGCTATTACTGCCATGTGATATTCAGCCCGCGTGGTCCGGACTGTAAATGTATGCGATACTTGAACTTCTTCAGATAATGAGATTTTAAAACATCACTCATCTGAAAACTACAAGGGATATTGGTTCTGCATGTGAAAGCTTTGCATTAATATGGATGTCATGTTAATCCATCCGAGCGTACAATATATCGGGATGACACACGCAAGGAGATGTGGCGAAGTTTCCCCGTCGTTATGTATCGTGTGACTGATGAACGGTATAATTGCAGCAACCGAGGGAGCAATAGCCAACTTCTGTCACTAAATGATCATCCACTCCTATGAAATGCAACGTCTCGGTGGTACCTGCCGCCATCCTTTCATTTACGATTCAGAATATTAATATTGCTGGAGGCCAACTCTGGGGAACTTCACAACAGAGAGTGTAATAGACTTCTCCCTCACATAAAAGCATGGCTTTGGAATATTGATCATATCATCCCCATCATGAACAGAATAACAATCAAACATTTTTACTCTTTTTTTTTTCCCCCTCTACACTTGATTGAGTTCACATTTCCACCAGAATCCAGATAATAACCTGGCTAAGCCTTTTGATCTAACCATTTTAAGAGAAATTGAAACCATCATTAACCTCCCTATCATATTAAAGATTGATACTCCATTTGAGGTCCCAGCGTGGCTAAAGCGAAGGCAAATGTGCTTGTTTTTTGATCTCCATGTTCTCCATGTTTGATCTCTAGATAATTGCCCCATGAGGTGAAGGCAGCAACCTTTTAGTACCTAATGAGTATTTTATGACAGAATATACACTTTGTTATAACAAATGACTCGGGCAGTTATGAATAGTGTGTAGATGTGGTGTTGGTGAAATTAATTCGGATGCTTAAATTACTGCAAATATACACATAGCAGTAGCAGTGGTATTACAGGAAAATTAGCTTATTATTACTTTGAATACTGTCAGTGTCATAAAAAAACGAATGTGAACAGCTGAGGTATGAAGCAGCATGCTAAATTATTCTATGTCTCTTTTATTTCTCATGCGCTCAAATATCTCAGTAAATTAAATATGAACTAATGAATTATTGAACAATACATCTCGGGAAAATATCACAAGGAGATTTCTTCACAGTTTCTTTTCCCATAGTCTTATAGCATGGTCCCCAAGTGTGAACAGGGATCAAATCAGAAATGAGGAACGGTTGTTATTCTGCCACGCTGGTGAACAATCTGTGTGTGAGGACGGGGCTTTTATTGTTGTAAGTATCTCCGCTGAACTCCCTCTTCAGACAGGTGAAGCATGTGGAAATCACATCAAGGTTCAAGGTTCAAGGTTTTTTATTGTCATATGCACAACGTTCACAAGAAGCAAAAGTATGCAATGAAATTCTTGAGCAGAGCTTGAGCAGAGCTGTAATGTTGCACTAGTTGAATGGCTCCTCCGATAAATTCCAATACATTCTGAACAAAGTTGAGGACGTGGTGTGTGTTATTTTCATGAATACAGTGTTAATTTAACTCAACACCATGCCAATGTTGATATAAGTCCATCAGAGTTCAACTCGTTTGATAGATTTGAACAGCTGCCCCAGAGCTGATATGGGAAAATCTCTCTATGGTTATAAAAATCGTATTACCTTGTACATTCTCCAGACTGTCTATCAGTTCTGTTTAAAATTGAGTTTTAGATGTTACCAGAAACTACATCTCTCAGAGTGCTATAGGCAGCTAGCCTGCAAAACCTCCCAAGAAAGGGAAGACGACTAATAAAAACAGAGCATGTAGGAAGCAGGTCGATTTGTTTTCAGTCAAAGACCATGTATGTATTGTGTATGTATGTATGTTTGAAAGGTCTGTCACTGATAACTTCATTCTTTGCAGCCCGACTCTTTTTTCAGACTTAACACAAACATAACCTTAGAGACTCTGACACACTTCTTCAAACTGCCTCAAAGTTTGGGATAAAAATAAAAGGTGATATATCTTTTTAGGTTATGATTACTATTTGAGATATATTTCCAGATGACATATATGATATCTTTTATTTGTTAAATAATATGCTGCTTTGTCTTTAAACCAAGATCCAATATCATCAGTTGTTTGGTCTGCTTGATATGTTCTGTGGATATATTACTTCATTTTTGTAATGTGTCCTAATTTGTTAGTCTGATACGTGTTTGTAACATTTATTTTTTAGAAAAAAAGTTATTTACTATTATAGACCAAAATGTGTCACCTGCATCACCTCATCTGAGGCCCAGCAATAAATAGCAGTCTTGACTTAATTCACCAAGACTCGGCTTAGACTTTGTCGGGCCATGAAACCCAAATATTTACCTTTCAATTTCAAGCTGTGCTTCATGGTTTATAGCACCTTCTGTGTCATTGTCTGAGAGCCACCTAGTTCATTGGATCTCTCCCTCTGTAGAAAGCTATAGGGAATGGGGTTCTGTCATGCAGTCTGCTAACTTCAATACGAGCACACATAAGTCAAACTGACCAATCTTACCCTTGAAAAGATTCGACTACCATGACACGTGGTCACACCTTCAAATAGCAGCCAGTAGCTAATGGTGAAAAAAAAAAAATCAAGTTTCTAGAGAAAAGCTTGAATTTGAAGCATTACTGCATGAAAACCCTCGCTTCTTCTTTTATGACAGGTTTATGACACATGAGCGGCATGTGGACAGGTTGAATAGATACCATTGCTTTAAATTGTATCAAAAAGGGCAGTGTAATATAAATAATAATAATAATACAATCATATTGTAAAAACAGCACAGGAATGTGCATAAAAATGATAGTAACGACACTCAATACCTTCAAATTGAAGAGAACAAAAGTTATAAAGAGTTTTGAGTTGAGTCTCAAAAGAAGGACATGATTAAAACATGGATCAGACCAAAGGTACATCCACCCTGAGTGTATAACATGTTACAAGCACCATCTCTTTTCTCAGGATACATTGTCCAGGTGAAAGCCATGATCCCATATTGATCTTACCCATGAGAAAACTAGGGGAACAGTTGTGACAGCTTGTATAGACAGCGGACTGGAGCAAAACACTACACCAGGTTAGAAAACATGACAGCAATAACGAAGGCCTAGTATGTTGGAGAAACCGTAAAAAACTTAGAGGAAGAATATCCTTCGAGTCTGCAAGAGCAGGTATGGAAGAAATGTCATAGGCAGATGACTCGGACATTTCTACAAATATGAAGAGCACATTACTGGAAACCACTAGAATAGTAAAGGGCCATAAAATATATCACACAAAGAAGATATCCTTGGACGAGGGAGTACAAGGGCCCTGCACTGATCAGGACTTCTTGTCGTCAGTCAAGTCATTTGTCAGTCCAGCAGCAAGTAGCACACCAAAGTCTCCAGAATGTCAGTACACCTGTCATTGAAATGTGGTGTCTGGAGGGCAGATGGAAGAGATTACCAGGCAGAAACCTAGAGTGAACTCAGCTACTTTACCAGAAAGGCAATGGGAATCTGTTACACTGTTTTGAAAAAAAAAAACTAAAATTGACTAATAATATAAACTGTTAGAAATAAACTAGATCAGATAAACAAGAGTGGAAGGTATGATCTAACTACAGAGTAAAAATGTTTGGAGATGGTTAGGAAAGAGCGCAGGCCGACCCAAAGAAGTCTCGCCGCATGATGGGGGCAGGAAACAGAGGTAGCAATTTCTATGTTATATTTCTAGACCTGGAAAGGTATTTGGCTTAGTACCACACAACCTTTTATGGGCATCTTTGAATTTCTTAAAGAAATGTGGTTGAAGTCGATTTCCAAGACACGTAAATACGCTTCACAACACCAGAATTTACAACAGCATGGCAGCATCTGGAAATTGGTGTCATGCCAGGGTGCACAATTCCCCACTTTGCATTCTCTCTGGCAGTGGAGATAATCATTACAATATGGTATCAAAACAGGCTGTGGGTGGAGAAATGTTGCAGATAGGAATTAATACTCATACCCATGAGGCCAAATATAGAGGATATGTCTGTGAAAACGCCCTTTTTGATAGGCTGAAAGTAAACCCGTATAAGTCAGGAAGCATCTCTGTTGATGAGGGAAACTGTCCGACAAGCAACAACTGTCGAAGATGGCATAAGGCCTTACAGACAGAAACCAGATTTTGCGGGATAAAGCAGGATGTGCCAGGGAGTATGGTGATGTCAATGTCACTAGGCAAGATAAAGTTGTGGTGTCAATTCGGGCTGATGGCACAGCTGATGTGATGATCATTGATGGTCACATGCCATAGCAGGGTTAAGGGGTCTTTGAATAACGCTCTCTTGTCACACAAAGGGTAGTAGTTTCTACACACACAACAAATGCATACAACAGTGTAACAGGGTCGTGGAAGCAGTGGGCTGAAACAGGGAGGCCAGCCAACCATAGTTCAACACAATTAATTAATGTTTACCGCTGGAGACTAGCCGACTAGCCAACCCTACATTCAGAAGGAGCAACACTCACCTCGACATATCTCGTCAGGATGCAAACTGAGGACAATACACGATACGCTGCATAACCATGAGTTCAAATCCATGGCAACATCACATCACTGTTGAGCCGGGTGTTGGCATACAAAGGGGTCAGATCTCTTCAACATCTAATTATCGGTGCATTTCTGAGCTAGTGGGTGGGCGACTTTGAGCCGGAGAAGGTGTGTTATGTCATTGTTGTGTAGTGAATGAAGGTCTGTTGATTGCTGAGGCATGAATAGACGGGGTGTTTTTTTACCAGCAGAATTTACTATGGAGGCTTCGCTAGGCACAGGGCATGATTCAGCAAAATATCTCTGATGGGAACCTCATAATCCCCATGATTTACCCGCTCGCTCCCACCCGCCTTCCCCTCCAACATTTCCTACATACACCACTCACCATAATTATACAAGGAATAGGTACGATAAAACCCTGTGTTTTGGTAATTGGCATACTGTTATTGAAGATATTTCACAGCTGGCAAAAGTATTAAATAAAGTGACTCTAGTACCGATATCATCAACACTATGAGTAAAATCAGTAAATCCAGGCTTCCAGAGAGTGCTTTACTTTCCCAGGTACAGCTTGTGTGCCACTTTCAATGTAAATTTGTGACATAATCCTAAACTCACAGATGGTAGGCTAACAAGCTTCTAATTGTTATTCCCACATCATGTTTAGTTAATTTTGACAGACATATAGCTGCATAGATAGATGCATACACACACAGACAGGGTAGCTATCAAGACAAGAAGAAATTCCCCTTGAGTCACGTTTTGAAGCATTGAAACTGGTGTAATAAGTCAACTGAGTCCAAGTGCTGGCAGGGGAACGTGCACGTTCTGTATTTCAGACTATAATGAATACACAAAGGAATGACACCGTCAGTACAGAGGAAGATGAGACACCTTCTGGTAAATTTCCCAGTCAAATAAGCCCCCCGGTGTGTAAAGTACTTATAAATCAGAGAGGTGAGGAGCTGCACGCTTGGCCTGCAGATGTGTACTTTATTGCCGGAACTGAAAGCACACTGCACATGCGCATTGATCATTGACACAACTGGAAAGACGCGTAACAATACCATGTTTCTTCAAAAGCACAGAGACAGGAGAAAAAGGCATTGTTTCCCTTTATAGAGAGTAAGGCGGGAAACTTATTTCCAGGTCCCAAACGAGAAGAGATATTGTGATATTGACGCTGGCAGCTGAATGGTCGCTGTTGTGTTTTTTGAAGTCAGTGATCTGTAGCTGTTCTGTCATCCCAGGAGGCACTAATTACTCTTGGTCTAGTGGAATATGTCCCTTTTTGTCATCTCTTTGGACACAGGGGGTTGTGTGAAGCAGTGGCCCTGAGACCTGATATAAGGATGATAAAATAATAGGACAGCCTTAGGATAAAAAAAAACTGCAGAGGATTAACAAAAAAAAGAGAAACTGTCTTTTAATTTCTTCACAATTGGGTTGGGGAGGTGGAGATGGGCAGTTCTGGAGAAAGACCTTTCCTTTGACATGAATCCTTGATCATGTCCTTTGAAGATACATGCCCTTGGTGACAAAAGGGAAGGGTTTGAAGTGACAGGTTGACTCCTAACAGGTTTAGGATGTCTGGTACACTTAGTGGGGTGACAAGTACTTTGGAGATGTAAGGATTTGTCTTCACTTTCATCGCTTGATGTTACATCAGTCCAGTAAATTTGACAAGAGGGGGAAGTAGCAATATTCACTAATGAAGAGCAAGTGGGTTGGTTTGTATCTGTTTGGCCACATTTTCTGGACCGGGAGTGTAAATAGAAACAAAGGTATGAAGGTTACGCCCACCACCACGGTAAGCTGCCTGAATGCATTTGGATGCTGCACTGCTATATGCGCCTCCACATACTAGCATCTCCCTGACACCGATGAGACTGGTGGGCCTTCCAACACTTCTCATCATCACAGCATCCAATCAAGTCAATGAGCAAAAGTGTAAAAGAGCTGCAGGAAGCCATCACTGTGACAGGTTTACGATCCAGACTCAAGGGAAAAGAAGAAGGATTTGTCTTAGCTGCATTTATACATCTCAAAGTGCATGGTTATGAAGTTAGACACCATTACTAACGCATCACATGATACTGCCTATAGGATGGACACTCTACATGAACTGACGTTTGGCAACACAAATTGACACAAATACATTGAATGCACTGAACATTATGTAAATATACAAATAAATAAAGTTATTTCTTACACAAAGTACCGCATATGGAAACCAAATGAATAAAATAAACCTTTTCCCTGTAACATCTGACACAATTGTGGCTACTTTAAGTTGGGGGCTATTTTGTACTTTGATGTTTAGCTCCATTTCGCCATGGTCACCCAACAACATAGCCTCTGACCCACCACAGCTCCTGTTTGGTTCTTGGCCTCAAGCTGCCAGGCTGAATCATTTACATTGTGCTGAATTCTGCACATCCAGAATTGCGCGAGAGAGAGAGAGAGAGAGAGAGAGAGAGAGAGAGAGAGAGAGAGAGAGAGAGAGAGAGAGAGAGCGAGAGAGAGAGAGAGAGGGAAGTCGATAACATATTTTTATGGAATTTGTGCAATCACCATATTACACACAGTATAATTAGGAATTTGTTTCTTGGCATATATCTTTGAGACACACATACATGCATTTCATGAGGTAGCAGGTGCAGCCAGGTGGAACGTCCAAGACATTTCAACAGCATTACACCTGTGACCCTCTTCATCTCTCAACATCAAGCCCCCCTGCCACATACAGAGAATGACTACTAATACTAATAATAATATATGATTATCATTCATGTAACGATTATTATTGAATCTCCTGCCATAATAATCCTACACTAATTATTTTAATTGATTATTTCATTTCACAATTTAAATGTATTATCAAGCATTACACTTGTACAGTGTTAAAGGTTAATTTAGTTTTGCTTCCTTTTATTAAATATGCCTTTGAGCTTGGCTACTTGCCACCAATAGTGTAACCTAATTTTAAGGTGAGATTAGTTTGCAACTGGCTGTCAATAATTGAACGCTGATTTTCATGGTGATATTTATTGTGGCTGCCTGCTTTTTCTGCAGGATTCCTTTTTTCCCTCCCTCTCTGTGTGGTCCTGCTCGCTTATCTTTTATCCTAACCATGCCTTCCCTAGAGAATCTGTCTTAGGCCACACTGCTCTATCTGAGGAGACACCAACAGGAACATGTCCAGCCAAAATACGAGCAATTAGTGGCTGTGAGATGGTAGAACAACTGCAGGACAGCAACATTCTTCAAAGCTGAGCTCAGTGAGTTCTCCCTCCTCAGGCAGTGGTAATGAATGACCAGAAGGCTGAACACTGCAAGGCTACGATGCACATATTAACTTCAATATGAGTGTAATTGACATAGCAATTTGAAATCTAGTAAAATACCGTGTCATTATGTAGACATAAGTAGATAGCATTGGCATAAACAAGTGCTCACGCATTATCATCCTGGAGCTGTGGGAAATGAAGACAGCACACTCCATGACAGAATCCATTCCATGTAGTTTTCTAAAGAGGAAAATACTGGACGAACCTGCTCGTTCTCAGACAGCAGGGAGACAGAAAATGCAATAAAGTGTTAAGCGCAGTTTGAAATTGAAAGGTAAATGTGGGCTGCACGGCCTGGCAAAGCTTCAACCAAGACTTTGCAAATCAAGTAAAGACTGCAGTTAAATCTTAGACCTCAGATGAGATAGCGGGGCTGATTCAATGCACGGTGAAAACACGCCTTGATACCTTGAATGCATTTGAGTTTGAGACTTGGGGATGAGACAGGTAATATGACACATCACATATATATACACATATATACACATACATATACACTAACCCTAACCCACATATAACACATCAAAATTATCATATCATGTAACATGTTTTTTTCAGGGTCATGCTAAAATGCGTCTTAGAGTCTTAGAGATGCTTCATAGAATCTCACCCCACTCAGGGTGTTTAGATGAGCAGGGAGAAATCACTAATCACCATTAACCATAATATACTATACCTGATTATCATGTCCATTTAATATGAGGCTCATAACCAACTGAAAATCACATGATGCTTCAGAGTTTCACAGCTGACTGAGCAATGCACCTTGAAAATACTATTAAAATAACCAGTGAATTAGTCACACTATGGAAAGGAACACATTCACAGTTCAAAACACAATTTTCAATGCATTATTTTATGGATATCTTTCAAGTAACCAATGGTTTTGGTTCAACCCAGCTCACAGGAGAAAGAATACACTACGATGCAAAACGTTTGACACAATAGAAAAGCTGACCAAGTATCAGTCCTTAGCTGAGAGAAAAGCTTCCCCCTGCGGTCTAATGGGAATCTTATTAGAAAGAAAAAAAAACATTCATCTCATTCTCTTGCTGAATTATAGAACTGAGCAGCTTCAATTGTGCCTTTCTCCGTGTGCACATCAGATATTTGCACATAAGAGGCCCTGCTCTTGAAAGCACCTACAAATCAACCATGAACATTGTGTTAAATATTGTATTATTAGAGTTTTACTTTTGTTTTCCAGAAAGACTATTTCCAAAAATGAGCGAACCATAGATCAGGTCTTGGTCTGATAGTTTAATAACTCATTTATTAACTGAGGAGGAAAGCTAATTGTCCCATTATCTTTTCAATTAAACTGGTGGATATGATGGCAGTGTCCCTGTAGAATACTGTCTATTGCCTATCATAAACCACACACACACACACACACACAGAGAGAGAGAGAGAGAAACACACAGACACAGGCATTTCACATGATTTATTTGAATCTGCTAAATTTATCTACAGTTCTACCATTTCAGAATATCAGTATAGTTCAGTATAGTTTAGTATAGTTTAGTATAGTTCAGTATAGTTCAGTATAGGTCAGTATAGTTCAGTATAGGTCAGTATAGTTCAGTATAGTTCAGTATAGTTTAGTGACATTTAAGGTTACAGAAAGCTTTATCAATGTGTCATGACAGCTATCAGTGTGGAGACCAGATTTGTCTATCTGACAAACCTGCGATAATTACAACCCTAACAGCACATTGGTAACATCGGCCAAGGATGACAAATTTTCAGTCAGTTTACAAACATAGCCAAGACTTGGCCAAGTGCAGCTAAGGGCTGATTCTTGTTCAGTTTGTCAGAGAGAACTGGTTCGATAAAGGTCAAATGGGCAACTTAACATAGAAAGCACTAGTAATATCTGTTGTCAGGCATTACATGGGAAAATGGTGAAGAAACAACACATTCATATTGGGGCAGACATAATATCGAGGGTAACAGCTCTCCTACATCTGCTGGAACCCTTCCAGTCTGGTTTCAGAGCTAGGCAGCATGTAGACCGCACTGGTTAAGGTTATAAATGACCTCCTGGTCTCTGCTGACTCTGGAGCGACCAGCATCTTGGTTCTTCTGGACTTTGATACGGTGATACTGTATGTTTCCACCAGGAGCAACACCATCAACACCACCACCTCCTTTCTCACAAGTTGCCTTACTGGCATCAAAGTCTGGATGCAGCAGAGCTTTCTCCAGCTGAACTATGGGAAACTAGAGGTTATTCTGCTTGGTATCCCGGCTATCAACAAGCAAGGTTGTAGTGGTGAGGTCACCACTTAAGGTCCTTGGGGTGATACTAGACAGTCAACTCTCCCTCGAGGCAAACATCAAGAAGGTAACCAAGGTTTCCTTTTTCCATCTCAGAAACCTGGCCAACAAGTCTGCTCTCCCAACAAGCCGCTGAACGCCTCACCCACTCCTTCATCTCATCCCATCTGGACTACTGCAATGAACTCCAAATGCACTAACCAGCTGCAGTATGTCCAAAACTGTGCTGCTAGGACTAACCCACACCTTGCCCTGTGAGCACATTACTCTGATGTTATGCAACCTACACTGGCTCCCCGTTCACTTGCGCATTGACTTTAAAGTCCTAGTCCACACCTACCAAGCCATCAATACCTCTGGCCCTGTCCCACCTCATAAAACTGCCCTGGAGGATCCCGCCCGGTTCTCCAGCTCCATCTTTCTCCAGCAGACTAAAAACTATGGGAGCTAGGGTCTTCAGCTGTGCTGCTGTCATTTAAAAAAAAATGTGCCAATAACTTTATGTTTACCTGTTGCCTCAGGGTGGCTACAGGCCAAATAACAGGTGCTAAATAACAGGCTTTTTTTGTGAGGCCAAGCTCCACTGCCCCCAGCTTGTGCTCTGCTCTGAAGAAAGCCTGTTATTTTGTCTTTATCAACCATTTCTCCTTAAAATGGAAGGTAAATGCGCATTGAGATAATTATTTCCTGTATCCACGTTATATAGGGTAAGGTTGGCTAACAGAAATGCAGATGAAAAGTGATATATCATATTTTTTTGGAACGTTAACAATAGACTTATTAGGACACAAGTTAAAATGACAATGACAAAACAATGTGGGTTGAGTTACCTGGGCTGCTGCACTCCTCTACTTGCAGTGATGCTTTTGGCCTGCAGATACCGTAGATAACCGCTGTATTCACTCTGGGTCTCAGTTGACAGTTTGGTCCCAATGAAATTAGTAAATACAATGAAATATTGATTCTGTGGGAATTTGCCCAGCCAAACTCACCCACAATTATTGGCGGCCCGCCTTGCACATGAATCGCCGTGGGAAGCCGTCCAAATTGAAAAATATACTGTGATAGGAAAAATACCCCAGCCCTAGTTTGGGGTATCCAAGGAATTCATTATGAATCTGATCTGACCTATGTGTCAGAAATCATTTGGGAATCACTTGGGAATAAACATCCAAAGTAGATAATGTTTAGCCATATTTGTTCATATCCTTGAGTACACACAGACGCCTGCACCAGTATCAGTCAAATTCAGTACTCTAGCAGGTTGTTCTTCATTAACATTATTTGACAATGTATGACCACATTCTGATAATCCACTGGGAGTTTATTTTGAAAAGAAAGCAAGGTACTACCTTCAGGCATTTAGACCCGGGTAAATTTTTATGGTAGCAGTTAACTCTGCAATGGCTTTAGTTGATTATTCCAGTTTAGTCCAATATTCCAGAATCTGTGTGTAATATTTTGAAAAGTATTGACTTCCTGTACTAATGCTGAATAATTGTAGGAAACCATTTGGCTGCAGGCCAGAACGTTATCACAATGTGAACATGCCAGGATAACTTGGGGAAAAAAAGAGTTAACAATTGAGTCAAATTATTTTCTGCTGGAAAGTAATATAACTTATCACCTCAGCACTCAATGAGGCACATTATATCATAATTTCAGCAATTAAAACAGTGGGAAATCTTGGCACATTGCTTAGCAACACTTGTCAGGTGCTGTAACTGTGTTTTGCTTATTTCAGTACATTTTGGTTGTACACTTTGTCCTTGCATTGAGTTATTACAACTTTAAGAAACCATGATGTTTTAAAGAGATCGTACTAACAGATTATTAACACTACAAATGCTGTTGAACATCACACTGCAGGCAAGTAATGGCCAGAGGCATCAGACCTGCCCAGGGTTACAGCATTGATGTCTGCATCAGTGCAGCAAAAATGTTTTGAAGCCATATGCTGTGTATTTGTTAATAGTTGAATACACATCTTGCATTGTTTCTGTGGCCTAATATGCAGGGTATTACACTGAACAAGGCCCTTGTAAAGTAAAGTGCTAGCACTAGCTGCAGCTACATTTTGCTGATGATTGAATGGTTACCAGAGAACCCAAAAATACAAGGTCAATTATGGTTTGGCACTCTCTGACATGTCACAGAAAAAGACAGACACATTTTAATCCATCCATCGTTCTGACTATACCACTATCACAAAAAAGGAAGGGATTTCTTTTACAACCTTTTAGATCAGAGAATAATTTCTTCACTCCAAATAGTCTAAACACAAAAACAATCATCCGAACCACTATCACAAAGAACCTTGATATTTAGTGTATTTCAGAATTAAAAAACTGTCCAACATAATAATAGAATGAAATAATCCCTCCAAAGCTTTCCACTACTGCTGTTTGATTGACTTGCATTGTTTCCTTGTGTACATCGTAAATGGTTCTGGCTGACAGCCAACTGGCAAGTAATCAAATATGAAAGCTGCCTCCAAAAAGGTGGGTGATTGCAGTTACTCTGAGGGGTAATGGATTCAATGCCTTGTTGTTGTTTTTTTCAACTTAATACACCACAATTCGTTCAAAACAGTCTCACCAGACAAAGTAAGCAAAGAGCAGTGCTTAGTATAACAAAAATAAAATATTTTTGTGTATATTTATTGTTCCAATTGCATGACTTTTTATATAACCTATTTCATGTGTGTTTATCTACTGACATCTATCTATCTAGTGTACCTACGTCTCAAGTAGTGGACAAAATATTAAACTAAACTTGAAATATTAAATTAAACTTAAGCTGAGCGATAAACTAATATTTTAAATTGCACTACATTTCCATTTGCTATACTGCATCTATTATGATAAAGTTAGAAATACTGTCTGCATCATATACAATTTTGAATTTCTTTGAAAACAGCATAAAATAAGAGCTTCATGCAGAGCGCTATTGAAATGTGGGGAATTGAAAAATAGATTCTTGTTTTGACTTTCATTATTCTACATTCATAGCTGCACTGCTATCCTTGTGGTGACAGCACAATTTATCAGCCTGAGAGCACAAAGTATGAAGTGATTGAATCATGGGCCAATGAAGATGACACGAAGACACTGATGGGCCTGATATAGAGGAGTGATTACCACCAGAGTTAGTTCTCACAATCAGACTTGTCAACCAGAAGAAGCATTTTTTTTTTGTCAGATCACTCCCTTCATGTCCCCTCCAGGCCCCTCACTTTAATTGGAAAAAGAAATAATGGCCCAGAAAAATGTTTTTGTTCTTCTTCCTCTATGAGCACAGAAATAAAATTGATTAAAACTCATAGCTTTAATTCTGAGCTTGTAGATTATATGAAGGCTATTACACAGGGATCATATTAATCACTCTTTTTACAGCACAAAAGGAGAGAAAAATATGCAAAGATTACCGAATGAAAAAACATTTTTGCACGGGTGTCATTACAAGCTCAATGTCTTTATTGCTAGTAGAACACTTTGATTACGGGTGATTTGTCAGATATTGGTTTAATGGAAATTAAATATCAAGCCTGTCATGAACATTATGTAATCACCTGTCTGCTACCTACCATGAAGCATTTACTGTGGATTCAACCACCTTCTGTAACGGACATCTTTAAATGACACTTCAGAAATAATGATTTACAGTTCTGCACACATTTCTGAAGACATTTAACATTTATGTATTGTTGTTTTTACCTACATTTTATCGTTAAACAATAATGGAAACCGCAGCAATTGTCACTCTAGCAGTTTTGTACAATACAATAAAAAGATATCCACCACTTGGAAAAAAAAATGTTAAAAAATCGTTGCTGTTTGAAAGTATATTGTGGTTACTATTAAAGTTATGTGTCATTTTGATGTGTTTGCTTAGAAAATAGTTATATTTCTGGGGAAAGAGTCATCTGTGTCTTTGACATATATGAATTCTAGCTCGCATTTTTTTCCCCCCAAAATGGATTTCTATCCTTTTGGAATGAAACCCTTCCATTCCACCCGGGACAAATGGATCAATATATTTAATAGGTTTTGATAGCTCTGTTTCGTTCCAAAGTCCAAGCACCTATCTAAGGTAAAAGTATTAGTCATAGTGAATAATAATGCTTGCAGTTCTAATCTAAAATGCCCAAACACAAGAGCGAGAAAGAACAGCTGTGCCTGTTATTCTATTAATTCCAGAGATTGCTTGTGCAAACAGTGTGAAGAAACATGTTGAAAAAGCTATTACAGCAGTGTTTTCCAAACTTATCAAAATGGCAGGAAATGATTGAATATTAGCCCATTCAAGTGAGTCTCTTTGTTCAGCCGTGTGCACTGGTGTACAGCCTTGTCCGACTTATTGGCTTTTTAATACTGTGCATAAATCCATTTACGGAGGGCGTGTGAGCAATTCCAGGCCTCTTCACCTCTGCTAGGCCCCAGGTGTGTGAGGAGACACGCCATCAAAAGTTGCAATATGATGAAAAAGCGCACCTGACTCATCATCTACAGCATAGGGGCAAATAAACCTCTAGGAAACATGGGTTTGTCAGGGTTGGTGGCTTGAGTGAGGTTGCTGCAGAACCACAACATGGCTAAAGTATGCTATTCATGGTAAGCAGTAGGGTGTGATGGTGTGAAGGGCTCTACAAGTTAAAACACATTATAACCACTGTTGAAAACCAACTCGGGAATTGTGCCATATTTCTGGGTCCATTTCTGGCTGTATTTTTCTTATTCTCGTGCTCAAGTGACCAAACAGACACGACACACCGCCACTTCAAGATATTTCCAGTGCAGCTACCATGGAGTTTAATAGGAGAAAGATTTAGATCAAAACATCAACAGTAATCAAGTTTTTGTGTTAGCCCCTCAGAATCAAGGTCAAGGGCTTCTTTCAAAGAGAAAAGGCAGACATACCAATTTCTCCACTGACATGGCATGTTGTGGTTTGAGTAAGGGGCATAACACAAATGTTTCTCAACCTTGGTCTACTGGCCAATTGCTATCACTATTGATCGCTCCACCTACACATAAGACCCACAACTGAAATGCAACTGAGACAAGTTCTCTGGGGCTTGTCAAAAGGGAAATAGAAGTAGTTGAGGCAGTAGATGAGGCAGTTTGAGGAAAGGTTGGTACACCAGAAAGGTAAATTACAACACTTCCTCATAAAATAACTGGAATGCATTGAGCATCACATATTTCTGACATCCTCTGTAGGGGACATGAGTCTCTGGTCTTAATTTCAAGAACTATTATATGCTTATCATGCTGAAACCTTTTGTACTGTGTAGAGGACATCCTGGGCTTTTCAGCGATATCACATCTGTTGGGGTGTAACCATGACAACACATGTCCTGTCTCTTCAAAATGGCAGGCATCACCATCTTACAATATTTGAATAGTTCTGGTGCTATATTGGGTCCTGTCATTCATCTGACCATGACTGAACATTTTCTGGCAAGATTGTTAGATTTGTATACACTCTGGAAAAAACAGTCAACCGCTTCATGCCCAGTCAACTTATTTTTTGAAGGCAAAGCGTAGCCATTGACTTACTATACACAACAGTTTGTTACAGTCTAATAAAAGCTAATTGTAACATAATTAGGGAAGATGTACTTTAAATCATTACCATCTTTGTTGTGCTGTCATAGTGAGTTAGGCCCAGGTGATTATTGTTCTCTATGGACATGCTGAGACTGAGTGAGAAAGCCAATAAGATAAGAGTGAAGTCAAAGACCCAATAATCCATATTGGTATGAACCCCTATGCTGATTTTTTTTTTCCAATGTCTAGTCAATCATTTCCCAGCTTGCTGATGATGAGTTAAACATGACAGCCTGGATATGGGGAAACTAAACTGGGAATTAATAAAGATCATGATGTGGGATTTACATGGTTGAGTTGCGAAGAAGCTGTTTAGCAGGCCAAAATCACTATGTCACAAGCCTCTCTCCTCTTTACTTATTTACCAAGCTCATGCATTAACTGGATTTAAGAGATTTATTTCCTGGCTCACTGATTTTGGAGCACGAAACCTCAGTAAAATATAGGTCTTGTAACTGGGCCATCTCTGTCAGCTCCTAGACTCGGGGGTCTCAGAAATGTTTTCTTTGTCATTCTGGATGTGTGGCTGCTGACAGGGACTAGCTCAGGCTTTTATTACCATTTAATTGATTTAGTTTGCTCAGAGTATTGTTTATATTTGTCATTAAAACAGGTTGATGAAACTCAAACCTCTTCCATATCACAGCTTCTCTGCGATCATTTTTGAAGAAAAACTAAAAGGAAAAAGGTAGTGAATTAGCTGTCGTAGGTTAAATTAAATGGCATAGCCTGATTTGTGAGTCCCAGTAAATTTCACTCATTCACTCAGTCCATCTCCCAGCCTCGGCAGCAGCAGTTTTTTTGCTTTTGTGCCCAACATTATTCTGATTTCTTCTTTGTTGTTTCTTTTGTTTTGTGATTCGGTTCGGCAGTCCTGTTTTCGCGGCTTCATTTCTGTTAGGTTTAGTTTCTGATGTTGGTCTAGGGTACAGGGTTGAGACCCAGATCCTACGGCCCATTGTGGGTGGGTCTGGGGAGCTTCCCTTCTTTTTGTTACTTTTGGCCGGCCCGCAGTCTTTGTTATTTGCTGTTGATTTGTGGTTACTTTTATGGTCTATTAATAAAGGTCATGTTTCTTTTTCCTGCAGCTCCTTGACTCGTTTGGTTATGTCTTTTGTGTCTTTTGTGGAGAGCCTTTCTGGGTGTCTGTGGTATATCTACTCTAATCAGGGAGAACATGAGTTTGCCTTGAAGGAAAGTTAAATCAAGACCTAAAACAACAATTTGATATTAGTCATTGTCAGATGTCATCACACTCACTTTTTTTTGAAAAACATTGAGTGGTTAATTTTCATGGAGTTACTTGCAGATCAGATCAGCAGTATAGAAAATCTGAGTAATATATAGAGTGTACCTATGCATCAAATCTACAAATGCTTCTAATGCTTTAATCATGCAGCCTTTCAGTTCCCCAACCTATCCCTGAAACTTGTATTACACGTGCACTGTTTCACTCCATTTGTCTGTTTTCATACAAAATGATGGTGCATTACTTTGCATAACTGTAAGTAAGACCTTGATGAGATGAGAACAGGCTGGCTTTCCTACCGGTTTAAACATTTATTTGTGCATCTCAAGCTCTCATTTATGGGTACAGCAATGCCTTATGGTGGATGTTGTTGAGTGTTTGGTAGGTTTAGAGGTCAAACTTGTCTTGGTTTTCATCAAAAACATGATATTGTTCATTTACGCACCAGTGATTTTTGAGAACCTGAGGGGGTCGGAGAGACTGTGGATGCAAAGAAATGTTTGCTACTGAGCGTCAAGCATGACCAGTAGATCTTCCTTTAAGAGCAGTGTCAATCATTTTCCCACTTTAAGTGTATTGCATACAGTGGTGGCCAAAATTATTAGAACACTTGGCCTACATTTAAGAGGTTTCAGTTGTTTTTGTTCAATTGGCCATTAAAATACCCATAAAACGAATGAAATATATACTGTACAAAGTCATCATTATGCTCTATAAACCATAGAATAGAGCCATCATAAGGAGATGTACGTCATTTTCCTTACAAAAAATAAGCTAGGCCTATTTCACTGTCAATGTCACACAATCATGTTCCTTCACAGAAGAAGCCAAATTACTTGTGTAATCATTGTCAGGTGTGATCGTGGTTAAATTGATGGTGATCAAGAGTCTTAGGACACAGCTGTGTGATTCTTTTGCTGCAATTGGTGGACATACCAAATATTAAAGTTAAAAGTGGATAAAAACAGTAGGACTCACTTCATCTGATATTTGTTGTGCTCAGAGCAACCATCTGCATGTTTCATGAACATTATGAAATGAAATCATGTTTTGGAGGCAAGAAAAGGTCAATATTTTCAGATGTCAGGTGTTCTGACAATTTCGGCCACCACTGTATATGATTTGCTTTTAACAACAGGCCAAGGCTACTGATCTATATTGGATATCCAATAAAACAGGATTAGTCCTATGCCACCTATGAACAGTCTTAACAAAGTAAGGAATCCTTGACAAAGCGAGCCAAAAGCTGATTGAAATGGATCACTGAAGGGCAAAAATATACAAACAAATGAAGGTTATTTAGCTGAAGAAAAAGATGGGTAACAACAAATTCATTAAAATGAATTACTTTCACATCATCAAAATAGATGTTTCTTGGTGCAGACTGCAAAGTGTGGGCAAATTTCAAGAGTGCCATAATGACACACAAGCCCAGTATTAATGAAAGGCATAAAACACTCATCATGCTAGGGAAGTGCAATATGTGTTGTCGCCTAATGGGTGTCTTTTTATTCTGTAATTGTGAGGCGAAATATTCTGTCTCTCCACTGCCCCCTTTTTATGTAGGACCTGTGCATAAATTTGTGCAGACCAAGCTTTTTACATTTATTTGACTTTTTTCTCAAAATGAAATTAGTTTTATCATAATAATAGATAATATAGACTGATACAGAATATTTTGATTATCCATAAAATAACTAAACATGAAGTAAACTTTGGTGTTACCTTTCTTTTTCTTAAGCTACCTGGCCTGTCTTTGTTGGCTCTGTCTTTGCTCAATGTAGCTGCCCCTTTTCAATCAGAGAAACTGTGTTGTCTTCTGTTCACTATCGACTTACATAGCGTGCTTTCATTTGTCACAAAGATCTGGTCCTACTGTCATCTTGACTTTGAGATGATCACTAGTCAAACTGGTGTCATGTCACAAGGCTTATACAAGTGTGTATGACCCTCTTGCTTAGGGACTCATCAGGAGACGTATTAGTGTCAAGTTCAAAATGTCACATTCTTTGAGACACCATCACTCTTCCACAGCAATAACTCAGATCATATTCTGACAATGAATTGCTCGTGGATTAAGATAAACTCATGCATGTTTAACATGAGCACATGTTTAATACACTGAAGTGAAAGACTGTGTGTTTGAATGTGTTGTGGCGCCACAGGGGAATAGTCCGGTGTCACAAATCCAATCTGTGGACATATTCCAGGCACAGATCACGCAGTAGGCAGGATTCAAAACGCTCATCTTTCATCATTAACTCAAAATGCAATCTAAACCTATCTACCAAATTCAAACTGGTGAGGAAGACCTTCAGCAGCCTCCCTGGCTGTCCTTGGACTGCAGATTACACTCTTTAACTCTATTAGGGGAGAAAATCAGCTCCCACCTGGCTCATTAGTAATGCCTCTCAGCTGGAGCAAGATGGCCGACTGGCTGTTGACTGCTGGGGAATGTAGTCCTTTTTTTTTTTTTAGCATTGTGTCCCCAGTGGGATTCAAACCCCTAACGTTGGCAGTATATGTAACAGGAATATAAAAACAATGAAGTGCACATAAAACAAATACAAGCACAGTACAGAACAGCAAAAACGGCAAAAACACAGCAACAAATAATAATAGGTGTTTATGGAAGTGTATCTATGTGCCCACACATACATTCATGTGTATATGTACACCTGGGAATGAGTGAGTGTGTGTGTGTGTGTGTGTGTGTGTGTGTGTGTGTGTGTGTGTATTCGAGCATGTGTATTGGCTCGAAGGGCGATACACAGTTTATGAACAGTCTATAATTCACCAAAGTCGACCCTGTGCACCGGATTATTAGTGCTGCAAGGAGAAATTGGGGTCTGCAAATAATAACGAGGGTGAATCTTGTTCAAAAACCCAGTGCTGACTGACTCAAAAAGGTAAGTTGAGGCACTTCTGGCAGCAAAGATAAGCATCATCACGGAACTGATCAGAAATGAGAACTAATGAGAAATGCTGAGTCAGAATAGTGGTAGAGCAAAGATAGAGCATGACAGGACGAACAAGGCATGTTAGAGCCGGGGAGGGGTGGAGCAGGGAAGGTGAGGAAACGGGACCGGATAATGACTGCAGAGCCCGGGAACAGGTGGAGTACAAGAGATGTGGAACACAGCGTGGTGGAAATTGCCGAGTCAGGGGAGTGGCAGTGCAGGAGACCAACAGTAAGGACAGGAGGAGACAGTTTAGGGTCACAGGGACCCCATGGGGGAGAAACAGGACATTTAGTTGGAAGAGATAGTTATGTTGGTACACAATGCTGAATAAGTATGTTAAATATTACACATTAGAAATATAAACTATTTCTGATTTACATGGGCAGGCGGATTATTCCACAGCTGTGGTGTGTTTTTTTTAAATCTTGGATCTAACTAATAGACCGATCTGTCACTGTAGAGTACAGACATGCTGGTAGGGGTGTAGCATGTCATTTAGGTGTGAGGCCATGCTGTGAGGTACAAGTTGCTGAGAAGATTTGTGTGATATTTAAGTGCACAGGCGATAGAAGTGCAGACATTAGAGTGGTTTATATCTGATCTGTAATGAAGGGACACTGACTTCCTGACCTTCTAAGGCAGGGGTGTCAAACTGTGTGCCATGGAGGGCCAAGAGTATGCAGGTTTTCGTTCCAACCCAAGAATACAGCAGGTGATTTCACTGATTACCACACCTTCAACCAGAGAGGAGGGACTAATCAGTGAAATCACCTGGTGTATTCTTGGGTTGGAACGAAAACCTGCATACTCTCGGCCCTCCATGGCACACAGTTTGACACCCCTGTTCTAAGGCCAGGTTATAACATAAGATTTTTAACATATTCAGTCGTCTAGATTAAGATGTCATAGGTGTTTGTGTGCCTCATGACTTTGGTCTCGTCTGCATTAAACAGTAGTGTAAAAATGATTTGTCAACCGAAGCTTCATGTCTGAATCACATGCTGTGAATTCATGGATATGTATTGGTGAGTATCAGCTGCAAAATAGTGAAAACCTACAATGCATTTAAGTGACCATAGAGTGGTCAAGAGTGACCATAATATATCGTGGGTTGGAGTACTGTGATTGTTCAACAGTGAAACAGTTGAACAGTGAGAATTAGATGAGCTAGTTGTGAGTGATGAACAGTTCCTAGAGAGGCGTAGTATTGTTGTTCTGCTGTAACCGCTGCTGATTGGGTGAAATTGAATCAATTCAGTTATATGTGCGAGTTGAATCAACTCAATTAAATGAGTTGCTCGTTTGGAACCATTACTTCAGCCATCACTAATTCAAACTATGTGCCTCTCGCTTTGGTTGCGGGTCATTTTGGGGTGCTCCCCTGGGCTCTCCAATTTCAACATGTCTCAACATGCCTCAACTCAGCCGTTGATGCAGGCAATTGGATGAAATGCTAAACTTTCCCATCCTCTGTTCTCCCTAGCAGGATGTCATGTACACACATCCTCTGCTTTGGAATAGGTTCCTCGGTGTCTTCTTCAAGAGCTTATTTCTGGTCCATTTATATTTTTTACCAACATTATCCTCTTTGTGACTAGCTAGCTAACACTAATTAGATCGTTTGCAAGTTGTCATATTTTGTGTTGCATTGCAATGAGAAACACTCCTTCCTTTGAGCTCTCGATCGCTGTTACTCAGAGCTGTGCTTTGCAATGGGGCATGAGGAAAAATGGTGATCACAGCCTTAGTCAACAGTCTCACAGCCAGGCGCTAAGGTCTAAGGGAACAAGAAAAGAAGAGCTGGGATTTTCATCTGATGATAGTAACATGCTGTTTACATCATTAGCCAGTGCTGTCTCTGTGGAATGGGAAAGTCTGAAGGCAAATTGCAACGGGTCATAGATATTATTAGATTGAAAGTACGTTGTGAGTTGATAGGCAACAGCCTTCTCTTGTAACTTGAGAATGGCAGACTGGGGGTTGGTCTGTAATTATTTTAGGTCAGTGGCATTGTGATATTTATAGACATCACCAGACCTTAAATTTAATTTCAAATTTGTAGGATGGAAAAGGCGTTGCACAGCTGAATTAATATTATTAAAACTAAAAGAAGCGTTCAATTAGGGCTGCCTCTAAGAAGCATGTTGCAAGTGAGAGATTAAGGCACAATCAATGGTCTCCCTTCACGTGATCTTTTTTCACAAACAGGTTAATGAGGTTGGGAGGAAGACTTAACATCGGCCCCCTTGGGCTTGGTCTAAGTGTGAGTGATGGTGACAAAGCAGGGAGATTTAGAAAGGGATTAATACACTCAGTCAACGCTGATTTGAATCAAGGGTTAATCCAAGTGTGGGTGTAATGGCAGGCAGTGCAGGTGGGGCAGTTGTACTGAGGCCCGTGGCCCGCTACAAAATCCAAGCCCGAATTTTGTTGTCAAACCATTCACCTCTCAGGAAAAATCTGCCCTCAAACACTCCTGGGTATATTATGTTGTTTGGTGATGTATTTTTATTATTCCCATTGACAACTAGCCAAACATGGATAATGGGACATCAAGATATTTCAAGCGTTTTGAGCTACAATGGAGTTTGATAGGAGAAACTTTTTCAGTTTTTGTTGTCAGTCCCCCAGTTTAACAGGAGTGCAGGCTTTGTTTGTGTGTGTGTGTCTTTGTGTTTCTGTGCATCTATATGCTTTTGTGTGTGTGTGTGTGCGATGTGTTTGAAATGTAAGGGTTTCATGCCATGTGTTACACAGGAGTGACATTCAGAATCGATGACAATAACCTTGAGAGAGAGAGAGCGAGATGGTGAAACATGATTGCGTCTCATGAAGACACGTGCTATTGTGGCTTTCTGGCTTTTTGTGCGTATGGTCGATCTGAGA
This sequence comes from Hoplostethus mediterraneus, assembly GCA_034670385.1. NCBI lineage: Eukaryota > Metazoa > Chordata > Actinopteri > Trachichthyiformes > Trachichthyidae > Hoplostethus > Hoplostethus mediterraneus. Next base: position 1,605,857 of record JAXDDW010000043.1, on the reverse strand, counting down.
TGAAAAGAGAGGAGAGGCCAGAGACTGATTCTAACACAGTCTACTTTGATCTAGCGAGGGAACAGAGACACAGCAGAGCAGGCCAACAAGACGCTTCACTCACCCTTTTAATCTCTAGTGTTGCAGGGGAGGGAAAATAGGGTTGCCCTTTCCTCAACCTGGTGGTGAGAGTGATGGATGCTGAATACATACAGAGCACAAAGGTCAACGCTGAAGCAGGTCACACCGAGCACATAACAGCACCACACAGGCGTTTTCTTAAAATGCCCTAAAAACAGAATCCCTGTTATTTCTATGATCTTACACATATCTTTAAACTGGCAAACGTAGACTGTAGAACTTGCCGGAGCTCATCTCATCACAATAAATTAGAAGTGACTTTGCAGATACATAAGAGTGTTTGAGCTTAACGACATAATAGGCCTAATTACCTAGTATGAAGAAGAAAATGTGCCACTATCCCTGTAATGTCACCTTGGGCACTGTCACCACGTACAACACACAGCTCCAGGATCTGTCTCTTGACGATATCCTCAAAAAAGTTGCGGTCCATTGTTACTAGCTTTAGAAGAAACTTGTTCAGGGTCACATGTTCAATAACAGGAGAATTCTGTTTTGGCGTGTTTTTCCCTTTTGTTTGTACCGACTGGAGTTGACCTTCCTCAGAGTCCACTTTGATCTGGCAGGCAGCACAGACCCAACAGGCCTACAAGATGCTACCACTCGCATTTCCACCCTCTAGTGAATCAATCCATTTGCGGCCACCCATAGTAGCCACATACACTTTGCCAAAGGCAAGTATTTCAGAAACTCAGTGCTGAACAAATCACAGTTAAGATCCTCAGTCAGCCAGCCAGCACGGCCTGATACTGGCCTCTGTTCATGACAAAATACAGGAAAACTTTAGATTAGTTTCCTGTTATTGTAGTTATTGTATTGAATGTAGTTACCAGTCATACAATCCAATACATTTTGACTATGCTTATTCATCAGACACTATTTATTTCCCCACTATTTATTATTACAGAATCTGTGTGTCTGCACAACATTTACACTTCAAGACTTTGCCTATGACATTCACCAGGCACATTCACTAGGCTCACGAACATAATTTATTTCAAGCATCTCATTCTGTTCTGTAACTTCCTCATGGTATATAAGAGAATGCAGTATTGGTTTCTCACTACACATCCCAAAGTACAACCATACTTATGCCTGTGGTCTCCAGCTGTATGTGCCATCAAAAGCCATTTTTATGCAGGTTTTCATTCCAAAAACAACTGATTCCACTGATGACACATAGCCAGAGACCACTGCCATATGCTACTGCGTCACTCAAAGCTGTACAAAACTGCAGGTGTATATCCTGAGTGTAATATATAATCTAGTGTCAATGTCTTGCACTGTCCTGTTGTGCTGTATGTGAAGTTTTGTTATCCTTGTACCATGTTTATCAGTATCCACTGTGTATCTCTGTAGCCATCAATATGTGTGCAGCAATGTCACAAAGAAGAATCCATGTGCATGTATCATACTTTCAGTATTCAGCGGTTGATCCAGCTCTATAAATTGCTTGTTTTCTTTCACATGCATTTGCTTGTCAACCACGACCATTCAAGTTTTAAAACTTATATGGCTGGCATATGCGCCGATCACATGGGTGCTCGAGCATCCACCAAAAAGATTGAGCACCCACGGGGAAGGCCGATTAAAAAATTAATTAATTAATTAAAAAACTGCATATTTTTTAATTTTTTTAATTTGTATTTAATCTAATCTATTTATTCTATTATTACTTATTATCGGTGAACGATTTAACTACAAATCGTATCCAATTAAACTTGTTACAGCTCTGTGTGTGTGTAGGCTACGTTAAGGGGCGGAGTCACAGAGCCAACTGCCAATGTAACGTTAGAGTCGGCTAAACCAATGTTGTTCCATCACGTAGCTACTAGCTAGTGACACAGCAAGTGTGAAACATGGTGATGATCGGGTAAAAACGTACAAATTTGTAATTAAAAAATGGAGAGAGATACCGAGTGTAAAGACAGTCAAAGTGAGGATCCACCACCAGTGATGAATTTGTAGCAGAGCAGTGTTGCATTTGGTTTGGGTGTGTGTCTACGTTGACAGATGACAGTAGCCTGCACCACGGTAATTACTAAAGCAAGTTATAAAATTATAGCAAATTATAAAAGTGATTTTGTGACAATCTTCACCTTGGTAGTATTCACTTCATTTGAGCACCCACTGGTAAAAACATAAATCGGCACCTATGATGGCTGGCACAACAGTCTTTGGAGTTTCCTTCCTGGATTCACTGCTATCTACACCAATACTATTTCACTCCTCAGCCTAGATCACAGTTGACCAATCACTGTAGCAAAGAGTTGTTTAGGTACATGTAAAGGGTTACAGTCCTCATCCCACGAACTGGAATCAGAGTGCAATCAAACTGCCTGATGCCTGTACTGTATCTTGAACATTCTCTCTGCCTCCTCGGAGACTCCTGGCAGTGATTAACAAATATGAACATTGGAAAATCATGGATGCAGTGTAGCAGGCAATGCACAATTTATCACCTAAGCAGTTTTTGTCAACAATTATTATTTGTCACTTATATATTGATACTGTCAAATTAAATTGCAACTACAGAAATAAGAAAAAAAGATTAAATTGACGGGTTACGCAAAACAAATTATAAACTTTGTGATTTTGGAATGCTGTTAGTATTGAAAGGTGACTGAATGTATGAAATATTGCAGCCCCAATGTACAGCCTCATCTGCCCCTTTCTCTACTGGTGTTGAACCGAGCTGAGCAGCTGTTCCCGAGTTGTGCAAGTGAGGGAAGTAGGGTTGACCCATTATCGACCTGGTGCTGCGGATGATGGATGTTTTAACATAAAGGACAAAGGTCAATGCTGAAGCAGGTCACAGGAAGAAGATCACAGTAGTTCTAGTTAGCCGCACAGGTGTGTTCTTCATCACTTTACTCTCCAAGTCAGATATAGGCACTGTAGCAACCTTGGGGGGGTGTGAGAGACTGATTTCACCATGAAATAAGAAGCCAAGACAAGCGGTTTGATAGTGAACAAAAAAAACTATAATTTATTAATACGTCTCTGGGGCAGGGGCAGGGAGAAAAGATAACTCAAACTCTTCCTGGGTATTCGTCAATCGACTCAGGTCTCAGGGTTTGCCAGAGATTCAGTCCCACTGTAGAAAAACGAAGGAAAAAGTGATGAGCCCAAGACCTATGATGTTCCCTGGGATTGGTGTGCAGCTCTGGTCCTGGTGGCGAAATGAAGAGAGAGGGCGAAAGAGATAGTAGTATCTGTCAGGGTATTCCTCCACATTCTCAAGATACGATTTAATATATTGAGGCTGTCACTCCAACGCGCTCGTCATCCACTGCTGGGGAAAACTGTGGAGGATAAGTTGTGGCTGTTCTGCTGTCCCCAGTGTGTTGTCTCTCAGAGAGTAGCACATTAAAAAGGCTCTGGCACTGATTGCTAATTGGTCACAGTTGAATCCAATTCCAATTCCCACTTGGCTGCAGCACGTCTACATTCCCATGGGCTCTCCTGGACTGATGCTCCAACGTGAAACTAAAAGATTATATTTCTAAAAAACATTGTGTGGCTCTGGTCTTAGTAGCTTTGGCAATGGCCAAGCACTTAAGTGGGGCATGGTCAATAATAAACTTTATGCCCAGCTTGGTTATACACGCACACACACACACACACACACTCAGGTAACGACTACACATAGTTTATAGCTTATTTCATTCACACGATTTCCCCCACCTACCTCTTATTTTATATTTTATAATTCACTTCAAAAGTGCTCTTAATGTATATATTGTGTTGTTCTATATAAGAGCTCTGACTGTAAATTTGGTAATTTTATTTTTTTTCATGCTGTAAATATAGTGTTTTACTGTTTACTGTTAAATCCTATGTATAATGCCCTTTGCACATTCCCGTGAGCATTGCCACTTTCATTTCATTGCATGTATGTGTATGTGACGAATAAAACTCTTGAATCTTGAATCTTGGTTGGGGTCAATTCGAAGTGCAATTATTGCAGTTCACCCAGATAGCCTTTGGTTTGTGCAATGCACCCAGTACTTTCCCATGTCTCATGGAGCACATCATTGGCAACCAAAGCTTTCACTCTCTTACGCTCTAATTAGATGACATAGTCATCTTCTGTGCATCTTTTGAGCTTGGAATGGCTTGACATGTACCAGGAGACGATCTAGAAACATCACTTGAAACTCAAGACGTTTGAAGTGACACTTCTTCTATCTTGATCCAGAAGATCAGAAGATCCAGTTAGTTGCTGAGTGGAAATGCCCAAAGAAGCTCACTAAGCTTTGTTCATATGTGATCATATGTGATGTGAATATGATCTTGCATAGCAGTCTATGATAATGTCTAATGGAACTAGAGAGATCATACCTCCAGAGCACAGTCACCACAGATGGGTGAAATCCCAGCAGAGGGTGAGTTTTCTTTCTTTCCTGCCAAGGCGCCCAGTCACATCCACATGGGCCAACTATTGGCCTGACAAACCCACAGGGGCTCTCAGATCAAGGGAATCCCAACACCAAAGTCCCCCAGCTGCAGCTCCTAGGGGTAGGGAAATTGAAAAGCCCCAATTGTGGAAAATGATATTCTAGTGAGAGTGAACCAACTGAGCAGCAGACTGAAAGGAAGTCTTGATGGGAATGGAAGGCAGACTCATATTTTATTAATCTAATTGATTATTATTATTAGTGTTATTTTAACAGTAACACACAGAGGAATAATTGCATTTTTCTGACAGTAACAAATTGCTGCTACTGACCATTGTTTTCCCAATCCTAAAGTAATTATTCCTCACCACCTCTGCAGATTAGGACTCAGTTTAAAGCCAAATGTCGATCTGTTGATAATTGGAAATTTGATTTTATTTGGAAGCCCTTTATAGCCCCACTTTCTACCAAGGCTGTATCCTATTGCACAGGTTGTACTTTTTTGCATCCCTTGTGTATGGTTCAGGCATAGTTTAAGGGTGCTATGAGTCAAGTTTAAGGGTGCTATGAGTACTATGAGTGCCGCATAGTCATGATTGTTGTCTTTTACTTATTTTTTCTTAAGTCAGTGAACTGGTTGTAGTGGTTCGTTTTGGATTTCTATGTGCTTGAGCTATTTGGTATATCCTAAGTATAGTGTGGGTACACTCACTCACCGGTTCCTTGTCACCCCTTCTTTGGGCAATGTGTCCTCCCTGTGGTCATTTGAAGCAATACTTTATCCCTTTGGTTTAACACCCCCTTCTCCCCCCAGATCCCCGGGCGTGTATTAAAGACCTGTGCTGACCAATTAGCCTCAGTATTTACCTCTATGTTCTATTTATTCCTGGCTCAGTCCATTGTACCTACATGCTTCAAAAGATCAACTATTGTCCCTGTTCCCAAGTCCATCAACCCAGCCTGTCTGGACACACTGACACCCTGAACAAGAAGGTGAGGCAATGCTTTCACCACCTCAGACAGCTGGGAGATTCAAGCTCTCCCCTCAGATCCAGAAAATCTTCTACTACGGTGCCAAAGAGGGCATCCTGTCGGGGAGCATTACTGCCTGGTATGGCAACTCTCAGGACTGCAAAGCCCTGCAGGGTGGTACGGTCAGCTGAGTGGACTACTGGGGCAACACTCCCCACCTTGCAGGTCATATACACCAGGTGGTGCAGGACCAGGGCCAATAGGATCATCAATGACACTACCCATCCCAACAATGGACTGTTCAGACTGCTGCGGTCAGGCAAACGCCTCTGCAGTCACATGGCCAAGACAGGGGAAGAGCTTCTATCCTCATTAGGACATTAAACACACACACAACCAACCAACAGTGACTGCTGCCATTGCTTCGTACATTGGTTCTTACATTGCACTCTTATACTGCACGTGTATATACTGACTTTCAAATAGTTTCTTTTATATTATTTATTTTCTTTTTTTCTTATATTGTAGTATCTTCTAATTTAGTTCCCTTTTCCTTTTCTATCTCTAGCATCGTGTTCAGAGCATGCCACCACACATTTCACTGCACTTTTGTAACGCTATAACTGTGTATGTGACAAATAAGCCTTTGAATCTTTGAACACAACTATCTCCCACAAACCATTTTTTTCTTTCCATCACCCATTCACATGCGCATGCATAGATCAGATCTGTGTCACGTGACAAAGGTTGTATGCATCGCATGGATATGTGGTACAAAATCGGATCCTGATGCATGTGACCTACATGCAACTTGTCTGTGCTGCCATGACAATGAGTATGTTTACATGTACATCAGTTTGGCACAACGGCTTAGCCAGTGTTAGCATGGAGGATAACAAAGCACAAATGGAGACAAGCTCAAATAGCCGAGTTGATAGATATGACGGTAACTGAAATGTGTTCAAAGCAGGGAGAGTGTGTCAGCTTATATTGGTGTTGGATATGGGTTACATCCTAAAACAGACATGAACAGTCATCCAAAAGGATCGCATTCATTTGAATTGAGCCTGAAGGCCTGTGGTGTGAACATAGCCTACATTACTTCATGGTTCAGGGATGTGTAGACAGCAAAATGGCCATCGTGCTTTAAGATGGCACATAGCTATTGACAGAGGCATTCAAATGTTTCACAGTGGTGTCCTCCTCCTTTACCGCCCAGGCTATAAACTTGAGGCGGACAATAAAGACAGCATGCATTATAGCTACATGCTTTGCCTGTACTGCTGTTGAAGACTCAAGACTGAAATTTACACACTCCAACTGCACTCTTAACGAGAGCTCTAATCATCCAGTGCACTGAACCAGTGATATGATACTTTAGCTGTCCTTGGGTGTTCAGATGTGAAAAAAATGATTCATTACCTCCGGTAGGGAAGGGTATGCGAGCAAATCAATATTTTTACTTCAGCACCGTCCATTTGAACCTGCTGTTTAAGAGCATGAAGCCTGTATGGTGTTCTTGTCTTGGTCATTGAATATTATCATTGAAACGCCAACCTGAAGGCTGCCCTTTCATAGAGCCATTTTCACAACCTGTCTAAATCATCACATTATCCAAAAGTATGATTATTATCATTTAAAATAGCTAGTGAAGGCACTTGGCAGGACTCGGCACACTAGGCAAGGTTACAATGGTCTGAGTCAATCTCTTTCCAAGCCGGTCAAACCCTTAATATTGCTCTCTACACTGGTTTCCATTGGTACAGTAGCATGCATTAGACACATTATTATGCCTTATACTGTAACATGTGACTCTAACATCATTCAGGAAGATGGCGGCCCTTGGGATAGCCCCGTGAATGAGTGACACATTTTATGAGGATGTATGTGAGACTGACACTCCCTGTGGTGGAAATGACTTAGTGACTCGACGTGAAGCCATCAGCGAGTGACACCCTACGAGGACGTAGGAGGAGCCCACTCCATTTCATCACACCTCGGCACGGTGAGCAATTCTGACAGAAGCTTCTCAGGGGCTGCTTCATAATGGGCTTTGAAGGATATTTGGCCTGGCGAATAAGGGTATACTTGAGAATGAAATCGAGGAGCCAGATATCAAACACACCCAGCTGTGTTTGAAGACCGGCTGTCACGGTGTAACTGATGGCGGCCCGCTGAGGACAAACACCGCCTTTGAAATCAAACATCACGCCGTAAATGCAAGAAAGCTTAACCTTATGTGGCAGACGTCTGTATTCACTTCCTGCCTTGTGTCACAAGCTCCTTAAGGTAACGCACGAATCAAAGGGAACAGCGCTGTCTCTTCTATGAGGTCCTTTTCATGTGAGTATGTTCAGGGTTGCAGGATAAGCATTGGAAAAAGAGAGACATCAATGGAGAAAATCCATCAGTTTGACTAGCCATGTCCTTGGCCCTTGATTACCCAGCAGTCTTGCTGCTATTGTCCCTCAAACATCAGCTGTTTAATGGAATAAAGCTTTACAGTAGCCAGTTTATCTCTGAATTATCTCAATCTACTGTATATTTTAAAATAGAACAATTACTGAGCTTTGAGATTTTTGAGAGGGTGAGCTAAGCTAAAGATTGTCATAGATTCAAATAACAATCCAATACTTTATAGATCACTTGATTTCTTGACTCCCTTTCCACTTCCCCCTCGACAGGGAGGTCAGAGGTCAGGGTCGGCTGCAGAACAGACCTTCTGCAGCTGGTAGGGATTCAGTGTCTTGCTCAAGGACTACTACTACTCACTACGCCATCCTGCTGTCCTAATCTGTGGATGAGTTGTTTTTCTATAAGGTTTTGCTAAAGTCCTCATCTTAGAAAAGTCACTCCTGCCACTCATGCAGGACCACTGGGAGAATCCCACCACAATTGAATAGGTGCATTGAGGATCACCAGACATTTGCCACCACACACGCACCACATGGGCCTCATTCACAAAACGTTTCCCTAAATTCTCCGTAAATGTCTTGTATTGCCTATGAAAATACCAACAGATTCATAAAACATTCATGAAAAATGTGTGCATTTTTTTTTTTAACTACTCTTCAATGGTGTTGACTTCAATGGCCTCAACCCAGAGAAAACAGAAGGCAGCAGAGCAAGAGCTGAATGTGAAGTGGTGGCCTTGGGCTTGACCACCTGCTCCAGGAAAAACACATGGAGATATGCTTGAAGTGACCTGGTGTAACCCCCGCCGCTATGGGTGCGGTACTCGAGTGGATAGCTGGCGATGAAGAAGGAAGAATGGTTTCTAAGTAATAATAATAATAATGATCATAATAATCATAATCGTACAGTACTATAATGATCAGACCATGATAAGGATATTAGTAATATAACCGTGAGATAATCAATATAATCATTGAACATAATTAGCAAGTGGTCACAAGAATTAACGGGTCAGCTGGAACCACGATGTCCCAAACTATATTAGTGCAGATTCATCAATGTTGGCTCAATAGAAAACGTGGGATAGTAAATCAAAGAATGATGTGTTATGGACAAACCCCAATTGGATTTCTAACGTATAACACTTTACAATAAACATAAAAGGTGAAGGTGAAGGTGCAATGAAGATAATTATCGGGTTCTGTGGCACATTGACGTTCAAGAACTGCATTTCCAGCACTTTGTCTCCAGGCAGGGAAACTGGAGTTCAGTTGAGCACGCTCCAAATTGGCGATAATACATGGCAGGAGTTGTAGCCTTTGGTACAGAGTGACAGTGGATTAGACACACTTACACGATCGAGGACCCACACATTTGTAGAAACAAAAGGAAAAGAGTTTAGTTCAGGGCTGCTTGATATTGCAGCCACTCTCCTCCTGCGAGTCTGCGGTTGTTATAGATTGTGCAGAGAGGAGCCGGTAGAAGGCAAATGATGGGAGTTGTGGTGGTCAGAAGGTAAACTGCAGGGGATATTTAACTCTGACAGACGGGTAACTACAAAAATATTGGAAAGGTTTCTTTTTAAATTGAATGTTAAACTTGGTGAGCTGTGGCTATTTCTGCATGAGATTTTCATCTTCATATTTCATATGTTCTCATTACTTTTTCTTCCTTCCCATCCGCCTGACTTTCGGCTTCAATCATATGCATGCTTCCTTGCAACGTTAAGGCATGCTATCTCTAGTGCATACTGCTTTCACATTCAATAAATCACACCAAAGGAGTCACTTGAACACTACTCACAATTTTTGCAACTGCAACTCACACACCAATACAAATAATTCTGGTTAAAATGACAAAAAGCAGTTCTTTCCATGCTGAATTGTGCATCTGGTTTGTATGCAAGAATCGTACAAGAACAAAAGTATTAGTACATGCACAATCATTTAGCCGGTTATTCCTGCTAATAATAACATTTCCCTACTGTATCCTAATGAGTCCAGAGGTGGAACAATCAAAACTGTGCACTGTGGAAAACATGCATTGATAAAGCTTGCTAAAGTGAGCACCCTACCCTTGATAGTGCTGTTCCTGCTCATGGGTGCATGCCCTGCAGTATAAATACTCTTGCATAAATACAAGATACACAACCAGACAGTGATGGAACTAAAACAAAAATGTGATTAATGTGACCGGTCTCTTCTGGGACCTCCTGAGCGATGTGGGCCATCCCTGCTATTAACACTAAAACAACTTCTATTTGCTGCTTTTCCAAATCCATCACAGAGCTCATTTGACTGTAGGCCTCTGCAAATGTGCTGCTCTTTTAATCTGTTCAGACTTGACAAACAACAAAAAAAAACCTGGTGTCAACTTCGATAGATTGGCCAACGACACAGCGTGTGAAAGAGTAAAAATAACAATAATATCACCTAGCGTTTCTTCACTGTCAGACGAACGAGCCGTAATGCCGCCACAGGCTGTGTGAGGAATTTCTTTAATGACAAAGAAAATGCTATCCTGCCAATGTCCACATATTAACAAGGAGGTAAATAATGGGGTCTGTTATCTTTCCCAGTTGTGGGACAGTGTGGTATTTTTCTCCCCATGCAGCAGGTTGTTTTCTATTCTGTTCTGAGCTGATTCCCAGTTAATTGGCTGAAAATGGCCTGCAGAATACCGTGGTGTGTTTGCAGTTCATTAAGCTGCATAGATAAGCTCATCATAATTTACACACTGTGAATGGGGGAACCTTTTTTTGTTTTTTTTTCACGAGTCGTATTGTATTCTCATTTATATTATAGTCTCATAGTGGATGATACTACTTTAGTCCATTTGGATGAAAACAAAACATGCAATCATGACAATAACAGCAGCCGTTAGCCAGGCCAGGCAATTTGGCAATTCATTAGGCTTATCAGATTGGTATACAACCCATAACAGGGATTTTAACCTCATCCTCCACAGTCTGGAAGCAGGTGGGGCCGCTCCAGATATTAATTAAAGGACATCTCATTCATTCTCATCCCACCTCCTCCACAGTGGACATGCCTATTAGATCCGAAGTAATTAAAAGTGGCACAGACATATGAAAACCTTACTAATGACTCCACGAACCTTTCATTCTGGGGACTTTCAGCTGCTCACCCATGTGGAAGGAGTTCATTGTGCAGGTACAGTGTGCCCAAGCACCAGTGACACGGTCATGCCACCGCCCAGGAGACGGGAAAGAGGGTTTTTAAGCTGTAAATGAAGCCTTCCAAAACAGCAGTGGAGTGTCTCACAACCCTGCTTTTACCAGTGAGTTGTTTATTCCCATAGTGGAAAAAACCTTTCTATGTTGAAGACAACTAAAATATACAACAAAGGTTGATGGAGAGAATAATTTTGCATTGTTCAGCATGTTGCAGAACTAATTTGATATTTGTTTCCATGAAAGACGTGCAGACGTAATGTGCATGACTCTTTTTTTTGCCATCTGAAACACTTTATATATTTGAAGCTGCAAAATGCAACGTTTCGCCTCGAGGCAGTAAGTGTATTCTTAGTCCCGCCTTTCTCCCCCTCCGTTGGCCAAGTTCGCACCCCGACACTCATCTTGATGTCTATCTTGAAACGGCATCTGTAAAGCCACCGCAGGCGTTTCAGAAGCAAAGCTGATGTTCACCGTGTTTTTGATCAGGACCTTTCTGCCCACACAATCCAGCTCACTCTTGGCCACGCCCACAGCCTCGATTAGTGGCAAAATTTGCAATATAATTATTTATTTTTTATTTATTTTGGTCCTGTTTGGTTATACTGCAGTTATGGATTCAGATACTAGTAGCTTACCAAGCATTAGCAGCTAACGTTAACTGCTGGGAAACAATGTATTGTTGTGTTGAACATTGCTTGACAATTTCCAGCATCGACAGCAATGTATGAGTTGATTGTAGACACTTATGAAGTTTCATTTTCACTCCTCAATCTGTCAAAATCTGTTAGTTAAACCATAAATATTTGACCATGAATATTTGACCGCTCCCTTTGCCATTGCCACTATTGATCTAGTACCCTTATTGGCCATTGCTGCAGAAATGTCCCCCAAACGGTTCTCTTACTAGAGTGGAATAAGTTAAGTGAGAATTTTGTGTTACTCAGGCTCTTCTTTTCTGTGAATGTCTCGTCTGGCAGCTGCATGCACTGAACCCTGACACTGTTTTATTAAATGGCAGGTCCCGAGGGATCCCGAGGAGATGGAGCTTTTCTTCCCTCCACAGCCACCTACTGCTGGTACTGTTGTTGTCTGACTCCCACAGCCCTCTGCTAAATGGCTGTTAATGAGACAAGAAAACATAGCTGCACCCCTATGAGGATGGACACAAAGCTGGCAAGGAGGCTAAAGTGGAAGGTAAATGTTATGTTAAATAGCATCTAGCACGATGAGGGTAGCAGACTGTGATCTTCCTCTTGGTTGGATTTGTTTAGGAGCAGGCGACTGACTCAGGATCTATATGAGATTTATGATTTTTACTGCTCTCTGCAGAAAATGTCCTCAAGTTGAATTAATCTTTCCGTTTCTCATCGACAGCACACTGGAGTGGTGTTGGCTGTGTTCTGAAACTCTGATTGAGCGGTGTGGTGAGAAGTCCCCCCCACCCCTCCCACCACCTTCACCTCAACATAACCATAAACACTGGTACCACAAATAGCATAATACACATGATTATTTAGACTTGATTGCTCTACTGGGGCCATCTCAACACTAATATGTCAGCATAACTTTGTTTGTGCAGACACTAATAGCCTTCCCTGGGATTGCTGAAAACACAAATTCAGAGTCAGAGAAATGAAATGGTTATTTTGGATGTTTAGAAGCTCTGCTCTGTTAGAGATGGGGAGATTTTCAAAATAAGCCACCCATTACTTCCATTTTCCACATCTAGTTAGTTCTGTTATGTCACTTATTATTACAAAATGATTCTCAGAAGCTATAATTCAAAGTTGAGTTAAATCTGTAGAGGGGGATTTAATAACATTAAAAACAGAAAACAGAGGGTACCAAGACTTTATTTATTAGTTGTTTTTCTTCAAAACATATTTTAAAATATACTTTTTATATACTACTATATTTTAGTATAATAGAGTCAGGTAGTGTAGAAACTATTTTGCTTTTGCAATATAAAAAGTTTTGTTTTTTCTTTGTTTTTTCAATTTCTACTATAGCTCTGTTACTTCCTGCCCAAGGGCGCAGTGCCATTGCTTCATTCGTTCCTGTTATTTTAGTGTGTGCCCAGTATTACCTTGAAGCAATGGGAAAAATAGAATTTTGATGGGGAGGATTTTCCCTCTCGCCCTGGGGGGTGTTTCCATGACTTCACTTTCAGAAAAAGAATAAGAAGCAGAGGCAGAACACAATCAGTTGTTAGCTAGCTAGCTAGCCTGTGTATGTAGAAGTACAAGCTGCAGCACTGATGATTTTAGAGTGTGGAGAAGGAAAATATAAATATATAAATATATATTATATATATATATATATATAAATAAGAGTTGCTCAGGATGTACCAGAGGATCTAACCCTAACCCTTATCAGACAGTCGAAACTGTGCAGTCCTTCCGCTTCCTGGGTACCATCATCACCCAGGACCTCAAGTGGGAGCTGAATATCAGGTCCATCACCAAAAAAGCACAGCAGAGGAGTCCAGCTAGGAAATCTCTGGCGTGTGAAAACAACAAAATCCAAGTTGACAATCTGCACAAAAGCATCCTCACCATATACACGAGACACAACCAGAACATCAGTGTGCTACTGTCCAAATACTCATTAAATGTGTTTTTCCTGTAATTGCAAGCTGCTTAATAAATAAGTACAATGGTCAATAGGCATGCAGAGGGTTTTTGAATTGCATCCTTTTTTTCTGATAGGAATAAAAGAAATATATATATTTAATCATTTTTAATATATTTACCCATGAGTCCATTCGTATTCAATTACAGGGTTATTTTCTACTTATTTTTCACAAGCAAAACAGATTTATTTTGAAAATAGGCTTCAAATCTGTTTTTCAGTTTAAATATTTCTGTGCACTGGATGTTTTGCAACTGTCAAGGATACTGTTGTATTGCTTTGTGACCAAGCCGCTCCGGCAATAATGATATTTTTATAAACACCTCAAAATCAAATCAAAATAATTAAATCACACCTGTGGAGACCACAGAGAGCCTAATGCATTGGAAGAAAATATCACACACCAGCCTTCAACATCACAGCCTAGCTAGAAGCTTTATACTTATACTCAAAACTTCTCTCTGTCTCACCGTCTGAAAGGCCTCATCACGTATTGAAGACGTGATGTTCATATTTTTACCGTCTCCATGGCAATTGCAGGAATTATTCGGTGATGGACAGGTAAAATTGAAGTCAATATTAAACTCAAATTTCTGTCATGTAATGTTCACCATGCACAACATGCAATAGAAGTAAATCACACATATCACTTACCTCACATAAGTTCAGTGTGCCTACCAATAAGCAACATCTTCTATATCCCTCTTTCAAACTACAAAGAAAGAGACTGCTGTACCTGTAGTGCCCTGATATTAGCCAGAGTGGTAGCCAGCACCCTATAGCACATAGCTAATTTCACATATACCGTTAATGAGGAACATTCAGACTAAATGATGGTAGCAAATTGGCGTGCAGCTGATCACGCTGCAAATGGAATTAGACTCATATCATTACAGAAGAGGTGGCACCACATGATTGGAGGATAATTGTAATCAGTAAAAATGAAGATGCCCCAGACACCATAAAACACAAGCTTCAAACTGTATGGTACAATCCATGATTCATGAAATCGCACCCTCACTGATATTAAGATTCCCGGTGGGCCGCTGGTTGATTGGCCGTTGACGGGTTGAGAGATCTATGTGTGACTTGATGACCATGTACATCCTGTCCTGTCCCCGACCACGACGAGGATCTACGTCTGGAATCGGTCCCCGGGCGCCGAAGGAAAAAAGGGCTGCCCACTGCTCCTGGCTGCCCCCTGGAGGAAGGACGGCAAGGATGGAGAGGTCAAATTAATTTCGGACACCCCTCCCTGCATGTGTGTGTTGTGTTCGGCGGTCACTACCCCTCGCATGCGTGTGTTGTTGTGTGTTAGTGCATGTGTGCACCCGAAATGCAATAAATTAATCTTAATCTTAATCTTAATATATGTTGCCTCATCATCATGTATGTTCTCTCCACCTCTCGAGTGTGCACACACCGCGAGGGGAAGAGATAAATTATGTACAAGAATCTGAAATTGTACCACCCTGCGTCCTGACACAGCTTGGTCGTGGTCAGTAGCACTTCCTCAGAGAGTGTCACCATAGATTATAGTCTAGTTTTAGGAGAGCGCTCTTTTCAAATCTAACGTAAGCTATATTTGGTCATGCAGTACTATTGATTCTGTTTTAACTGTTTTGTTTTCTTTATTTATATAGCATTTTTCAAAACAGAGTGCTTTGCAACAGGGTAAAGAACAAAAACAAAGAATCAGGTACAACAGCAAAACCACTGAAAACAAGATAAGAAACATAAAAGCACAGTAATAAATAGTAAAGTAAATAATTGAAGGCGGTCAAAAACAATTACAACATGAAAGCGAGCCTATATCAATGACTTTTAGAGGAGAATATCTGTGTCTTTGTATAGTTAATAGTCAATTTATTACTATCAGGGTGTCAAAACTAGCTAGAAATGAACTGCTGTCCCAGCGAACATAAGGAGACATGGATGTGACAATAAAGTTTGCAACATATTTTTGAGGGATAATTTCACGTTTCTTCCTGTAGTAAGCAATAGTGTAACATATTTGCCACTGATATGAAAACACAACTCAGGCTCAATAAAATAATGATGAAAGACATTTTGACGAAACCAAATCAAGACTTCATGTGCACTGGTGGATTATCTGGCTTGGTAATGAAGGTGGTAGGAAAACCAACCCTGATTTCTCCAACTACGCTGACTGTGTGCAGACACCACCACCAGGAATAATATAAAGGAGATGGGCAACCTTGATTGACACAAACTTCAAAATAAATCCTTTAACAAGTTATTTCAAATATGATTCGTCTGCCTAAGCTCCTCAGGCAGGGTTGCTTCAAAGTCTAGGAGCCCTGATGGTAAAAGCCCAGTCACCTCTTGTTTACAATCTGGGTTTTGGAACAGGAACAGTCAAGAGTGGCCTCAGGCTGCAATGAATTTTCACTTCAAAGTACATTTTTTAGATACACTGGACGCCTATGGCAAAGATAAACTAACACAAAATGGATACCAGGTATTTCAAAAAGCATGCCAAACAACAGTCGGAGGTATTAACTCCTATCAAGGCAAGAAAAATGTAGGACTGAAATGTGAATACTCGAATCTCTGCACACCACACACTACCTTCACATTCTACTGGTAATCTGTGTGCATATGTGCTGTGCATGTAAATGCTGTTTCATATGTGACCGAAATATTGTACGTTGTAAGTTTTTTTGTTTTTTTTCATATTTATGTTTGTTGTGTCAGGTCATGTAGGCGGGATCTGTGTTCCACCAGTCAGATGTCAACAAGGCATTTTGGCCCATAAACCTGTGATTGATCATGGCACTTTAGCATAGAGGGCCCTGCTGGGTCCACAGTGGGCCCGCCGCCATCTTCATCACATTCACTTAAACTGAGGGATCACCCTGTAGTGATAAATGGAAGAATGTCAAGGGGGGAAGTGGGGGGGGGGGGGGGGGGCGGCAGCCCTCTCTGTCAGAGCAGGCACACACAGTGGGCTGAGTGCAACGGACTGGGGGTGAGGGAGGAGGGAGGACGGGTCAAATATAGCACTACTGGTTTTGGTCAACTGCTTGATCAGCTGCTCTGACAAATTATTTGTTTTTCTCGATTGGCACAATGGGAGTGTTTACATGCACCTTCATTATGATGTCATGTATAGCTACTCAAATACTCCCTTCAAGATTTGTTACATGTAATATCCCTTTCATAATAGAAACCCAAATATCATGATGGATATACTGATATTAGTCAGAATTTTGCTTATAATTACATTATCATGTTATCTGACAAAAATACATATAAGTCAAGACAAGTCAAGTCAAGACAAGTCAATGTGCTTTACATTAAACACATACATACACTTGAATTAAAATGATTTCAATCTGCTTTTCAATGTGGGAGCATCTCTCTGGTCCTCAGGCTCGGTTCCATCTGCTCGGAGCATAAAAAACAGGAAGCAGCGGTGGAAAAGCTTTACAATGAACACGCGGTTAAAAGGCGATTGCCTGCAGACCTGAGAGTTCTTGCTGGTTCATATCGGATAAACATGTCGTTAATGCACTGCGGTGCGAGGCCATTTAAAGCTTTATATACGAGTAGCAGGATCTTAAAGTCAATTCTAGTATTGACTGGGAGCCGGGGCAGATATCTAAAGACGGGTTTAATGTGTTCAGTCTTTTAAGTACTAGGAGGAAGTCATGCAGCGGCGTTATACAGCTGTTTTTTTGGGGGGAGGTGAGGAAAAAGACCATTACAGTAAGCTAGTCTACTGGTTCTGAATGTTTCAGAGTCTGCTCTTGACAGAAAACCCGTTAGTTTTGAAGTATTTTTAGATGGTAGAAAGCTGACCTTGTGAAGTGATTGACATGGCACTTAAAATAGTTACACCAAAATTTCTGGCATTGCCTTTGCTCTCCAGAGGCAGATAACTGAGGTGTCTTCTGTACAGGACATTTCCAAGTGTAGTACTGATCCGAAAATCCACTAGAATGTCGAAAACTTTGCCACGGTGAACTGTGATGAGTTTCCTACATCCATTTCCTACATTCCTACTTCCTGTATATGAGCTAGTACATGCTCTGTTCATGTTCATGTTTTGGAGAGGTGCAGGATGGATTAGACCAAGGGAACACCGAAGGTCTCGGAGTGTTGAGTGTGCCAGACGAGGCTTTTCTCTCACTGTCTCATTTTCTGCCTCTCTCTCTCCCTCTCATCCTCTAAGTACAAATTAATGTTTCCTTTTCACTGCTTTATCCAATTTGTCTGATATCGTGATCCCATAAGGAGGGCCCTCTTGTACGATAATGAAGGCTCCATTATCTAGGGACTACACTCGTATTCCAGGAAAGTAGCCAAAATGATGCCATAAAATGAGAGAGGAGTTGAGGCGGCGTTCGTTGGTTATCATTACACTTGCACAATCGTCCTGGAATCCCTGGAAGATTGAAATGTTGATGCATTTGTACCATTACACCGAGTCCCATGGGGAAACTTATGAACAATACGTAGCATCATGGGCATGGGCCAACAGCCACACATTTGCATCACAATGTTCTTTGCTCTGACACTCAACACGTGGACGCAGGCAAACTGTTGAGTGTTCTTCACGGACAGATACAACCACACAACAGCTGCTTTGAGAGCTGTTACCATGGTGATTTTGCCTCGCCTTTTCCAGTGTTTGGGCAGGGAGTTAGAGATGGGTTACCCCGAAATGTTTAGCTAACTTAAAATCTTTCAGACAGCCCGACGGTAGTGGATGGATTTATTCGTGTTACAAAAATGAGAATTTCAAAGAAAACACCCCAACACAAACAAACAAACCTCTTACACTGTGCCATAACAATGTTGACAACATGATTTGTCCAAGTATTCATTCCTTCTTTACAAAGGGCAACTACATAATACAGAAATTGTTCATCATTTGATACTCATAAACTACAAAATGGCTCATAATGATCTTTGGGATTTGGGCTTATTTTGTCTATTCTACTGGATAGTGCCCATATGAACTATTAGCCTCATTCAGACTATAATCAAAGATATAATTTGTGACTTCGAGATAGATTATAACCATTTTCTGGAGAGCAGCCAGGATTGGAGTCAGTGGCAAGAGAGAGGGAGGCCACAATTCATCTTTTTTATTCAGCCTAGTCATTGTTTTCAGTCCATCTTGTTCACTCTTTTATTCTGTAGTTTGTGAATCATTACTCACATGAGACGGCTCTTTGGCAGACTGTTGCACAGCGGTGTGTTCACCAACGCAAGCACGTCTTCGGGGAACGGAACATGAATAACTCCTTAATCACTCCATGATCAACGGTTTGATAATCGTGATTCGTCTTGTGGGTGAGAATACTTTCAGCAAAGTTTCCACTTAGTGAGTGATTTCGAGGGGAAATGTGCATCTTTGTCTCACGCTGCTGTTGATTGAAATTTCGACTGAGTTTTGAATTTGTGAATCTAATCAAATAATGAGCTTCAAGGGGTCGTTCAAAAGGAAGCACTCGTGTTGTGAGTCAGCCATCACTACTAAGAGGAGCACTGGAACAGGAGGAGAATGGGAGGGGGGGGGGGGGGGGGTATATAACACAAGGCCTCTATCATACTGCTGTTTCATTAGAGTGTGATCAGTAATTATCCCCTCTCATTACTGGGACCTGGAGAGCCAGAACTGAGGAGCTCCCTGGGACCCTTCAGATAACACAGTGACACCGGGAGCAGTGGAGGACACCAACACTAAACCACTAACTACACAACACATAGCGGCCCTTATCTGGAGGCTCCAGCCACACTAGCGCTTTAAAAACACATTGGGGGATACTTTCCACTGAATAAGTATACACAACCACACACACACACACACACACACACAAATACACACAAATACACCACTACTGTACATGTGACTGTGTTGTGGAGGTTTTCCAATTTGCATTTAGATTCAAGAATTTTATTCCACAGTTCCCTTACTTCCACATGGCCACCGAGGCCTCATGCCTCATCAGCACTTTCCTTCTCACACTGGACCTGTATCTAACCAGGGGGTTCAGTATAGTCTGCTGACCCCTGACCTGCGTTCACCCCAAGCCAAGCCCACTAGGCCTCGGTGACACTTCCAGCTGATGCTTAGAAGCAAGTTACTTAGTTAATTTAGTTACGTTAGACTGCAGCTTATACAAAGTTGGAAATTGATGAATGTGGTTTAGAAGAGTTATAAGAGTATGATCTTTTAACTAAAGCAAGCATCTGTCTTTTGATTATTCCTCCTGAGGCTTGATTAACTTAAATGAGTCAATGAAGTAATAATTAAAACAAAAACGCTGCATGTATGTGATAAGCACAAATTAAATTGATGACATGGTGCTGATTAAATCATTGAAACTGCAACTATTTTCTAATTTGAGAAGACTGGCCATAACTAAAGGCTTAAAGTCATACTGCAAAAACAACTTGTACAGAAATTCCAATTTATTGGAGGAAAAAAGCAAAGACCAAAACCTGCATTGATAAACTCCTAATCAATTACCAAGAAGTAGAGATCTGAGAAATGAAGATTGAAATATGAAACATTTGAATGGTGAAATACATCAAAAAACATAAAAACTTGCTCAATAAATTTGTACTTCACGCACTGGACACACAAATACCTGCTCCATCTTGAACTTTGCTTGACACTGGCAGATAATGCCACAGCTGCTCCAGCAGTAAAATGCTTGTTTTGTATTCATTCATTCTCTTTGGCGGCTTATTCCTATTCAGGGTCACTGGGGGCTGGAGCCTATTCCAGCTATTCCAGAGAGCCACCCTGGACAGGTCACCAATCCATCACAGAGCTAACACAGACAGACAGTCACTCACACTCACATGCATACCTATGGGCAATTTAGAGTCTCCAATCCATCTGACTTATGTGTCTTTGGACTGTGGGATGAAACCGGAGCATCTAGAGGACACCCACGCAAACACAGAGAGAACTTGCAAACTCCACACAGAAAGGGGCGGGAATTGAACCCAGGTCCTTCTTGCTGTGAGGCTAACCACTGATCCACCATCCGCCTCCATTTCCTTAATAAACCTTTAAAATTCATGGGCCACAAAAATGGTTAAGGGCAGCATATCTCACTTCTGAGAACAATTATCAGACCACTATTTTGGGTAAAGTTATTATAAACCTCTGGGTCTGAATTTAGGATTGAGATATTTCCAACATTTACCTAAGATTTGATGTAGGGGTCATTTATTTTCCCCAAAACATAACTGTGATAAAACAAGGAATAAAGCCAGACATATAGCATAAAAATAAACTATAAAAAATCTTAAATATAAATTATGAATAAAATAAATTAAACAATGAACTAAACTACAAAAAAACACAAAGTTACATAAACAACAGTACATAATTAATTACATAATTTTAATTACATAAATTGATCATAATCCAAAAAAAAAGTAAATACATTAACCATTGCATTAACAACAACAACAAAAAATACTCACTGAGTTAATTGGTAACACTCAAAAATGTGATCCACTCACAAACTGTTTATTCTTCCACAAAAGCAAAAACAAAAAATTCTTAAAATGTTTAAGAATATACAGTCAAATTTATAGTTAATTGCGTTAATTGTGTATTTTATAATCACAGTGGGTTTTTTTGTTTTGTTTTTTTAACCTGGTTGAGACTGATTGGTCCCAATATGTTGTTTCCAGGATTTTTCAGGGATGAAATACTGAGGAAACTTTAGATTTTCAGCATGTTAACTTCTATAAGTATGACCACATGTTGAGTGTACAGCCCTGATAAGAACCACAGACAGAGGCTGATAAACTTTGGTTTAGAGAGACATTTTAGGGCTGTGTTAGACTCGGTTACCTTGGCAGCAGGCTGTGGAAGGGACAATGGGGGCACTGATTGTCACAGAATGAATGGATATAAGAAGCAGTCACTGAGACGGCAATGAATGTATTTTATAAAACCTTTGTTCCCTGGTTAAATTGCAAATACAAAGTGACTGTGGAGACCTTCTTACACGCCTCACATTACCGATGGAATAGAGCTGATTAAGAAGAATAGGGGGATTCAGTCCAGAGAGACATAGATAGATGAAAATATTCCATCGTAATGTCTCTTGACAATATCAATTACAATCCTGGTGGATAGAAATCAAAATGCATGAATTTTATATTGATATAAAATGGATCTACTAAACAATAACAAATGTAACCATTATTCATCTTTCTCATGGTCTCAGTCCAATTTTAAAATTAATTGGACAAAACTGAAAAGATATGAAGCCAGGAAGCAAAGGAGACTGCCAAGTGTGATACTGCACCAATAATATCTCGTACAATATAATGTACATTATAGAATATGGTACAGTATCAAATATTATTTTGATGGTGCCATATTTTTCCATCAGGGTTCTGGTTACTAACCAGTGTTGGGC
Source organism: Hoplostethus mediterraneus (assembly GCA_034670385.1). NCBI lineage: Eukaryota > Metazoa > Chordata > Actinopteri > Trachichthyiformes > Trachichthyidae > Hoplostethus > Hoplostethus mediterraneus. The sequence continues at coordinate 1,583,697 of JAXDDW010000043.1, read as the reverse complement.
TTGTAATAATATTAGTTTACTTATTACTCCCTGGGTGAAGTAATTTGATACACTACTCATTATATTACTTTTCTGTTACTCCTCCCCAATAAAAAACAGAGATTGTTTCCTCTTACCTTCAAAAGGAGATGATCGTGGACTTCAGGACACAACAGGGAGGAGGTCACATGCCTATCCACATACATGGGGCTGCAGTGGAGAGGGTCAGCAGCTTTAAATTCCTCTGAGTCAACATTTCTGAGGACTTTACCTGGTCTAACCACAACTACATCATGGAAAAAACATCATGGCAGTGCCTATTCTTCCTCCGTAGGCTGAACAAATTTTGCATGACCCCCAACATCCTGACCAACTTCTACAGATGCACCATTGGGAGTATCCTGTGTGGTTGCATCCCTGCCTGGAGTGGGAGCTGCACTGCCCTCGACCCCAATGCTTTGCAGAGGGTGGTGAAGGCAGCACAATTCACCACAGTCAGCAAGCTACCAACAATGCAGGATATCTACTCAGGTAGATATCTGAAAAAGGCCTGATCCATCACCAGAGACTCCAAAGCCACCCCAGCAAAAATGGTTCTCTCATCTACCGTCTGGACAAACAGGCAAACAGGCTCCTATCCCCAAGCCGTAAGACTGTCGAACTCTACCTGCACCTTAAAAACAGGCCATCAACCATCATCTTTACCTCTCACACACAACACCAATACACTCATCAGCACTTAAAAACACAATACTGACACTGTTATGTTGCAATAGTAGTACACAAATCTAATATGTTCTACTGCACATTCACCTTACTTTGGCCTTTTGGCTAAGATCAAGTGTAGTATCTGTTCTTATCAGTTTAATATCTGATACGTCCTCTTACTGTAAATATTGTGTTGTTTCTTTATATAGAGGTCTTACTGTAATACTACAAATATTGTGTTGGTTTTTTATTGTAAACAGTGAACTTGTTGCCCTTTGCACATTCCTGTTGAGCATTGCCACTTTTTCATTTCACTGCACACCCCGTGGGTGTATGTGACAAATAAACTTCTTGAATCTTGAATCTTACTATACTTGTGCTTCTTTCAATGCGTTTGCTGTCTGTATATATAATGTTTCATAGTTATTTTTAATCGTACTTTATTTAGATATTTTACTTTAGTGCAGGACTTTCAAAGCATTTCATTGCCAGCAACGATTACTGCCCTGTGCCCTGTACTACTGTGCTTTTGACTAATAAACTTTGATTTCATTTGATTTGAAAATACCGCCACTGTGAGCCTCCTTGACTGATAACCAAATACGCCCCGCGCCCCTGCCCTTTTGTTCTCGGGGCTGCGGGTGCCCTTTTCAGGTTTGAAAAGATTAAAATCAAATTTCACTCATATAATCAATATTTCCTGGCTGAAATATTTCCTGACTGAAAGGGTGCCCAAAAATGATTTGATTTAATCAAAGAGTCACACTTGAGAGACGTCCACCAGCACTGCAGGTCTTTTGTAAAGGGCATCCTCAGAGCTTTGTGCCCTGACCAAAGACCAAGCTCGTGCCCCCTCAATCTGCTGTATGACACACCATTAGTGGATATTTCATTATACCAGCTCTGGATAAGAATGTCTGACAAATGCATGAATGTTATTTCCATGTTCATACCAGTGATGTTCTACAGACAGAGCATGGGTGGCACTTAATGCCAATGTGCTCCCTAAAGGGGCCCCTAATTGTGGCAGACCTTGCCAGAACCTCCTTCAGTCCCTTGGTAATGTCTAATGGTGTCTCGTTAATCTGATTCAGACACTCCCTTCATAAGATTTAGCATTTCTATTGTTTGGAAGATGGAATGAAGATATGAAGATTTGAATGAAGATAAATAATAAATAAAAAAACTAATAAATACAATTAACAGAGCGTCATAAAATAGAATCAAATAGCAAATCAAATTAATACTTTTTATACTGGTGTGTCATTCTCAACACCTTTGTGTGTCTAATTTGGGAAAATTTATTTTAATTTTCAAAATAACATTAAAAATGACACATCCTTATTCAGAATGTAGATTGCATGATATAATACTGTAGGATGTTAATGATGCTTGATAATGCTTTATGGTACAAACATTTTATGACTGAACTGAACCTGAACTCACCAGGTGTGACAGAAACTGAGAGAAAAAGAGAGAGAGATTCAATTAGAGACCTCTCTCTGAAAAGGTACCATTTAAGGTGCAGATAAGCTCTCCAAATATGAATCCTGCGTTAGTCCTGCTCTTTAATGAAAACGGGAAGTGACTGAAATGAAATATCTCTATCCCCGTTCCATTAATAATGAAATTTGAGAAAGTAATTTTACAATTTACAAAATCTAAATTAGTATTGCTAATGTAGTGGTATTTTCAAATAAAAAGCAATAACTCCCCCAAGATGATCAATATGGTCGTGATGAGTTTCAAATTATGACCATATTCATCAAATTTAAACATTTAGCAATTTTACTCCGTTCATGTTCTCTTTTGCCAAATTATGATTTTCAGCATTTAGCAGTATCGTTTTTCTGAGACTGCAAGGTAATCAAGTTGGAGTATTTGACAAAATATAAAAAACGATGTATCTATATGGCATACTCACAATCCAATATGTAAAATATGCAATATCCAGCTTGCATTGAATAGCCTCAGTGCAGATGTTTATATTTTGCCCAGCTTGATGATCTCACTCTCCCTCAAGTTGTTTTTTGTCTGCTCTGAATAGTAAAATTATTGTAGATATAGCACAACACTTACCAGCTGTTGTTGATAATACTGTCCATGGTGCTGAATCATCTTTGGTAATCAGTGTGTCTCTCATATCTTTGACATGCACTGAATGACAAAATGTTGCTGCCAGATGTCAGACTGGTATTCCCAAAACGCACTTCCACGTGTAGAGAATGGTGATGAGAAGCTATTAACTCATAAAAGCAACAGGCATATTCCTTCATGAATAACATCAATAAGAGGACAGAGGAAATAACAAGCAGGAGAGTGTAGTGTGTAGCCACTAAAAGATCAGCCAATCGTGTCGACTTGTTTGCTTCTGTTTTAGTAGCAGGTGTAGGGTGTTACGGTTATGAGACAATCAAAACATTGGGATGAGTATAAACGGCATGCTTTATACGTCACCTTTATATACAGATGTACTGCTGCAGTATGACACTTGACAGTCTGCTTGGCTTCCTGGCCTCATAGCGTTTCAGTTTTGTCCACTGAGCTTTAAAACGTTGAGATGGGTAAGATGAATGATGAAGGTTAAGATTTTATATTTTTTAGGACATGTATTTTATATTAATTTAAAATACTTGCATTTTGATTGAATGTATTTCTATCCAGTAGTATTTTGTAATTTATATTGACAAGAGACTTTAAGATTAAATATGTACACCCACCCTCTGGATTTTTGGATTGAATTGGCCTATTTAAACATGCTTCCTCCCTTAATCAGTCCCAGATACATCTGTAATGTCACACTTTGTATTTTCATTTTAATCAGCGACCAAACCTTTTATACAGTTCATACATTCCTGCTTCTAATAACCATCTTATGACAATCAGCACCCTTATTATCCCTCCAACGCATACAGCAGAGGCACTTTCACAGCCCTGAGACTTCCCCCTAGGCGAAAGTTTAATAGCCTGTAGCTGTGATTTCCGTCAGTGTACACACACTCAACATGTCTCCGTACTTACAGTATATATCACATTTATTAAAAGACATACTTGTAAAAAATGTATTCTAAAAGGTAGGTAGGTAGGTACTTTAAAAAGCAGGGTATGCTCCAGAACGGCCAAACAGATGATATCCATGCCATCCAATAAAAACACTTTAGTCTTATTAAAGAAGTGCAACAATTATGTTCAACTAAAATATGAGAATGTCATAAAATATTTAATTATATTAAAATGATCACTTGTGACAGAATTGTTAATTGTGCAGCTATAAATTGCTTAATTGTTCGTGTCCATTAGTACTGAGCTTGGTCTGTACTCAGTTACTGTGGTTAATGGGTTTAAAGGTGGATAAAGCTTTTTAACTGGTGTCAGTCAGTCCTGGGCTGTTAGACAACAGTGGATACTGTCTTCATCTTTGTATTACTAATACAGCAGCCTATATACTATATGGTTGTTATATGTGGTTGGGTTTGTTAACAGTAAATGCATTTTTTTTGGTGGTATTTTTGCACTTTTAGTTACAAGTCAGATTATGTTCCTTTGCTCACCATCCTTCTGTTTTACTGAAAATCATCAATCATCAACACTGCATCCTGATGAGGTTTGCATACTCGCCTAAGGAATGCCAAGTCATTGGGAAATGCTGGAAAGATCTCAAGCCTAAATTCAGAATCAGACGTTTGCAATATTCTCTCATATCTTGACAATTTCTGTCAGGGGTGAGATGTTATCCCCTTTGAGGGTCCATGGATTTTAAAAGCTTATACATATGGAGTATTTTTCTACAAGAGCTAGAGCAGCTGAGGCATCATCTGCCAGTGCCAAAGTCTGGGCAAGTGTTTGTGTGTCCAGTGGAGAAATGTGGTTTGGGGACAGCTGGAAGTGCCTGCAAAGATGGGAGGACTGCTCTAGTGCTGCTGAGGAGGGCAGCTTTTTCTGTGCCAGGGTGCAGCAACCTGGGCTCTTTGGTGGAGAGAAACTATTTTGGTAGCGACCTCATTGACCCGCGAACCTTTAGTTTGATTGGATAAAGGTAAGAAAATGAGAAGGAAGAAATGAGATTTGTGGTATAGGGTGTCTCTAGCCTAAAGGTGGCGGTATACTCAAAAAGACGAAAGCACAAACAACGAAAGAACCACAAACATGTCCCTGAACACTGTTGTCAGTACCTTGTCATTCCTTGCTATTAGGGGGTGCAGAGTGATTCAGCACCTATTTCCAGAGCGAGTTGCCGGAAACAGAAACAAAAAAACAGAAAGCAAAAATAACAATGGTGGCGGTGAAAGACGCACGAATGTGACAGCGACGGGAGTTGGCTGTGCTTTTGGTGCATTTAAAAATGAAAAAAAAAATTGCTGCTAGCCATTTGCTCCAAACGTGCTGCCCCCAGTACAGTGAATGAACCAGAAAAAGGAGGTTGAACTCCATCCTCTGACATGACCCAACGGCATTTGAACCAATCGCCGTCAAGGGGAGCTCTCGGAGCGAGAAAAAGGCAAAAGACAAAGTTCGCCTTGGGGGCTCGCCTCCTTAGCACACCACTGCAAAGAACAGTGCACTGGCCCCAAATTATTAATAGAACAGGTAGAGTAGTCTGCTGCTTGCATTGAAAGACCTGAGCCTCTTCAAGACGAACAGGCTGTGTCAACCAAATGCATGTGGATGGTATTTGACACACTTGTAATTGGTCATTGTCATGGTGCATTGCTCGATTGGATTTGCCTTCCTGACACCAAATTAACTACTGTGGAAGAAAACGTTAATATACTGTATGACTTGAGTAGTACACATATGTATTGACAGTAGTTGCAGTACATATATGCCATGCTGTATGTAAAGCTCCTAAATTAACTTATGCTTGTACCAAGAATACCGGTGCTTAATGTTAACTAGAGGATGACCTAAAGCCTAGCACTGAGTGTCTCCAAGTGATTTGTCTCACAGCACTGTTTTGTCTATTCTAGCGACCTTGTTATTGAGACCGGCGGTAAATCTAAAGGTGCTTGTGTAACTTGTAGGTATAAAGATCCTGCTCACTCTTAGAGGTGCAGAGAAATGCTTGAATGCTGTTTGAGCTGTGTGCTGGTTTATCTCCATGCTGCAACATGATGAAATGATCACTCTGCTTGAAACAACTTTCAGTGGCAAATGAGCCTCCTTTGACAAATTTCCATGACACTACAATTTGGCCACTGCCAATAAGACTGGCCAGGACAATTTCTATGATGATTAAAGTTCAGAGAATTAAGATTTGGCTGCCACTGCAGAGGACCGCAATGCTTCCCCTGATTACATGCTTTTCTGTGAAGAGACGTTAATCAATGAGCTGTTACCGACACGGAGGTTGACCCCTTTAGTTCTTGGGAATTTGGGAGAGGTTGCTACACAACTGCACCTCATCTCATACAAAGAAGGTATGGTTGGATGTCCCTTGCATCCAATTCCCATAAGTGCAGTTGACCCTTACTTATTAGCTCGCAGAACAGTTGTGGACATTACGCGGTTATTTGGGCTCAATGAACTCCTAGTTGGATTGCTATGCTAGTGTCACACCCCATGCGCTCTTATTAGCCTGTTATGGAGCAGACAGTCCAGAAATAAATGAGCAGGGAACCAAACGAATAAAGGAATTTAGTTTTTCTTGATTGTGCATTGTCGTACTCATTGATCAATTGAATAATGTTCCCTTTATTTTTTTATTTATTAATTAACAGATTTCTCTGCATATGATTTTATACATTGATTTATTCTGTGGTCATTAATAGATGTATTTATTTATTAATTTATGTCTAATTATGACCAATTCCTGACGCATCATCTTCCTCCTCCTACTTCTGGAGGTTGAATCTGGCTGGCATGCTACTGTGCAGCTTGTCTGACACATTGCTCTAGTTAGCAAAAGTTAGCAAACCAGCTGAACCGCTCTGACCTTCTCTCCAAGCAGGAGGGGCAGGATGGTGTCAAAGATCTGTTGATTCAATGTTGCTTTTTCAACATCAACTAAAACAGATGATTCTGAGCAAATTTCATCATTTAATCATTGATGCTTTTCTATAAAGGCAGACTACTGAAAAACAGCAGTTTCCCCTTTCTCTACACCTCATGCAATTTAACCAGATTTACTACTAGTTTCTATTCTATTAATCCCTCTTTTTTTTCATTTCATTACTTGTTTTTCATTTTATTATTTTATTGTACTTTTTTTAGAAATAGATGGGTAAAAAACAATAGCAAAGGTTTTGTAAAAGTGGGCTGTGTCTAAAAAAAAAAGAAACAACTATTTCGTTATTTTATGAATTAGCACCTAGCAATTTTATAAGTTACTGTACAGCAACATGTCAGTAATGGCCAACAACCCTAACCCAAAAGCAACCTGGCTGTTTCCATGAAGTTATCGTATATTCCCTATGACTATACGGCATAGCAGACTCCACTATCCTATTCTCTGTCCCACGTTGTTTGTTTTTGTTGCTGTTGCCCTGCACACAAATCAGTTGTTGCAGGTCAAGCAGTTTTCCCCATGGAGTCTAGCTGTAGAACCTCCACTGTCAGTACAACCAAAGCTGTCAGTATAGCGCTGCCCTCTGTGAAGGAAATAACCCCTGCAGTCATTACAGCTTAATGTTGATGTCTTATCGAAACATGATGATTTGATTTGTTGCTTAATATTTATTTGCATGCCTTATTGAAGCATTATTGTTGCGATGATTATCTAAGTGTTTCAAATATTGATGTATCAATAACTTAAGTCTTATATAATCAAAGGAATCAGTTTATGTTTCTGTTTCTGTTGATCATAGCTCAATTGATGTGTAATGTCACTTTGTAATATCAAATTACCATAAGCCTATTTGGTGTCAGTTAGGTTAAATGCTGAGTTCATATCATGTCTGTAGTTTGTCATCAGGCCCCTTGGTGGACAGATAGGCCTTGGCCAAAGGGACAATTGGTTAGATTTTGGTGCTGATCTGGATCTTGGATTTCGGCCATTAAATGACCACCAAATATTTACTAAACACCTTGTGCAGCAAGCTTGTGCAGTTTTAAATCCATCCAGTCCAAAAAAAGCGTCAACGGTCAACACTCTGCTGGAAGGCTCTGCTTGCTCACTGTGTTACTGTACACCACCCCCAACCTCCACTATTGGAGGCAGGAGGTGTGTGTGTGCCAGAGCGTGCCTAGCGCCTCCAACAGAGGGGATGGGGAGACAGTAGAAAATTTGAAATGCTAACCAAGTGTTCACTTGATCAAAGGCCGACTCGCTGTGTGATGGGTAGTCACTTGAAATGTGTTTCGACTGACATGGGGGAGATTACATAATGACAAAATTGTCTTTTTAGGGTGAACTGCTCCTTTAATGTCATGATCTACAAATATAGTCTTATTTGTAGTCACTATAGTCAATTTAGGAATTACAGGAACACATGGATGTTCAACAAGAGGATGTTCAAGAGTCAAACGTTTTTTCATCATTCCAATTATTGTCAAGACCAATTTGCTGAATATCTTTCATCTCTTAATATTTACAATCTGTAATCTGTATCTGACATGGATTAAAACAAATTTAAATATGATTTGTATACATTGAAACATGAAAATAAATATGTAATGGGGAGAGAAACTCTTACAAGAGCAGTACATCTATCAATAATGAATCAGAAAGAAGCAAGTGCTCGGATGTGTGGGGGGGGGGGGGGTTCATGCACTACATCTGCATGATTGTAGTGAGTGAAACTACTTTTATTTACTTTAAAAACTCCACCTGTTAACTACTGAGTGCAGTGGCAGCACATTGTATTTAATAACAAAATATTGAATGAATGTGTTGACGTAGCCTACAGTTAGGAAATCACAGGGCTACTTCCTGGTATGTGAACGCACCGCACAAGAACCTGGAGCTGCTCATGCTCCTGTCACTTCTACCATACTGCCTGGTGTACAAGCGCACTCTGGTGGCTCTGTGTGGCCCAAAGAGTGCATACCATAATTCCCCTAAGCAGTGTGCAATGCAAAGTGTTAAGCATGAATGAACAAACCAATGAACACAGCGACCCACTCTTATAAACCTTGGAACAGGTTTGACATTGGGGTTATCACAGATATTTCGTCCCAGATGTTTCATTGAATTAGGCCCATGATATCTCCAGAAAGTTTAACAGTATGCTCCGGCATCCCACCAACCAACCCCTCCACACCCCGTTTTCGCATTTTCGACCGCCGAAAACGGAGCTTTCCGAAAACACTAAAGCAAATGATGTCTTAAACTGCATGGCGTCAGGGAGGTAGAAGGGGAAGACCTCAGAGGTGTTCTGGTCAACATACCCTGGAAAGTGACACCGGGGATATGAGATAAAAGAGATAAATGAATGAGGTGATCAATGTAGTACATCACCTTGATAAGCGGAGACAAGACAGCTCTCCACGCACTAACATCATCACCATGGATCCAGCTAGATGATATGGAAGAAAGCGCGAGAGCTGTGCCTCACGGAGACTCTCATTCCTCAGGACTTGGCCAGAGAGACATTGTGGCCACTTGTCAAGAAGCCATGGGAGGAAGGGAAAAAGGCCTTTTGCTGTCACCACTGGGAAGAAAGTGGACTGTGATGCTATTAAATGAACTAGCTATGTAGTGTGAACTGTCACCATTTTCATTCTAGTGAAGTCAGATAACAACATATCCACCAGTGCCTGTTGGGAAAGAGTATTAACTCTAACTCTAACTATATGGATATAATGTGAACAGTCCAAATGTGATTATTTTCAACCCACAAGGAAAATTCAGTAATATTAGAATAATTATACTGATGCTCTCCTAATAATAGCAGGTGACTTTAATACATCACTAGATGATACCCTCCTAGATCTAAGGCAACCTCTCCACATAATAATCCAGATGGAGAGGAAATTCACTTGGAGCAACAGGTCGATGACCAGAATTGATTTATTCCCAGTCTCTTCAGCTACGTTGCATTCAACTCACCAATTTACTCCATTTTCTGATGATCATCTCAAATGTTTGAGATGATGATGATAGTCTAGTTCTTGAAGAAAATATAAATCATCATTATGGTCGAAAAATACAGAAGGAGCAGTGGGTTTTTCCAGTCTATTTTTACTACAGAAATCAATGGAGAAATTGGACAGGAAAAAATATTAAGTATTTCACCTCCTGTATTTTGCATGGCATTACATTATAGTGATTTATAAATATATTTTAAAAAGAAGGGGGTTACCAGTAAATATTTAATCAGAAGGCTCATCCTGGGAGTATTTGACTCCCTCCACCTAACGGTCTAATTATACCCGCAGGAATTCCATTTCCTTGGGTAATGGCACTTTGGGTCAGATCACTCCCCAAGATGATAATTTAATTCTCTTCTGCTTACAAACAACCTAACACCAAAAGCATGGCCCTGGACTTCAAGATCAAGTTGATACAGTGTGTGTGTGTGTATGTGTGTGTGTGTGTGTAGCTGTGTGTGTTAAGGGGGTAGCATATGTAGGTCTTTAGGTGAAATTATTCAAACCATACTCCTGAATAGTGTTTTAGTGTCTCTGTGTGCATGAATTCCACTTCTGTGGTCCAGAAGGTGACCGTGGGTAAGTGGGACCACACACTAATCACGAATGCCTAGAACAACTCCTAATGCAATGCACTCATTGAGGGAAACACTGAACCAGCACATCTGCTCAAGCCTGCCATGAACAGCTGTGTGTGGCAGCTGAAATATCACTTCATCCAGTATAAGTGGTGGGCACACGCATGCATAGATATACACACAGAATATAGATGTGGCATTTTATTTGTCCCATCATACCCTGAAAACAAGTTTTTAGGAAACCATAAGTGAAACAGCGCTGTCACTGTTATCTGGCTGATCGAAATGGATTAAGAGAAACAGACCATGCAGTGATGCAGTGTTCTAACAAGCTAAGTTTACATATGCTTGAGACAAGCATATGTAAACTTAGCTTGTTAGAACAACCTACAAATAAATCATGGTAGTTTTTTCTGCAATGACCACAAATATTTTTAGACAAAATCAGAAGATATGTATTGTCTAAATGATTTTTTTTATGTATCTTTCTGAGTTGTCATAATTGCATGCAACCACTGAAGTTACCAGCTGGACGACAAGGACTGATCACAAGGTATCTGCGCAGGGACACCTAGCAACTGAGTCACTGGTGGTGTGTGCACAGTTACACAGCAGCTACTGTATATTTTATATGTCTACATCTGCCATTCTTGCCCTGTATCTTCTAGGATTGTGAGACATGAGCAGGAGGCGGTGTGGATCTCTGGAGCCTAAGTATCAAGTTAAAGACAAATTAGGTAAGAACAATCAATGGATCAAATCCCATCTCTCCACTTGGGGAATGACCTCACTAACCATTAGGCCACCATGCTGTCCATTTTTTTCCTGTCTGAGTCCTGTCCTGTCTACCCTACTACAAGACTGATTTTTCAGTCACTGTTGGTTCACTTAGCTTCAATTATTTGTTTACTATTTATAATGAGCACTTGGAAATTACGCTTCAAACACTAGATCCATTTGGGAAATATCCATTACTTGAAGTTAGGCAATTCATTTCTCTAATACATGTAGGATCCAGTCTGGCACAGTAGTATTAGTGTGCTCGCTTCAGCAAGCAACACTCATGTTCTTGTACTTAATTATTTATTCCCTCTTCTTCCGTCCAAAACTTCAGCGCTCAACTACTTTCACGCCATTTAAGCTATCAATGCCATTCAAACTTTGAAAAATTCAGCATAGTCTGGAATCACAATTGGTCATTCAAATTTTTGATTACACTTTTACTTTTTCTACAATTGAATTTCATTTGCAGTTTTTTGGCCCCATAGGAATGCATTATAAAAAGATAAGTTTCACTTTCTCTTTGATAATGGCTCTGTGTCTACAAGCCACTAGATGGAGTCGGAGACTGTCAAATGTGACCCTGGCTGTCTTTACAATGTCCAGAGACTCCATTTGTGGTTTACTGATAGATAAATGAATAGAAAACACAAAGCTGGACATTAAATATGTCTACATTTTGATTTGAGAAAGTTTCCATACAAATAATCAATGCAAGTATTTATACTTTTAATACTTTCAATATGTTTAATACTATGATTTCTATGACATTTTTCATTACTATTACTACTACTACAGCTGTAAATGCTACTACTATTTCTGCTAATACTTCAACTACACAGAATCTTCTTTTTACTTTTTAAAAAACATTTTCAAGCTAAAGCAAGCACACACATTTTCTTCAGAAAATGTAACCTTTTCTAGTTTAATATTATTATTATCTTTTGTAATCCCTTGTTACCTTTTTGGGCATAGGAAATACACATTACGTTTGTAATAGAAGCCCTGTGATGGGCTGGCAATGTGTCCAAGGTGTTTCTCTGCCCTCTGCCCATTGCATGCTGGGATAAGCTCCAGCCCCCCTTGACCCTAAATAGAAATAAGCGGGGATGGACAATGAATGAATGAATGTGTAATAGAATGGATGATACAATATCAAGGAAAGCTTTGTCAGGCATCACAATGTATTTTCCCTTACCACCTAGTATATACATTCTTGCTGCTGTGGCGCCTGACCTTGTAAACTGCTTTCTTTTATGGCATACAAAGCATTTTTTCCCAACAGCTTCTCCCTCTGAGGCCATCTTATTAAGCTTTTACCTCATTGCTCTGACTTATGAAAGTTTTCTATTTTATGTGTGTCATTGAGAAGCTCAAAGCACAAATTCATTATGAATTTAGACACAATTACCGTTTAATGTATTATCAGAATGTATTATCCCTAACAAGTATTTTAGACTACTGTATTTCAAGGTTCTCTTATTGCCTTAATTTGCACTATTAATTCTTACATTTAATTGCCCCTAAGGCTGCACTGCACAGTTATGGAGGGAAAACATAACTGAAAATATTCCTTAGAAAATGAAGAGTATCATTTCAAAATGACACTAAAGGTGACTAAAGGTTTTTTATGCCCATGGTGTTCAATTTCTTATGCTCCAAAAGGTAACAAGAGAACACAAAAGAAAATTAATCAATTTTCAAATTTCTTATGCCTTTGGCATCAAGAACGTGACAAACATACCTGATGAGAAAGTGCTGTCCATCTACAGTGTCATGCTAATACTGATGGTGAATGGATAGTCATATGCTATTTGGTGGACACTTTTATCACATTACAGTGCCATGAGTGTGAACATCATCAGCGTGGGCAGCCCCAGTGGGACTTGAACTAATAATTTCAGCAGTGTTAATGCCATGCTCTGCCTATTGAGGTATACAGGACTGCAGTCATCATGAAAGCTTGAACCATAAAGTGGCTGCCACTGTGAAAAGAGACCATCAAAGAAAGTGGGCATAAAGTAAGAGCAATTCATTAGGACTAGGATGAATCTCGGTTCGTATGGAAATTATCTTGCATAGAGCATAACTGAGTCATCCGTCTGAAAAGGGCCTCACAACTGGCCTTTTATAGTATTTCTCTGTACATGTGAAACCAATCTCTCAACAATAATTTTTTGTATACACAAGATATGATCGCCGACATTCATATGAAAATACAATCCACTTATGCTGAGTGTGTGACATGTTGACCACAGGTTTCTGCAGCATCATAGTAGGCAGCAGTCAACACATTATTTGAGACGGTCACATTGCTTTTTAACGGCGAGAAAGCAAACACAAATGGCCAGGTATGAATCATTTGCAACAACATCTTAAAAATCCCATAGCCTGTGACACCTTGCCTGACAGCTCACTGTGGTAACAAATCTGATGTGTGGGGAAAAAAATACAGCAGTTGGTGGACCAAGTGAATTAGAATCGATCGGTAAATAGGTTTTCAGTTCAAGCAGTCCTAATTCAATAACTTTGGCCCCAGTATATTCTGTGAAGTTAAGGACTATGCACAAGTCTCTGCTTCTCTTGACTCTGTAATTATGTGGAGTCTATTTTGTGTTTGCCTGAGGAAAACAATCTCAAATCTATTAAGTTCTAACTATACCAAGACTCTGCCTTTGGTAAAACTCATCTTATGACATCATGTAACCCCACCCACTGGAGAAAAAAAAGTGAGGATCAGAGGCATACAGTATTTTGGGGTTATTTAAACAATGTTATACATATTTGAAAATATAAGGAGGAGGATCAGCTGTCCAAATTCTGTAACAAGCATGACCTAATGGCTTTACAGTGTTGAATACTACCATTCAGTGTTCTGCATGTGACAACGTTAGATGCTTGAGAACATGTTCGTTGATGAGAAGCTGTGCTGGTGCTGAATGCTGCAGTGGGCTTGCAGTTATTAAGCGTAACGTATCAGTGGGTACGATAATAACACATCGATTGGGGTATGATATCACGTTTTGAATTCTAGCTGATAATAAATGAGAATTAATGAATCCCTTTATCTTTATATCTGGTATAATAATTATCTTGTGCGGGGTGCCATTTCACATCATGAAACACCTTGTTTCACATTTGGTCATCCAGAAGGCCTCACTTTTAATCACACTGTTTCCAAGCCATATAAATAGCAAATGACATTTACTAGATGGTGGAGGAAAACAAACAAGCCTCTAATTGCCTCAAGTTGAGCATTTTCATTGTCCCTGTGTTGGAGTCTAAAATGGTTTCTACTTCAATTGTGATTACGGTGATAGTCACAACTGAAGTGTGTCTTACTGACTTCTTACATCCCTCCTACTGGGAGTTTGGCTATATGTCCAACAGGACATGCCTTTACAACATTGCCTTCTTTTATCATGCCAGAAGGGTGCACTGCTGCATGTACCAGACAGCACTAGAGAGCTTTCCATGTTTTAATTGTTAACACTGTCAAGTGCAGTAAGTTCAGTGGGTTTTCAGCAGGCATATAGCAACAGCAGTAGCGACAATCAGCACTTCCCACAAGCATCTGCTAGCTAAAGATGAGTTGCCTGATGACACAGTGCGATTTATTTATTTATATTGAAGGTTGCCATTTTGTTAAGCCACAGAACTGAGGGATTTAGTGGTCCCTAGGCTGGCTGCGGCTTCAGAAATGTCAGGAAATGTGGTCCTGTCAACATCTTTGGTTGCTTTTAAAACCTCCCTGACTTGATTTACCCCATCTCGTCCTCCCTCCTCTTGCTCCTGCTGCTGCTGTTGATGTTGTTGTTGTTGTTGTTGTTGTTGTTGTTTTTGTTGTTCCCTGTATAAGAGAACCCCCATGGCCTCAGCTGGTGGAAACAGAGCTATCTTGATGTTGCAGATCCATCCCATGTATGACACAGGACAGGGCTGACAAAGAGGAAAAAGCTCATTAAGGTACAAGACAGATATTTCTCAGGGCCTGAATTATGCAATAACAAACAGAAAAGCCCATAGAAAGCACGCTTGTTCTTTGGCTTCCAGTAATAAACTGACTTTGATTAAAAAGATATGGTAGTAAATGGTACAAATTTCCCACTGGCTGTCCTGACATCATGCAGAGCTTGTTGTGCCGATAACGATCCTCCTCTCACTTTTCTAAATGCCATTACAATTAAAAAAGAATAATGAATAAGAAACAAGGCTTAATATTTGCATACAGTTCTTTGATAAAAAAAACAACTATTTATAGTCAAACTGAAGAGAAAATTAATGTAAACACATTATACATAATTCAGACATTATCACACAATTAGTTGCCTACACATTTTATATTTATATCAAAGCTCTTATAGTAGGAAAACAGGCTAATGGAAATGAAAGTGATTTTACAGCATATGCAGGAGGACGGGGTTGTGTTTAGGGTGTATGAACATGCGCTCATGTTTTTGTTAATTGATGCAGTATCTAGTACTTGCACAAGCAGATTGTGAGCTAATTGTTATTCAGTTGAGGGGGAAGTGAAGTGAACTTGATAAGCCATGAAAATGCAAATGAAAGTAAGGTTTGTGATGGAAAATAGGCATAAGAAATAAACTGAATGTAATAAAAATGAACTTTGCAATGGTTTTGGGAGGTAAGAAATTGATTAATCTCGTAGATTAGGCATTAACATGCAGGGCGGTTATTTGGATGAAAATCGGACTTTAAATAAATTGAGCCCTTCTTTCAGAAAATGGCTTGAAAGAAAAGATCATGGTTGACTTTGAAAGGTAGGTGCAGTGTCACCATTCGAACCATTCCAAGACCACGGAAAGGCTAGTCCTCGCTCACCTCAGACCCCTGGTGAATACGTCACTGGACCCCCTGCAGTTCGCCTACCAGCGCCACATCGGAGTGGATGATGCAAACATCTACCTGCTGCAGAGGGCCTACTCTCACCTGGACAAAGCAGGAAGCACTGTGAGGGTCATGATCTTTGACTTTTCAAGTACCTTCAACACCATACAGCCCCTGCTGCTGGCTGAGAAGATGAGGAGGATGCACGTGGAGGCACCCATGGTTTCCTGGGTTGCTGACTACCTGACTGGCAGACCACAATTTGCCCGGCTACAGAGCTGTGTCAGATCGGGCAGAGAGCAAACACAGGGGCCCCACAGGGGACTGTCCTGTCCCCCTGTCAGTTGTGGCCAGTGTCATCTTTATTGCGGTGGTGTGTTGGGGCGCTGACACCAGGGCCAGGGATGCCAACAGACGAAACAAACTGATCAGGAAGGCTGGCTCTGTCGTGGGGACACCCTGAAGGAGGTGGCGGAGAGGAGGATGCTGGCCAAACTGCTGTCATGTTATTCAGCCATTGGAAGAAAATATGTCCCCTGACTTAAAACCATGCCCTGAACAATACTTATTGCCATTTTTTTGCTGCAATACAACTGAAACATACCCTACTTCTTCTCTCCTAGTCAACATCAATGAAAACGTACAGTACTGACTAGAGCATTGCAATTCACAACGTGTTTCTCTGTCTCACCAACTGCATAAAGTTGGAAATAGGAGTTACATTGGGCAAAGAGGGCATAATATTTCAATCCCCAAGTGGCACCTGAGGTCATAACAACCTATTTATCGAGCTCTGCGGTGGTTTTGGCGATCAGTTTCTGGTTTCAGTTACTTGTTGCAAACATAATGATAATTAACCCATTTTTCAGATTTTCTTAGATTAAGTGTTTGTAAAAATAATTAATAAAAATTGCGTTTTGGAAATCAGCAGGCAAAAAAAAGTAATTTCCTTACTACCACAGCCAAAACACATCTCAGCATGACACAGCATTTCCAACCCACTCATTGCCTCGCGGGCTGATACTAGCTGTAGCCTTTGCCTGTGCAGCTTGAAAGGAACTGGCTTCAATTTGCTTTGTAGCCTATGACACATGCCACTGTGATGAAACTGTAAGATGTTTAGAATTTTACAAGCAGAAACTCAGTGGGAGACCCATTACATGTCTGTGTGCAGCGGTAGGGGCTACAACAAGCTTCAAAGGACTTTACAGGCCCTAACTAGGTCAAGCTGATCGACAATCAAAGTCATGACATTATCAGTTATCAATTATAAATCAAGTTATGACAATTCAAATGACAAAATCATAAGAACGAAGTAACAGGTTGAAGAGGATTGATTTAAAAGCGAGGAGGACATAGCAAGTAGGGGTGGGCGATTACCGTGTTCATAATCGTAATCGCGATTTTAATAATGTAATCGTGGCAAATTTTCAAAATCGTTGATTTAGATTGTTGTTTAGGCTACAAGAATGAGGAACGTCGAGAAGCGCCAGTTAGCAAAGCAACCAGTGTGTGTGTGTGTGTGTGCGTGTGTGTGCGCGCGCGCATCAGATGTAACATCACTTTCCTGTGAATGAACGGGCCAAATACTTTCCCCAATACTGCGTTCATGAACTGTCCCCTTAAAAAATACTACATGGTATTCGGTCACGTCCCTCCGCCCCGTCAAGTAACGCCGTGTTCAGACAGGTTTGGACTGTTCGTTTCAAGCCACGAGCGAATGTGTCAAGCCGGGCAGGAAGTCAGACACAGGAACGGTATGGAGAATCCGGTCAATTTCAAAATAAAACACATTTCAAAATAAAACAAAACAAATAATATAATCGTTCATTAATTGTAATTGAGGTAAAAGTTTGAAATAATCACGATATTGATTTTTAGTCATATCGCCCACCCCTAATAGCAAGCCTTCATAATCTGCTTAAGGTAGCCCGGCACCACCAGTTTAAGGTGGTGAAGACAAGGAATATCTCCCAGAAAAAATGGAAGAAACCAATTGGGCAGGGCAATTGAAAGAGGCATCCCCCCACCAGGATGGTTGGGCGTGCAATAGATGACGGGGCAAAATATAGTGCGGGCCATACAATTAGTACGTAAGTAAGTAAAGCTTTATTTATATAGCACCTTTTTAAACAAAGGTCACAAAGTGATTCACAAATACACAAAACTAAAAGACAGTATCACAATAAAATAGACTTGACAAACTTGAAAAACACGTAAACGGCAAATAACTTTTACATTCAGAAGGCTCAACTTGGAGGATCCGGGCTTCTCCTTTAGGTTATAACTTGTCAGCGAATGCATTTACTGAGCTGTGTATCCAGTTCAGTTATAGTTCAGTATGCATGATAAGCCAGTGCTCCTGTAGTTCAGGGTATGTAGTGTGCAGGCCATATGTGTCGCTGTCCTCAGTTGACCAGGGGACAAATACACTGGTGTAGCTAGATCTGGTGATCCATGCAGGCTGTATGACCCTGCCTGGCTTGAGCTCCCTTAGCAAATTAATACACAATAATGGAAACATGACATGAAACAGTCACAACATGACTCCCTAATTACTAGACGACTTACTTACTTGCTTACTATTACTTAAACATGATTGAACCTTCATGGGAGGCTTTTCCGTCTTGAAGAATGGTCCAATATCCCATGACAGACACGGGAGGACTGACGCTGTTTTGAAAGTAAAAGATGACCCTACTCCTCCTTAGGTGTTTAAGTTATTTTGTCCACCCTCTATGGATTTCAATGTCAGCGGGACTGACTTCACACTGCTTTTTTTTATTTTATTTTCTGAACCCAACAGGAGCCGACCCGGCACGGTGGTTTCAGGTCAGTTCTGCCTCTAATTGCTTCATAATTCCCTCAGGCTCAATTAGGTCAGGTTCCAGCTGTGCAGATTTTAATTTCTCAGCGGGGCCACCAAAAGGCTAAACAAGCGATGAGGGAGATTAGCTCTCTCTCTCCATCATAAAAAAAAAAAACAATTGCTACATTTACATGCACACCGATACTTCAATCTTAATGCAATTATAAAAATACTGTTGTTAGGATATGGGTCATGTTCAAACCTTAATCTCATTATGTTCTCTCAGTCTGGGTCATATCCAGAGAATTAA
This sequence comes from Hoplostethus mediterraneus, assembly GCA_034670385.1. Lineage (NCBI taxonomy): Eukaryota > Metazoa > Chordata > Actinopteri > Trachichthyiformes > Trachichthyidae > Hoplostethus > Hoplostethus mediterraneus. The sequence goes on along the minus strand of JAXDDW010000043.1, from coordinate 1,564,658 downwards.
TTGTGTGAATATGTGGAGCACTGCGGTGTTAAGTCACGTTATTGGAGGGGTATCCATCCACCTTCATGTTTCATGTTCATTCATTGCCGTTTGCCCTGCACGTTATCCACCTTATCCATCCCTATTCACACTCATTCACTGCACTTTATTTATTTCCTTTCACACATTGCCCTGCACTTTAGACACTTTACACACTTATTTCCCTTTCACACTCATTCACTCATTACTCATTCACAATTGTCTATATAAGTTGTTGTTTTTTGTATGTAGTCTTTTAGGCCTTTGTTTTTTGTATTTTGTACCTTGCCTTTGTATTTTGTGCATTCTTTGATACTGTTATGCTGCTGCAACCCAAGAATTTCCCCCCGGGGATCAATAAAGTATCTATCTATCTATCTATCTATCTATCTATCTATCTATCTATCTATCTATCTATCTATCTATGTTATTACCTTTGTTAACGTAAATACAATGGGAATAATATCACAGGTTATGACAGGAGGGAAATGATGGTTATTGTTTGTAGTTTGTAGCCTATAGGAGAAGAATCACATTCAACCACTTCATCACCAGACGGCACCAAAACAGGAAGATCAACAAAGTCTTATTTTGCTGTGCATGTAAACAGCTTCATCAAATTGTTCTCATAATCAGAGCAAGTGCAATAACGATAATGTATAATTGTATGAACGTGAGCATGAGAAATGTTGCGGTGCAGCGACACCGGGATAAGATGCAGAAAAACTACATGCTACATGCTTGTCAAGCTTTCTGTGACTGTTTTTACAGTATAGCTAACAATCACTCACGTTTTGGATGTCAGCTAAATAAATACGACTGAAGTTGGGGGGCTTAGGCTGGATTCACACTGAACCAAGCCAGGCTCAGGTCATGCCAAGCTTTGATTTTCATAGCCTGATCAAAGCTTTCTATCAAACAAGGTAAATTGACAGTTTTTCAAGTAATCGTAGGGCTTTTGTCCACATCCATATCTGTCCCTCACAGCGTTACCCTGATATCTATTCTATTTTCTATTTATTTATTTATTCTCTTTTATTCTATTTTCTATTTTCTATTCTATTTTTCTAATCTATTTTTAAGTGCTCTTACTGTAAATATTGTGTTGTTTTTTATATAGAGCTCTTACTGTAATACTGTAAATATTGTGTTGGTTTTTTATTGTAAATAGTGTGAACTTCTTGCCCTTTGCACATTTCTGTTGAGCACTGCCACTTTTTCATTTCACTGCACACCCCGTGTGTGTATGTGACAAATAAACTTCTTGAATCTTGAATCTTGAATCTTGATACCCTCTAACTCGTAGTATTTCTTCTGTTATAGTGTTGCACTGGTAGTGAATGAGAGTTGGAGAGTGTTTTGTAACTGCATCATTTCTACACATTTGTAATTACGTAGTTACATCCTGTATTATGTTGATCCAATGCTCAGGGGATTAGTAGTAGAGAAAGTTACAGCTATAGTGACTATATATGTTCCCATGTGAACAGTTATTCTTGTTTATTTTGTCAGAAGATATTGGTACGACTATTGTGAGTATACCAGTGATTTCAAAGTGATCGAGGGGGTCAGCGTCCGTGCATGTCCTTATTGTGGTTCAACCCACAATAATTTGGGATGTAGACAGCAGTTTGTGTGTTTTACGACAGCCAATTAAACATCAGTTGCTGGACGACACTGGGAAAATTCCTTTCCGGATGACAAAAAACCTAATTCCCACCCCCCTCGCGCGCATTTCCTCTGATTTTCCCAACTTAATGAACACAGCCATGGGAATCTGTAACGCCAGAATTATTTTCACATATACGTTTATCTGAGGATGCAAAGAGATTTGAAGACGAAGAAGCATGACCAAGGGATTTGTTGAGTATACCGTGGAGTGGTCACCATTTAATTAAAACAGTATATGTGTGTGTGTGTGTGTGTGTGTGGACACATACAAGCCAGGGTGAACATGAGCCAGTGCCTGCTTGTTTATAAGTCTCTGCTGTGTCGGTGCCTGCATGCCTTTGTGTGTGTGTGTGTGTGTGTGTGTGTGTGTGTGTGTGTGTGTGTGTGTGTGTGTGTGTGTGTGTGTGTGTGTGTGTGTGTGTGTGTGTGGTTGAGCACTGTAGTATTATACTTGTCACATACAATTAACCTTGAGAAGAGAGCTCAGTCTCCTGTGTCCGTCAAGGCTCTGTTTCTATTAGACCAGGGGGTTTAGGCGAGCTCCAGTGGGGATAAGACACAAGCTGAGGAGGCTTAAAGGAGCCTTTGCCTAAAATAATTCAGGAATGTTGGCTGCTGCCGGTCTGGATTGCCTCGGCATCAAGTCCCTTTGGAAAACTTGAAGTGCGAGTGAGTACATTAAACGGACAACGGCGCATAATCATTACATTTCTCCCCTCTTTTGTGGCACGTGTGAAGTTTGAGGTATACACCCCGTCTTGGAGCGGTATGGGTTGAAATTCGTGAAAATTGACTTGGTTTCACTCGGTTTGTGTGGGATTGGGTGATGCTACAAACCTGAAACCTTTTCAAAGAGTTGAATCAGAAAAAAAAGATGAAAAGAGCTTGCCAATAGAACACAATACGATTCAATTTTCGAGAATCAAACACAAATTCAGGGCACATAATTCAAAGTCACTTGAAAGTCGCAGGTTTCAGCCCATAGAGCGGGCGGCCACTCCATGTGCTGTAAACGCATTACTATTAATAGCCTGTGTATTACGTGGAGTAAATCACTAGACTCAGACCAGGCCGATTCACTTCTTACTTCGGAGGCCATCGCATGAGGCTGCACAGATTGTAAAAAAAAAACTCTCAGAGGGGGGTTGCATATTTACTGTGAAGTTCTAGGATGAAGGGATGGAGGAACTGGGTCTGAATTGAGAATGAAGATGGATGGATCTGTCTGGGGCTGAGCTGCAGGAGGCTGCGCTAAAGTACGTGTAACAACTACTACTTTGACCTTCTGGAAGGCCAAACAAGGCCTGCTGAAACAACACACACACACCACCATCACCACACACTGTATTAAAATAGACAAGAAAACATTAATTCTTTCCATATCCAGAGGTCAAAGCTCATTCTGGAGGTTTTTCATGGAGGGAAATGTCTATCTGACATGTTATGGGTCCAATGGAAGGACTTTAGGGCATATCAAAGCTCCGCCGAGAGAAAACTGGCTGTTTGATCTTTTCTAATGGACTAAGCACCGCACACCAGCTAAATGTGGAAAATAGTGATATTTCTCCCCTCAGGCTTCGCTTCAAAATGAACGCCTGGCTTTGAAATGAATATGTGTGGTCTTGTGAAATCACCCCTTCCTTCCTTCCTTCCTCTTCAAAACAATTTGTTTTTCGCTGTTCATCAGGTGTTATCCCTTCATCTCTATGTTTGCCCCGAGCTGTCTTCTCGAGTTCCCAGACACAACAGTGGTCACGAGGTTAAATGCCACTCAGTAATACAGTATAAAGTTTACAGTGACTTTTTCCACACATAAAACTTACGACAACTCAATACACTAACTCAGAATGTGATCACACTGTTCATAACGCAACTAAAACAAGGCAAGGTAGTTACGATCCGTGACAGAGTTAAACTTTAGACGTTTCTCAGGGGTTACGTTACGTTATCGTGAGGTACAGTAAGTCTTCCAAATCATGTTTTCATAATGAATAGATAATAGAGGACACAGGAGCCAGACTTGTTGTTATGATATCCCTGAGGCTATTGCAGAAAGAGTCTATTGTTGGAGCAAGAAAGGGAAACACACTACTGTCAAGTTTGTCAAAAAAAAAGAGCGCTGAACCTGACAGTTCAATCAAAACGCGGGTAATAGTTCATTTTATCTGTGTTGGTGTACCTAAGGCGGTATCATGACCAGACACCTGCAACCCAGAGAAAATGCTAGCACAGTGAGAGGGCCCGCAAACTTCAAACGGGGCCAGGGATTTGAGTCAAGGATTTTAATCGGCAGTGGCATTACCCGAGCCTGCAGGCGAGCTAGCTATCTGTGGAGCTGTTTATCTACGGACAGACTCGGGCCTCTGCAACACAAGCGAGATGCTCCTTTGAGGATGTAGGATTCACTGAAGAAAGAAATGTTCAAAATTTAATTCACAGTGTACGCTCTAACTTTGACTCCTACTTATTTCATTTGCGATGCTTTACACCTGTGCAGAAAAAAAGCCATTTACCTTCAATACAATCCAATTATTGGATATATTGCAATTATTGGTCGTCTGTCATTCTGAAGTGCTGTTATAATGAATAGAAATGATTGATTCATTATTTCTTAGGCAAATTAGAAAGTCTGTGATGGTGCAGCTAGGATTAATCTGATTACGAAGGTCCTGTAGAGATATTGATTAGTAGTAGAGACAAACGGGGGGAGAGATAGAAACATGACTCGTTGCATCCTCCTTCTGATTGGATATCAAAACGAATTTGCTGCGACTAGTCCCCAAAGTTATCATGGCTTTTAGCGCAACGATTGACTCATCACTTCGCCTGCTTCAACATTTGAAACTTGAAATTTGGTGACCGCACATTAAAGGAAATGATGAACCGTCAAGGTGTTGATGTCACGATTGTTTTGAATGAAAATGCTGCTTGCCAAATTGAAGCATAATCTAGTATAAAGCAAGTATAAAGCCCTGCAAATCAATAAGTATTGTTAAGGTGAAACTGTCAGACTAAAGATTCTTCATGGTTAAAGAGGCAATTCTAGTAGCTTGTGAGCAGTTTAGACTGATATTACGCAACTTTAAAGAGAGAAAAAGCAAAAAAAAGAGACAAAGAGCAGATTCAGGGGTTGAGGCAGAATGTGGTTAAAGGTTTAGAGTGTATAAGAGGTCAATATGTGGGGAGGCTCGCAGGCATTAGGGTTGGAAACTGTGGCCGTAAGGCAGGACCTTGATGAAAAGGAGCAAGTGTGCTCAGTCAACTTTCACCGGACAAACTGGGTTGCAAATATTACCAGTGGGATGGTGAGAGGGAGGCTAGGAACTCAAACCTGATATATCAGTCACTGGTCTGATCATGACAAAACATGGAGGGATGATGTTTTGCACCGTTACAGTGTTTAAATCTTTACCTCAATTAGCCTGATGGGGGCGCTACCATTTCAGTTAAATGTCTAACTTTGAAAGGCCCTTACTGCTACACTGTCAGTCCAACTGTTGCCTCCATCATTTGTGGTGGATGACGTATTTACTTGTTTCTTCTGTCACTTGCCTCCAACTCTTTCAGTTATATCTGTCCAAGTGGACATCTCTTCTTATTTTGTCTCAGCTGAATCCATGTCAATAGTCTCAGAACAATTCTTTTAAACAGTATTGTCATTTCATTATTACTTTCAGGTCAGTAAAGCGACAAAATCCTCTTATATCAATTCATATCAATTGTTTTTCTTCTCATATTTTTTACTGTAGTAATTCAAGTGTAGTTTGTTAATGTTCGTATCAATGAAAAATAAATAAATACATAAATAAATAAATAATTGTCTGTAGGAATTATTTCTATTTTGACATTACAACACCATCTGGACTGAACCATTTCCCATTTCTCGCCCTGACTCCCTCAAACTTTCACTCTCTCATCTATAATTTTCCATCTAGATAAACAGGCGCTCTCTCCTCTCTTTCCCCCCTTTTTCAGTTTTGCCTTTTCTTCCTTTTAGGTTTATTTCTGCAGCAGCCTACAGCATGTACAACTTGCAACATAAACATGGACGCTAATAGGTTATAGCTATGATAATGTTTTATTGAAGAACATTACACTGAATATATGGATGGCAGCTAGTTTGCTAACATCATAATCCTAACAATCATAACAATCCTAACAATAATAATAATAATAATAATGCAAGCAATGAACATGAATGTCAAACATGGACATAAAAGAGTTACTACAGCTGTGTGCTAAGAAAGGCTTGATCATTCCTAGAATCACAATAAAAACAATAACCAGGGAGAAACACATAACAAGGAAACATTTAGTCATAACCAGAACTTTAAAGCAATAATGTCATTCTCGAGGGTATACACTGATAACTGATTCTCTCAAATTCGAAAACAGTGCACCAAGGGTATCTGCGTATTAAGTGATGAAATAATAACAATAATAATAGTTGTATATGTGAAAATGGAGCCTTGTGGCTAATGAGAGCAGAGGGGCAACGGTTCAAGTGAGAGTAAACTAACAGAAACTCATTATTTACCTGTGGGGAGTGGGAGAGAGAGAGAGCCCAGTACATCGGTTCGTTTTGTAAAATCCATAAAGAGTTATTATTCAGTAATTCAGCACCAGCCGGGGGAATTAGGTGAAGCTAGGGATTGGAAGATGCAAGCACCAGCCTACGACCTGACACAGCATCGTCACCCAACACCCAGAGGTCCGTTTACTTTGCTGAGATGCCGTAGATGAGCGATGTGACAGGAAGAATTTAGATACACAACACCGTACAGCAAGGTCGGGTGCCATTTATCATAGCCACATCCACTACCAACGCACTCAAGGCATTAGTAGTTTGTTGTCGGGGTTCATATCGTGCCATAAAGCTCAGAAACTGCCGAAAAGAGCAGCCGGTGGCCGGTGGCTGAAAAGATAGCACACTTTTACACAGCTGTCTATAAATTGTTAAAAGTGTTTGTTGAACTGCGTGGCAGGTTGTGTCAAGCGAACGGGGTCAGTCCTCCATTTAGTTTGGGATTGTGGGTACAGTGTGCTTCCTGATCTACCCAGTAGGCCACAGTAGACACATCACTCTATTTTTGTTGAGATTGATGTGAGGTAGGAAATTATTGGGTGCGTTTTTGTGGGCTAAGTGTAAGTTGAAGTGTAGCTGCAATGCCGGTGTAGCGTAAGTGTGGTTAAAGTGAGTGTTGTTCTGAGTGTTGCCCTCTTGGGTGCCAAATTCAACCCAACATGCAGTATGTGATAGGAGGTGTCCACTTGATGACCCCGCTCTCATGCACTGCCCTTTCTTTCAACATCCAAGCCAGTTTCCTACTCAGTCTCTCACCCTTGTTTCACAGCACAAGGGGTAGTTCAATCAAATCCTGCGCAATGGTAAAAATAACCAATATCTGCAAAGACTTTCAAATCATTCTCTAAATGTACTCTTGATATTTATAGGAAATATTCATCTCACATCACTTTCAAAGTCACATTATACATGATATTTACAAACACGCAAACAAAACAAAAAGAACAAAATAATCATCAATCAAACATCAGGGTAAGATATTATGCCACCCTACTATGCGTTCATAACACCTAGACAGCTGCAGTACTAGGCACATACATGAACTGATCCAGTCCCAGTGGAACAGTGAACCAGTTTATAGAGAGACAATGTGAAAACACAACTTCATAACTGAAGCCATGCCTTGTTACTGTAAAGCTGTCTTTTAGACATTTGTATGCTTCTTGTTAAATGCACCACCACCTTTATAGCACACACTTCCATTTGTTTCTCATTCTCCTGAAATAACAGCCTCATGGCCTGAATGGGCGCTGTTCTAGGACACAAACGTCAGGTCTTAAATTAATATCTTTTAAATATCGACAGATACTGAATCAACATTCATCAATGTGCCGCGTGTAGATCTTCAGGAATTACAAATGTGTTGTGAACGAGGGACCATTTAAACTGGTGTTATCCATTCTTTGGTTACATACATTGTGATGCTACAATGCAGTTAAAGGTCCACCGACATGGGTGACAAACCCCGTTCATGACCTCTTCTGACCTCTTCAGTGCTCCCAGACACGGCAGTCGCATCACGAGTCTTTATCCATATGAGCCCCTCTCTGGATGCCACCTGTGTCCATTCCAAATAATGGAGCCTTCGGTCAATCCCTGTCACTCCAGATGACCAGTATCCTTATTCATTCAGCCCAAGGCTTTGAAAGCGTCATCTGTAGCAATAACAAAGCACTGAGCTGACCTCCGCTTCTCTAACCCCGTCTTGCCTTCTCTCGTCTCTCCTATAAGCACATCCAGATCACTTCCAACTTAGTCAAATGTTTTCAAATGTTTCTCTGAGGGGAACAAATTGCAATTTCAGAGAGAAATTAGTTCAGTTCACGTAGATCGCTCATTCCTCTCTCTCTCTCTCTCTCTCTCTCTCTCTCTCGCTCTCTCTCTCTCTCTCTCTCTCACACACACACACACACACACACACACACACACACACACACACACACACACACACACACACACACACACACACACACACACACACACCAAAATGATTACTACTCACTAGTCACTGAGCAAGTCAATGAATCCCTCCCTGCTCCAGGGCCTGTTCTGTAGCTCAACCTGCACTCTGAACTCCTTCTTGATGGGGCAAGAGAAAGGAGAATTCCAATACAGAGATCAATAATATTTGATGATTAGTATAAAAAACCCGGCAGGTTGGCGTAGTGGTTAGACAGGCCAACCCATCATCGGAGGGTCGTTGGTTCGATCCCCAGCACCACCAGGAGGGTGTATTCCAGCTCTGAGCTGGGGTTTGAAAAAAATGGCTGGTATCTCAGCTACGGTGCCCACCAACACTGCCGAAGTGCCCTTGAGCAAGGCACTTAATCCGGAAACTACTCCAGGTGCGCCCTTCAATGGCTGATGTTTGTCCTCTGACCTGTATTGCATGTGCGTGTGTGTGTGTGTGTGTGTGTCTAGTCAGGGGTGAAAAAAAAGAATTCACTAATGAAGGATGTTTTCTTTGATAAAACTAAAAATAATTTCTCTAAAAGCCTAAAACATAGGTTATATATATATATATATATATATATATATATGTTGTCAGGTTAAATCACAGATACAAGGACTAAAAATATGCAACACGTAAAGATGACTTTGATGTCTTTTAAAGCTGTGAAAAGATGAAAAGACCAACAGTTATGACAATTATCAGATTTCAAAGACAGGCTAAGACTAAAACGTCTTCGCGGTAGATGTAACTAAGCAACCTAAAGCACTAATAGGCTGCTGAGAATGTCATAATACATCAAACATACTGTGCCAGTTATGTTGTATTATTTATGTTAGCTGTGTCTGCTAGCTAACAGTAGGTTGACTTAAACTGGATAAAACTGTTCAACTGAAACTGAAAAGTTGTAGACCAAGTTCATTGGAAGATATTTATTAACAACATGCAGAAGTCGACTGCTAACATTAGTGCATTGTGGGTAGATTACCAACTGGTGTGTGCAGGTCTTCCTTTCAATATAAATGGATACTGTGGCCTTGATTTGGACCTTCTTGGGTGATTCGGTCTCCAGCTCATCACTCACATTTCATAGAACAATTTTGGTATATTTCATAGGGCTTTGTGTAATCAGGTGTTAAGGTCTTAGTTGACGAAGCTGGATAAGATGATAAAGATGACCCCAACAAAAATGTCGCAAGATTATTTTCTATCTTCCCTCATGTACATGGCAGGACAAGAATGCCTCAAAAGATATTGGACATCGTGATACAGGCTGTCTCAGCAACCGCTCAGCATGGCTTGGGTGGTGCTCCAGGCCTGTGCTCCTTGTGAAGTGCGAAAGTGATACTGAGCTGTACGATACATAAACTACGGGATGATCATGTTTTGTGGCATTCTAATCCACTGGAGCAGCAAGAGAATTTGTTTTTGTGGCAGGGCACCGCGATGTGTAGTGGAAACATTGATGTGCACCCAACAGAGTTCAACTACAGCTAAAAAACGAACAAGGGTTTGACAACTTGCTGTATGATCCTCCTAGTTTCCACCTCCGAAATAACGGGTACAATGTTTACAAAAAGTGTAATTTGTGCACAATATAGAACATTAAGGCGATGATGCTGCTGAAACAATGTTCACATTATTGTGATACTCCTGGACAGATCAGTATAGATGAAAAAAGGAATAAATGAACTGGAAGCAGAGTAAATATTCTAGTCTTTCTAGTCTTTCTAGTCATAAAGAAGCACTAACAGCTGATTGACAATAACTAGGACACCAACTTTACCGAACTGGTTGGATGATTAGATATCTGATAACAATACTGACTGACAGGACAAGGCCCAGCCAATTTAAAAGCAAAAATACAAAATGTAAACGGAAACTGGAGACACTTGTCATCAGTAGAGACATGTTCTATGCGATCAACTCTGTAATCATAACTTGTGATTAATAAGTATTTTGTTAGTTTGCTCTCTGGTGCATTTGCAGAAGTTGTTTGCTTTGTTACCTCTGGCTTTCATCAACGAGGAAATGAGGAAAAATTAGATTTTAACAGCTCAACAGTTAGCGTAATAAAAAGCCTCGTGTCTCCAGCGCTGACAGGTTGTCTCCACGATGCGTTTCCAAATATGTGGTTCATGTATTGATTTTCATCTCATATTACGACCAATTAATTTATTTTCAGCAAGCAGCACTCCTACAGTCCTGTGGCATAATACAAGATTAGAAAGTAATGCCTGTGAAGAGTTGAGTGAAGAAAAGATGAGCTTTCCTACTGCTATAGGTTAACGCTGCTGCTGTTGGCCTAAATTACTTCAAGTGAATTGACAAGCTTCATGTAGGAGAGTACATCATGCTAAACTCTATTGGCAAACATGATATACCTTGTCTACCTTATTACTCACTCAAGACCTGTTCTGAATTAATAGCATCCACTAGTAAATAGGACGGGAGCGTGGCTATGTTCCCTCAGCCCTATGTTGCCTCAGCCCTATATTGCCTCAGCCCTATGTTACCTCAGCCCTATATTGCCTCAACCCTATGTTGCCTCAGCCCTATGTTGCCTCAGCCCTATGTTGCCTCAGATCAGTACCTCCACCAATGAGGTAATGTTTTCACTCCTGTTTGTTTGTTTGTTCATCTGTCTGTCTGTCAGTCTGTCTGCGTTATGGAAGGGCTCTGATGCTGAGGGAACATAGAGCTGACCCCAATAGGGCATACAAGCAATCCACCAGGGAGTCAAATACATCTCAGATTTACAGCCCTGATGTGTCATTCTCTCTTGTATTAAGAGAAAAGCACACAGAACTCTGTTTGAAAATCTGGCTTGGTTTAATGTTGCCTGTTACTGTACAAAGATTGATTAAGTCTGAATTGAGATGTTATTGTAGTCACTAGTATGGTCACTAGTTTGGCTCCTAATAATATGTGAAAGGCCTTAACTGATGTCCTTTGAGATATGTATTGTTTGTGACAAGCAACACTGAGAAAAACAAAAATAAGATACCTTTTTCTGACAGTAATAGCAACGTTTGGTAATACATTCTCAAGAATTGCAACATCGACCAGTCTCTGGTGCAGCTTACGGTGTAATTGACAAAACATTTAGTCACATTTTCACAATAGACTAAATAAACAAGCTAATTATCCGAAATACAACAGAAACTTTTGAACTATTGAAGACGTAATATACTACAAGGCTCAATAATACTGCTTTGTTATTTGCTCGTTGTCTTGAGAGCTAAATGTGTTGTGACGGCAGCGGCTCGCTCGTAGCTCCGTCCTCAACACATACGGAAAGTGAGTTTTGAAAGCCAGAAGTGTCAGCACCTGGCAAAGTAATCGTTGAGTTATTGGTATTGATCACCAGCCCTATCAAACCCCGACAGATATATAACAACCATGTTGTGTTATGGGATTGTAAAACTCATACTTAATGCATCTTTAACAAACCAAGTCCAATATTATTAGCTTAGAATAAATAGTGAAAGGTATTCCAGTGTTCAAAACATATTTCACTGGGAACGCTATACCCTGACTATGATTACACTGGTCAATTGGGGTGTGAAGAAAAGATTCAGACCACTAGCTACATCATTTCACTGCAACATTGCAAGTTCAAATATCCCCAAACCTTGCACACTCCATCACACAGGATACAAGGCTTTTTGTAGAACTGTATTGAGGAGAGACAGATTACTCAGGGTCTGATCATCTAAACAAACACACATAATGGTTTGAAGTTGCAACTTGAATGATTTGAAAACCAGGACACGACCGGCTCCCATAATTGGATCACATTAGTTGACTTTAGCTTTGTCTTTAAGAGATGAACTCGGAAACGGGGCTCAATGGTTCAGAGTTGTTGGACATGTGACAAAGGTGGTCTATGAAAGCAAGAGTGTTGACTTGTTGCAAGAAGAGGATGGTGTAAACAAAAATATTTCTACCGTCCTCTTCCTGTGTGAACCCTCTCGCTATAGACTACGTTTGTCCACCGTCCATTTCAGAGCGGGACTTCTTCTTGAGCTAGACTTTAGTTTTCTGGTTAAAAAAGGTCTATTTCTGTAGCGATCCTTTCAGTAATGTTGTCAGACCCAGACCCAGAATAACAATCTGAGCCTGTCAGTGGCAAAATCAAGCACTTTTAGTGGACGTACTTTGACCGCGCCTCTATGCCCCTTCAGATTACATTGCAGCCATTGAGCCCCCGTTTCGCGACTGCCGACTGAGCCGATCTACCGGAGCAACTCCGAAACTTTTGGGATCTACTTTGCGGTATGATAGGCGATTTTGTGGATATAGAGGCCAGGTTGAAAAATCCCGGAATTACCCTTTAAATCTGTGGATGAAACAACCCTGGTAGGCACCATCACAAACAATCCAGGTGGACTGGGGTGAATATTTGACTGTCAGCGGAACATATACTGCTAATCATCCCATTGAGACTGATGACTAACACTGTGAGCTCAGCCGTGGCGTTCAGGTTCCTAGGGTCCGCCGTGACCAATACTCACAAATGGTGCAACAACACCCGACTAAATCCCCAGCATGCTGTCCACACCGCTGAGCAGGTTATTTGCCGTCAGCTGCCCTTCATCAAGGAACTACATGACATGAGGGTGAAGTGATTTGGATTGCCACCAACTATGTCCATCCAGGCAACTTTCCTCTAGGAAACTGTACTAGTCCATTAAATCAAGGCCACCTGCCACCTCGACATCTTCCTGAGAGTTGTCTCCCCACTTAACCGCTACCCTCATAATCAACTCCACAAACTGTCTGTTATCCTTACTACTGGCGCTCTTTATTATCGTACTATTTTTTATTACCCAAGCCTTTTTATTTTATTATCTTGCACTACTTAGAATGTGTGTACAGCTCAGTGTAACTTCAGTCTGCTCGATACGCCATTTCTCATATATTTATATATAATACTCAATACTCTTTTTCACATCTCATTCTATTTAGTATTACTACCTCATGGCACACTGGACTTGCAAGGCCACAGCTAATAATATTCAACACTTTCAATCACACTGTATGACTGCAATCGTATTGTATGTCACACTGCCTACCCTTTTAATTGAGGAGTCACAATGGCACCTTTTATAGATAAATTGGGTTTCAGGTCAAAACCTTGATTCCTGTCTGCTTTGCGGTTTCCTTTGATTTTAGTCTTGGCATTCATCATTCAGAAATATAGTTAGGGAGAAGAGAAAAGTGATGAAAAAATTTGAAAATGTGTCTACAGTAATTAATGACTGAGAACTCATTTGAGTTAGAGACATTCAAACAGTATTACAGTAGGCTGAAAAGTTCCTTTCCTTTCCTTTCGTTCTTTTTCACCCAGTGAAAATCAGTGTAACACCACAGGGGGGAAACAAAAGACAACAACTTTCCTGTCAGTGTGTCAACTTTCCAAACAATTCACAGGAGAGGAGAATGCAACCACTCATGTGTATCATATTTTTGCAAACTTACAGCATGACAATAATCAGTGGATTGCCACGACAAGGACATAGCAGGCATGTTAAACACAAACATTTTAACGAGGGCTGCTTCAGATGAGTATTGGGTCCAACTGATGCGTGACTATTTTTTGACAGCACCAGTGGAGGTATGCAGACAGCCTGACACCAACTCTAACTGAGATTCAGACAGCCCTGACCTTACTGACGTCAGTATAAGCCCTGATACAGATGCTAAAAAGGCTGAAGAGGACTGTTCATTGAGACTGCTGCACTTCAAGTTGGTGGAAAAAAACTAGACCAGCTAGAAAAAAAAAAAGTACAAATGTAGCTGTAAATTGTTCTTTGTTTCCTTGTTTTCCATGCTAGAGACGGCCAAGGCAGTTAACCGTTTGAATGAAATGACGTGAAATGAAAGTGCTGGTTATTATTTTGAGAGAGAGAGAAAGAGAGAGACAGAGAGAGAGAGCTTTAAAATCTGCGGGGTGAGATTCGGAAACTGACATGGAGGGGATAGGGAGGAAGAGAAACGGAGGATGTGTTACCTTTAAATCCTACAAGCTTGCAGTGTGTGTGTGTGTGTGTGTTGAATGTAATATTTCACCGAGTGCAGGGTATGTATGTGCTTTAATACATGTCAAAAATTTTTACAGTGATACAGTGATGACTGATGGCAACAATAATGACATTTTTTTACATTATATATTATATAATATCTGTATATATATATGTCTGTTGATTCCCTCTTCCAAACACAGTTTTGTTCCACTTGTCTTACTAGAAATGACACAAAGAAAAGATGTTACTTTTATTTCAGCACAGAAAAGATTAGAACACAGTTTATGATTCTCTGTTGTTCATGATTACTTCTAATGTGGTATGGGCTACACTTAGACACTATTATGAGAAGGGCAAAATTCTAATTTAAATCATTGAATCAAGAGGGAACGGTACTCTCAGATCCTGTTGGAGTAAATCAATGTTTTGAATCCCATTATTGTCATCGTTTTTTCTCTTTTTCTGATAAAATTAATATAGCCAAACTCAGTGATGAAATGGAGCATAAATTGGATACAGAGATCACAAAGGAGGAGGTCAAGCAAACAATCAATAAACTGCAATCTGACAAAGCGCCTTGTCCTTTCTCTCAGAGATAATAGACCCCTTATTTGAAATGCTAAATGAACAAACTTCAAAACACTAGTTACAATTCAGGTATTTCTCAAACCAGAAAAAGACAAGGACCTAGGCAGCTTGTATACATTCCTTGTCTACATTGAATAAAACATTTAAGATCTTGTAAAAATGATGGGCTATTGGGTTGGAGACAGTTAAAACCTCTCTGGCATATCGGTTGCCCAACAGAACTGAATTGAAATTCCAAATTTGTCGGTGCCTGTGGCTGGACTGCGCTCCATACAGTTATGAGTGAGCTGCCCGTAGGACTTGTTTTAGTTTAAAGTCAATACAGCCATTTCTGTCCATCACATTACAACATCAACATCAAATGTCACAAGAACTGCTACAGATTGTCAAAAGCGGCAAAACATGTTTGAAAACGTTGTAGAAAAGAAAATCCATTTCACACAGGTTTCATACCGTCAGTCTAGACAGGTGTTATTGTCATGAAATTAGGTGGTAGTACCGCATAAAACGCAGGCCAACCCACATTTATGATTGAGAAAATGGGCTTGTGAAGGTGTCTGCCCTTAATGTTGCCTTAAATTGGGCGGTGTGTTTTATGAATCTGGCCCACTATCTTTTTTCACTGCTACGCAGACGATACACAACTTTTCTTCAACTAAATGACGACAAATCAGAGTTTATTTTACTCCAGCAACCAGTTTAAAAATCACCTTGGCGGTCTTTTACAGCCTACTGTTAAGAATCTGGGAGTACTGTTTGTGTTTTTACCCAATTGTTTTAGTTATGGATTTTATTTATTTTGTATTTATTATTATTGATTTAGTCGTTGTTTGACTTGTTACACATTTGTCTTACTTATGGAAGTATTCACATTCACAGTAACTGTTTGGGGAGAATTTATGACTTAAACTGTTTCTGTGAAAGAGAAAGTGCAAGGTGACCTACAGAAGTGGAAAGATAGGAGGAGTTAATATTAAGATGGATGCACTGCCTAAATTCAAGTGCAACCAAAATATTTGTGTATAAAATTATATTTAGATGCTTTTGGTCTCAAAGAAGCTAAGAAATGCATCTCTACAGTAATTTGCAGGCACCAAAATGCAAGGGCCGAATGAATTATAAATTGCACTATCTGGCTGGCCTTCAGTATATATGGCACTGGAGTCATCCAGATGGACATGGAACCCAAATATAATTCATTAGTCTAAGTGTTAGGAAGGTCACAACCCGATGGGCATACATAATGTGTTTGTAAAAACTCTGCTGTGAAAAAAAACGATTTTATCTGTAGCAATAATAGATGAGTTAATGTTCACAGGAAATGGTCAGGAGATCTCTGTAAAGATGGTTTAATGTTGGATTTTGTCGCCATCTGCAATACATTTCAGTTACCTAACTATTTTTTTTGTTTTAATTTATATATTTTGAATGTATATTTTGTAGGTGGAGTAAAAGATGTCTGACGCCGCTGGAATGATTGACAATCTGCCACACCTTCTCCACCAGTGGGTCTCTTTCCAGCAGCCAGCAGGAGCAGTGTTCTTATCCACCATCTTTCTTTTCCCCTTTTGGTTTTGGTTATGATTTGTAGATAATAAACCACTTCCTTTTTGCAACTTCAGGTTTTCAGTGTCCTCCCTCTGAGCCAGGGTTGTAACACATTTTATGCTTTTTTTTGGATTTGTAAAAAGACGGCTCCCTTAACTTCAATAGTTTGGGAGAAGGCTGAGATGGAACTATGAAGGCCACCTCGTTTTGTGTTGTGGTTGTGTTTTGTGTTGTGATTGTGTCCATGGATTGTGTTTCAACAGAGATGGGGGTGACATGATAATGTCATGGGTGAGTAGATAATGACTGCATTTTGTGCTGTCAGGGCATGGAAATTGCAGAGCAATATATCATAATATACATAGATACTGAAAAGACCCTTGTAGGCCACTATGAATTCATATGGAGTCTGGCAAACCAAAGCATATCAGAGGACCTAACAAACTCACATTCACATAAAAAGTTAAATGAAATGATTTGTTGAAGTGAGTTTTATTGTTAAAAGACTCAACCGTATGATTGACTTTAGTGCCTTTTGTAGTGAACATAAAAAATGTCTGAGGTTGTTATTTAAAGGGGTATGTCATTGTCTTCAACAATGTTGATTGATCTGCAGTCAATGGCTATTGCACTTTTTGCAGATGGTGCTTTGTTGATGAACCTGCCCTGGCTGCACTCTGAATGTGTAGTTTGCCAAACACCATCTGGTTTTGTTTTAGCATCACTAGCAAATGTGTACTTGGCCCATAGCACTTCAACTGTGGTGTAAAGGCAGTTCAGTTTGTACGTGCTGCTTTGGGTTTATCTGTCTGGAAGCTTTTTGAAAAATTGCCATTGAGCAGGCCAGTTGTTCACGTTTTAGCAAGCAGCGAGGTACACATTATGTGCCTGCGTGTTGCTGCTGGAATTATGGGAGGGGGAGTAGCTCATGGCAGGGTCAGAATTTGGCATGCATCCATGGATCCATCTTGCCTGATGTCAATAGTATAGGCTGGTGGTATAATGGTATGGGGGATCTTTTCTTGGCACACACTAAGCCCCTTATTGCCCAGCATCATTTGAATGCCACAGTGTGCTGAAACATTGCTGCTGATCCGTACATCGTTGCATGGCAATGGTCCACCGTTTTTTATAAAGGGATACTTTCAGCAAGATAATGTCCCATCATCTCAACATGGCTGCGCATTCCCCAGATCTCAACCCCAAAACACCTCTGCAGTGAGTTGGAACGGGATGTTCACAGCATGAAGGGCCCATCTGAAAAATCTGCAGTATCTGTGTTGAGTCAGCATGGGACAGGATGCCTGTTTGTTTTCAACACATTGGAAGTGGTGTGTACGGACTCTGAAATTCTCTGAAAGGGCAACTTCTGGACTGTCCTGGTGGCTCAGACGTGAGTTTGAACTCTGGTACCTGGTACCTTTTGTTGCTTGGCATTCACTCCATCCCATCTTTTCTATTTTCAGTCAAATAAAGCAGAAATGGCATAAAAATGATCTTTAAAAGAAAGGACATTTCCCCAGAAATGCTAGGGGTTCGGGGGCCATGCATCCTCTGGAAACATCTTTGAAAATCTGCTTTTAAAAACTAATTTCTGGTGAGTTTTGTAGAGTGGCATGTACAGACCCTTTCAAGGGAGAAAATCCAATTTACTTGCATTTCTGACCTCTCACCAAGGTTAATATGTTATGCAATCTAAAAATCACAGGTGTTAAATTAAATACAATTAAACAACTCTGAAATATCAAACAGGACCCTATCAAAATACTTTCTTTGTTTAACAATTTACTTTCCATTTTCCAGCAATTAAAAATGTTTCCTTAAAAGATAAGCAAGCACTCAATCAATATTTCTGATTTATGTCACTTGGTGTTTCCACTTTCCAATTTCCACTTCCATCCACCAGTTGCCATATTCTATCAATTGGAGTCAATGCACTGTTTGGGATCCATGCGCCCTTGAGGATGTTGAGGTGAAACTGCACTATGAATCACTTTATTCATCGTGTATTAATATTTAAAACATATTGCAGACATGCGGGCCAAAAGTAATCATACAGTTAGCATGGTGAAAATTAGACAGCTTATGTAGATAAAGGCCTAGATTTAGAAGTGTGTTTACAGGCTAGCCCTAATAGTTGCATCTCAATGTAGTTTGACATCTCTCAGAATTTTAGGCAGTTTTTTGTAAAAATTGTATCTGTATGAATTGGATAAGAGAATGAAGCAGTCCATTCTAGTTATCTTATCTTATTGTCGGTCTGTCTGCTTATTGATATCTATATCCTTTATATATGAATGCCCTTTGCATTGGACCAAGCCTTCCTTCCTTCCTTCCTTCCTCCCTTCCTTCCCTGTCTGACAGGTGTCACTTGCTGTAGTTCCAGATTTCCCACAGTCATCAAGCAGTAACTAGCATAGCGAGTTTTAATGAGTGCCACGGGACCATGTGCTTTGTTTTAATTGTCAGAGGAAATATCAAAGACAGATTACAGAGAGATTACAGGAGAATGTCTGTGTGTTGTAGCTCGTGCTGTATCTCTGCGAGGAAATAGCCTAGAAACACATCTACTGTATATGGGCACAATCAGGTCTCAGGCTATGTGAGAGAAACTGTGTGATCAGGCAACCGCTGAATGTGCACACAATCAATATCACAGATAGAAATCCCTAGGTCAAATCATACTTTCACATGCGACTGACTAATTTATCTTCAGTAAGCAAGATAGGGAGGAGAAATACAACTTTGTAGGCCTATTCTTCATCAGTACTGTGGGGGCCAGCTCCTTTTGATTTCTGAGGCTCATGAGTTATAGTAAATGTCCGTGTAGCCATCTGCAAATGAACTAAAACAACACTGGATCCATCTTATACAAAAGGGACATGGTGCATACACCATTCTCTTCTCTTGCATGAGGGACAAAGACAACAATACCTTATCCATGGAGAGAATACATTGTCAGAATGAACTCTATAACATCACTTAACCACATCGAAACATGAAAATCTTGGTCATTTCACAATTAGCTGGTCAGATCAAGTCAATTAGAATGTCAATAGTAGAATCAGTAAAACAAGTTGGTTACAAAGTGTCAATAAAGGACATGTGAAATATGAAAAACATGAAAAGAGCAAATCAATCATGTGTGTGTGTGTGTGTGTGTGTGTGTGTGTGTGTGTGTGTGTGTGTGTATACATGAAGGAAGTGAAGGAAGAGAAAAGGACTGGCTGGTAATGTGAGACTCATGTTGATTGAAAGCTCTACTAAATAGTCTTGAATCTAGAACTAAAAACTGTTTGATTCCACTCGTGCTAGTGACCTGAAATTGTCAGGAAGCTGATTCTTAATGGAGGTGGCCCTGCAGTAGAAGGCTCGGCCCTCAAAACTGGGGTAATATGATTTTGTTTTTTGGTTGGTGAACCCCTGTGAAACATTTTTAAGAGTGGAATTGGGACAGCTGGAGAGTAGTCCATTGCAAGTATTTGTTCTACTTGAAACAGAAGTCTAAGTCTGTAGATGAGCATACTACAACACACTACACTGAGCTGGTCTTATGTAGGTGTGGGTATTATTCCTGTTGGTCAGAAGCATCACCTATGGTTGTATGTGAGAGAGGTGAGTTCATTTGTATTGCTGCAGTTTATTAGTGATCTGTATGTAACTTGTATGTGTTTGAAATGCTTGTTGACCAGTGTTGTGTGATTAATATCATTGGCAAATAGTATTATAATCACTATTACCTTAGATTTCTGTTGGTATATTAAAGTGTGTAAGTGCACACTCTTTTATAAACTTTATTTATTTGTTAACTTTAACTCTTGCTGTAAGAAAATGCAATTTAAAGACTTATACTTATACTTATACTTATACACTTCTTATAATTTGGACCTACATTGGGTTGTTAGTTACTGTTTATATGCTTAATTTTTAATGCTTCAGTGAATCGTAGTACTATTACTACTACTAGTAGTCTATTAACGGTGGATCAAATCGGACCAGAAGCAGATCCCAGGGATGAAAGAGGTCAAAGAGGTGCCACTGAGGATACAAGCCATAAAATGGTGTAGTGGCTTTAAAACAACTTTCAGCCACTGCCCTAGCAGGAGTTAAATTCAGCATCAATGCACCACTGTGCACAACAAACGCACCTTGTAATATGGCCGTAGATGTGGACTCTCAGGCTCTGGAGAACTGATGAATAACAAAGGGGCAAAATAAAAGTATGCTGTGTATGTGTAGTTGTGTGTATGTGTCAAAAAAGGGTGCATCAAAAAGGCAATTCAAAGATGTTTCAGTATCAAACAAACAAACAAATAAACAAACAAAAGGGTTCAGTCGCAACGTGTGCGATTGAAAAACTGTTGCTTCCACGCTTACTAGGACGCCGTTCCTTTCAAACTAAAAACCACTTCCTCATATAGAGTCTTGCGTCCGTTAAGTCGGGTGGAGCTAAGGTGTAAGGGCCAATCAAACTAACTTCAGATAAATACCTACTGGCCAAAACTGTAACTCAAAAAAGGAGGTTTTCTTCATAAAGTTTGATAACTCATAAAACTTGATTCTTATCCATAACTTAAATGATTTGGTAGTTTGGCCTCCAGCTCTGCTCATCGCTCAACAATATCAAGGACAATTTTAGTGTATATTTCAAATTTCTTTCCTTTTTTCTTTTAAAACAGAATGGGCCAGCCACCACACATAAATGCTGTATTCATGTCAACTGAATTCAGATGAAAATTATATCAAATAAATCACTTTAATATCCACCATGAAGAGACTAAACATTGGTTTTGGTGTGCATGAGTTCAAAATGCTATGAATGGAAATAAAGACGTGCATAGGTAAAAATAAATAAACATTTTGTCATTTGATAATTTTACTGGTTTTTATTTGTTTATAGATGAAATTAGAAGATTAATGATATTTTTTGCTTTAAGTTTTTATTTTTGCCAATTCTTAAAATAATATATACAACTTTGACTCAGATATAATTTGTTCAGATTAATAAAGAGGTTTTTTGGGGGGGGGTTTTACAGCTTTTTTTACGCTCAATCTCAATCAGAATACACACAACATTTTGTGCACAAATGCAACCATTTCTAAGCTCAACAGTATCACTTGATACCAGCTGACCTCACTGCAGTAGCAGCGGCGAGGCGATATTATATTCCTGAAAACCTGTTCATTTCCTGATTTAAACATCAACAGTGCGTCTAGACGAGGAGACTGAGGTCAATACATCTGTGTCTGTGTTGTGTGTTTGTCTGTGCTGGGATAACAGGTATGTTTGTCTGCCTGTTTCATTCTTTCATCTTCAGCCTTCACCACTTATCTCCTCTTCTGTGGAATCATTTATTATTGAGTGTGTGTCTGTGTCTGTCTTATCCCTCTCTTCCTCCTCACCCCTCCCCTCCTCACCCCTCCCCTCCTCTAATCTTTTCCTCTGTTCTCCCCTCATTGCCTCGTCTCCTCACATCAATTGTCCTCTGCTCACCTCACCTCTCCTCTCTCCACTCCCCGGTACTTTGTATGTTCCTCTCCTCATCCCTCTCACAAACCTCTGGAGTGAAATGATGGAAGTATGACTGAAAAGTTAGAGTGTAAATCAATAGAAAATAGTATTATTATTGTGAAATTTTTTCTTATTATTAATTATTATTTTGACATTCATCTATATGACTCATCTGGTAGTTTTTGAGTTGCTCTTGGTCTTTGCTCCATTGGTCTTTTGCTAGAGGGGATATTTTTGTCTTTCATCACCAATGTATTATTTGGTGTACTATTTTAAAAATTGCCTTGCATAACCACATTGTACACTCTTGGAGTTTTAGTAAAGAATCTGCTCTGTTATGCTGTTTTTTAGCTGCTGTTTTACCAACTATGCCAATCCACATGGGATGTTATTACCCCACTTAAAGCTAAGTTAAAATCCATACAGCAGCTTGACCCCCCCCACCCCCCTCCACACACACACACACACACACACACCTCCCATTCATGTCCTTTACTTGAAGGACTTCTTAACCTCCCGTGATCAAGAAAATTAAAAATGCAAGAGCTGAATTGTTCTGAATTCATCACTGCTAATCAGCATGACTCTATTTTCTGTCTATCCATTAAAATTGATTGCTTTGTGAACCCTGCAAAGTCTGGGTGACTTCTATTACTTCTGACTACTTCTACTGCTGACTGTGAGGTGTTTTTAACCTTTATTGTTGAGTGCATGACATCTTTTCAAAATCATTCCTGTTTCTCTTGCTGCTATTCCTTCCTCCAGTCTTGTTGAGCCTTTTAATGATTTTATTGAGGGACATTGTGGATGCAGTATCACACATCAGACATATCTATTCCTCAAAGATGTCATAAGAGCTACAAGCTTTAACTTGGTCTTTGGCCTCTGTTACATTCCTGACTATTTTAACATGGAAAATCTTGTTAAAATCCTCCTTTGGACCATCAGTCCTCAATAATTAGACCTCTTTCAAAGTTATCGTTCATAAATGTCACGCATAAATGTTTTTTTGTTGTAAATAAAACCTCAAACTATTCTCCTCACAGCACATCAGCTGGTGTGCGGTGTGTCCTCAGAGCTAAAGGTCATCGCACAGCTACTTGTAATTCCATACGAAACCTTTTAACTTTACAACAACAATTTCCTACAACCAATAACAACACCTTTCAGGAGCTGGCGAGCCACTGGAGATACCTCATATTCAAGAATGCAGTCACATCCGCAAGTAAGCATGTGTTCCACACACACACACACACACACACACACAAGACTCATTTTCTAGTGTGTCCAATGTGAGGCTGGATGATGCATCATTAAGCTACAACAGCGATGCTGTTGTAGTAGAAGAATGGACTAGAAGAATGGACTAGACTACACAGTGGAAAGATAAAATATTAATGATTGACCCATGTTATATTGACCTTAATTCTCTACCTACCTGCACATGTTACCTCACAGTTTTGAAAGTACAATAAAAATCAAGTTCATGAGGTAATGCAGTAGCTGGTTACAACCAACACAACTGTCAAGACAAAGTAGAACGTGATCTTGTTAATGTCGTTATTTTTCTACATGCTTATACAGTTAGAGTCAATTAATGTGGCATTTAATACAATTAATAATGTAAGTATACTTTCTTTCTTCAGCATTTTCTCTTATTCCCCTGGGTGTCATCTTCTGACGAGCCTTCACAAACTCATACCTAGTTTCCAGTTAATTATCTTCGATGGCGGAGCTACACAGATGACTTTTAATGCTTTTCCCTGCTAGTTGAATTGCTGAATGGATAATGCTGGCAATCTGCTAGGAAACTGGAATTGCATCATGGGCCATCTGGCCAAAAAGAGTCAGCAGTCCGGCTGTGATTGCTGAAATTGTTTCTTCATGCAGTCGTCTTCTTCATCTTTTGAATACGACGAGAACCATTTCGATTTTGAAACAAAAGTAAGTCCTGTGTTATGCATTAGCAAACTCTGTCGGCATGGAAAGAGCTAAATCACACACACTCAAATAAACACACACATATACATGCACTCACACACATACACTCATTACAAGGAAGAAAGGTTTCCACAACAGGTTAATAACAGGTTTATTAGAGATTTAATGGCAGGGCTGTCCAATTTAGAGCCCATTATAGAGTAGAATGATTATAGTGTATTGCAGATGTGTGTTACTCACACTACTACGTATGGACAGTACTCAAAAATATATATATTCTTGTAATTGGGGGCTGCTGAACATATTTTAAAGGGTTAAATCCCATGTTTTTGTACAAGTCTCCACCAGTATGTCATGTCAGCCGCACAGAAGCTGCGAGTCCCTTTTTGTACGGGGCCGCAGCTGGAAATTGAATGAACCCAGGGTAACCTCAGCAGAGAACGTACATGATGAGGACGATACCTCCACAATACATGATGAGAGGTGAAGCCCTGGAGATCCCGAGGTCAGCAGCAGTTGTAAGGAACATCTGGTGTGGTTTCCTCATACTGAAGAGTTGTGTGGTGGTGTGGGTGGTTAGTTGGTTAGAGGTAGTACAGCTCATGTTTTCATGTAAGAAATGAAAGGAGTGATAGCTTAGATAGCGGTGTTTGACAAGAGATGGTTGGATTTTTGAGAAGAGCTGGCTTGAAGACAGGTGGCACACCGCTTGATGTCAGGGAGGGAAATTGAAAGCGAGTTGAAATCCTCTGACAAGCCTGATTTGTTCTTTTTGGTTGCTTGAAGCCTTCTTTCGCTTGATTCAAACGGTTTCAGACATCCGAAGGGGGGTAAGTGGGGACAGATCGGCAGGTCTAGAGGAAAGAAGACAAAGAAGGTCAGAGGGGGGTGAGAAGGTAGACATAAATGTGGGACGTGGCAGGAAGTCTGGGAGGCAAGATGAACGAGGCAGGCGGGGGTAGAGGAGAGATAGCAGGAAGAGAGGGAGGAAGGATGGATTTTGCTGAGCGGTGGTAGTGTGAGGTGAGACCGGGTTAGAAGTACAGAGGGGAGGGGAGAAGAATAAAGAGTGATAGTCTGTGAAATGAAGAGTTCTTTCTAGTGGAGTTTGACCCTTAAACTGGAAATCGTAAAAAGTACAAGTACCTCAAAACTGTACTTGAGCAAATAGTAGTCACTTTCTACCCCTGACCATGCCTGCCATTACATTTCCAAGTCATCTAAGTCTACTTCATGACATCCTATACATCCTCATGCTGATCAATTAAATACTTTTCAGTTGCAATAGCAGTCAGACTAATAGATGATCCATCAATGTTATATAGCCATTCAAAAACATCACCATGACACATTCAACACTAACATAAATAAAGTAAGGGGTTAAATCGACAACACTCCAAAAGCTGATCTTGATCTTGTTACGGTTGAGATTTTAGTGCTTTGCGTTTTTCACAGTCACCGTTCTGACATCATATTTTCATACATTTCAAAACCATCAAGCCATTCTTGCATGGTCCAAATCACAGTTCAAGTAGTTGTTTTGACAACATGACTGATATTCAATGTCTTCCTGACTGTAATATTACAATATAATACAAGGACAAAACTGTAGGCTAGAACAGCCGTCTATTCCTGCTCCAGGAGTCACTGTTATCTCATATATTATTCTTTGCAATGATTACTGTTTTATTATAAATCCATCTTGGACTGGCCACACGTGCAATTCACAATGCTCATACATATTTGCACCCTTCTTAGTAGATCCGGACTGGTGTGATCAATGAGTTTTAATAATAATAATCATTTTGTTGGACTAGGTTTAAGCCAAGAGTAGGTGTAGGTTCAGAGCCATCTCTCTCTCTCACTGGCTTTTCCTCTCTCACACAGATGCCCACTCATGCACACATACATGAACACATTTGTCAGTATACTCACAAACACTTTTATACACACATACAGTTCAGTATTATGAGTAGCATTAACATAGGTCATCATTTCCAACATAATGCACTTCAACACTTGCTCGCTTGCTGTCTAAACTGTCAATATTGATGGCGATGGCGAGGTTTAAAATGATTGGGTGAGATGTCGAGGGGTGAATAGTGAGCCTTGAGCGTCGGTACAGTATCAGGGTAGAGTATAGGTGTCACCTTGTGTGTAGCATTGTAGCATTATGCTGTGGAGCAAAGGAGCCAGCCAAGTTGCAGGCCTTCAGTGCATTGTTAGTGCAGTCTAGGGCTGTCAAAATTGCTCAAAAATGACGTTCGAATATTCCCTCTAAAAAAATCACATATATTCGAACTATTCGAATATCTGGTTGCGCATTTTGTCAATGACACGCATTACGTCAATAACAGGACAAATTAATACAAAGAGACATAACTAATTGTATAGGTAGTTTATTTAAGTTGAAACATACTTGACAACGCATTACGTACACAAAAACAAGTAAATCAACTAATGGTCAAGACAGCAGACCTCACTCTCGCTCACTCGCACGCACTCTTTCTCTCTCTCCCGCATCCTCACGCTCTCTGCGCATAACGGTTTAAATGAACAACAACAATCAACAAATGTTGAGTGCTGATCAAGAGTTTTGTGCACGCAATTTAAGGTCGCGATTCTTGATTGAAACAAATATTATTAACATTAATTTAAGTTTTACAGTATAGGCCTACCGACATTGAACGCTCCGAGTGAGCTATGCGTTAAAGAAACGTAACGTTAAAGAAAATGAGGCACACAATTCCGAGAAATGTGACAAAGAACTTTTCCCCTGAGGTCCATAAAAAATAAAGTGCTATTAAAAACGAAAAAGGCTACTTACATTCTTGGTGCTTGTATAAAAAAAAAGGGGGGGGGGGCGTCACCTTCGGGTTAAAATAACTTTCTCTGCTGCAGTCGAGTTGGGCTCTGCACTTTCTGCCATCTTCCATGTAAGTCAACTTTCAGCAGTGAAGCTGTAGACAGTGCGACTTCTGTGGCGTGACCAATCGAAAAGCAGACAGCCGCCTCTGCTACCGCGGGTGTTTTTTTCCACATTCGAATATAAATTTTCACCTTCGAATTTCAGTTTTTTTAAACTATTCGAATATATATTCGAATTTAGAATATTCGTTGACAGCCCTAGTGCAGTCGGTATTCAGTTTGCATCCTCTGCTGCTTTAGTCAAATAAACAGTCAGTGATACTGATGATGATGCCCTTCTACTGGGGCAAGCTGCTGTGAGAGGGTCATGGTAAAGAGACTATGATGAACAGGAAGGTCTGTGCATTCCTTCTAAACGGCTGTTCGCGTAACCAAGACAACTGTGTATCTTGCTCTGTTTGACTTCCTGCAACGGATGAAATAGGAAGATAGATACGGCTATTTCATTCGGTGTGACAGGGATGGTTCACAGCTCACCAGGCTGTAACTTTTTTGTCATTTTGCCCCCCGGCGTCTCTGCCAACGTCACAACCACTTACCGACGGAGAAATGTATATTCATAGTCATAACTTTGCCATGTTGAGTATATTTCCCTCACAAACAAAAGCAAATGTGACATCAATGAAGTTACAGTCTAATAGAGACCTTGAGGATTGCTGTCAACCAACGCTGATCATTTAATCGTCAAAAGTTGAGCCCTTATGTTCGCAAACGCAAGCTTTGTGGCTCACTGCCTATCAAGCCAACGTAGGCCGTATGTCTACCTACAATGCGCTATTGATTTCAAATACAATTCAAATAATTGTCATTTACAACCCCAGCTACATGATGAGAAAGCATGCTCAATTCCTTTGTTCTGTCTATTTGTCTGTTAGTGGAAGTGACTTTTTATGCCTCACTAACTGGTAATCATCTGTGACAACTGCAACATGTTTATTATAACGAGTGATGGCAACCATTTTGTTGGGATCTTAGAAATAAAACAAATTATATCCTATGTATCCCTTGAGGGACACCGACATCCAGCGTAGTGTTTTCATAAGCATGTCTCTGTGGTTTTTGTTTTGTCCATATGGTTTTATTTTGAAACACAAAATGCTGTCAAGTGCTTTGACAGGCGATCGTCGCTCATTCATGCTGGAACTGAGTGTCTCCTGGCAGCAGAGGCATTGACCCTGGAGCTAATGTGTTTCCACATGTTTTGTGTAATTGCCAGGCTAAATGGTGGCTGCATAACACTTCCTACGGTTGTTTTAACTGTATGTCTGCCTGGTGCTCAGGTGCGTTGCAGGTAACATGCTGACATTGTTGTTTTGTAGGAGTAAAAGTGTTTTTTGTGTCACACTGCATCACGTTGCATGCTCTGTTTTGTGTGATCAGAGCGAACTAGACTAGCTTTGTTTCGGAATCCCTTGTTGAATACATGTCTACTTCTAAATGTCAAGCTTTCGTGATAAACTGCTGCCAAAAGCAAGAATCCCATTAAGCCCCCCCTTAGCAGTCTCAGTAGAACTCACTAAGTGGCCTAAAGGGGAGATCCACTTCCAGGTGGCTGAATCTCATATGTCCTGTAGAGACCTGTCACCTGTTGATTAGCCCCGGTGGCTCCGTCCTCATCACCATACAGTAGCTTCCCTGCTGAGCATAAATGAAGGTTTGCGGGCGTTCTGTTCCCTCCTCCCCCCCGCAGAGAGACATATCTTTAGAGGCTTTGCTTGCTGAGATCAGACATGTTGAGAGTTGTCTAGGAGAAAACCCCGGAAGCTCTCCACCTCTTCGTCCGCCACCCTGCCGACTATGCCTTTGATGCCTCTGAACTTTCCCATGGCAGCTTTGGCAGAGGTCTAATGAATTAGTATCCCCCCTCGCCCTTACCTCACCACCGGGGCCAAACCAGGAGGCCATGTTGCCCTAATAGAGCGGAAAAAGAAGAGACACAGCGGGGCAAAGACGAGGCGGGAGAAACGTATGACTGATCGGCTGATAGAAGACATCCCATAGCCTAGCTACAACAAAAGAGAGCCCTAAAACTGTGCATTCAAAAGCTGATTGGGAGAATCAGAAAGTGACCATATGAAAAAGTTTGTTTTCTTATGGTTTTTAAAACTAATATGTCATTACAATGCCATCAGACAGTCAATGTCTAAACAACTCCCTCCGAAGAAATCCAAAGAATCAAACCTCTAATCAGCAAAAGTCAGTGAAATGAGTATATTGTGTACATCATTTCCATTTCATTCTGTGTGGCAGTATAATAAGACAGCCACTTACATGAAGCCTGTAATGGACTGTGGTGAACGTTAAATTACATGTTATAAAATGAGCTCCTTTAAAGCATTGAAAACATTTGAATGCTCACATTCAGTGATATGTCTCTTGCAGCTTACTCATTTCATGAATTGCTTTGCTTTGATAGTTTCTGATGTAACGCGAAGCCTCGCCAGTGAAACGCAATGCGACGTTGTGCCGTGGCCTGGGAGGCTGTGGGGTGATCTGTTAAATTAGTTTTCCTTTTCTTCTGGTAAAAGCGGGGTAATACCCTTTTTGTGCTGCACATTAAACAATGTGAACGGGTGACGTGGAGATCACCGAATAGTAATCAAACTGCTAAACACAACTCATGGGATATTATTTAGTTTTGTCCAACAGCAATAAAACCTTTCTGTGTTCCACTGTCAGAAATGTATTTTTCTTCTAACACAGTGACGTATGAATGATCTCATGCATGAATTTCTGTCAATATAAAATGTACAATGTGCAATTTATGAATGCAACTATGGGCGAGAGGTATGTTGGTCAAATCTGCAGGTTCGCATCTGAATCTCTATCAGATTTCTATCTCATCTGCAATATTTTGTTGTAATGATGATGGAAATTCTGCAGGGGCTTTCTGTCTTCAGTTAAGAAGAAGAAGAAGATTAATTTATTGCACACATGCAAGGGGAAGTGACAACACACAGACACATCTGTCAACGTAGACACACACCCAAACCAAATGCAACACTGCTCTGCTACAAATTCATCACTGGTGGTGGATCCTCACTTTAACTGTCTTTACACTCGGTATCTCTCTCCGTTTTTTAATGACAAATTCGTAAGTTTTTACCCGATCATCACCGTGTTTCACACTTGCTGTGTCGCTAGCTAGCAGCTACGTGATGGAACAACGTTGGTTTAGCCGACTCTAACGTTACATTGGCAGTTGGCTACGTGACCACGCCCCTTAACGTAGCCTACACACGCACAGAGCTGTAACAGGTTTAATTAGATAATGCGATTTGTAGTTAAAACGTTCACCGATAATAATGAGTAATAATAGAATAAATAGATGAATAAAAAAAGATTTATTTATGAATTTATTTTTTAATCAGCCTTCCCCGTGGGGGAAGCACCGTTTCGGTGGGTGCTCAAGCACCGGAGCACCCACGTGATCGGCGCGTATGATCCTCATCATGGTCAGGGACAGGACAGGATGTTGCAGATGTGTTCAGATGGGGTTCTTTTATAGGAGGAGACCCATGTGAGCAGAGGGAGAACATGCAAACTCCACACAGCAAGGCCCGGGAGATAACCCACCTGGGCACCCCAGAGTCAACAGTTTTAGTGACTAACACAACAATGTTTCACTGGGTTGGATGAAAGGTTCTCGCTCAATGTCACATTATTTTTCTCATCTGTTTAGGTCTGTTCAATTTAACCACTTTCAGATGTGGGAGGGGTCAACAAGAACCATTTGTTTGGCAATATTTTAAAATAGGGTCACACAATGTTTATCACTATTTTACAGCATGTCCCTGAACCTCCACGTCCAATTCAACCTTGCTTTCCCCTCACAGGGACTCTATCTGCTTCAAAAGCACTTTAAACATTTGTAATAACTGGATAACTCAGACTCTATCAGTCACACACACACACACACACACACACACACACACACAGACTGCCAGATTTAGAATGTGTCTAAAGTGAACATTTGTGCGTGTTAGATCTGAAATACAAATAGATGCACTCATTTGAGTTCCAGCAACATCGGGGTTTATTGGGATGAGTGCTCCAAGGCTTCTCTTGCATTAGTGCATGAACATCCTGGATGAAATAAATAAGTGACCTACGCTAGCTACTCTTTTGAATTAGATGTACAAACACAAACCTTGTTCAGCTATTTGTTTCCCTCGTAGCAGTATACTTAAGCCTGCTGCACTGGAGATTCAATCTTTTCTTTTGCACCACTGTAGGTCAATAATATTTTGCACAGGCTGGTACTGTTGTTGAGTTTGAGACAGACAGCTTTCATTTTGGAGAAGGGAATCCCAGCACCTACTTAACAATGCATTGTGTAACAAAGGAATCTGATCGACTGCCAAGAACAATGAGCTCGTAGACTACACAGCCCACAGCATCAACAAGTGTATTATTGCCATGGTAAATCCGTCCATCCATCCATCTGGTCTGGAGACACACACTGAAGTGGTTAAACCCCCCCGACTCCTGGAACCACACATGGGATCAAATCCTGCTAGAGTTTTCTCTCCTTTTGTCTCTCCTCGACTTAAAATAAAGAATAAACAATAATAAACTTTACAAACAATAAAACAATAAACTTTAAACTTTTTTTGTTTACAAAAATTCTCATCATTATTAAGTGAAATGAGCACTAAAGTATCTAAGAACTAATATATTGTCTCAGAATACTCTTTTCATCTGAATACATGTTTTGTTATACTCTTTATCATCAATTGATAGCATTCTATAGTGATTCAACCTTTACCCCTTTCATGACGGCTTTTACATTTGCTTTTCTAAACACCTAACATGAGTGGGTCTGTTTTTCCTGGGAAAAATCCTCTACGATGCAGCAGCATCACTGGTTTATTCAGAAAAATTAGAAGAGGAACTGAGTAGTAAGCATGAGCAGCGATAGCCACCATGGCTGAGCAGACAAATACAGAAACAGAAACTCAAACTTCATCAACAGAAATCCAAGAATAAAGAAACAGATTAATCATTCAGAGGAAGGCAAGCACACCAAAGAGGAAGGCGACTGTCTGCAAGCCAAAACAAAAAGTCCTCCAGGATGAGAAGGGACATGGTGCAGATGTGAGTCTTTATCTTTTGGACTGGTAGGATTTGTTGTGGCTTATTAGTCTTGTTCTACAGTGTGTCTTCATGTGGGAGCTGCTGTCAGTCCAGTGACATCAAAGTACTGGTGACACTGTTGTGATCACTGGGGAATGCAGTGCAAAACATCAAATCAGTTATTGCTTATCACCAGAGGTGTTGCCAAAAAATACAAAAATAAACAAAAATACACAAGAATCTTTATCACTCAATTATCACTTCATGTAAAGTCCATGAAAATAAAAGTTTCTGTCCATTTTAATTTGGCCTACTTTTAATTTGTCCTATGTTTTGGCTGAAAAAGCTGCTTTCACAATATACGAAAGATTACCTGTTAAAACGTTCAATAGTGTAATGCATTGGATTATTGCAACTCAGGAAAATAACCAGATTACTTGCAGTTACTTACACATTACTTTGCCTCCAAAGGGAAGCATTGAGGATGAAGTGTAATGAAGATGAAGAGTTTAAAAATGGCCATTATTTGATATGTGTATGATATATGGACAATTGTTTATTCATTTTTTTTTTTTTAAATAAAGAAAAATAAAAAATATTCATGAGTTTTGCTAAGTTACCATCTACACTTTTCCCAATATAATTACTTTATATTAATTTATTAAAAGAAAAAAAAATATATATATAATGTATATATATATATACACATCGATATTTTTTTTTTAGGTTACTACCCAATCACATCCTTTACTAATCAATTTGGGTAGAAATAAGTTTATGTTTTTCAACACATTTTCTGTTGTCATTTATTAGTTCAAATGTGTAATAACAGCTTACTAACAGCATACTGGTGTGTGGTGTTGCTACCTGCAGTACTACAAATTATTTCTTGCACTGTTCAATGTGTAAAACAGCTTTTCCATTCCCCCTCTTCTCTCCAGACTCGTCTTCCACTTTTTTGTATTTTTTAAAGGAGCGTCACGCCTCACTGTTCGAACCTTCAAAAACCTACTGTATGCATTAGTATGAGACATGACTCTGAAGAGGTGAATCAAAGTGTGCTGTCAGTGGAAGCTGTTCGGTGGTTTGTGGTCTTGTTCGATTGTCCTGGTACACAGCTGTTCCTCAGACATCAAACGGCTGGAAGCACCGGGGTAAAACATGTTGAAGCGAGGATGCGTCGGGCTTTGTTTTTATCCCAGACTTCGGAGAGAGAGAGGATGGCAAAGTCATAGGAGATTTACGAGCGAGTGTTCACTGCTCTTTAAGAGGATGCATAAGGGAGTGCGCTTAATGATTTATTACCTTATGCCACAATGGAAATCAAAATGGATTTCTGAATCTGCTCAAGTCTTAAATCTAGACCTGGAGGAATGTGATTTATGAAAGTGACGTCAGGAGCCCCGGGTATTCCACGATGTGTCTTAACAGCATCTTGGCCTCATTAAGGACATTCAGGTTGCGTTACAGTGCGGCGTGTTTCTTTTACCTCCTAGAAATGCCAGCTTTCGTGACTGTAACCTGTTTGTCTCTCGCAGTATTTGAATTACCAAATGCACAACCCCTTCGCAAAGCTGGGGCATTATATGGCAGATGCAAAGGTGGAATAACTTACTGTGTAATACTGTTGGAACGTGTCCCGCTGGATTGCACTGTATTCCTGTAGGAAGGTGAAACATAAACAATATTCTTTAGCGTTTTCTCAGTTCTCGGTGACATTTCTTCTGTGAATACTACAGGCAGTTTGAAGGCCAAAAAAACAGCAACAGTGAAGAAGCTGACTTCCTGCTATTGGCAGACATTCAGACACTATTGTATTTTCTTGTGTCGTCCATGACATGTTGGATGTAATCACTAATGTCTGAAGTATGATTCCAAAACAAAAGAAAGCAAGGACAGATCAAGATGAAGAGAAATTGACTTCCCAAAGGATGATGCATCAGATAACTTGGCCGATGACAATGAAATTGAAGCCTCAATATTCATTGCAAGAACGAGCCAGTTGAAACAGATGGGCAAAATGTCTGCGTGTCTTAAATGGGCATTAAGTGTGTGACTTTTATCGACCTCTAGCAGCTACAATGGAAACGCAGCAACATCAACAGTCTCTGGCAACAGTCTCTCACAGTAACCTGTAATTAACACAAACAATACATTCCCAATAGAATAGTAAGCTAGCTGACGAGGGCAGAGATCCAGCAGACACACACAGTGAAGAGGTAATATATCACAATGTGCAATGATACTGCTTTCTTCTTATTGGCTTTTTTTCCTTGAGAACGAAATGTGTTGCGACGCCAGTTACTCACTTGTTTTTGCAGCATCCTCCATCTTTGAGCGGTTGGAAATGCAAGGGAAGAAGAGGGGAGTCGTTCCCAAAACAGAGTACAGTAAAGTGAGTTTTGAAATAATCGTTGAGTTATTAGTATTGATCAACAACCGTGTCAAACCTACGCAGATATATGATGATCATTTTGTGCTATGGGACAGTAGAAATCAAACTTAATGCATCTTTAATTGTGTGTGTGACGTCGAGCACACAGTCCATTTCAAACTGTAGGGATGCTTCTCTGTGCTCACAATCTTGTTTGTTCTCTCCAAGACAGACAACATATAGACAGTATCAACTTGGCATTCTGCTTGTGTACTTTTCTGCAGTCCATACATCTCCTACATTGTTCTACAAATTGTTCACTTACTTGTCTTAGCTCTTGTTTATTTGTTTCACTTATTTGTCTCATTTGTTTTAATAAAAGTAGGTAGATAACTTATTGTACTTTTACCTCAGCACTGGTTCTGCTCCTAGATGCTAGTAGTTCTCTTGCCTGCCTACGTTGAATGCACTTATTGTAAAGTAGCTTTGGATAAACGTGTCTGCTGCACACAGTCTTTTAATATTTAATATTTAATTTGTTAATACTCCTTGTTTATCTTTTTCTTTTTCTTATGGCACTCTATTGTTTGCACACTTGTTTTTTTTGCACTATATTGTTTATTCTATTCTGTTTTTCTATTGTTGTGAGCTGCTATAACGTGAATTTCCCCAGGGCGGGATTAATAAAGTCTCTCTTATCTCTCTTATCTCTTAAATGACTGTAATGTAATGTAATATAATGTAATGTTGCCTTGTGCACTTACAGTATATCCACTCACAAACAGGTGGGTGTCCACAGGCACACACATACTCAAATGCATGTGCACAAACACACCAAAGCTCTGTTTGCAATGTACGTGTTCCTCTTATCTCTTGCTCTTTTTGTCTTTTGTTTCTACTGTTTTTATCTTTTATTGTCTGTAAAGCAAATTGTGACTAATGCTTCATAAATAACTTTGAAGTCCCATAATAATACACAATTTTATATTCTGCTCAGCTGTCACCTCGTGTTGAACTTTCAGGACACACTCTTTTAACAGTGTAATCTCACATCAAGGGACGTTCCTGGGTCACTTCATCTGCAACGGTCACACCGCTGACCGGATTAATTAGAATGTGAAATCTTATGAAGTCATTTGAGATCTTCACCACGATACACGAGAGAGAGAGAGAGAGACTGAAGAAGAAGAAACAGAGAGAAAGAAAGAGAACGGAAGAGAGAGAGGACAGACTGTGTGTGTGTGTGTGCGTGAGAGAGAGAGAGAGCAAGTTTCAAGTTATTTTAAGATTGTGGAGCTGTTCAAGGGCTTTGATCAAGGTGCTGCAAAACTGTGAAGGAAATTACCTCAACGTTCAGCTTTAACTGTACTGCAGTTATTAATGGGGATGCCACATCAAGGGATTCAGATTATTACAGTTAACTAAATCAGAAAATAAGACTGAAACCATTTTCAAAAATGTATGTACAGGAAGTTATGTTCAGTTTTACTCGTTTCCCTATTTACTCATATTGTTAGTGAAATGCTTTATTAATGAACAGACCAAGATCAATTATTTATATGCTATGGTCATCAAAAGATATCAGTCAGATGGCTGTTGTTCATTCATGTTCATGTTCATTCATGTTGTTTATATAGGAACAGTAACACTGCTAATGTTAAAGCATGTTGGGTTAAGCATGTTAAAGTAATCTTTGACATCCTTTTTTTAACATTTTTATCTTGGCTTGCCTCTTTCTCTGACCAATATAAATGAAGCCAATGATGATGGAGATGAAAGAGATGTTGTATCTGTGTTGGGGGAACAATAATGAATTTTTCATTCAGTCATGCTTTCATCCACTGCCACCAGGGTCAGAAATTAACGGGGCTGATGGAAAAATGCCCTCCAAAATTAAAAATCGCTGTGAAATTAAAAAGGAGAAGGCAAAAAATACTCCAATAATTTGGATTACCCTTTTTTGTTACAGTCCCTCGTGAGCCACTGTACGTGATTTGTGGATGACCAGGGAATTCTTATTTCCAAAATGTATTTGATCAGGAAACAACCGAGTACACCGCCTGCAGCAGTAGGACATGTTGCACTATGCAGCCAACAGCTGGAGAAAATGCCAACCTCACACAAACCACCAATATTGTGAAAACCTGAAGAGGTCTGCTGCCATTTTCCAGCAGGGGGCAAGACGTTTGGAATTTGTGGTATGCTGTGATTTAAAATAAAATAAAATCTTACTGGTGAAAGTTAAATAAAATTGCCAGTAAGACCAAAGTGCCCTTAAAAATCACATCAAGGAGGCAGAAAATGCTTTTTGAAAGAAAGAGTGCCACACACATTGGATTCAATATTTGTGAGTGTTCTGCTGAGCTAATCGGCCTCCATTTTCTCACAGTTTTTTTTAAGCTACATTGGTAAAGAATTAAGTCACCGGGGGGGTCTGGAAAGTCACTAAATATAGTGAAGTCATCAGATGGGCAGTTCACTGGCACTGTCACAGCACATGAGCTGGTCAGATGGCTGCATTGTGGCAAAAATCTAATAATTTCAATGTTTTTTCCAGTTCCTTTTCAGTTCATTATTTTTTCACTTTGTGCTAGTGAAAAGGGCTTTGCCAGCCAGAGAGGATAAACCCTGAGGAGTTGAAATTTTTCAACTTGACCAAGAAATTCGACTGACACAGTGAAGTGAAAGCCAATCAGCTTCTAGGGAACTCTACCAGGGACCTGTACATTTCTTTCCAAAATGGATGACAAGCCTTATTGTAGCAGTGTGTGACTGCTACAATAATCATGTACAGGGACAGAAACAAAAAGCAGAGGACTTTGCCGAAGGTCAGCAGGATGGTTGGAGTTTTAGGTATGTTTATTTAAACAATGTTTATCTTTTGTTTTATACATTGGCTTTCTGTTCTGTCAGTGGTGTCATGCTTGCAAGTTGTCACGCCACTCGTGACTAAAGCAGGGCTAGGTGTTGTTGTCTGAATGGTGGGTCAGAGTTATGTCTCTCTAGTGACATTTCCTGTGCTAATATTAATGCTTATTGCATTAGCTAGCACACTAGCTAATGAGCTAATCATAGCTGGTAAATAGTTAATTAACAGAGCAAGTTGTAGCCAATTATTGGACTAAGCGCACGTACAGAGAAACACATGGAACACATGAAAAGGCGTGTTACACAAATAACACATTTTTATGGCAACCAGTATCATTTTATTTTGAAATTTTTGCTTCATAAGTCGACACACTGCTGTAATCTAAGGACTGAAACTGTAAGAACGTGCTATGTAACTGTTATGATGTTATCAATGTGTCATGAACAGAAGAGTTAATTTAAAAGGTTCCTCATCGGGTTTCTGGAACGCTTCTTCCATGTTTTCAGCTGTTATTTTTAAAGCTAGCGTTAGTTGTTTATACCTTCTAGGTGCAAGCAGAATGAGATCACAAAGGCCACTGCAGGGTATCGTATCCTTATCGCAGAATGGGGACATGGGACATTAATCACCAGGAAAGCCACATGCACCATATAACACAAGCAACACATGCAAGTGTGCACACACACGTATAAAGACACGTGCATGCACATCCATGGGCATACAGTAAGAAGAAACCCGTACCACTCTATTCCATCACAGAGATAATGGGTAAGCGTCTAATTTTAGCACATTTACCAGACGAGGGGTAAGGAGGAAATATTGCATGTTTGACGTGAAAACGCGGTAATGGTTCGCTTTTTCAATTTGCACAATAGTCCTTTTATGTTGGCGCATGAATGCAACAAATTGCTCTTGGTGGCAGTGTCTAATTCCATCTAAACATACCAGCCATTGTATCTGAACGTGTATTTAATTTAAAATGACTTATGGTATTGACCTTCGTGGCTGCGCATTGTAACTGAAGATTAACTAATGACTACTTGTTAAATATCCCCCAATTTTCCCTGGCAGGATAATTAATGGAGTAATTAGGCCCAGAGTATGAGTGCAGAATCATCAAAACTAATTTCTCTGTCCTGCCCCCTTATTGTCTCTTTCTCCATCTTACATCTGAGCTTACATCCTCCAGTCGGCGCGTTGAGCGTGCCCTCGCCACTCACGCCATTAGTATCCATGAAATGGTTGCAATACCACTCTCAGAAAAGCATAGATCCAACCCAGCTATTATACAGCATATGGAATATGACAGCCTCTCCCCACTATAATCATATCCATTTTCCAACATCTTCCTCGTGTAATGTAGCTATTTTACCTCTTTTCCTTTGTTCTTATGTTTTGTTCATTTTTCTAGCACATGGTCATTATGTAAACGCTCTTTGATGTCTGAAGCTGATTTTACTGGTGCACTCAATGCACGTTGCTCTACATAAAGGGGTGTGCTAGATGTCTGAAATGTCACGTGTAAATGGATATATGACACATCAATCATCACGGTTACATACGACACGAGTCTTTGTTCAATTCCTCAACCAATAAGGATTTGGCTGTAGCTTGAATAAGCAGAAAATAATTCCTAATGAACTATTTGTGTGTGTAAGATAAATTATTGGACTTTGTGAACGTTAGAATGTGCCTTTGAAACAGTCACACAATGCATTTTCTTTGGCCACATTCACTAAAGTCCAGTGTAATTATATAGTTAGACTGCTGACTTCATGCAAATTGATGAGAAATGAGCTTCTGATGGAGACCTTGCCTGGAGCAGCTCTGTGGATTTATGTCCTGTTCCATGTAAGCAGAACACCCCCACACCTCCCCCCAGACGAGGAGGTGGTGGGGGCGGGAGCAAAGAGAGAGAGAAAGGAAAAGAAAGGCAGAGAGGAGAGGAAGGGAGGGAGAAAAGGACAAACGCAGTAGATTTTAATAAGGAGTTGTCACAGCAGATCGTCCGGCCCTATATCAGCGATGGAGAAACTTTGGGAGATCTGCCGACGGGACTGAATACGGGACTCCGGGTGTCATACAGCCGCCAAAATAAAACTTTCTGCGCTGTGCTGGCCTGCACCTGCACGGCAAACACCTTATCTCTATGCTGACCCTGTCCGCCAGCACTCATAATTCTACATGACCTCCGATCCCTGGCCCTCCACCCCCCCCCCCCACCCCGGACATTATTGTCAATGTCACACACCCTCTCAAATACCTCATATCTCACCGGGGCAGACTGCAGGAGAGAATCAAGCTAGTGGGGCAGGTTCACCCTGCATCCACCAGCACCAGCAGCTGCAATCGGGTCCTTTTCACCTGTGTGTGTGTGTGTGTGTGTGTGTGCGACACCGAACTACGTCGTTTCCTATCTCACCTGACAAGTCATGACATGAACCACATTGTGCTGTTAGGGCTATTAACGAAGGCTAAATATATGTGACAGGATGTTATTACCTGTACCTGTTGCTCTACGCTGGCGGTCTGCTAATTGTCCACCACGCGATGAAAATGGATCAGGATCGTGGCTGCGTCTGCCCGCCCATCCGTCTGTCCGTCAAAGGTGATGTCTCACCTTTGCTGAGACTTTGAGTGACGATTGCATTTTCACACGATGTTCCAGTGTTGAAAAAAAAATAAAAAAATCACACAGGTTTCCCTAATGGGAGCATTATAATTAAAGGTCCACATTTTCCACTCCAGCTATCTCAGATACAGAGATACAGATGTATTCATTCATTTCTAATTAAGACTGTCCTCCATACTGTGTTGCAGCATTTCAAAAAATACACTGGGCACTATATAATTAAAGGTCAAATGTGATATCTGACATACCACTAGTCCGATTTTGATTAGACTTGGAGGCATGGTGCGTTTTTGGCGCTATA
The DNA here is from genome assembly GCA_034670385.1 of Hoplostethus mediterraneus. Taxonomy (NCBI): domain Eukaryota; kingdom Metazoa; phylum Chordata; class Actinopteri; order Trachichthyiformes; family Trachichthyidae; genus Hoplostethus; species Hoplostethus mediterraneus. The sequence continues at coordinate 1,524,635 of JAXDDW010000043.1, read as the reverse complement.
TTCTTGTCTTTAAACTGATTGGTCCGATGAGGGGGTGTTATAATAAAAAGGTGAAGTTCTTCTACACCTAACTAGGTCTGCTTGACCAGAACCTGGCTACACAAATCCACCTGTCCTTACAAATTAGACTGATTGGCCTAATGGGGGCGCTACAGTGTTACATTTTTTACTTCAGATATAATATCTCAGACACCACCGGTCCAATTTATGTCACTGTACGTTACAGATTGACCTGATGGGGGACCCTGTCAGAAAAGGTCCAGATTTCAAACTTTAAATAGTCATAACTGCGACACCACTCGTTCACTTTTGATGAAATTTGGATTGATGATGCATCTTGTTAGTGACTGGCTCAAAGGATGCCTGCATCATTCATGGGGATTGACGTGTTTACTTGTTTTTGAACAGATTTTTCTAATGACTAAGGCCCTGTTCGAAACCGTTCCCTATTACAGAAGTAGTGGACTATATAGTGTGTCCGCCATTTTCTACTAGTGTCCGAATTCTCAACGGTTAATTTGGTTCACTATATAGTCCACTATAAAATACCCACAATGCACAACAATTTGTAGTGAACAGACGATGTACCCTACAATTTCTCCCGTATACCACAATGCAATGCGTTCGTGTCTTACCAAAGAAGAAGAGTCATGAAGATGGCAGAAGGCAATTTTTTTATTTTATTATTATTTGTTTGTGATTTAATATTATTTGTGATTTAATATTCAATACTGCAAAATCGATACTACCGGAGTACATTTCAACCTGCTGCCGTGAGTGATGCTGGGCGCGTCCGCTTGTGTCACGTGAATATCTGGCGCATTTTATTAACGCGGTGATGTTCAGCGTAGTGTCCGAAACCTCGGTTGGTCGTTGCCCATATAGTGGACTATCTGACAAACACTACATAGGGAATAGTGAGTGAGTGAACGAGTGAACCATTCCGAACACAGCGAGACTATCAAGACTATCTTGGTCTGGTGCCTCGCTACATCTCTACATCTTTTAACCCTCTGCTAGCTGGAGTGCAGCTTGAAATCGTCAAGCGGAGGCCTCCTGTCCATTCTGACATCTCAAGACCAAAGGTGACCAAGCTTTTTCCATCTGGGACACGAGGCTGCAGAGTGTCCAATATGCAGAAATAATGAATCTACTGATAGGCAGTGATGTAGTAATAAATTGTAGTCCAAAAGCAGCACACTGAATTCCAGTCAGTGATCAGCAACAAGCAACAAGCAATATCGACAAAAAACAGATTATAATTTTCAGAATAATATAAATCTCAATTTCCCAAATAAAAACTAAATGGCTAAATGAGTTTACATGTGTTTGCTCGTCATTGCGTCCCTCTTCAACCCCGCCCTCCTCCAAACACACACACATACACATGCACACGCACACACACAGACCCTTCCTGGCAGACCTCCCCGGTTAACTGGGCTTGTAAATCATCTCCACAACATCAATGTAGAAACAATTTCTCACCTCCAAAGTCCCCCTGACTCAGCAGCTCTGTAATTTAACTGTCCTCACAGGAGAAGGCATAACGAGGCACGCTGGATGGGGAAGGGGTCAAGGGGTGGATTTTAAACTGGATGATCAAACTATCAATATTGTCTCTTGCCAGATGAAATTTTCTATGCATGAAGAGAGGTGAGCAGTTAAGGGATCTTGAATCAGAGCACTTTGATCAGGGCCATCCTGGCCGAGTGACCAGAATAGTAACAAGCTAAGCCTGAACTTCTATAAAATATACAGGTTTCCCTTTTTTAGCAGAGAAACATCCATATTTTTTGATACACCCCTTTTTAAAATGTTGTGCAGCACGCCTGATATTATTAGTGTTCATTTGTCATCCTTAATATTAGTGAAGCTCATCTACGAAACAATCATGCTCTGCTGTTTCAGCATCCCAATAATTATGCCTCCTCCATGTAATCCTGCTGCAGTTTGAAAAGGTTGAATCTGTATGCATTAATATTCTGAATTAATGTAACTAAATGGCTTGCATGTGAATGCGTTGAACTCTCGCGAGACAGAAACATTTGTCATCAGCTGATCTCTTCATAATCTCACTTTAAACTGAAAGTATAGTGAAACTGAAACGGGCGGTGCTATGCTACAGCTAGTTATGGCTAGGACTGCAGAATAACAGTCAGGTAAGTCAGGAGACCTGACTTACCTGACTTACCAGTAAGTCAGGTCGGTAAGTCATGAAGTTCTTTGGAAAATACCAGTTTGTGTATGTAATCTGGCCAAATTGGTATGATCATAAATTGACAAATGCAGTGCACTATATGAACCAATAGTTTTAATTATTCTTGTATTCAATGTATTCTATCAATATGATATTAGTTCTTAAAATGTATGTTAAACTAGAACATTTATATAACAGAAAAATCCAATTTGTGTTCAACAGTTGATGTGGGTCAGACTCCATCGCTGGGTTCTAGTGAAACGTTTTCAACTCTCCTCTTTTTCTGCTGTTCGTGATATAAATACATGAGCCCTCCACACACACTGAAACATCTTGAACCGTGATGTCACACCTTAAAGTGAAGACAGGATCCTCAAGAAACCAATAAGAAACTCCCAGGTGGTCTTATCACCCCTGCCGGTTCTAGATTTGACCTTTTTTCAGGTGCGTTTGGATTATTTTCACCTACCTTTGTCACATAGTCATTTCATGTTCCCTATAATGAAACAGTTTCCATATACTCTTCATGACTGAGAGAATGAACACCACAGTGTTTAATGGCTCTGGCAGGAAGTCAAAGGCCGAGTTGGCACTCCCGGTTGAAGACAGTGAGGATAAATTAGGATTTAGCAGTGATGAGCAACAACCCCAGCCAGGAGTCAGTCAGAGTGAGAGTGAGGATGAGGATGAAACTGGAGGCTGTGAGGGAGAAGATGGAAGTCAGGGACAAACATGCACATGTTTATTTGTCATTTTATATATTTCATGCTCAGATCATTCATGTGTTTATCAGAGCAATGTCAAGATAAGTGAAAAAAGACTTAGATAATCTCCTTAAAATTGAAATCTTGTATATTGTATCTCATATATTTGGGATTGATGAAATTGTCCTTACTCATTTTGTTTTCTCATTGCAGCACAATGTTGCTTCAAACTCCATTTTATGATTTTCTAAGTATCATAATGTGATACCATAGAGGGTTAAGGATGTGCTGAAGTGTGATCCACATGGGTAATCTAAGTGGGTTAGAGAAAAGGATGGCCATTTTTAGCCCGTGGTTATTGCATCACCGAGATAAGAAACACAGAATTAGCCCACATGGGTTTGTCATTCTGTAACCCAGATGGTTAAGCCAAGTGGATCCAAGATAATATATCTACGTTGACCCCATAGTCATTGCCCGCAATGACTCCACGGCAGTCCCACATAATTAGCCCATGTGTTTGCCCAAGTGTGACCCAGATGGTTAACCCACAAGGGTCCCGAGCAAATTGCCCTTTTTCAGCGCCATGCCCTCTTGCTGCCCATGGAAACGACGTTTAACTCACACGGGGGCCCGCGTGGACACGTCAGCTGGGATGTGGGTGGTCTGCTTGTAATAATGAGGAGGCAATGAAGTGGAAAAAAAAAAAAACTGCCAGGTGTAAATAATAACTATTTCTTAGCAATCGTTCAAGCTCGGCCAACGATTTGCAACACAGCTGTGAAGATAAGATAAGATAAGATAAGATAAGACACGACACGATACGATACGATACCATATGATGAGATTAAATGTTTTTTTATCCTTTTGAAATTAGGTTAGCCCACATTAGGCTATGTATACAGTTCTGTCTGCTGCAATTTATCAATTGTTATTCATTGTTATAAATGTACAGTATGTTAACAGCAGAAACAAACCAAACATGTAAAGGTCAGTCAATCTTGCCCGCATCACGACGGACTCACAAACACAAAATGTTAAGAATTGGCCAGCATGTGGTCTGGATGGTAGGATGCTGCTTAGCCTTGCCCATTGCTATGTATCTGGGGTTTTCAGTCTCCCTGTTTGTCTGTTTGTGTCATGCCCCCCCCCCCCCCCCCACCTGACTATCAGCAGCTCCAGCAACCACCAGGGTGGGATGCCTCTAATTAAACTCTGTTAATGACGAGAGTGTAAGAGGTGGGAGGGACACAATCATTACACTGAGAACAGATGCTCTCAACGGCGTCGGATTGTACCATGTAGCGGGGGGACACGTAGTGGTTACGCCCCTCCTGCCCACTCTGTAATGGCTCCTCCTCCTGGTCGTCAAGGAGAATAACTGCACCTCCACTGCCAAAATCCCCCAAGGTCTCCTGGTTCTCATCTACAGAGACACCGACAGATTAGAGATGGATAGACGAACAGAGTGTCAGACAGAGACAAACAAGTAAAAGGTAAGGATTGAGAAGCATATTCTCTGTGGTCAAAAGAGGTATGGCAAGTTTGCCTTCCTTTATACAACCTCAAAGTGGGAATGGCATTCATTATCCATTATTCTGTTCAGGGTACAACCTGGACAGGTTGCCAGTCCATCACAGGGCCAACACAGAGAGACACACAACTGTTCACACTCATGGGAAATTTTTAGAGTCACCAATTATCCTAAGCTGCATGTTTTTGGACTGTGGGAGGAAGCTGGAGGGAATCCACACAGGTACAGGGAGAACATGCAAACTCCACACAGAAGGCCCCAGAGGTGGAATTGAACACAGAACCTTCTTGCTGTGAGGTGACAGTGCTAACCACTACACCACCGTGCCACCCAGGCTTAAGGTCACTGATGTTAAATCCCAATGTTTTCCATGAGTGAAAAAGACGTTTCCGTGAAAAAGACAGCAGCACAATCAGACAGGCAAAAAAATACATTGATGTGATTTAGCAGACACTATGTGGGGATTGAACCCATGACTCTGTGAGTGAGAGTCTCATGCGCTACTGACAGACCTATCCGGGTCAGGCCACTTCAAAGATGCTTTTCTGTTGACCCTGAATCTGAATCATGAGTCTGAGTCTGAAAAAGGGTTTGTCCAGGATTTGAACCTGGGACGTTTGGCATCCAAAGCAAGAACCTTAACCAAATAAATAAATAAACCAAATCAACTGAATGGGAATCTGCAAACCAAACCTCAATGAATCACAAATGGGGACCTGCCAAACCAAATAAACTCAATGGGAACCTGCAGAACAAAATTATTTCAATGGTGACCTTAACAAACATGAACTCAATGGGCACCTCCAAAATAAAATGAACTCACCAAAATAAACTCAATGGGAATCTGCAAAACAAAATAAACTCAATGGGAACCTCCAAAATAAACTCAATGGGAACCTATAAAATGAACTCTACAAAATAAACTCAATGGGAATCTGCAAAATAAACTCTTTTGGAATCTGCAAAATTAACTCAATTAATTAATAAACTAATAAACTCAACCTGCAAAATAAATTCCGTAATGAACATAATAAAACAACCCGCACCAATGAAATCCATGCAATAATCTTTTCAAACACAAAAGAGCTATGTATAGAGGTAGTACTGCACACAAAGCAGTAAAAAGTACATTCCAGACCTAATCCAGTTTAAACAGGTCGTATCTATGGTCCTCGGACATACATCTGGGGTCTGCTCCAAGAAGCGGGTTTAGTGAAAACTCTGAGTTTGTTAACTCTGAGATGAGGGAAACTCTGGGTTTCCCGTTCCAGAAAGAGAGGTAACTCAAACTCTGATTCAGTTACCATGGTAACTGACTCTGTGAACCTAACCTGCTCACTGGCAGGTTTTCTTGAACAAACCCCGACTTCCTCCCTGTCTCCTCCCTCTGCTGAACCTGAAGCAGCTGTCGGACATGGCATGTCCTTTCCTCGGTAACCCGATCGATATTCAAGATGAAGTAATTTGCATAGCCTTACGTCAGGAGAGGATTGTGAGACCCCGATTAGATGTTCTATGTCCAGGATGGAAGAGCTGTCCAAGATATAATATGCAGTTGACGGATTATGCTACCACCACCCCGAGCAGTCAAATAAAGACACTTTTCATTTGGTCTTCTTTATTTCCTACAAAAACAAAAGCAACAGTTAGTATTTTATATTGTTCCAACAACACATTTCACCTGTGACCATGCACCCACCTCTAACTTATGTTTGAGTAATTAAATTTCTAGATCTGCCTTTCTAATTTGTCACCCCAGGATACACCATTTGAAGTATGTCTGACTCAGTCGGTAGAGCATTAGACTCTCAGTCTCGGCGTTGTGGGTCAACGGCGCCGGATTGTACCACGTAGTGGGGGGGCACATAGTGGTTACGCCCCGGAACTGAATCTACCAGACACGCAAGAACACAGACGCGTAACTGCTTTTTCAGAGCACATTATGAAAACAGAAGTAAGCATAGTCTTAATTAATTGAACAAATATATATGTATACTATAATAAAGAAAAGCATTATAAAAACGGGAATAACTGGTTATATACAAAAAGTATGACTTGATTTAACTTCATTCATCCCATAATGGTGATTGTCTCTGTTCCCTTTTTCATTATGTAGAGCTGACTGAAAGTGGGGGGACAAAAAGTCTCGGTGTCCCCCCTATTCCAGCGCCAGTGAATGCTCTCACCAACCCCTGCCAGCCTGCCCTGGTGCCCACGGTACAAACACATACATGTACAGCGCTCTCTCTCTCTCTCTCTCTCTCTCTCCTGCTCTTTGGCCAGGGCAGCACACATTTGACCAGAACATCCAAATGTTCCTCTCACACATTCAATCTCAATTTCAAAGATAATCATAAATATATCTCCCTCTCTCTCTCTCTCTCTCTCTCTCTCTCTCTCTCTCTCTCTCTCACTTCAGGGCACCTTCTGAGTCACATTTATTTATTTAACACCTACGCTGTCTTCTGATCACACATTCAAACATCTGCTTTGAGCACCGGCGGGGTTGCGAAAGGCAACGCAGCATCTCCAGTTCATCCAGTTGAATGGGATTCAAGTAAAAGGGCAACCTGAATTTAACCTCTCGAGAAGGGAAGCAGACAAACAGCACACATTCTTCCTTAGGTGAGCTACTGAAATAGCAGCAAGTGCAGTGGTGTTGTGAGCGGTGGGAGAAAGGTATCTTTTAAAAAATAAAAAATAAAATCTATGGTGCATCAGATTATGCAAGGGTTCTCATTTACTGTTTTAAAATCATCCATCTGGAAAATGCACAGGGGCCTTTAAAGTGAAAAGCCAAAATGGAGGGGGTGCATAGGGGGGTCGACGGCGGCATAACTTCAGCTGCTACTGTAGCGGCAGACGCTGCTGGTGCACTTCCCATCCCCTGTGTTGCTTGCATCATAAATTCTCTCAGTTAGTGTCAAAGCATTAATTTATAGCTAATGTTGTCAGCGGGGGCCAAGGCCTGCGCTGGCCCCTGCCATCAATCCGATTGCCTGCGGGTAATGGCCAAGTTGCATATTGTCACAATTCCAATACATTATTTATTATGAAGCATTAAAAAGTAATGCGTATTAATAAACAGGGCCAGGGCCAGAGGGCATAATCACGCTCAACCCAGTCATATTTCTCCTTGCCTTCATCAAGGAGACGCTATTCCATATAGACGGTGTGTCTCAAGGCCCTTTTTCCTTCGCCACCATTGTTTCTGTCTATCGCCAAACACATCATATAACACAGGGTAACTGTTTCTGACTCAAATGAATAAGGCGTCGATATCCAGTTTGGGGAAGAGGAAAAAATAACTCAATTAAAATCTCTTTGCTATTACGCATGAAAAATAGAATATAGTAACTTGATTATTAAAGTAAATGAACAGATTATGCCTAGAAGTTTAACTGTGTACTTTCTAGGAATTAGTACAAAAAAGCGTTATTTGTTCAATTATCTTGCTCCTACCATATCCTTAATAACATGTACAATTTATATTCTAACTTACTCAGCAGGAGACACACTAGAAGAGTTTTGAAATCCTATCCGATGTGGAAAACGCATTGTATCACACATAAAGGAAAGAAAAAGACACAATTTGACCTATTTTTATCATGAATATGCTGACACTAGACAATTAGGCAAAGACACATTCACACATTATACTGTAATTTAGGAGATACTCCTGATGTCACTGACTTCAGGACCTCTGATCTCACAGGAACTTGCACAACTCAACATCTATCATAATCCTTTGTTCTCTTTGTTCGCTCCCATGTTATCAGCAGGTTCTTATCCTTCACGAGTCATTCACTTTTGTGTTTTAGATACATGGGCCGGACGACCAGTCAGAGGGGGTCTGGTGCTGTACAGTTCTTAAAGAAAAAATCCTAAAAATAAAATCCTAAAATAAATAAATAAAGAGCAGGCAATGAAGTGGAAAAAAAACTGCCAGGTGTAAATAATAACTATTTCTTAGCAATCATTCAAGCTCGGCCAAAGATTTGCATCACAGCTGTGAAGATAAAATAAGATTAGATGAGATGAAATGTCTTTTATCCTTTTGAAATTAGGCTTATGTTAGCCCACATTAGGCTATGTACAAGGATACAAGCATACAAGGTTTTTAGGGGGGGGGGGGCTCAGGGCAGGGTGGGGGCTCAGGTGTGTTTGTTCAAGAGCCTGATGGCCTGTGGGAAAAAACTGTCTTTGAATCTGGTGGTGTGAGTCCGGATGCTACGGAACCGTCTGCCTGAGGGCAGCAGGCAGAACAGCTTGTGGCTGGGGTGGAAAGGATCCTTAAGGATCTTGCTGGCCTTCTTCGTGCTACGCTGGAGGACCTCCATGGAAGGCAGCTCCGACCTGGTGGTGCGTCATGCAGCGTTCACCACCCTCTGCAGCGCCTTCCGTTTGAGGGCGGTGCAGCTGCCATACCAGGCCGAGATGCAGCCAGGATACTCTCGATAGTGCACCTGTAGAAGTTGCAGAGTATCCTGGGGTCCATGTTGATCTTCCTCAGCCTGCGTAGGAAGAAGAGTCGTTGTCTTGCTGTCTTGGTGATGATGTCGGCGTGGTGGTTCCAGGTGAGGTCCTCGCTGATGTGGACACCTGGGCTCTGACCTCCTCTCTGTAGGCCGTCTCGTCGCCGTCGGTGATCAGGCCGATGACGGTCGTGTCGGCGGCAAACTTAATGATGGTGTTGGAGCTGTGTTTTGCCACGCAGTCGTGCGTGAACAGGGAGTACAGGAGAGGGCTGAGCACGCAGCCCTGCGGGGCGCCGGTGTTTAGAGTCAGGGTGGAGGATGTGGTGGTACCAACCCGCACTGCCTGGGGCCCGACAGGAAGTTCAGGATCCAGTCACACAGGGCGGTGTTGAGGCCCAGGTCCCTGAGCTTGATGGCGAGCTTGGAGGGCACAATGGTGTTGAATGCCGAGCTGTAATCTATGAACAGCATCCTCACATAGGTGCTCCTCTGGTCCAGGTGTGAAAGGGCAGTGTGGAGGGCAGGGTTATGTCTATACAGTTCTGTCTGCTGTAATTTATCAATTGTTATACATTTTTATAAATGTACAGTATGTTGGTATTAAGACTAGCATTTCTTTTGTAAATGCAATGTTAAATTTCATCTTGAAAAATGTGATGCAAACTGGTGGCAGATAACTTGATGTGATGTGTCTAGTTTCCTCTGCTGCAAAGCCTCAACAGAAAAAAAGTTTTCCATTTCATTAAGACCAGCAAGTACCATGTATATTCTGTAAATGTATGTAAAAAAAATGAATTTACTCAGTAAGTAAAATGAAACTGATACCAAAGGTGCCATACAATAAACATTACGGTGTACGGTGAAACTGGGCTGTAAAAGGAAGCATCCAAGCCACCCACCACACTAGTATTACAAAATAAAGCATTATTACTTCCATTGCAAGTAAATGAACAGAAGCCATCCCTGAATGTGAAATTTAAAATTTCACAAAAAACTATTTACTTTTGTTGAATGGACAGACTCTGAATCACAGCACGTGGGCACACAACTCTATTCACATTTCACAGAACACACAAGTAATATACTAGTCCAAGTTGAGGTTTGCTGGCCAGTTCTCTGTCTCCACCTTTCGGCCGGTTCTCTGGACAGCCTGTGGGTTCATACATACCTGAGTAATCACCAACTCATTGCAGCTGTGTCTGCTGGGGCGGCAGAGCTGACATCCAATCCCCCCCCACCCCCGCCGTATAACGGTAGCTTAACTGTCTGCATTCAAAATGGCAACGTTTCGCAGGTCGTGCCGTCTGGTGGTAATGCATACATTTAAGTGTGTCTTTGAGAGCTATGAGAAATGTTTGCGTCATTAAAACTTGGTAAAGTAAACTAAGAAAAACAGACGAACACAGATGCTTTCTTCCTTCAAAAGAGAAAGCATCTGTGTCCTTGTCACTCTCTGCTTTATGTCATGGGTACGCTGTGGAAGTGCTGTAAGTGCTCCCACATCTGTTAGAGTTTATGTAAGCTGCAGATGCATCATCCGCCAAGAGAGCCCCCCCCCACCCCCATGGCTGAGTTTAGTCCTCTCTCTGTGCTTTCCATTGATTCATGCTCATGGGGAAAACAGACAAATTGGAACCCTTGCTCCTGTAAGAAGACCTTATGGATCTGTCTGTGTGGGGAGGAGACTCAGGTCGACTCGGGTCCAGCCCTGAGTCATACTCCAGTCTCTGGAGGATCACGTCTCTTCACTTGGAAGAGCAATAGGGCTCACTGCAATGCATCGCCTTGCAACATGAGTGTGTGTGGGTTTGTGTGTTCTGTTTAACCCGACTGATTTGACTGAATCTGTCATCATCTGTCAAAAGACCTTGAAGAGAGGCTAAAGAAATATCTTCACAAAAAAAAAAGTAAATTCTGAGCGTTTCCATTTCAAGCTATTTATTACATCCTCAAATGAAAATGTGTCAAAAACACTGAGCGACAGCCCGAGACGTAACAAAGAATGAAAGAGGCGAAAGTGAGACGTGTCAAAAAACTCACTTTCAGTTGGGAAGCGAGGGCAGATTGACAGTGAGGAGACGAGACAGCCGGGGTTGCCATGGTTACCCGCGGGGGTTCAGCTTCCCGCGGAGATGCCGGTTGGTGACTGCTGCCGAGGTAACGCGTATCTTACAGAGGTGGTGCAGGTGAGTCAGCCGGGTTTGCTCTGTGAAGTGTGAGACACCTAGCCCCTGGGCCGTAGCGGGGAAGAGACGGGTGGGGGTGGTGGTGGTGGTGGGAGGGGGGGGTGGAGTAGCAGCATCGCCTTCTGGCTTGTCACACACTGTTGCACTGGTGAGCACAGTCAGCGTCACGGCTTTCTCCTGTATGGCCCACTTATGAAGTTCAAGTGGTTTCGGTGTATGAATTATTCAGCCTTTAATAGTTAATCTGCACATGCACACACACACACACACAATATGCACAGAAATATACACACACCTCAAAGTTAACGCAAATAATTGTAATCACTGAGGTGCATTAGTCACTTCTGGATTCATCTGTGTTGAATGCCAGTGCATCATCTCGTGCAGGTACAAGCTCTCCGGAAGCAGCTCCTCCTGCCTCACCGTTGCCTAGCAGAGACTTTCTTGTGACAAGTGAGAGGAGATCCCCGATGACTTCGTGTCCACTGATGTGTTTGCTGAGAGCATCATGAGTAACGGCGCTCAATTTCCATGTTTTGACACGAGTGGGGGACATTTGATAAATAGTTGAGGACCCGAGCACATAAATGAGGCATAAATAATGCAGAAATTAAGTGCCATTTTATGGAGAGATGTCGCTGCGTTTTCTCCAATAACGGGAAGATTAATGACCGAACTGTGGAGGGGCAATACTGCGTTGGAGAGCAGGGGAAAAAAAGATCAAGGGATGAATCCTCACGCTGACTGTTTCCAGTCAATATGCCCCCATATTTACCGAGGATGGATGGATGGTGAAAATTAATTAAACCTCGGCCAAACTTTCTAGAATGAAGGAAAAGTCGACGTTGAGTTTGACAACAAAGCTCGGTGTGTGTCTGAGCTGATGCTGAAGCCCTCTGCTTTCATGGTTGCATCACTTTCTTAAGTTCCCGGTGCATCACGTGTCTATATCGCCTATCTCTATCTTTGAGTGTCATTTCCTCCAAGAGATGGAGATGCATCACGTCCACGCGACTCTGAAGGCGGTGAGACTGTCACTCATGCTAATGCCAGCAGGCAGCTATGTGTGTGTGTGTGTGTCTCTTAGCCATTTCCTGTGCGCCGGGGCGTTCCGACATCGGCGGCAGCTGTCCACTTTGTTTTTCCGTCCCTTGAGCTCGGAAAGGACCTGACACTTTTTACCTCCCTGACACAGAAAAACCTCTTTGCACCCCCGGGCCGCTCTCTGGCTCAAGAAAAAAAAAAAAGATGTCGCACCCGTAGAAGGTCGTGAAATATACCCCCCCCCATCATCAGTCAGCGCTGATCTAATGTTCACTGTGGCATAACTGATGACTGATGTAATTGACATTGCGTAACTAATCTTACATATCCCACAGAGGCCGGTGATCGTTCCCCAGCAGATTAGCTCGAGACTTTGGAAAGTCTGAACGTGGGAAAAGGTGACCCGAGGCTCGTCTAATCTAAAAAAGGAGAATGACACTTAAAATTCACGGGGACAATCGTTCACGCAAAGTCCTCTCTAATTCGCCAAGGAGAAAGGGATGGAAAAATTGAAAATAATTGCAGTGATTATAACAACATCTGTAATGTTTGATGAATGTAGGTCAAGGGCAAGTATCCTCATTGTTGGGGGGAAATTATCAACGATGCTACTTTCGTTGCCCATTAACTTACTTTTTTTTTTCATTAGCGTGCCTGAACATATTTCATACGTTGACGTAACAGTGTCTGATAATCAATTCAATGACGCAAGATAGTGTATGCACATTAAAAAAAAAGTACGGCCACGCACTTTCTGCATGAATCAATAACAATGAGGAAAATACCCGCGTGCTGGAATGATGCTGCCTCGGTGTTTATTCCCAGTAAGTTGTAGCAGCAACGTCTCGACCTCTGTTGGTCTTCATCAGGTATGCAGAGAAGCGAGGGGAAAGTGGAGGTATATAAACATGGGAACAGCCAATTTTCTCCACCCATTTGTTTATACAGAGTCAATACAGAGTGAAACGGTCAGGTTCTCAGTACTAAAAGGCTCAGTGTTCACCATCAATAAACACACCTCAAATAAATGATTCAAGGGAGAAAAAGAGGAGCAATGCAATCCATCATAGAAAAGGTCTACTGTCCAATTCTCCATTCATTCCATTAGGCGACATTGTGTTGAGAGAGTATATCCAATATGATTCCCTTTGAAGGGGTTTCATGGCGTCCACCTCTGGGTGACATGTCTGCCCCCTCAAAGCCAATGCACCTCACAGTGCTGACACTCTGCCCTGTTTGTGTGTAGCAGCAGGATTCCTCTCATCACCCGGCCCAATGTCCCTCCTGTGTTCGCTCATCCTTGTGTGTAAGGCTAGGGATGTTACAGGCCGGACCACAGGCACATCTGATGAGATAAATTACATGTGTGGTGATCACAACATGGATATTGATCTTGAATAAACACAAGGTGGCATCATTCCAGTGTGTGTGTATTTTCCTTCTTTTTATTGATAATAAAATCCATACCAGTTGCTCAAACAGTGTTAGTACGTCTATTCTGTTGAATCAATGTTGTGTGTTACCTCAAACATCTGGGTTTCAGAATCCTCACAGCAAAAGCTTTTCATTGATTCTCGTTTTTTGCTGTTGTAAATGGTATATTTTCCTCACTTCATGCTGATCAATATTCAGCTTGCCAAGTGACCTGCCAAGGTCACATGGATTAGCTGACTCCACGCATATTTTCAAGAGCTGATATTTTTTTTATTTTTCCCTAACTGCAAAAACAAGCCAAGCAGGAATTACACATTGTATAGGAATTTGTTTTCTTGCACATGCTTCTGACAAATACATGCATGTGTATTTCAATATGTATTTGAAATACATATTTATGTACTTTGGAGTATTTAAAAAAAAAAAAAAAAGTATTTGGCTGGAATGAAAAAAAATAAGGAATTTGTATCAAGACAGTTTTGGAAGCAGTAGTTTTGTATTTCAAAATACTAATTATAACACTTAGTAGTAGCAGTAGTAGATCAGACTTCTATAAAGAATAGCACACTTGATTTGGCTATAGCACAGTGATCAATACGTTGTCAAGACAAGTCACTGATAAGGTCCTGTGTGTCACAAGCCCCATCCTGATGGAGCCATTCACCCTGCATACCTTACTGCAAGTAATATTTGGAGTGCACATTAGGCTACAACCACCTGAGTAATACTTTTCGAGGATGGCATAAACAATGAGCAAGTGTCCCTGGCCACCACTAGCTGGAGGCACCATCTGCCTAGCTAGCATGGGCAGCCATGCAGTTTGGCTTATTCTGTTACCATGGGAGACAAGAGCAGAATATCATATCTCAAATGAAAAGCTTCCTTGGGCCATAACAAGGTAAACTCTAGCACCAATACTGAATTAGTACAGGGACAGAGCCAGTGATAGCATACACTTTTCCCAAACTATGCCGATACCTAATATAGACCAATTTGTTATGAATTGTTGTATTCACATTGTATTCAGTTGTTGTATTTAATACAAACGTTTATTAAAGCTACACTAGGCAATATTGTTATGTAAAAATATACCTGTTGTACCAGACTAAATTTAAAAAAAGTGGAGTTGCAATAGAGCCGAGCATCCTATCCCCCCTAACTAAGACCCTGTAGATTAACACTACTGAACTGACTTCCTGACTAAAAATACAAGCGCCTTATCATTGTAGTTCATGAAGTGGCTCTGCAACAGAGAAGACCGGCGCCTCCCTTTTCATTGAGCCGCTGTACTGTATGTAGATTCTTTCCATTCACTCCAGTGAAGTTTTGGAGTCAGGCGGGTACGCTGGCGGGAACGTTTTTTCCGAGCACAGGAAGCGACGAATCAAAGCTGACGTACACACACCTCCGAAACAGCAGTGAGCGAGCTAGTGCCTCAGCTAGCGCTACAGAAGGCTGGATGCCGGCTCCCCAGTCCACATACTTATGACTGCATTGCTTAACTTTTAGTGGAAATCCATGGTGGTTCATGGTCTGACGAACAGCTCTTTTATTGCTACTCTAACTGATGAGGCAGCTAACGTCACAAAGATGTTAAGAGTTCAACATGTCTGTCGTTTTTCAGGATCAGGATAAACATAAATCCAGAGGGAGAGGATGTATCCTAGGGGGTTATTACTCCTACCACCTCTGGGCTGCCACCTACACACTGAGCTTGGGTTCCACTATTGACTCTGAGAAAGACTCTCTCCAGGTTAAATCATCAAAATGCTTTACTCTGCGGAATGCGTTCAGCTGGCCATGTGATTAAAAAATTGTCGCCAAGGCACAAAGCATTATCCAATTGTCAATCAGTGCATTTTATTTTGATATATTTTGACAAACCTCCAGATTTTCTCTCATTTGCTCTCATTTCTTCCATCAAATTTCAAAATCTGCTCATTTACTATATTTGTTAAAAATAGCAGTAACACAATAAAACCAGCCGGCAACAAACTACATCTTGTCTCTTTGGTTATTAGTTCAGCGGTGATTGGAGCAAGCCAAATGTGCCTTTAGGGTGAAAAAGAAATGGAGAGTTTTATTGTGGAAGGATAACTTTTTACAAGAAATTAAATTGTACTATATTGTCATTGCTATTTTATACATAAAGTCACCAGAATACAGGAAATAAGGTCTCTGTAGTTTAAAAGTTTGGGGGGAAACCCACAGACCGCCTGCTTTTGTTTTGAAAATCTCCATATTTCTGAACTGTGGACACGGTTGGCAGCTATGTGGATATGTTGTCCCTCCCCTCTTTCTCCACCCCCCGCCTCTTCACACTCTCTCACTCTCTCTTTGACACTGACACTGGCTGGTTTTCCTCCAGTAGACAGCTATGAGTTTGAACTGCTACGCCAAGGCAAACACAGGGATGTCAAAGACGGAGATGTGAAGTCACGACTAAGTTCCCAACATCCAAACAACAGAATGCACTTGTTGTTCGGCAGGCATTAGAAGTTAGCTAGCATCTTCGTCGGCGTGTAACAGATATCTCACTTTAGCCCTGTAGTAAATACATGTGGTTTTGTTTGTAGCGCGGGGATGATAGGCTAGGCTCGCTAAACAAAATGCACAGCAAAAGGCTTATTTATTCCTGAAGGCAACCATCCGTAGTCAGAGTAGAAATGAGAGGCGCTGATCGTATCAGACTCTAATGGCACAGACAGAAGAGACCACTCGAGCAGAAAAAATAATGGAGGGTTATAGTGACACCTTGCTCAGAAGAGCCACGTCTGACACTCAAGGCCGAGCTGCAGAATGCAACTGTCACCTGAACTCTGTTATTCTCCGGCTGAATCAAACCGACAAACTGCAATCATACTGTTTGTGTCAGGTGTGTGTTGGGAGGGTGTTATCTGTTCACACTAACTGAAAATTAGGCAGTTTGCTTGTTGTTCCATTGATTGTTTGCCCAATTAATTACTCATTTTATTTCATTCACTTCATGTTGAGCTCCTGTAAATGGTTATTCAGATGCATGCACAGTCAGAATATGGTTGTCAATGATCAACAAATGCCTCATTTATCCAAAATGTGTATAGGTGTAATGGGTATTTCTGCAGCAAACATGAAGGACCTGAAACAATTTTGCACACAGAAACATTCTCCAAGGTTGGCAGGTCTGAGGATGACTTCCCCATCTATTTATCCCTATAGATAGATAGTAAGGAGCAATTCAACTTCCAGAACAACTTCAGAATGTCAACAGAAATTGATATTAACTATTTTATGATCATTCACTACATCCCATAACTTTGCGTCCCTTTTTATGCCATCCCTGCCTCTGACCCCAACAACAGGAGGGAAACAAGAGCCAGGTGGGAAGCTATGTTGTTGCCAAGCCATAGCCAAGCAGAGTAGGAGACCCTTCACTGTCTGGAGGCCCCCAGGAGGGAACACAGCCTTACTGGAGTCATATCCACTGATCAAACTCCTCTTTGTAAGATTTAATAGCACTTTGCCATCATCTGCTCCAGTTGAGCGTCTCATCTCCTTCACTGGGATGGTTTATCGCTCTCACACAAGGCAGTAACAGACGAATCGGTGGAGAAATTAGTTGTTCTAAAATGAAGGGCTGAGAAAAATTCAGAGGAAATATGTACATTATGAAGAGAGAATCAGAGAAAAACAGCAGTCTCTCAAGTTTCCATATAAAATGTTTCTTTAACAAGTTGAAGAAAATGTTAATGTTGAAATAATTCCACAATCTTCGGTTTCTTCATTGTATTGTTTGTGTTTTGAAAATACAAATCACATATATTCAGAATAAATGCATTTGCTTGGGATTTATTTTGATTATTTTGATTTTATTTGTAACATGTACATGCACATTTAACCATAGAACTAACCCTCTGGTTATGGTATAGGCTGTGGAGTCACCAGGCTACACTGCTGAGAGATAGATACTATAGATAGATGGATAGATAGATAGATAGATAGGGCCAGATTTTCATTCTCTGATCTCCCCTGCTCACTTCCCACCATCTCAGTAAGCCTTTCCATTTTAGTCTATTTCTTCACAATAGACAGACAGATAGATAGATAGATAGATAGATAGATAGATAGATAGATAGATAGATAGATAGATAGATAGATAGATAGATAGATAGATAGATAGATAGATAGATAGATAGATAGATAGATATTTTTCAAGTGACCTACTGCATGTGCTATTGAAGTTTAAATTATGATATTTTCTGTGCTGCGGGATGAAGCACCATAAAAAAATAAATATATAAACATCAAAACTCTGCAAGACTGAGGTCTGGGAAAGCAATCAGGTTTGCTTATGAAGTGAGGCCACTGCAACTATAAATGGTATATACTTGAGGCTGCACCCGCTTGCTGTTGAGTGTGTCATCTGAGAGCGGTGTATTTTTGTGGGATTTTGTGATAGGTTTTGTGACACACATATATGCATATTGAAAGAGCGAGCCTCCCTGCAAACAAAAAATGGGAGAAAATGTGTCAGAGATGGAAAATCTCAGCATTCAGCACTGGGAAATGAACTGCTAGGTGGCCTGCTGCTGCTATTACAACACAGACATTATGTTTCCTCTGTTACTTCTCCCCTTTACAATAAGGAACAGCAGTTAACAAAATAAAATACCACTCTTATGTGATGGAAATAACATATTGGCTGCATTTCTTACTGGGTATCACAGGGGTAATTTGAGAGTGTGTCCATTCTATTATTTCCACTGCTTTGCTGTTTGTCCAGGTATAAAAAGGTATAATGCCTGATGCCGCTCCAGGTTGCACTTGTGCTCGGCACCTGGGAGCCCTGTCTCTCTGTAGGACTTGGCGTGGAGCCGACAGCTGACCTAAAAGCCAGGTGTTGTTTTATTTATCTGAAAGCGCAAGTGACCTTTCTAACAGAACGCTGCAGAGAGTAGCCTCCTCTGAGCTGTCTGCTCGCTGTCTGTCTCCGTCTACATCTACGCTCCCCTCCCTCTCTCTTTCTTTCTCCATCTCTTTTCTCCTTCTCTTCTGCCTTGGCTCTCTTCTCTTGAGAGTCAAGACGCAAAGCCATCAATAATACCTGTCTCCAGACTGTCAGGGAAATAGGCACCGAGTAAACATTAAGCAGTACTTTGTCTAACTTGGTCTTTGAGTCTTCACCAAGTCTCTGATTGATTTTCTACTGGCAGAAATCTATTGAGTTTCTCATAACAATAATATGAATTAGGTTTAATTCAACACAGGCTTCATAAAACAAAACAGAGGCCCTTGGTGACGGCTTCAGAGCCAGTCTGCAGGATATCGCCTGAGGCTGAATCACTGAGACAAACAGCCGAGTCCTCTAATGTGAATATAGAGAATGGATTGATTGTGCAGATCGACTCTATTACTAGGAGATTATGGATGGTGACGGTGGAATTCAAAATTCACAGTGCTTTCATTTCAATGTACATCCATCTTTAGAGCAATTTTAAACCCCAAATCTATGACTTTTTTTGTTATCAATAATGGGAATACATTTTCAGCTGAGACACATGATAACCAACAATCAATTTGAAAGTGATAAAATGTCTTCGAATTCGTGAAATGACTAGAAAAACACTGTTCGTGGCACAGTGGGCAGGTGCTGTACTTTGGTCTATAACTGAGCTATTACAGAGAGTTGCCATGGAGACAAATAGTCCCCTTTACTTCTTATGGTTGCCAGAAGGACAAAGAGCAAAGAGAAAGATTTTTCAAGGAAATGCAGGTTATATTATCACCTGCAGTTTCTGATCAGACCTGCACACTGGTAAGGAGGCTCGGGCCACTAAAGCAGCCCCGACCCATGATGCTCCCTCCATCAGTGGGGATAAGGTTTTGCTGTTGCAGTGTTTTTTTCTCCTCAAACATAGCATGGTGCCCTTTTGCCAAAAAGCCACCATTTGTGTCTCCATTTATGTCTCATCTGTCCACAGAACATGGTTCCAGTAGGTTTGTGGAACATCCAGGTGTTCTTTGGCAGCAATGTTTTTTTGTGGAGAGCAGCGATTTCCCCCCCTAGGTATCCTCCCATGAACACCACTTTATATTTTTGTTCTTATTTTGGACTTGTGGACTCAGATGTTAGAAGGTTCAAGAGATGCAGCTGTTACCGTAGGGTTCTCTGTCACCTCTTTGACCATGATGCAGCATGCTCTTGCTGTGATCTTGCTGCTGCTGGACTCCACTACTAGGACGTAGCAATGGCACTGAATTCTTTCCATTTGTATACAATCTGTCTGACTAGACTGATGGAGGTCAACTCTTTGGAAATGCTTTTGTAGCCTTTCCAGCCTGACGAGCCTCAACAACCCTCTGGAGGTCCTCCTTCTATTCCAGCTTAGGCAGTTGATGTTGAAAACTCTGTTCAGAAAAGACATGTCAAAGTACAGATTTGTTATGTGTTATTTGTTGAATCACATTGTGTTTATGTCATTTGTTTAGGAGTCACTTAAACAGGGATACAGCGAATTCAAGTGTTTTCACAACTGTAAATGCAAGAAATTCTAGAAAAAATATTATTATATTCTTATATTCTATATTCTTCCCAATTCCATCACAAAAATGTATTTTTTCTCTGTTGTCTGGTTTTCACAGTGAAGGACCTATTCAATGACATATTCGATAACAGAATGCCAGACATTTATCTCCAGTGATGACACTTGTGTGTTGACTTTCATTGTGCATTGTATAGGGCAGGGTATCAGGTTGTCCTTTACTACTCGCTGCTATATCCAGTGCTCTGTTGTTTGAGCCAAGAGCCCTTTATCACGACATCAGAGACACATTAATAGCACCCTTTCCCTATCCAAAGAGTGAGAAAATCTATACACAGGCTATCAGATGTCCCACTATCAGTCATCTACACCTCAACAAATACCTGTGAAGCAGGATATTCAAAACATTCTCTGAAAGGCGCGCGTGTGTGTGTGTGTGTGTGTGTGTGTGTGTGTGCATTATAAACTAGTTTTTAAGTCTTTCAACCCCCCCTGTGTTTATCAGTTCTTCAGTAGCTTGTCTCATGGAGCAACACAACAACAGCTATTAAAACAAGCTGTCTTTTAAACTGAGCTCCCCATCAGACACCTAACTAATGGATGTGTGCTTACTTAACATTCACATTGCCACTGAGCCATTAAATGGTACTGTTAAAGAAACTTTAACCAGCCTTCTAATTAAGTTTACTCTTCAATCTGATTGTATAAAACATGTATTTTAATAACTAGAAGGTAAATAATTAATAATTAAGTGGACAAATTGGCATCTATTACCATGAGTACATTATCACTGTCAAGAGCATTGTAGTTCAAAGCAGTGATGCACTACGCCACAGTCTGTGTGTGTGTGTTGTGTGTGTGTGTGTGTGTGTGTGTGTTCTGCACCCTGAACACCACAACTAAAGTTAAGTCCATTTTATTTATAGGGTGCTTTAAGACAAAGAGGATTGCCACAAAATGCTTTACAGAAAACAAAAGCACACAAAACAGGATAATAAAAACAAGAGTTGGAACAAGTACCGGAGATCACAAACTCCAAAAGCCTTTGTGTACTCCGCCGGCGCCCAAACACTTCCCTCCTCCAACTACAGTCACCCCGACCTCCTGCACGCCAGCAGGCAAACAGGATGTTCTGGCAGACCGCCTCGCCATTCCTTTTCCTGTGTCCAAGCCTCCAGACCGCCATCTGACACATCGCTTTGATGCACTAGCCATGGATGAGGATACCCCTCACCCCACCCCAACCGACCCTTGCCGCCTCTGCCCACTCGGCAACCAACCCTTGCTCCCACCGGTCTGCCGAGCCTCGACCCCCACGTCCACCCAGCCTCCCTCTCTCAACCCCCCAACAGGACTCAACCCACTCTGTCACATACATCCTTTATCTGCCAAGATATCATAATCTCAGACAAACTATAACAGAGAAGGCACGGTCCACTTTCGCTCTTAGCCTGGACTGTGGAACAGCCAAGAGTGCCCTGCCTGAGATCAGATCAGGTTGAAGGTTCACAGGGGACTAAAAGATCACAATTATAGCTAGGCGGTGGACCATTTTGAGCCCCGTATGTAACCAATAAGATTTTAAAATCAATAGTTTCACTTGAAGGCAGCCAGTGCAAGATGGGTGTGATGCGTGACATGACCATACATGACCGTACCACTTTCTTAACATGAGCATCAAAACTAGAGGTCTGGATCAAGTCGATTGTTTTGGGAAAACGCGTGTAAACAGGGTAATAGTAGTCTCAGCTAAACAGGAAGCTCATGTACACATGTAGCTTTTCCAGTTTAATATCTAACTCATCTCAAAAGAGACGTTTTACATGACATTCTAGATGTGATGCATTACTGGATGATTTCCTCAGTCAACTACTCATTTACTACAACTACACACATTTTGGAAGGATCGTGCAATGTGGATCCCATGTGCTTCAAGATTCACCCATTCTCACACTAAAACGTTGTGAAATTTGATCTATTTTTGTGTGATCTCTAACTGGGGTTGAGTTTGACTGGATCGCTGCAACTTGCTCTTCATTTTTGAGACACCTCTTCTGTACTCAGTTTGGTACACAGATAGAGTTTTATTATTCTGACTATGTTTTCATTATTGTTGTTTTTACTGTGACCCGTACCTGAGGAGACTGAATTTCAGTTGAATAATAAGAGATTTCTCTTTTTAGAAAAACCATTTGGGAAATGATTTTCAGCTGTTGTTAATTTCCTCTCCCGTTTTCTTCTTGTCAATAGTCAGATATTCTGTTCCTTCACCATTTGCCTTAAATTGTTTGTACTGTTCATCTTTTTCATCAAGTGCAGCACATCTTTTTCTGAGTGTATTTCCCACCAATGATGACAGAGCTTTCTCAGTATAGAGTCGTTCCTGGACATGTTGTTGAGCGATGCGTTGGCTTGAAGGCCACTTTGGCTACGCTATCTCTTTAGCGATGTACTTTTCCAGGTCATACTGTCATTAACAGGATTACAGATGCATCGCTCTGGGAAAACAACACAACTGGGTGCATGATTAGATTAAATGCCATTAGTGTGTCTACATACATTGCAAATAGACAATTAAAATTATGTGAGGCATATTCGGCCAGTAATTATTATATACAGTCATGATAAAATGTTTGATTAAGTTTGATTGAAGTCTATAAAGTATCACAGGTTCATGCGGCATGTTGAAGTTAAATCACACACACCCTACAAAGGTTGCCGTTCCTCATTGGCAAAAATCCCTACTTTTCATGGTGGGCCTGGAGGATGATTCAAAAAAACAATTAAAGGAAAATTGTAGCGATTTAAATCAATTTCTGGCAATTTCACAATACACTTGAATCATAGAGTATATGTCCATTTAAAAAAATAACTGTCCTTCAGTTCCAGTGATCAAAATACCCCAGTTATTATGTTAAAATTAGATGTGAGGCTACTGGGTATAGAGCGTTTTGAGCCCTGTTTACAAAAAGACACAACGAGATAGTCCCCCAGCTTCAGAAATATCATACTGCTTGGTTCACCTGTCAAAAATATGCAGCTCATAAAGAGGTTTTCTGCAATATTCCACATCCTTTAAAAACAAACAAAAATATACACTGTCATGAAATTCAGAGAGATTTTCAGCTATCTTCTTAAATTATGTACATCTTTTGATTGATTAATGAATCCTTCAATATAAATAAACAAATGTTGCATCTAAACAAATAAATAACAACAACAATAATAATAATAATAATGACGATAATGAACTACCATAGGAATGTCCAGTCAGACCTAATGTCATAGTTAACATAGATCACATAGAAGTATGACAAATGGCATCATACCCCAGCTGTTGAAACCTCCTCCTCCTCCAAAAAGAACCACTTCTGAACTGTATGCACCAAGGGTCTTTTAGCCGATAAAGGGGAAACTGGACATAAAAAAATGAGATAACATTGAGATCAGCTATAAAACTGCCCTCTCCATGCTGTAATAATTTTTAGTCTCTCTATGGGTGGTGAAGTGTTCCCCGGAGAACCGATCGGGAATGATGGTGAAAGCTTAGTGGGCCTACATTAAGAGTGACATCTAGAGGTGGCGTTAGGCAACTGCAGAACTTTTTTGATGATTTTCTGAACGATACTATGATTTTACTATTTTTCTGCAGCACAGTCCATGTTATGCAATCCATTTTCTCTGAAAAATACTATGATCGCAGAATCATGGAAAACTGGAGTGACTACTTGCACAGTGGCACTGCAGAAAATGTGCTATGTAAACGTGGCATTGTCAGCGCGGGCAGCTGACAATTTCCAAATATACAGGAAAAAAAATACCTTGGTGGCAACAGTGTTATTTGTACCACTTGGTATGCTGGCCTTCAGATAAAAACAACATTTGTACCCAGCCTATGTCAGCATATGCACAAATGTTGCAGAACAAGTAATGTGCTTAAAGTTGGCCATGGTCGCTGCTTAGGTAGCTTTTAGCTAGCTAATGCTAGAAAAAGACCTGCTCTAAACAGTCTTCCAAACTTTCCAACCTTTCAAACTATTAAAACGCAAGAAATGAGAATACCACTTCATTGGTGATTCTTTTTAAACTAAGCCTTGCTATCTATGCTAGCTAATGTTTAGCGTTGCAAGTATAAGCTTAAAATAAAGTTACCTATCTAACTAGTATAATAATTGCTTAAGGCAAGATAATGTCATGCAAATATTTAAATTTTAGTTTGAATAACTCATTATTTACATTTGCCTTTCATATTAAGTAAAACACCTTTTTTGTATCAGCCACAACCCACAGAAAAATCCAAGAAGAGATGTCATATCTATACCTTTTATTTCTCCTAGAAACAAATGAGCTCTTTTTAACACTAACATGAGACTAAAGGCATTTTCTCCTATTTCTCAAATTCAGCTCAAGATAAATAACAATATTTACCAGTTCATGTTTATCTCACTCTGATCAAAACAAGAGATGAAATGATCTTAAATAAGTGTAATTTAACTCTTCCAAATATGTGTCCATGCATGAGACCATGAGATTAGAGAAAGATTTCAAACTCAATATGATGCTTCATGACTCCATCTTCTCAAACATGCACAGTTTTCACATCCTGCTGCTTTTTCCTATTGAAGCCACGGGGGCTGCTATACAGTAGGCCCTTATTACTATTATGTCACATTTTAGCATCTTCAGATTTATCTCATAAAGTCTCAGGAATGTATTCTCTCTGTTATCTTCTCATTGTTCCTAAGGGGATTTTAGGACATTTCATATGCAGGTGATCACAAAATGATACGAAACTGAGTTCTTAGCTATTTCTTAAGAGATGAAGAAAGGACTACTCTGAGATAAAGATGTTTGCTCATGGAATGTAGAATAGATGCACCCTCCACAACCATATTTCAGGAAAGGGGTTGACATGGTGCACCAGCTCTATTTATTTACTCATTATGTGTGCACTACTTATGTCCGGGGAGTACAATTTCTCTATTTAGAGGTAACAAGAAAGCCTGCGAGGACGTTTTATCAACTCGTTCACATGCAGCTTGAGAACATGTTTCATATATTGTGTGCACTGCACAAGATGGAATATCACGCACAGAAGTTATTACCTCTTTACCAAGAAAAAATACATATTTTGTGGCTACAGAACAGCCACTCCCCTGCTCTGTATGGACGTTTGTGTATTGGTCTGTAATTGCTTTATACCAAAAGATACCAAAGGGACGAGAGAGGCAAAATATCTAACACTGGTGAGTCCAGCTGTTCCTGTTTAGGAAACAATTGTGATTCATAGTGTACATGGATACAGGTTCTTAACTAGTGGCATGGGGCACTCTTCTCTATTGCAGCCTTAGGTTGTGATTTAGGCTAATTAGATGGGTGTATGTAAGCCTAGGCTAATGTAAATGTGTTCTCTGTAGCTAAGCTAATGTTAGCTTGGATTTAGCTTTGCCATGAACAAGATGATAGCAAACTATCTGTCTAATTGTTGTCATGGACATGGTTGTACTGGACAGTTCTGGAAACTCAAGAGACACAAGACTGAGTACATCGTAGACCTGTATATGTCACACAAAGCTGTAAACTGATTGGAGTCGGTGTTTTGAAAGGTCATCTGAAAATGAGGCCAAAGGTCAAATATTTTGAACTTTGAGTGCAGCAACTTGGTGGAAATTTTGAGTTGAGTTTGCGATGGCAAAAGTATTGTTGCCTCCGATGTGGGTGCCACTGCTCTGTCCTTAGGAAAACAATGGCTCAGCCAATGAAAAGCCGTTGTGCCAGTGATCATGTGTATTGGCCTCCAGGTGGACCTGGCTACAGCTAGAGTCTCTCTATAGCAGATGAGGCTGTTCTTCCAGGCTTGCTAATGGACATCTACTTTAGTTGCATGACATTTGCACTCTCAATTCCTGAGTGGCCTGCTTAAATGCCAGTGTATCGAGGAGATGAGCAACCTCTACCGCACATGCTTTGAATGACTGTAAAGCATTCGATGCTGTGACTGATCATAATTGATATAAAGGAATGAATATTTCTAGAAATGATTGCATTGTTGATTATTGGTTTCTACAGCTATCACAAACGTGTTGCAAGTGCTTGTATATTGTGGCAACTCAAGTGAAAACATGGAGAAAGCTGAGATGTGGTACAAAATAAAGAGTCTTTTATCAGCAGTGCGGGGGAAAGGGATTGTGGGAGAAAGGCAACAAAGGTTGTTCTGTACTAGTCATCGGCATCGGGTGGCCGTCTGACAAAGGGAATATATAAGAGGGTAGGTAGTGAGACGCGGAGGGATCACATGTGGGAATGTTCGTCATAGGTCAGGTTGTCCGGGGCACAAACTCTCTTAAGATCCAATCTGTCAGGCACAGGTCATACACGGTTTCAAGTAATGCAATTCAATAAGTAATGCAATTCAATAGTGTTTCTCTCCTCCAACTCCTTACCCCACCTCAGAGATTCAGTCTGCTTCTCCTACTTTGCAACCACCCTCCTCTCTAATTACCGTCACGTCTGGGTTCGGCTTAAATAGGATGCCTCCTGATCACCAATGGGCCCCACACTCTACCCAGTCGCTTCCTGTGTGGGTCTGGCCGCTGTCCTTGGTGCTGATCCTCCGTGGAGCTGTCCTCTTGTCCCCGAGGCTCCACAATACCTGTACATAACATTTCTAGTGTATACATGTACACAACGTGAGCTGTATACGGAACAAGCAGAGGTCTTGAATGTGTTTGCAAGTGGGTTGTGATAGCGATCAGCCTTGGATGTGTTGTTAGAGCGTGGTTACAGAGGTTACGCCTGGCCATATGGGGCCAAGCAAATTACTGTTCATTTCCTGCAATAATAGCAAACCAGGTTGTGTGGCAGAGACAAAGCTTGTAATATCCTTTAATGTTGTTAAGCCACACATATGTACATGCACTTTGTGTGCTCGGTGCCCCTGTTAAAACCGCATTAGCAAAACCATTATCCACTTATCACTGATGGCTGCTTTTTCTCTGGTCTGTTCTTTATGAAACATCACTTTACGTGAGCTTTAAAACAACAACCCCCACAACCCCCCTTTTTATTTCTCGCTGTCTAGCAAATGGGTAACTACTTTCTTTGTTCTGAAGACACACACATGTGCATTGTTGGTGTAGATTACTATTGTGCGTTACTTTTAAGTCTATCATTCAAAAGGATGATTGCCGTGGGGCATCGCTACGAATGCTTGACTTGACTGGGGACATACTAAATGATTTTGAAAATGCATTGCATCACACATAACACATTTTACACATTATTTTGTCTCTCCATCATAAATACAGACAGATAGGGCAATGATGCGGTGTAACACTGAGATTATCCTGCTGTTGCGTCACTGGCATCAGGACTGCTTATCTCATATCAAGTGTATTAACATGCACTGAGGAACAAAGAAAAACACAAAAGGAGAATTTGAGTGACTACTTTGTGGCCTGAAGGTGGGGTGTACACCTTGCGGCGAGAGCTAGCTAGGCTGGTAACAAATACAAATCTAACACTTCCCTCTCACCTCACTGTAAATGTGACTCGGTGATTAGGAGAAGCGGTATGTCCACCCTTTTGCCGTGATCTGGCTTGATTACTGTGATTTTGAGTGAATTACTCCAAACCTGTTTGCAGTGCTTTTTTTGGCCGCTGTGTAATTGGTTTGTGCGGACTGATTGAACTTCGACTTGTACCTGTACATGCGTGACGAGACCAAAGGGGAGACCAGAAGGGCAGAGACCACACTGCATTCGGTTGATGGGTCTATAATCATGATAAGTAAAGCGATGTGTAAAAACATGCTTGGGAGTGTGTGTGAAGGAATGTATCCGTGGCTGTGTGTCTGCACTGTTGGTAGTTTATTTATTGTTTCTACGTCCTCCAACTTGGCTGGGGACCGGAGTGGTGCGGTGAGCTGGAGTGGTCTACCGGGAAGAGGCACAGAATTGACTGAACCCCGTGGTTTCACCACACGTCTACCCACGCTGACAAGTCCAGAGGAGGCCCAGGACAGACTCAACGGATCAGCAACAGCATTATAGTTATAGTTATGTTATAACTTGAACTATGAGTCATTTCCCTTCATTGTTTGGAACTTAACTTTATCTTGACAGTACAGCCCAGGGCCAGGATAAGTAAACCATTGGGATTTTATCGAGTCATTTTGGTATATTTATATCAAATCATACTTTTTACTGGACAATTCTAACCATTTTTATCCACCTATTTTAATGGTTATTTTAGAATAAAGACACCACATTGTTTGCACAATATCTGTGTCTTGTGTCTGTGTTGGTGCAGCCCAGGAGTCCTAGAGCCAGAAATGGAATGACTCTCCGATCACCACAGGGCTTGTTCAGGACCCGACAGATGTCAGGTCGTAAATATCAAACACTGATACGTGGAAAGTTTGACATTATAGAACTGAAATCACAAGGTAATCCTTCACAGTTCTCAACTACAACACAAACAAATATATTCTCATAATATTACAGGATTGCAACTTAACTGCAACGCTGCTTCACACTAACTAATGAACTAATACAATTATCTCCCATTAGGATATTGGGAGAACAGGTCCTTGATTAAATGCTACGTAGGTACATTACAAATTACTGTATTCAAATCCTCAGAAAAATCGTGCAATCAACAACAAGATACCACAGTGGCAAATATGTCAGTAAACAAAGGGTTGCTGACCATATAAGGGGACAAAAAGCTATCTAGCCATCTGGCGGCTAACACACAATATCAGCAATGCCATCCAAAACAATATCTGCACCGGATACCGCAAAGAATGATGAGAATTAGCTCACAGTTTGATGCACGCACACTGTCAAACACTGTACCGTCCTTGTACGATGGATATTCCCTTAGAGGACGATGAAACATTTACCAGTGTGTTCATATCTTTGTCTATAGCTCACCATATGAACGGGTGCAGCCAATTCAGCACAGTAACACATCCAGATTGTTGCCATATTTCCACCCTATTTACTCTGCCATGTTGTGATAGCAAGTCTTGGCATGGCTATATTTAGGGAGTCTGATGTGATTAAATTCCTTAACTCAGCACTTCAGTTGATAAACTTGGTATGAAAATAAATGTGTGTTGTGTGTTGTGATACAACAAGAAACATATAGAGAGGGAGAGAAAGAAAGAGGAGGAAGAGAGACACTATAACTGTGGTTGTGTAAAACTTGCAGATGCATGATGGGATCTAAAAGGTCAAAATCAAGAGTAATGGCAGACGGGACTTTGAGAGCACCAGTCGCAGACAAAACGTATCAGACTCATCTTTACCCATTAGGTAGCAAATGCAAAAAAAATCATAAAAATATCCTTTTTGGCCTTTTGTACAAGCCCTGCTCTTCACATATCGTACAGGACTGTCATGGCTTGAGTGCTTTTCAAATTGAATAACCCTGGTCGAGCTGGGTCACAAATGGGAACATTTTAAGGAGCCTTTTCCCTGTAACTGACTCGGTCATTGGTATTTCTACAATCATTTGACATAGGGTATGTTTTGCAGTTCCATCTTGGCAGAGTCTCTCTATGGGCCCACTGGTATTGGTTGGTTGCTGTGCAGTATATTATGTATTTTCTGTCTATTTCCAAAAAAGTCTTGAAAACATCCAGAGAGGCAATGCTCATAAATAATTGGCCAGTCAGCTTCATTAAATAATGATAATAATAAGTACTTTTTGACTCTTTTCCCTTGCCTGCCACCACGGGGAGGTCAGAGCATAGCGTCAGTACCCCTGGAGCTGGTAGGGATGTCTTGCTAAAGGACACTTCTGCAGGTAAGATGCAAGCGACTTAAACCCAGGTCCTCCAGTTGAACGGTGGCGTCCGTAACCACTAGGCAATCCTGCAGCCTCTCAGCGTGATTCCCCTGGCTTTTATTCCTATCTTTTTGGTCTCTTCAGCTGATTGTTTGGTACACACCAGTACTCGACCGGGGTGTTCTCACCTCCCTACCAGCCGTCCCACACAAGGCAGGTGTGAAAGTGACCTTATTTTCACCATGGTGGAGTTGTTGCCTAGCAGAAGTACAATAAAGGGGAAAGGCCACATCAGTTCTTTCCTAACGACATCAAAATAAAATCGGCAATAAATGCAATAGTATTCTAATATTCAGAAAATAAAGTGTTGAATTGACAGATTTCTAGACACCATTACTTTTTTGTATACCTATCCGTCAGTTCTGAGCATTGCAAATCAGGAGTCAGGAGCATTCGTAAATTCATAGTATCATCAAAAAAACATACTTGTATTTTCACAATGTCACCATCCGAAGCACATTGGTCAAGTGCAGCAGAACCAATCTCACTGGCATCCTGCAAATCTACACAGTGACAATCACAGACTACAACTCATCACAGCTTTTTAACTAACATCCTTGCCAGACGGACTGGCAATAGTTTGACTCTTATTACGACTATTTGCTCCTTTCCCTTCGTCGGTTCAGCCATTCCCTGCTGTTTAAGCCTCATTTGTGAATCCCTTTCTTTCACTCTCGTTCAGTTTTAAATGGAGGAACGGATTGAAAGGTGAAAATAAGAATGCATTTCAGATGCATCATGTTTTGCTGCATGGTGTGTGACATCATCCAGGGCTAATATGTTTTATGAGTCTGTTCCATTACTATAATTTTCCCTGCCAGTATGAAATCCCCTAGTTATATGCTGCTGTACACAAATGCACATAACAACCACTGTATATATCACCTGGCGCTGCACCAACATAATAACATTTGGTGTTAACATTTGGTAATGTGTGCATGCATTTTTAGTGTGTGTGATCCCAGTGGGAATCAAGCCCCTAGCCACACTCTGCCCACTGAGTTTTAACAATACTAATGATGATAATAATAATAATACTTTTTTCCATGTAGGGTAATTCACTTTATTGTTGCCCCCTCCCCCTCCAGGTCAGGGTCAGCTACAGAACAGCTACTTTATTGCCATGCTATGCCTTGCAAAGCCTTTCGAGAAAAGGCAAAGAAGGATTTCTACCCAATCATGGCAGAAGAGGAGACAACATGGGCTGTCTCTCCTCCGATGTGAGCTTGAGGTATAATCGTTTCAGCTTATTTCTACTGAACTGCCTCGATATCAAGTCTAAGTACTGGTAAATAGCCTATGTGTAGACAAGATGACACGTTTTCTGAATAGCCCTCTCTCTCTCTCTCTCTCTCTCTCTCTCTCTCTCTCTCTCTCTCTCTCTCTCTCTCTCTCTCTCTCTCTCTCTCTCTCTCTCTCTCTCTCTCTCTCTCTCTCTCTCTCTCTCTCTCTCTCTCTCTCTCTCTCTCTCTCTCTCTCTCTCTCTCTCTCTCTCTCTCTCTCTCTCTCTCTCTCTCTCTCTCTCTCTAGATAGATAGCTAGGTCCACCTAATCACATACTGAATCTACATTTTCCTATCTCAGAGTGGCCGGCTAGTGTTCTCTTTTCCCAGACGGATGACAGGAGAGGCTTTTGGGACCTCCTTCATGTGAATATGGAGCTGGCTTGGCTTTAACCATCTCCTGGGATCGGTAGCCCCCTACATAAGCAGCAGAGACGTACACCTGAGACAGGCTATTACTGCCAAGGAGAGTCTCTCTGTGACAGATCTAACTGTCACGGAGAGTCTCTCCTCGCCACTGGTAAGAATAACTAACGATGAAATGGGTATTTTCTGTACACAATCAGGATTAGCAATTACTCCATGTGCTAAATATACATTGGATTTCTCTACTGGGAAGTCATTTGCCTCATTCAGTTTTTCCAGCATTGCATTGGGAGGAACACAGACCTGCGAGGTGCTGTAGCTTGCTCTCAGTGATGAGAACATGAAGGTGTGATTTTCATCTTTGTTAATTATCCCTTCATGTCATCTATTTGAACAGACGAGAGGTTCATTCTAAACAGTGTAGAGGACATGACAGGGCTGCACTCTGCTGACGCTATATTGATATATCTTGAGTTTACACAGTCTAGTTTGATAATGGACGATGAAAGATATTTGAAAGATTTTTTTTATATTTCAAGAGAGGTCGTTAAAAAGATCCAAGACAAGTGGCAGTTACCTCATCGCCTTGGGGCTACTGATGGGAAGCACATCACCATCTTTACTCCAGGCAAAAGTGAAAGCACTTACAGGAACTGTAAATCAGGCTTTTCTATCCTGCTAATGGTGGTTGTTGATGCCCACTATAGGCTCCTCTGTGCATGCCTTGGCACCCAGGGAAGAGTGTCTGATGGAGGATTCTTTGCACATTCAAACCTTTGAGTGGCAATGGACAAACAGCTCAGCAGCTGTTGACAGCTGTCCACCAATGTTCCCCAAGCTCAGCCAAAGCCAGGCACAGGTGTACCAATGTCCTTCATGTTTGTTGCTGATGAGACAAGTCAGGCACAAACAGGCACAACCAGCGAGTATACAATTACAGATTTTCAAGAGCAGGGCATGTTGTGGGAAATGCATTTGGGATCCTTGCCAACAGATAGTAGGTCTTCCTTTCTACCATCAACCTGGATCCAGAGGTAATCGGAAGGATTGCCCTGGCAGCTCTCCCCTCCAATTTTCTGATAGTAAAGGCCTCAGATTCATACCTAGTCACTGTGCTTGTGGACACAGAAATGCTGAGCACAATATCATCCCTGACATGTTGCAGAATGATGCACCCTCCAATGTAAACCTGCCAGTCAAGACAGAAATGCCTCCACAAATGCAAAAGAACAGCAGAAGTAATTTGGCTGGGTCAGTTCCTTGGCAGGAATACATGCTGTGAATTTCCCCACTAATGAACTGATGTGGACTGGACTGTGTTACTGCAAACCCCTGTTATGGTTGTAATAGAACTTTTACTTTCTATGTATTGTGTACATTTTTATAGAATGTCACAGCCCCTTTAGGTGTCTTTCAGGGCCTGTGCTGGGCACTCTCCTCTGTCTCCCTTTCCTCAGATCCTAAGCTGATTGGAGCACGGGGCTCTGATTAGTGCAATTCAGTACACCTGGCCGGTGTTCTGTGAGCTGGTGGTTAAAGCTCTGTCTCTTTTCCATTGGCGGTCTCTGGCTCCCTGAGGACAGCAGCGCATTTTGGTTCTGTTGGCGTTACCTTTTTGTTCTTCTAAGTTTCGCACCATACAACACACTTGCAGCACATTTCCCACTTACAACATCACCACATCACTGACAACTGATTGCCACACCTCACATTTATTCTTTTGTTGCACATTCAGTTCAGTCTTTGTGACTTTAATGAATTAAATATTTCTTTTGTAAACCTTTGGACCGTGTGCTTCCTCCTTTTTGACACGGCCTTTGAGCCAGGTCGTGTCAAGAAACATTTATGTTACAGAAGTAACAGAAGAGATTGTTTATTAGTGCAAATACACTCATGGGCCACTTTGTTAGGTACTGATCTAAGAGACTTTGACCGTGGTATGACGTGGTGGTTCCAGCATCTCAGAAACAGCTGAACCCTCCTGGGGTTTTCACCACTACAGTCTCTAGAGTTTAAAGAGGATGGTGTGATAAACTAAAGACCTCCAGTGAGCGGCAGTTCTGTGGCCAACAACACCTTGTTAATGACAGGGCAGAGGAGAATGGGCAGACTTGTTCAAGCTAACAGAAAGGCCACAAATGCTCCAATAACATCTTTACAACAGCGGTGTGCAGAAGGGCATGATGAATCCACGCCGCCAAGAGTTGTTGTTGTCAGGCTGTTCTGGAGACAAAAGGGGGTCCTACCCGGTACTATGTGTACTTAATAAAGTGGCTGGTGAGTGTATTTGTCAGTGATGCTCCTTTCTAGGGAGTCAAAACAATATAGGTAAAAGCTAAAATGGAAACACAACATGCATTCGTATTTTAATACAGTATGGAAGCTTAGCAAACAAGACACTTAACACAAACATTCACAAAGACTCAGTGAGCATTCAAAGCTAAATAACGTAAATGTAAAAAATATCTGAACATTCTAAATTTAAAATCATATTATTTTTTATATTTTTGAAAAAGTTGGCTTTTGGTTTTTACATGAACAAAAACTGCATTTGGCTTGTCAAGACCTATTAAGGCCATCAGAGCTCTTGAATGTAGCTGCTTTGCAAAACAGAAAACCTGAACTTGAACATGATCTCTACATTACAACAATTATCCATCAGATGCTAGCTAGCAGCCAACAGGATCCTCAGGTACAGTGAGTGCTCATCATCACCCTCTGTGTGGCTGTCCCCTTGTCAAAGTCACCGGGCTCACTGAGGATTCTAGTTAAGCTTATGGATGGAGGAGGATTGTGGCAGAGGTGGTGGCTGCTGCTGCACAGGAGCTAAATATGGGTTGTGTTAGACGATGGAATATCCTCCAGGTCCTTTAACAGTTAGAGGACCTGGAGGATATTCCATGTACAGAGAGGATGCTACGATTTTTTTTGCTCCTCTTCATCGTACAACATATTTTGTTATACTTTGCCAAACTTGCACTTTCAATGTTTGATCTTTAATCTCATTAAGAGATGCATAAAACATGATTAGCTACCTGCTTTAAAACCTCAGTCTATCTTTCTCTTTCTCTTTTGCCCTCTACTTCCATTGTGTCCTCTGAGAGCTTGTGTGGAGGTGAGCCCATTCCTGTGGCCTGCTGGAAGACCTATGGTTGGAATAATTGGAGGCCGCGGCTGATGGTGTTTGAGGGGGGGGGGAAATGGATATGAGGTGCGGGGTGGGGGCGATGAACCAAGAATAGAGGATGATGCTGATGCAAGTTCTTCTGTGTCCACCTCAACATCCATCTCTTGGTCATCAATGGTGGGCGGCGGTGGTGGTGCAGGGCAGATGGCCATAATTAGAGTCTGCCCTCCTTTACAGTCTCCCAGTGGATCTGTTCGGCTGGTGGTGCACACTTTCTCTTTGAATTTGTCATGTCCTCATTCCCGGCCGCCGCGCTATCCTATTGGTCACTCGCCGGGAGAGCACCTCGGAGCACCCGACACCGCCAGTACTCGGTCAGAGGCTCGGACTCAACGCAGAGAACCGTCTGAAACCTTGGGTCACCGAACACTGAACCGAACATCATTCACAAAGAAAGTTTTTCTCCACGATGTGAAAATTGTGTCGGGGTACAGCTTAGAGATGGGAAAACGTGCCCTGTGAAAGGGGCTTCGACCAAATACCAGGTTCTGATAGGGCATACAGCAAAAAAATAGCGATTGTACAGAGCTAGTGTTTGAGGGCTTCGTTGATGGCAGTAAAATTGGTAGTAGCTAGCTGGTAGTAGCTAGCTGGTACTTTTAGAAGTTTTTGCTAGGGATTCAAAACCATGTATTATGCAGCTTTTTCACAGTACCAGACCTTCTGAGACTACTGAGTTGAGCATGCTTTGGTTTGAACAGCAAAGTGTTATATTTAGAGCATTTGCACCATTTATTTCTGAATTTCCCTCACCACTACAGTCGGACATTTTGCAGGTTGTTTGTGAACTTGAGGTTTACAGCATTTTATGCTCTTTAAAGTATAAATTGGAGCAGCTGTTTCAATACCCAGGGTGACACAGAACTCACTTTCACTGCTGTGAGTGTCAGCAGACTGGTCGAGGAGGGCTTTTATTTTATTTACAACAAATAGGACAATGTGTTGTTTTGTACATCTGACTCTAACCTTGGCTTCTGTTGGTAAGAGAGTATGAGTGAGTTGTGTTGTGGAAAATTGCCTATGAAGCACTAAGAACTCTTTGAAATAACACACAAAACATTGATAGGTTGAAGTATAAAAATATATTGTATACAGATATATTTTTGGAGAGAGGAAGACAAGTCACACAGAAAGTCAGACTCTCTCTTTGCTCTCTCTCCCTGAAAGTCAGCTCACTACAGTCTCTCATGATTGGTTCTCCATGCTAAGACCATATGGTTCATCCTCTGGACTATCTCCATACAGTAGTGGACTAGTCAAGGTCACATTTCTAACTTCCTCAAAAGGCCTGACTAGCTGGTTATGCTAAACGTAGGTACATGTTCACAGCACACTTGTCACATGTCTGTCACAGGGGACAGCATAGTATCAATACAACCGTCACAAAATAACTAATAGATGATAAATGATAAATTCTAGCACTCTTCGCTAAAATTTACTTTCACAGTTGGTATGAGTGTAAAGCATTAGTTAGCTGTAGTGAGAGGGAGAGGGAGTTGAGAGAAGATGAGACTCTTGCAGCAATCATTTATTGTTCTGTGATATTTAAAACGACGACACATCAAGGCCCTCGTCTCTCTGATCCTCTCAGTTTTACTGTAATTTAAGCACATTACAAATGTATTTATGCAAATGACAGTATATGCGAGGAGCCCGGCAGGATTTCAGGGTTTATCTATATAATTACAAACTACACTTATAATTATGAAGGCAATCTCTCTCTTCATCAATGGGTAATGTTGCGGAAATGGACCCCCTTTCACACCTTCCTCTCTCTGCAAAAGCAACTAGAACGATACAACCAGGTAATATAACGACAAAAAGATGAGTTGAGTTTGCAGCATGACACGGCATGTCGACAGCCAAAACAATCAAAGTTTGTGATGTAAACAGAGAAACTGGGGCGGTATATTTCGATTTTCTATGATTGCTGGGAAATGATGAGACATTTAAGGCCTGCTGGTGAGATGTAATGAGATTATATCATCACTTTCTTTAAACTACAGATGCAATCCTGCCTGACGACACTATTCCTCACTCCTAGCTGCCTATCAGAAACACACCAACTAGCTATACCTCTTTAATGATCATCGCCTCAGATAGTAAATCACACTCTGCGGTGGATGAGTTGTATATGGTTGAATACAGTCTGCCCCCCGAGAGCTCCCTAACTTACTTTCCTGTGTGGGAAATCCATTCAATTTGTTCATTCAGGGGATTATGTCTTCAGGTGCTTTATCACCTCCAGTCACAGTTATGCAT
Source organism: Hoplostethus mediterraneus (assembly GCA_034670385.1). Classification (NCBI taxonomy): domain Eukaryota; kingdom Metazoa; phylum Chordata; class Actinopteri; order Trachichthyiformes; family Trachichthyidae; genus Hoplostethus; species Hoplostethus mediterraneus. The sequence continues at coordinate 1,487,584 of JAXDDW010000043.1, read as the reverse complement.
TGTCAGAGTTTAAGGGTTTTTTTTGAGGTGCAAAGTCATTTTTTTATCAGTGCTCCTGGATTCTTTTGGGCTTAATGAAGATTTCCCTCCGTCTTTAAATCCTTCTTCCAGGGGTTCATTCTCCCCTCTGTCTCATAATTAAGTCAGTATATGAGCCGTAAAGGCTGAACTCTCCTGAAATAAACCCTGAAACCCGAGACCATCTGCTGCTCGTCTCCCCTTCTCCGCCGCCGCCTCCCTCCCTCACAGCTATCCTCTTTGCTACTTGTTACTGTAGGCATGATCACTGCAGACACACAAACTCACAAATACAAATATGGACACATACACAAGGACCTTCTTCAATTATGACAGACACTCAATTAACAGATTAAAGCATGGAGCTACCTTGATTAAGATCTCTCTCTCTCTCTCTCTCTCTCTCTCTCTCTCTCTCTCTCTCTCTCTCTCTCTCTCTCTCTCTCTCTCTCTCTCTCTCTCTCTCTCTCTCTGTTTCTGATGCTCTCTCCCCCCCTACACTCTCTTCCCTCTCATTCTTCCCTCTCTTTCCCCACTATATTTCCCAGCAGTTGAAATGGGCCAGAAAGAGAAAGCAAGGTGTGAATGAATGGGCTGTCTCCTGTGTAATTGGAAGCATTCATTGATTAATGATTTTGTGCATGCAGGCGTTAGAATTAGCAGCTCCCGCTGAGGGGGAGGATTCTGTATAATCAGCTGATTTGCTCTCATTCTCGTCTTTTTTAAAGCGCCAAGCTTGTCAGGATGCCGCAAACTCACATTGTTTAAATGTGAGGCAATCATTTCAACCGCGGTCCTCTCATCAGAAACAAAATAGCCCCGTCTTTCTTTTGTGTGTCGCAGCTAAACTCATTTAGACCTCCCAGATGCAGCACAGACATGGAGCTCATATATATCAGGCACACTTTTGAACAGATGTCCTACATTCATCAATACACTACAGCAGTACTGTTGCTCCACCCCGAGAGGAATTGATTGGAAAATAAAAATGTGTTCTCTTTTTGGATTTCAGATAAAACAAAAACAAAACTGACTTCCAGACCATCCATTGTGCTATTTATTTCTACTTTGCTGCATTTAATAAAGAATAGAATAGAGAACTAATGATGGTTTTATCAGTGTTTTGGTCAAAACAATGTTTTTTTTGTGCTTTTAATGTTTAATTCAGGTTCACAAACGAACGTAGGGCTAAACCTTCAGAGGTCTAATGCAACATCCTGTGGTGTACGATGCCACAGTGAGGTTGTGTGCCTCCCTTGGCTCCGGCTCTCAGTGAAGCAGCTCACGTTGGCCGTGCCCGGATCAAATATATCAATAACTGTGAGGCTGATGGCCGTGTAAGCCAGGCCGATCTCTCAGTGTCACACAGCCAATCCCTCACCTCTATCCACCGGGCCGGCCTTCATCTGCTGCTGCCTGGCCTGCACCATTCATTACCCAGCAGCCACTTCTAAACAACAGCAACAGCACACACTGCACACCTCTCTTATAACGCAGTGCAAGACGTTGCTCCTGCAGCTAGAATATGAATCCCGGCTAATGACTGTTTACTCTGTTGTGTCGAAAGGCAAAGTAAATTGCGAGGGTATAGCCTACTTTATTCAAGGCTCCTCCAGGGATTGTCAGCATAAGGACACAAACGCAACCAGATGAAGTTGCAAAGTGATCCAAAGAGCGCTCCGCTCCTGAATTCAATCCAATGGGAATCTGGCGTGAGGTATTCTCCATCACGCTGCGTAAATGCTGCTGCGCGTTCGCCCGCAAAAAACACTACCTGCCAAAAGCAACGCCGACTTATAAGGGTCAGTTTTTAACAACATCAGACAAAAGGGTTGAGAATATGTCAGGTTTAGTGTCTGATTGTAATAACAGAGCAGGCTTGTAAATGGGTTAGTGTCTGTGTGTGTGTGTGTGTGTGTGTGTGTGTGTGTGTGTCTGTGATCACACATATAAGCATGCATCATGAAGTCAGAGGCCCCTGAGCACAACAGGAATAGAGCACAGAGCCCACCTGGCTCTACTGCAGGCAAGCCCACAATTCCCACAACACAGCTAAGAGCACGTTTACACATGCGTGACCCATGCACGCACACACACACACACACACACGGCAGTTTATGACTCAAATACATTACTGTAATTTGCTCCAATTTACTAGATAGAGTCATGCAGTCTACATGTATATAGCTCAAAATGCAGAATAAAAGCTTTGCTACATTTACTATTACAATATAGGACGTGGTTGAATAAACATATCTACACTACATTGTTGCAGGGTGAAAACGTAACTCCAATTTTGGTGATTTTCATATTTTGACGTAAGTGAAGGGCGTAGAAAATGCTCCACCCCTTCGGGGTTGTGAAATCTCTCCAAAACCAATTAGATTAAATGGGTGTTTTTTTGTTCTGCTGAGGCGTAGCCACAGCGACATATGGAAGGCAACAACACATGTAAGCTGGCTCTGCTTTTATTGTGCAATATAATATACTGCACTTCTCCAAGAGGATGGCAAGGAATGAAGATGCTTACTTGCTCAGCATTAAACATAATGTAATGAAGGGGAAATCTGAAGTGCTTGAAATTAACTGACTATAAAATCGCCTCGCAGAAAAACAGCAGCCGCTAAAAAAAAAAAAACTTTAGCGGGAAGCGAGGACAGGAAGTGTCGGCAGGCTGGGATGCGTGCCATGTGCTTTCAATGTCATAGGTTCATGTCTGACCTTCGTCGGGTGTCACCCCCCGTCTCTCTCCCACCTCTCTTCCCTGCGTCTCTACACTGTTGGACTATCTAAAAGAGCAGAAATGTCACAAAAAATAATCTCAAAAACCTGCATTTTTCAATGTCATATCAGCCTCAGCCATTCTTTTCATCTATTCAGCTATTCTATTTTGAAGCATTAAGTGCTGACCCAGAGATAGCTGCTGGCCTTTTGCAATATCTCTGGGTGAACATTTTGTTTTTTTTCTTTTTTTCTTTCCAGGCTTCATATTCACAGCATCTTTACCAATAGTGCCACTGCTTTCTACCATGACTGCACTCAAATGCACTGGGAATAAAGTTGGTAGAAGTCTTGAAGTTGGTGGCTACTGACGGTCAGAAATCTATTTCTCATGATATTAATGGGTAATAGAAACTCAGCGATCAGAGCCCCTGCAACCTAGAAGCACCACGGGGCACCAGCAGGCCCAGTGGATAATCTATCATTGAACAAAGAGGGCTCTATTTTTGTGAATCAATGATGCATGGAACAAAGCGTCGTCAAAGGCACCATGGCACGAGCACACAAGGCGCATGGCAACTGATTTTTTTGTAATTTTGTGGCTAGAGGTGTGTGCGGTGCACCTGCGGCACAGTTGGACGGGATGAGGGAGGAATACATTATCAGTAGGTGTCTTGGGTTCTGGATAAAATCGTGATCAATTAAATCACCTCGTTTCCTTCCCTTTAAAGCGGCGCCATGGCGCTTTGGCAATTTGGTGATGGAAAAGAAGCGGTTCTGCCACAAATGCTTCTCCCAAGAGTAAACTGGTGTCCTGGTGCGGGAATTAAATTAGCTCGGGAGCAGATAACACCTTTGGTTACGATATCTTGCTCGTCCTAGAACAAACGTTGCGGGATGTAGGAAATGGTTTTTAATGATATTAAGTGAACAACCAAACAGAAGATGATGCCCAGTCTAATACAATCCCACATTATCACCTGGGTGATAATGTGGGATTGTATTACACTGGGCATCATGCATGTATATAGTTAGAATGAAAAATGAAAATCTTGAGGGAAAGTAGCCGACATATGATCCACAAAAAGAGTTGCTGAACTTTTGAAAAGCATCTGTTCATGCGTACATCACTTGATAAAGCCACGAAAATAGCATAGAACCGCCTGCGCTTTGACGTGGTCTGAGTAGGTGGTTGACGTAAAGCACAAATCCCCTCAATCCTTGACACCGAAATTGCACTGTGCTGATTGACCTGCTTGACACACGCCTCTCCTCCTACTTACATTACAGTTATTTAGCAGACGCTTTTATCCAAAGCGACTTACAATAAGTGCATTCAACATAGGTAGGTAGAGAACTACTAGTCACCAGAACTCGAAGTGCAGAAGTGCATTTCCTTCCTAAACAAGCAACTAAGAGCAGAACTAGCGCTAAGGTAAAAGTGCAATAAATTAGCTACCTACTTTTTATTAAAACAAATGAGACAAATAAGTGCAGCATATGAGCATAGACACAGTCACAACAAGTCACCGAAATTCCAAATGGGTGCAGGCGAGAAAAATAACCACTGACGAAAATGTCACTTCACCGGTGCAAAGCGTCCCCAAATCGCCATCATGAAAATAGACCCCGGAATGTGTGAACAAACTGTATATATAAATGACATTATTTCTAACTGTGTTAACACCTTTGTCGGCCCCACAGGGGGAAAAGCAGCATTTGAGTTGTAAAGAAACCCCAGTTTGAATAGACTTTCTTTCTCTGAACTGCGTTTATCCATGGGACTGTTTCCTGCAGCGTGTTAATAATTCAACTGTTTTGTTTATTCCCCGTCCATACATCAGCAGAACGACCCCTTTGTTCATGATTAACACGACTCCAAATGCTAATGAGAAAATGAAAAAAAGCAATGTGTGCTCAAATGGCCCTCATGCGTATATAGTTACCATGCCGTGAGACCAGTCCCTATTTACACACTTTATGATCGGTTGCACCATTTGCATGTATTATGTGCGATCTCCCCTCACTTGATGTGACTCCATCATGCATAATTCCCAGATTAAAACACTTTATATGTCTGAACGGCTACACTGGATATGAGTTTTTTCATGTGTAATTGAGGTGAACCGTATAGAGATTAATGGCTGCATTAGTGATGAAAATTGTTGTAAATGATCCCCTCTGTATTTCTTGTGTATCCATATATTTTGACTTTTCCACCTAGCTATCTTTATATGGAGAGGGGGGAGCACACGGAGATGTACTGAGTGCATGCCAGGCCTGCATTAACACGCCAGACGAGTAAAGCATCCGCCACACAACTACATGCAAAAACTTGTTCAGTGGATTACAGAGAAATGTGCCATTCACGTCTTTGAGAGCAGTTTTTTTTCCCCACACTGTCAAAACAAAGTATTCTCTTCAAACTAAGTTCTGTCTTCCATATCCACAACCATGCTTAGCACTCAACACACACAAATAGCAGAGCTCATGGAAGTTGTGTGGGTGTTCCAGCACGGGTGGGTTTTTCTTTGGCTCACATTCATTGATGCCATCGCTGCCAATCAATTTTGCTTCGGCAAGGTTGTATACAAAACTGTGCGTGTGTGCGTGTGTGTGTGTATGTGTGTGAAGTCATGTTCACATATCCAAAACGAATGTGCAAGATTGAAACAGAGCTCTGGAGGATAGGGTGCATGCAGCATCTCACTTTGACAGATCAATAGAGTCACAGTGGCAGAACACTGAACACGGAGAAGAGGCACACCGAAGAACAACCGCACCAAGGGAATAGCAAAATACGACATAGAATAACAAAACACACAACTAAAGCCCTGACCTGTAATTGCAGTATGGTGCTTCTGTTGCTGTCCTATTGTCTTCGGTTATGTTCTGATTCATTGAAATGTGATACAGGAATTATAGTAGTACCTGTGAGTCTGTTAAAGCAGCAAAAGGCAACTTTGCACATTGGCGGCTCCAAATAGCAGCGAGAGGGAACTTTGAACTTCAATACCCAACATTCCCCTTTAACATCAGTCTAAAATTGACCAAGAATTATAAACAATTTCACTCTATCAATGACTTAATATTTCATAATCCTGAACCAGGTCTTTCAAGTTCCCTGAGGTATACCGTGGAAGGTGCTGCAGCACATGGTCCAAAGAGTGTCAGTGACATTAAGGTGGTGTCTCTTGCTGTTTGCAGATGATGTCGTCCTTTTGGCGCCAATTGGTCAGCACTCCCAACTCTGAGAACATGGTTCCCACTCTGGGAAAAGATGATACAGGTCAATCTGACCAGTAAATTAATACCCTCCGCTATGGTCATAGAAGAATGAGAACACTATACAAGCAGCCAAAATCCTCTGCCTCACTCTCCATGACAGGGTGAGGAGCTCAGCGATCTGGGAGGACCCCGGGGTGGCCAAAGCTCAGCATTGAGAGGAGCCAGTTTAAGTGGTTCAGGTGCCTGGTAATCATGCCTCGCGTGTGTCTCCCTTTTGGAGGTGTATTGGGAACGATTGACTGGGAGGAGACCCCGGGATAGACCCAGGACACGCTGGAGGGGCTACATCTCCCAGCTTGCCTATAGGAGTGCCTTGGGATCCCTCGGGAGGAGCTGGAGGAAGTTGCCAGTGAAAAGGACGCAGGGCTGGTTTCCGTGCTCTGTTGCCACTGTAAACCTAACCTGGATAAGCAACAAGATAATGGATGGATGGCTGGAGGCAAGCAATTTATGTTTTTGCACAAAAACTCTTGCTTGTTCTAATTTCCAGTCACATAATTCTACATTTTAGTTTCTCACTGAATAAATAAATGATAGTACTGTGATTGTTATTAATTATACATCGATGCACATCAAACATTGCAATGGTATCCGAATTAAGATGAGGAAGGAAAAAAGGCTGCTAACTGCACTGGATGGACCAAAAGCCCAACAGAATCATTGCCTGTCTCCTAGGATGCAAGAAATTCAATCTGTGAAGGTTTTGGACAAATTTAAAATAAAGTAATGAATAAAATATTTATTTTGATTACACTCATCTAATGTGGATGTCTTCCAGGGATTTTTAGCATAAAGTTGGTGGGCCAAAGAGATAAAGAATTCTAATGCTATTACCCTTTTACAAAAGCAATCTAAAAACAGCTCCTCCCTCGTGTCCAGTTTTAAAATTTCTGCACTGTCTGTCAACTGCCATGAGAGTTTTCCACCCAACATATCATATTTATTCTAAAGTGTGTGTGCGGGCCACCAGTCATGCATTTCTCTAAAATACAGATCCTTTCACTTATTCAGCATTCTGTCAGGGAGAGCTGCGTGGCAGAATTCAATTTACTGCTCTGCACAGCCTGCTGAAGGCAAAGAATGTCGCCTGGCTGTCGCTTATAAATATGGATTTGGCCCACACTAACTGCTATCAGAGTATTTGCAAAGCCCCAATTTTCTTGCTTTCCCCTTGAACGTTTAAATTGTCATGTGTGTTTACTCATAGAGAAACTTGGCATATGAGCAGGCACTTTTGAAAGGCGGGTCAGAGCGATTAACAAACCTCAGATTACTTTCACACATTTGGTCACACTTTCCCTCATGCGGAGGGCATTTTCCCCCTTCACGCGAGCATTAAAAGGCCAGGCCAAAAATACTGAATCACTGACAGGCACAATGCCCAGAGCAACCTTACGTGATAACTTCCTCCTATCTACCACGGAGCTGCCCTAGCCAGCTTGGCAGCCCCAGAGCAGATGGAACCGGAGGCTTCCATGGGTACACTCCTACTGGGTTCCTGAAAGCACCATGGATCAGAAACAACAGGTCACGAGACAATGAAACACTCTTTCAGATGGTATCCAGAGACTTGAGACTTTGTGCGCAGAAGGTCAAAGGCTCACAATAGTTTGTATTGAGGAAGGGTCTAGAGAGCCAGGTGAAGACGGAGAGGGTGTCGGGCGGATGCAGGCAGGTCATTTCCCATCCATGCAGGGGGGCCCGGGCTGCGGACTCAGCAGTGTTGCATTCAAACCATAATGACAGCTATGGATGCACCCAGTCGGTTCCTCCGCGAGGCCATTCCTCCTCATCAGCCTCTCAGAGGGAGAGTTCAGTCGAGTCAGCACAATACTGATAAAAATGTCGCTGTGTGGCCTCCTCTATACTTTAATACTTTATTCTTCATCGTGGAGGAAAATGATAGAGGTTCTATCCTACAGAGATCACCTTAATCCCCCCTCTCTCCCTCTCCCGCTCTCTCGCTGTCATTCTCTGTCCTATCTCCCCTCACTCATGAAAATGTGCTTTGTAAATGCATGACACTGAAATCTATTTGGGAATCTGGGCAGATGTATGTACATGGTGAACAAAGACACAGCGCTATGCACTCCCACACAACATGCTGATAAGATATCGCCCTCCTCTCCTGGCTCTGTGGCTCTTTCCTTGAAATACCGCAGGCAAAAAAAGGCAAAAAAAAACCCTCCATTCCTGTGCCTCCTGATTAATGATGTGAACACAGAAGCCATGCCTGTAAAGGGACTGTTTGCTCCACTTTGTTTGCCCAAGAGCTGGAAAAGTGCATTAGTCTCCAGGTTCTCTTCACTTCTCTTCCCTCTCTCCTCCCCTCGTCCACTCAACACAGGACTGATATCTTCACATTAGATTATTCATTTCTCCTTTATTAGGCTCATTTCATGAATGACAGGGATGATAGAGATCTGACATGATTAGGATTCAATTGTTTGAGCAGAAGACAAATCTGGCCATAACACAATATTAAATGGATGAGGAGCCCATAGACTTTGCCTTGATTTGACATTTGATATGAATGAGAGGTTGATTAGCTGTCGGCGACGGTGGATTGTACTCCGGCTCCTGTGTCCGGGATTCTGGATTTGACTGATGAGAGGAAATGAACCAGCAAAGCATCAGCAGCCTCTCCTCTCCATCCTCCCATCCTCCTCCCATCCTCCCATCCTCCTCAACTCCCCTGTCTTCTCTTCTATCACCTTTCTACTCTCCATTGCTAGAGCACTGATCAGGTTAACAGGACAGAACCCTTCACTGAGATGAAGCGAGACCGGGACTTCACTAGTTAGAGGTGACTGATGTTGGCTCAGTATTGACTGCGCCTGTCACGCACTCTGATGACTAACCGCTTTTGACTAACAGGTCTTTTAACAAAGACATGCTGCTTAGAGAGCTTTCCCCCGCTCCTCCATCCCTAGTGGTGGGTATGGCCAGTCTTGATTTATTGACAAGTCTACTAAATGTTTGTGGATCAGGGCTAAATGGAGGTTAGTCACCCAATAGCAGGGGTATTATGTTCACTGGTTCAGCAAACTCTCATGGCCAAGAGTATTTTAAAGTGCAAATGAAAGCAGTTATATCTTAAACTAATGTTAGCTAACTAACTTAAGCACAGAGTATGAACAGACATTTTGTTATAGTGACAACACTGTTCTTCTTGCACACATTAACTGAGGAATGACCTCTGACCTCGGCTGCCATCTTGAATTGTTAACGGGCTAATGTGCAGAAGGCCTTCCTGTCTCCCCTGTCATCTCCGGGGAGACAGAGGAAGTGGATCTCGCCCACAGCTTGTGCCCACATTTCACATCATGTCAGTCTCACACCACACCACCATCCCCGTGGACCCTAGATGAATCTAACTTATTAAGCCAACTAGACTTCATAAACATGATGAACTCTCTCTAAAGCTTTTAAGCTCTTCAACCGGGTGTGAGCATGTCGGATGGTGGACGAGGGGGGTGGCGGTGGTCGGTATGCCATGCTGATGCAAAACTATAAATCACCCTTTAATTGCAAGAGAGTACATTTACAGTCCAATTTTACAGTAGTGCCCTAAACATCTCTTAAGATGCTATCTGAAGCACTGTGAATTTAGATGAGTTAACAGAGATAATAAATGTGATTTGTTTTGCCCCTTTCATGTCTACAGTGCACTTCTTTAAGTGGCAGAGTAAGAGGAATGACCTCTCATAAAATCCTAATTAAGGTAATGTGTGAATGAGCAGTGGAGCCTCGTGGATGGTCTCGGTGATAAATGACTGTCCCCTCGAAGCCACAGTGAAGGTGAAAGTTGCCTTCGAGTTCAGGCACCCTACTGTGACATATTACTCCAGAGACAATAGAGCAGATACTGATGCCCCACCTGTGGAAAAACAAGTCGTCAGCTACCAAAAACTGTTTGCTTTACAACCGATCTCTGGTGTGGGTTGGAGAGACAGCGCAGTGCCAAGTATTTGATGGGATTCAGAGGAGTACACTCAAGCATTTGCTTTGACATTTCATTCCCTTAAAGCCAAACGTAATGTTTCCATTTGTGTTTGAAAAAGACTATCAGCTTTGACATTTGAGCTGCAATTCCCATGGAGCAGCTTGTCTATCTGTATCAAGGCAATGAAAAGGACTGCATTTGAAAAGAAAAGCTATTCTCTAATTCGACAATTTCACCCATGTTTCAACACAAACTCCAAAAAACGGGGCAGTGAGAGGATCTGTCAAGTTGATTTCCTGTCCTCGCACATCTTTGAAAGAGCTGCATATGTCTCGCTGTCCGTGGTGCTGAAATGAAGGTTTCAAGCTATTTAACGCGTTTAAGTTGATGCTGAGATTCCAGGCTGCCCCGGTTTCAGAACATAACGGTGCCTCAAACACAGCGATAGTCTTAGGAAAATCTTGTGGAAGACCAATATGATAACCAATTGATTTGGAGAATAACTTTACACTGTCTTCATGGTGGAGAACTTTAGTCTTGAGTTCTTGTGTAAATGCCTCTGCCATTTCCTTTTGACAATGATTCACTCACCATCAGTCGCCTGACTTATTCCTTAATCTGTTTCCTGTTGAGCATTTCTTCCTTGTGATGCCTAATAATCATCCACCCTCCTTCCTCCTCCTTCGGTTTACTGAAGCCTGTCAGCTGGACAATGGCTGGATTTATAAAATCTGGTTCCACATTCACAACGATTCTGTGAGAATAATTACTGGCCGAGGTTCCTTGGTTACTTCACATGACTGTACACTCTTTCTGTGACTCACATTTGTGTCAGCACTCCCATTCTGCATGTGGCCCACAGATTTCTCATAGTGTTATAGACCCACCGCCCACAACAGATCTCTGTTGCTTCCAGGGCAAGAAAACCACTGTCAACCTCTGTGTTCGTTCTCCACTCCCTCGTCTTTGTTCACTTCTAATTAACTGAGATTTTGCCTGGCTGAATTTCAAAAGGCCAACGGAGAAAACAGCTCGGCTTGGGCGTGAGTCACTCAATCTTTCATTAGAATTATGGGTTTTTAAAAGTCAAGGCATTATGAGGCTGCCAAATGGTGAGGATAAAATTCAACAATGTACCAATTAGGTGAAAAATGGGAAGTTGTGCAATGTGAGTTCACGACGCTGAGGTGCAGGCCAGGAGTCTATCGGCTGCGTAGAGTCTCAATCTGCATTTTCATAAGGAAAGCGGAAATATTGATAGAAAGAGGAAAATCAGTGTTGTTGAAATGGCACAAGACAGCACAGCTAGATCACTTGCGATATCAACTCATGTCATGGGATACCGACTGAACTCTCCCTCCCTTCCCCGGTTTGGTGACGTTGTAATTAAGGTACTGTCAAGTTCCTCGGAGGCTCGGCGCGCGATTAAGCGACAATCCCTAATTGTTTTCTGATGACTCCCGTCTCTCCTATGATTTTCCCCTTTATTTTCAGTTTATTTTCACAGCTCATTGAAAATGTACTGAAATGAATGCACTACATGACGGTGGTATCTATTGAGCTGCACAGTTATAGCCACGTGTTATATAATAACTGTTTCAAATTAAATTTATTGTAACGTAAATCAGGGATGTAAATCCAGCTACTAAGCAAAAAAGAGGAAAAAAAATATATTAAGTAAAACTTCATGAGATCAGTAATTCCCCCTTGTCATGTAGACCATATAGGCCACGCATGTCACCAGAGGGGTCCGAGCAACGGTGTCTTGCTTTAGATAGGATGGACATCTCTGGGTCAACCCACAAGTCCAGAGCCTGCCAGCATAACAGAATAACTTGAACTCAGTTTTATTCAGTTTCACTCACTCTCTAAATCTCACTGCACATAACAGCAACCGTGGTTGGAAATCAAGGGTCACAGCACCAAGTGTGACCAGTGTGGTTTTGCAGAACAGGAGGGAGGAAATTGTGAATGCATGGAGCAAGACAGGATCTTTATTGGCTGTAGACGAACACACAAAAGGCTCTTTCACTTAGATGCATGGATATTATCTCTACTCTAACCCCTCTTTCCTCAATTTTTTACATCAAGCACCAATGTTACAGGTGTCATTCATGCAACCATGAAGTACAGCTTCCTCCTAGGTTGAGTCCCTTTCCAGTCCTGAGACCCAGCGAGTTCTTTGCCTTCATGAGATTAAAAATATGTTAGAGATCAAGGCAACTGAAAAGCCTGGCATTTCTACCAGAGGAGTGCATTTACACGTTCAATTCAAAGGAAATAATCATGATGAGTTTTCCTTTCCTGCATCTCAGACATTCAGTCAAGTCAAATTTATTTGTCACTTAATCACATTTAGAGAAGAGGAGATGTCGAACCAGTCCACTAACCAGTACCCCCATTCTGTCAGAAGCTTAAAGACATCCATCTTTTGATTGCAGTTTTTGAGAAATCCCCTTTGCAGTGTAGTTCCACTGATTGAATTTAGTGTCGTATTTATTCTTTAAATCATCAACACTTTGCATATTTGTACAGCAATAGCGTCCTGGGAATAGTTCAATTTTTTTTACAGAAGAGATTTCTGGCTCTAACCCAAATCCATTTGATCACATCTTTCTAATCTTTAAACAATGAAGGGTTTTGCTGAGCACACATGTTGTTTTTACACACATTTACACTTGGTCTTTTAATGTTGGCCACTAACCTCCACTAGAGCAATTATTGGTTGAGTGCCTTGCTCAGGGGTACTTGTACCCTTTCCCATTCAGACATCTCTCAGGTGGTTTTGGGTTTCAAACTTCTAACCTTCTGGTCACAACCCCCCGTCCTCTACCCTTTAGGCTACCACTGCCCGTGAATCATCCAGTACAACATGCTGTAATTTACCCCCTTTTTAAGCACAGTCCTGTCCATGTCCCCTCAGCAAGTGCTTCATGCTGCACGCCACAACACTCTTATCATGCCTACGGGGATAAATCAATGAATCAACTCAAAGGACAGCAGGTGGAGGGAGAGCATGTGAGATAAACATCAGGGAGGAAAACGGTGAAAGCGAGAGGTTGGTTTTCAGATCTCAGTATCATTTCATATACGCCGCAGAGCAAGGTCAGGGAAATCCAGTCAACCTTCCTCTCAGGTCATCTCAGGACAAAGGATGCTTGTCACCGCATCGCTGCAGCACATCGTTTAAGGTCACTCAACTAATGCTTTTGCACACAATTGTCCCTGCAGTTGTCCTTATGATATTGCCGATCAGTGAACAATGCCATTCTGTTACGGTTACGATCAAGTTCCGGACCCAGATGCAGAAACCCGGACACAGAGACGAGAGTTGAGGTGAACTGGTTTTACTAGTGAGGTACGAACAAACAAGCAGGGGAGACAGACTGGTGCGGGCGTGGATGGGGAGACAGGCAGGCAGGATGACGAGCGGGGAGCCAGGAGACAGACAGGCAGGATAACAGGCAAGGAGACCAGGAGACAGACGGGCAGGCAGGGTAACAGGCAAGGGACCAGGGGAAGGAGGCTGGATCTGGCAAGGAGACAACAAGGGTTAGCAGGGCAAAAGGAACTCTGAGGAATGAACTACAGAGGGGCCGAGAAAACGCAACTGACGGGGCAGTACAAACAACGATCTGGCGATGAGTGGATGGAAAGCCGGGGTTCTTAAGCTGCAGGGTTGATGGGTTGATGGAAGGCAGGTGTGTGGGGTAGAGCAGGTGATCTGGATGAGTAGATGATGATGGGAGGAGCCGGAGACCGGAGCCACGCCCGTCGACACACACACACACACACACAGACAAACAGGGAGAAGACTAGTAGGCGGGGGAGGAGGACATGACACATTCACCTTAAAACTCTCTTAAGATCGCTACCATTTATCCTTTACATACTTTACTCATATACAATATACTGCACATATGTCATCACTATTAATCTAAGTAAGCAGTCAATACTCTTAGTACCATCTGTAAGTAACAGTTGAAGTAAATTCATACCTGTAAATAACCCATATACTCTTTCCCATACCTCCCACTCTGCAGACTGAGTGATGCAATTGTCAACAGTGTATGTTTACTTAACCCCACAGTTGTTATAGTCTACTTTATTGATTAGTGATCGATTGTTTTGGATCCGCCATGACAGGTTCTGGTTATACGGGTAGTGTGTGTGAACTGTATCAACAGCGATGGGTTCTGTGCTGCCATACATGCATCTGAAAGACAATGATACTCTCTAGATATATAGTACTATATACAGAAAAGCAGTGAAGCCTCAGTTCATAAAATCGCCACTAGTACCCCAGGTATTCATTGGTTTCAACAACCAAAATTGTCACACATTTGTATTTTTATCTTTAGCTTCATCCATATATTAGAGCCAAATTAATGGTCAAACGTTATAATTGCATACAATCTAATTCAATCTATCATTAAAGCCTATAAAACATTTGCCAACACACTGGAGTGATAATATTTGCATGACACCTTTCACGGTTGACCAGCTTTGTGTGTTTAAGTGTTTATCAGACACATTTATTTGGCATTTATTCGCCAAAATATGAATATCTGCCAGGTTATTAAAAGAGATTGGCTATTTGAGATGAGCTTTACAGTATTTAGAGGCTGCTTTCAACAGCTCTGTCACTCTGTGATTATTAGATTACTCCCCACAAATGTGAAATAATCTCTGTATGAAGCCCTTTTCAATCGAAATAAATAAATCACACTCCACTACCATTCCACATGGTCTCACTTTTAATCCTCTTCTCTGAAATGCTCTATAAAAATTGCAACTCATCCTCTGTCAAAAGGTCTGACAGCGATGGCTTTTCACAAATATGTGCTGTGCAGAAGAACAATACTGCTCTTGTGTGGGAGAACATTTTGTCACATCATTGGTTTCCTCCTACGCAGCGTGGCAGAGAAACAGCCTCAGCCTCGACTGGCTCTGCAGAGCTATTCCACTCCACCTCACGCTGATTCAAATGAAGGTATTGATTTACCTGGTAAACATTCATCAGAGGTTACGTCTGTCAACATACTTGAAGAGGGAGAGACAAAGTATAGGCTTGAAAGAGTTGGAAATAGTTTTGAAGAACTCTCAAGATCACCTGCCTACTGTGGCTTCCTACACAGTATAGGGGCTGGTAAACATGATCGTGCAGCTGACATGTAGACATGTAGAGATTAGACCTCTTTTGGTGCTAACACAAAGTGATGATCCGAGATTTCAATCAATTTGTAACTAATTGTTTTGGATCCATCTTTAAGAGTCACTTTCTCTGTTCTTGGGTCCACCAAGGAAGAGAATCGGCCCGATTCACTGAACTAATAAAGTTTCTTTCTTGTCAACCCAAGCCCCTACACTGCAGCAGCCTTGTTGTACCAATAGTTCTCATCTCAGTGTGCTTTCACAGATTATGGGAAAATGATGAATGAAGATTTTCGGATATAGAATTAAAAGTTACTTGCATGAAGACCGACTTGTTGTTTTTTCGTAATGTCCACCACTAGCTGTAGTCAAAGTCCTTCAGGATATTTAGAGCCCTGCTGTACAGTCCAGTAGGATTAATTGTCTTAGATAATTGTCCATAGAATCTCATAGAAATCCTACTTGATATTTTCATGTTATACAAATAGGGATTTCAATGTCACACATACACTTACTACTCAGTTTATTTGAAACACTCTGATGTCACTCCACTGTTTGTACTGCCCTGTATCCTATATCCTGTTAGCCTGCCATTCTACTTCAACGTCTCATCAACAAACAGTTTTCACAGAGAGGACTGTTTCTGCTGATTTTTGTTTGCGCATCATTCTCAGCACAGCAAGGACACTGTTGTGATTTCTGAGATACTGGAGATACTATTTTAGGCCCGGCCGTGTGTCTGTCAGGGATCTATTTTAATGGCTGGCTTCTATTTCCTGTTGCTTTCAAACGGAAAAAAGTGTGCACTCTTCCACGTTCCCAAGAGCGCTGAGGGCATAGCATGTTTTATGCGCTTAAACCACCGTGAACGTTAGATGTAAAAAGATGCAAAGAGATGTAAAAGTGTGTAAATCGTTGGCAGAAGATGCTGGAAGATGGTGGAACAGCAGCAGTCACAACCAGCACTTCCCTCAAGCCGCTGCCTAGCATTAATAGCTATAAAACCGGTGCTCATTGGACCCACGGTGTTATTTAGCAACCATGGGGCTATTTATAAAAGCAAAGCCTTGATTGGTGTACATAATAAACCATCCATTAAGTGCACACATCTACATGGATCATATTAGTGAGCTAAATTGGCACTCAGACATGCTAGGAGATCATCGCTAACAAAAGCCAATTTGTCCGTAATATGAAGTTCACAGTGTGTCTCTCGGAGTTGTTAGCAGGCTGGCGGAAGTGATACCACCTGCTGTAGCGAAGATGCTTGATAGTGTGAAATTTACAGGAGGGGTGCTAATTTACTCTAACACCAAAGCCCACATGAGGCAGGGAACAGGACCGTTTGTGATGAGCTCTAAATTCTCTCAACAGCCAGCCG
Organism: Hoplostethus mediterraneus; assembly: GCA_034670385.1. Lineage (NCBI taxonomy): Eukaryota > Metazoa > Chordata > Actinopteri > Trachichthyiformes > Trachichthyidae > Hoplostethus > Hoplostethus mediterraneus. Next base: position 1,471,076 of record JAXDDW010000043.1, on the reverse strand, counting down.
AGGACTTTGAAACACAGTAAACAAATGTATATATGACAATTTAGATAGATAGGTTATCGCCCATTATCAAATAATCACTTCACGTGTGTCTACAATCCATACCATAATTGAAAATAATTAAACTGAGGCTGGTCATTTATGATGGAAACCCAACCACTGGTGGCGCTCAGGTCAGACCAGCTGACATAGATGACTAAGTGAACCAGCAGTAGACAGTAGCAGTATAGGATATGGAGAGGAGATATTACAGTTTTACTCAGTCGCTTTAGTACATTTCACAAATCATCCTTAAGATTTGCAAAACAGTAAACACATTTCTTGAAACAATTGGTACAAACAGCACCACACAATGGATTACCTGCAAAAGCCCGTCACTTGCTCAAAATTCTCAGTTCATCTCTCAAAAGTAAATCTTTATGTCAATGAACATGTCAGTCCATCAGAATGACAAGTCCTTGTGTCATTGAGTACAAACAAGATAGTCAAAATGCTTAGCCATGTTGTCAATATAACAGTTACTCTGATGGAAACTATGGAGAAGAGTTTGATGACAATGATTGAAAATGCACAAGGCTGCACTTTTTCTGTCTGGCATTATTGGCATGTATCAATTTCAAAAGACATATACAACCAATAAGTCATAACTGTCATTTGCAACAAAACATTTGCAGATGATAACAAAGAGAAATGCTCTTTCTGTTGTGCACAAGAAACAAAATGTTGTGAAGAATTTCACAGATTGTTTTGACAACTTCAACTGTCATTGGAGAATTGAGCCAAAGCAACTGAGAAAAACTGGAGTGAAAGTCAAGATTCATCAATTCAGAACACATTTACAAACAAAAGTCTAATAGAAATGGTTGACATGCTTGATATGCTTGACAGATTATGACAACTGGTTCAACCATTTTGCATGTAATGACTTATTCAATGAACTAGATGTTCTGGGGGGTGAGACTATTCAACAGAGAACCAATATAATACATTTTGATCAACATGACATAAACTATTGATAATGTAGGAAACAGCAGACAGTTGGACACATGGGCGTGGTAGTGGGGGGAAAAGGGGACCTGACTACCCAGGGCCCGAGTAGGGAGAGGGCCCATGAAAATCTTTTTTTGGTGATGTTTTTATTTCGAATGAATTGGGCCCTCCAATTAATTGGTGTCATAATTTATTTCAAATATATTGATAACATCAACTGAGAGAATTAACTTTGTGTCACAGTCCTCCCAACATATTGGACATTCTGGGGGCCCCCTCTTGGAGGCGCAAAATGGTTTAGTCCGCCCATAGACAGCGCCGGCGACAAGTGTAACGTCAGTGAGCCCAGATTGAATGACCTGGGGGCTAGCTGTCATCATGCTGCCCAAAAAGCAGAAATCAGGGTATCAGAAAAAGAAAGAGCAGAAAGAAAAAGAAAGAAGGCAGAATGAGGGGAAGCAACTGTTGACTGCTTTCTTTCCGAAAGGTGAACCGAGTTTGCTTGTTATGTAACTGCATCCAATTAAAGTTAACGTTGTCGTCCACTCCAGACAGCTGCTGCTGATGTTTGTATGCTAATGTTAAATCTTTAGCTTAGCTTGCCAACCAGGCTGCTTGCTACAAGTAAAGACGATTATGGGCCAGCTAACATTAACCAGTTTCAGAAACAAACAGTGGCGCTGGCGCAGCTGGAGCAGCAGTGGCCAGTCCTGGCGGCTCTTCTGAAGATGAGGCTGAGATTGAGAATAGAGATGAGCAAAGACAAGGTGAGATCGTTCAAGTATTCAAGGGCCTCCCCCCTATGTTGGTATGTTGGTTCGCGAGGGAGAGAGAGAGAGAGAGATACAGATCTTATTAGTGACTTTGCAAACAAAAACCCGTCAGTGGGCATTTACTGGGATGTAAATTACATCCTTACATCTCGTGTCAGCAAGGCTTTATTTCTTTTTCTGCAAGCTGAAGAACAATTTGACAGTTGACATTTTGTACTATGGCAGGCTCTATTGATAAGATGACATAGGCCTTTGATGTAAAAAGCAGAAACCAGTCACAACTTCTTTTTTTCACATTGAAACTTTTTTCTCTTTTTCTGTTCATTTCTACTGTACCTTCTCATTACAAAAGTAATGTAGCTTATTTGATTGATTCTCAGTGTACAGTTGTTGGCTCATGTTCAAGAATAAATGTTTTTAAATCAAAATTTGCATGAGTGTCATGGATCAAAACGTTAGTACACAAACCAGATGTAGCCTAATGTTTATAGGTATTTGAGCACAAGTAGGCCAAATGCATCAATTCAGGTGGTGAATGAAAGAACCAGTCATCAATATAATCTGATCTGATTTTAGCTTAAAACCCTATTTATGCTTGTTTATTTATAAATAAATGCCCCAATTTTTTTTTTGCTTGTGCGCTTCGTGCACTGGCATGGATAGGGGCCCACTGACATTAAGAGTGTACAGGGCCCAGAATTTGGTGCTACGCCACTAGTTGGACATAATCATTTGCATGAATGTGCTAAAGCATTTGCAATTTGTTCAAAAGAATGAGAAAATACTTTTATGATGTGCACAAGTGACTAGATGATGTGGAGGTTGAACAAGTAGTTTTGAGAACTTCAATTCTGATCTGAGAAAGCGACCAAAGCGATTGAGAAAAACTGTAATATGGCATTAAATGCATCACACTATTGTTAAATGTGATTGTTCAATATTAAAGCTTTGTCTTGTAGCAACAGGAAGTCCACAATAAATATCCCAATAAACTTAATCATCAAACATTAATGGGATCGGAGATTAAGCAGCAAAATCAACAATTTCAATATATTTATTTGGTCCAATCAATGAAGTGAAAAAAGGCGCTTAGTGTGAGTGGCAACCATTTGGCAACCATTAATCATTCATGTAGCTGAGCATCAGAGCAGCTGAGAGGGAGGGGAGGAAAAAATAGTGCAACGTAAAAGGAAGACTTAACAACTCAGATGGAGATATTTCTTAACTCGTGATTCTGCTCAGTCTCTTGAGGACAGGACAACATCATTTCTTACTGGAAGACTATTCAGGCTGCTGTTCTCCTGTGCTCGCGCCACGTTTAAAAGTCAGAGCACAAACTGGGAAGCAATTTGGGTCGAGCAAGTAACAGAATTACAGGGAAATTGATAAGAAACTGAGGGAATTCTGAACAATAATCTTCTGTATAGTTGATATTCTTATGTGTGTGTGTGGAGTCTCATTTTCAAATTAAGGTTTATATATGGTTTCCTGTGAAATATGGGAGTACATCAAAGTGCTGTCAACATCACTTTTCATTTTTCATATTTGACTCTTTTTGGGGCTGCAGAAAACATGAGGAATTTGAGTGATGTTTTATTGAGTCTGTTTGCCTTTCAGATTTGTCTGACTCCATCTGATGTTTCCTGCTGCGTTTCTTTTTGTCCTCGTACCCCCCAACACTCCAGATCTGGCTGCCAGTCAATGCTTCTGATTTTCAAAGGCTTCAGAGCATGAAACAGAGACTCTGAACATGGGCCAGATTTTCATTCTCTGATCTCCCCTGCTCACTTCCCACCATCTCAGTAAGCCTTTCCATTTTAGTCTATTTCTTCACAATAGATAGATAGATAGATAGATAGATAGATAGATAGACAGACAGATAGATAGACAGACAGACAGACATATAGACAGATAGAAAGACAGATATAGACAGATAGATAAAGAGAGAGAGACATAGATAGATAGATAGATAGATAGATAAATAGATAGATAGATAGACAGACAGATAGATAGATAGATAGATAGATAGATAGATAGATAGATAGATAGATAGATAGATAGATAGACAGACAGACATATAGACAGATAGAAAGATAGAAAGACAGATATAGACAGATAGATAAAGAGAGAGAGACAGATAGATAGATAGAGAGAGAGAGTGGCAGACAGGCATGCAACATGCAACCATTGAATCATCATCGTATCCATAATAACTAAAGAACATCTTCAAGGGTATTATGGCTTTTATATAAACATTATGTTTGCTGACTGAAGAGCGGTTACATATATGCCCTACATGAGAAAATGAGGCCAGTCAATAACTAGCTTCCCGGTTCCCACAAGAGTTAGCAAAGCAACCAATAAAGCACAGGTAGCTGCTCTTTATGGGAATTATCAGCTCAGCCAGAATGTCTTTGACTCAGTCTGCTAGTCTGAAACATCCTTGTATACACATACGTACGCAGATCCATATATATATATATCCATTCATACAAACAGGTAGCAGCTGAATCAGTTCAATATTTGCTCATGCGGCGTGTTACGCAACTTGTTTCCTACCCCGAGTTGAGGGACATGGCTTATGCACAGCACATCTGCTCCAAGCCGCAAAGGATTCCTTCAAGAACCCAAAATTAAGTTATCATCTCAGGACACCCACTCATCCAAACTACCGCTTGATTGCTTCCCTCTAAAATCCTCGGTTTATAAGTCTCCCGTAATTGTAATGAAGGTGTTGGCTCCATCTGTAATCATGACCTTTTCTTCGCACATTGGGAGTGAATCCAAGACAGGAGGATGAGAGAAGTGTGTGAGAAGTTCAGGCTACATTGTGACGAAAAGTTATTCCTCTTCTCCGAACAAACGCCGAGGTGCCTATTAAAACTGATAAACTGCGGTGACAGTCAATAGGTAGGATTGTGTTTCCAGACAGGAAAACACACAAAGTCGTGTTCGGAGAGAGAGTCGTGTTTTATCCGTCGAGATGAAAATGCGTTTCAATCAGTTCGTCCGACTTCATTCAAAAGTCTTGGTGAGTAATTGTGTGAGAACTCATTCTGTTGGAACTCATTGCGTACTTTGAGGGAGCTGTATTACTTTTTTTTCCCTATTTTTTGCTTATCATCAATTGTTACTCTGGGAAGCGTGAAAACAGGCAGGGTTGAAAACAGACATCAAGCAGCCACAGTGGCGTCGGGGATCCTATCTTCCTGTGAGTTCTCGCTTTGAGCAAGTCCTGCCCTATCGTGGCGTGGTCTGTCTCCCGGTGCACCGAGCGAGCTAACCTGCAGAAGGAAGATAAAGAAAAATGGGTTCAATTCCCCCCCCCCCCCCCCCCCATCTGAGAAAGTGCGCTTGTTAGAGTGGAGAATTCATTCCCGTCTTTTTTTCCCTGGGACCTTTGATCTGGGATTACACAGGAAGCTCGAAGATGAGAGCTCGAAACGTTTTGGCCTGGGAAAAAGCGGAATGACGGAGCAGCCCGAGGTGGTCCTGGCCTCTGAAGTGAAAACTACTGCTTAGTCCACAGTGAGGCGAGCCTGCACCTCACATAAGTGGATTATTACACGATTGCCAATTTTCATTACTGGAGGAAAAAAGGGGATTGAAAAAAAAAAAAAAACACAGAATTGATCCAAACTCTCCGCCGATCAATTTCAATGAAATAACATGAATGAGATATTGTTCATTTGGTTCATCAGGCCCCCCTTCTCCCGTCAAAGCTGTCTCTTCAATGTTAAAGACCCAGGCAGTGTTTCTGTTGCTTGTCATTGTTTCCGTGAAATGCAATTAAATTACAGTCTGAGTGACGAATTCAACAGATTTTTCCAGCTATTGCTTCACTTTTCTGTTACTGTATGTTGTTGAGTTGCGACTGTGTTTAAAATCAGTCAAGAGAGAAGACTAGCCAGAGACCAAGCTGCTGTGAGCCCCAAGAGAAGTCTTGTCTGCAGACATGGTGGTGCAGAGGATGCTTTCTAAATAGGCTCCCATCAGGCCATTGGAGATTTACAGACAGATAGGTTTTCATTGGTCCACCAGCAATCTTGAACTACAGAAATGACAGGGGAAGGGGAACTCAAAATCTTTTCCATCGTTTATCAATGCTGCAGCAGACTGATGCTTCCTAAGACTGTACTCCAACTACAAAGTTTACACTATTAATTTATCATCAAGTGATTGGTACCATTCTTTCTCTCTCCCTCTCTGTCTCTCTCCCCATCTCTCCCTCTCTCCCTCCCTCTCTGTGGATTCATGTTGTGATCTTAACATTATAAATGGGCTCTCTGGCAGTGCTTAGATTAGATTTGTTTCTATGAGATTCATCCCAGCCCTAACTCTGGTCCTCGGTGCTCTAGTGGCTTGTTTCCTTGATGAATGCCCCCCTGCCCTGTCAACAGCCATTTGCAAGATCTCTTCTCATAAACTCCTCTTCAGAGGGAGGCCGAAAAATCCATATGGCATCGGATCCCCGAGCTCTCTAACCTTTACTGAGGTCATTGAAGCACCCACACAACAAAATGCTCATATCTGAATTCAACAAGAAACTAGCTCACGAGTCTGCTGCATTCCGCCTAAGTGTGTGTGTGCATGAAGGGGGTGATTGGGTGTTGATTGATAAGTTTGCTCTCTTCCTAGGGGAGCAGAAGGAGGAGTATTTAATGCCTATTGCTTCGTACAGAGTGAAGTATTGATCGTCCGGGTTTCCATCTTGCCTTTGTCACACACCCTTAGGCCTGACAGCTCCCAGCGCTTGAATGAGATGTCATTACTTCCCCCCCCGTTAACAGACGGCACTTTCAAATCTTTGAGTAGTATATGGTCTGGTTTGTTCAAAGGTTTGATGATAATACAGCAAAAAAACCAACCTTGTTTTGCAGTTGTTTCCTTTTTCAAAGAGTGTGACGTTGCCGTGTACTGGCTGATGAGCTGAAATGAATGGAGGTCTCTTATACGCTTTTATGTACCGGTGTACATGTGCAAAACATTTTGTTCTCATGGCTGGAAATGACGGATTTAAACTCATTTTACTCATCTTCGTCCTTGCTGAGCGTATTGTATGTTGTGTATGCCATTATATATATGACATATATCTGGCATCTGGATGCAGGGAGGTGAGCTTTGACGTTGCTATGTGGTACAACAAACCTATCAGTTACCAGCGAGCGTAGAGAAAGAAAAGTAGATAGCCGAAAAAGAAAAGAAAAGGCATACAGGAATACAAAACCTCTCTCAGGCATCGAGGGAAAAAAAACACTCCATGGTCTCTCTCTCTCCTAGCACCATGGAAACTAGCAGACAATGTCATTACATCTTGTTCAAACACAAAACCAATGTACACATGAAAGAGGCAATTCTATGCTCTGTCTGCTTTAATGTTCCCCTAAGACAGATAAAGAATACAAACCTCAAGGTAAGAAATAGCATCTTTGATGAAGCACGCTGGGGTAGAATGAGAGCCTATTGCATCGGGGCTGAAAAAAGATAAGCATGTGTTTGTGGGTGCAGGAGTGTGTTTCAAACACTCTCACGGGGCATCACACATCTAAAAGATGACATGCTGTCTTTTAATCGTATTGAAAAACGTACAATGTGATCTAGTGATCTAGCAAAGACGTGAGCCTGCCTTTGTTCCCGGGCGGGAAAATGATGGGTATTAACACAAGGATAAGAGGTACACTTCTTGCACCGACTGACACCTTTTATCAACTAATTGAAGTGGCACTGAGGTTAAGGTGGTCAGTGATTTTTCATTGATTCCATCAAAGGACTTAAGGATAGCGGGGCACTCATCTCCAGCTCCAATGCCACATCGAGCTGTCACAAGATCTTTACTTCTCATCTGATGTTTATTTAAAGCGCCGGTGGATCTTCGCTGCCGCTGTTGACCTGATAGAAGGCGTCCATCCTTCAGCTCCGTCTGAATAGTTTGCATTAGTGAGCAACGCTAGTGCTAGCTTAACACCTTTACACCTCACACATGTTGTAAAAATCTGAACAGCTTTCTAGGGAATGTGTTTTTATTTAGAGCTAGGAAAGAAAGACCACTTACTCATATTCCTGGGCTGGCAGCAGGGGAATGTAGACCTTCTTCCCCGTGATAAGCCTATCACTCCCTGTGAGATTGAGAAATGCCAGCCTCTTTATTTTCTCAAAAGAATCTGACCTTTTCTGGTGTGAGCTTTTCTCTGCGGTATTCGTTTCTGTTTTTGGATCATGGTGTGTTTGAGAATGAGGCCCATGCATTCCCTGCCAAAGAGTCTTCAACCACACAGTCTTCAATGAAAAGATCTCTTATTGGACTGCATGTTCATAATTAATATCACATTGGTCCTCCTAATCCATCCATATCATTCACCATGTCTTTTGCAGTCTCTCCTTAATTCTCTGTCACCAAAACACACACAGACGCAGAATATTACACAGACGAATAAACAACACATGTATCCTTGGATTTGTGTCCAGGAGGCGCAAAGCACAAATCCTTGATAATCAGTCTGGTTTGTTCATTTTGTGTTTATTTGATAATCCCCTTGAGATGGTAATTCTTAAATGTGAAGCTCAATGTCCCATTTAGAAAAGTCTTGAGTTTATAATGAATCCAATTTCAGACTCGTGTTGTAACTTTCTCAGCAAGATTAAAGACACAGAGCCTTCTTTTACAGACAGCAGATAAACTGAAAGTGTATAAATGTGTAACGTGTTGATATTAAAGGTAATTGCTACCATGTTATTATTATGATAACCATAATACGAAGGTGTTTCTGACTCGGTACAGGGCAGATACTGTTTACTGCACAGATCTATATCGTCTATAGGGACTGAAGAGGAAGCTCCCAACGACCAGGCTGCAGTCCACACATTGTGTTGAAACGGGTACTTGAAGGCAACTCAACTCTATTCCCTGCTTCTCTTCTGGAATTAGCTGCAAATCCATCTCTGCAGGAAACACACCGTGCCCTCCTCTTCTACTTGAACCTGCTCTCGCTCCTTGTCTTGTTAGAAAAATCAATCAATCAATCAATAAATAAACGTTCTTCCCGGCTCTTACATTCAATTAGTCGTACCTTTGTTGTTGTTGCCAACGTTTGGTTACAGAATGGTGTTTTCTGATTGGTCGGCTGTTTCAACCCCCCTCCCGCTGCAAAGGATTGTGGGGGGTCATTTTCACTGAGCTCACAGTTCTCCCACTCCTTTTCCGATTCCTCCCCCACAGACAATGATTGTATTCTGGTCACTTTGTTGCTGTTTGCCACCGTTAGTGAAGAGCAGGAAGGGATCACACTGCTGCCTAAACGTCTCTTTATTAGATGTTAGATGTGGATGTTTGCTCAACTAAAGGAGAAAGGCCAGGGGGGTCGTTTGGTTGTCCTCTTCACAACACAAGGAAAGGAGGCCAGACCAAAGATAGCAACACAGCAGCGAAAAAAATCAAGGTCTAATATGGCTGCAGCGTCCCGTGGCCGGAGCCCTCCTGACAGCCACCGGAGTGATAAGTTTGCCGTGGCAAATAATACATCACTTTTCACCTGTATCAAACCAATTGGCTGGCCTTCAATGAACAGCTGCTCCCCTCACAGTGTTTCTGACACCTTGATGGATAATAGATAGATACAACCTCCCATCTGGCAGATACAGAGCAGATTTAGATCATATAATCCTAAATCCCTTTTTTCAAACCCCGCACCAAATGATTTGGGAAGCCATGTCATATACACAGGATAATCCACGCACAGACTAGCGAGGAGAAAGTAGCGAAACGTAATCCCTCAAAATCCAGTCCGCCGTGAATTTTCTCGCAACTGCAAAGATCCGGAGAGTCAAGTAGGCTATTACTCTAATCACCTCACCATAGTCAATTGCTATCTATGGCTCCAAATAATAGGCTACAATGATAGAGTCATTACAGCTCTCATGTAACACCTGGATGCTGATAAGGTGCTTGAATCAGACTTTTCCCGACACGTTACATAATGCTATGGAGTCGAGGATAACAGTTCAATTGATCATTCATCCATTTATTGTTCTTGTTTTTTCCTCTTTCTTTCTTCTTTCTGTTTAAGTAAAATTATTTTTATTACACAGTCAGATGGTGTCGGTCCCCTGAAGTTATTGATCATCTCGCCTTTCATCTGAAGAACCTTTGATCAACGTGACTTAAAGGGTAATTCCGGGATTTTTCAACCTGGCCTCTATGTCCACAAAATTGCTTATCATACCTTTTAAGTAGATCCCAAAAGTTTCGGAGTTGCTCCGGTAGATCGGCTCAGCCAGCAGTCGCGAAACGGTGGCTCAAGGCTCCAATGTAATCAAGGAGGCATGTACAGGCGATCAAAGTACGTCCACTAAAAGTGCTTGATTTTGCCACTGACAGGCTCAGATTGTTATTCGTGTGTCTGACAAGTGTCTGACAACATTACTGAAAGGATCGCTACAGAAATAGACCTGTTTTTAACCAGAAATAGACCTTTTTTAAACAACAACTCTGAACTCTGAACTCTCAACTCTGACAAAGGTGGTCTATGAAAGCAAGAGGATTCACTTGTTGCAGGAAGAGGACGGTTGTTTACACGATCCCGAATTACCTATAAGTCTATGTTTAAGTCTATAGACTTTTTAAGTCTATAGACTGGTACCCACTTCCACTAAGTCCTACCACATGCACACAGATACAAACGGAGCTAATCTTTTGCCCCGTTCAGAGAAATGTTTTACCTGTTTGACGAGTCATTACAGAATGCTTACTGTGGTTGTGTGTGCTGCTGAGTGTTGTGTTGGTACATCTAAGGTGGGCTGTTTCTGTTAACCCTTACCTGTGCCATAAACGGGTCACCACTCTGGGGAGGTGATTATTCTCTAGCCTGGTTAATGGTCCTTTCTGACAGCACTTAATGAAAATTAATGGCCAGCTTTAGGACGCCATGCACACCAACAGAAAAGCTAGTCTCTACACCAATGTGTGTTTATCGCTGTTGTTCAGCTGATATCAAAACATCGTCACACAAAAATTGAACAATCGGGATTCAATCGCAGCTCTGCACTTCAATGCTCTCCGTATGCTACATGTTTTGTAGTCTACGTACAGTGATGTACCTACCATTAAATATATATATAAAAGATACTTGGTGTGCAATGTGCAATGTGGTGCTGAAGAACTGCCTCTGTTAATCTAAGGGAACAGAATATAAGGACATTTCATACACTTCATTAGGTTTCCATTATCATCTTCTCCTTTGGGTGATCAGCTAGAGTGAGCGATCAGATTTGCCTTTTTGCGTCAGAGATACACAGACTGAAAGATGTCATGATTAAGGGGGTCATCTGCTTAATTGTGCAATACTGCGCGCATGTCTCATTCTTGGAACAGAAAGAAAAAGGTGCCAGTAATTCCTGCAAGCCACATGAAAAAAAACAAGCAAAGTGAGTTACAATCGCTTTTAGCCTTTTGCTTTTTCGGTCCGTCTATGAGAATGATTATTAATGTGCATGGGGAAAAAATGTGCATTGGTTTGCATGCTATCAGACACAGATCAGGGGGACGTAGAGGGAAAAGGAATAAGATGGAGCAGATACAAACAAGAAATTATCACACATTTTCGCGGTGACAGGTTCGATTTTTGTAGAACAATCAAGCACGCCACCTGGGCAGAGGATGCCACGTGACCTTCGCAATGCAATCAAAAGGCATTAAGCATGTAATTAAAAGGAATTCCCCTGTAAGCTGGTGGATAGAGAGGTGCTCCAAGACCCTGACAGTGTCACCTACCCCCCTTCCTGCACACTCCTGTATGAAGCCAGTGTTCTGCTGCTAGACGCCACCTCTCATGTGTTCCAGCCCCCTTAATCTCTGTCGTTCACACACTCCTGCCTTTCCGTCTGACCTCCAACCCCCCCCTTCCCCATTTCGTCCCCGTGACACCCCCCGTTCTCTCCATTCATTCGTTTTTATTTTCTGTTCAGATTTCACCGGCGGTGTGGCAAGACTGCCATCTCTGGTCATGGCATTATTTTCTCCTGGTTTTCTATCGTTTTCCCATGCGTCTGCCCACCGAGTCCCCCGCAGCCCCCTGGAGTGTCTTCAGACTCACTCAGCCAACAGTTTAATGAAGCTAGACTGCCATCTACTGCCCACTGGGGTTTTCCCACCGACGGCATGCTGTCCTTTGGTGAAGACAGAAATGAAAGTAAGAGCAGTATTGCCATCTGCTGTCCCTACACTTCTTCTGTTGAGTAAAATGATCTACTTAGTTTTTATTGTTCATATCATGTATCCCTCTGTAATGGTTTAGGAGTTTAGAGATTATGACCTAAATAAACCTCTTATTCAGCATTGTTTGTGTATATACAGTGCTGCTTGAAAGTTTGTGAACCCTCCAGACATGGTCATTGTTTTTGTTAAAAAATGTAAAATAATCTTATTAAATGTATATCCAAACACCAATTTGGAAAGCAGACTTTCCAAATAATGGACACAAACAAACAAAAAAGATGTTTTTTCATTATTTATTCAACAAAAGTGGTTTATCTCACAAAAACTGAAAATTTGACATGTGCAAAAGTATGTGAACCCTTTTAGTTAGTAGCTTGTGGCACCTCCTTTTGCAGCCATTACTTCAACCAAACGCCTTCTGTAACCACTGACCAGTCTCTCACATCTGCTGTTGGGGATTTTTGCCCACTCCTCCTTGCAGAACTCAGTCAGTTGAGAGAGGTTGGAGGGACATCTGGCATGTACCGCCCGCTTCAGGTCTAGCCACAACATTTCTATAGGATTGAGGTCCGGACTTTGACTAGGCCAATCCAGAGTACGAATCCTCTTTCTTTTAAGCCATTCCTTGGTAGTTTTGCTGGTATGCTTTGGGTCGTTGTCTTGTTGCAGAACCCATTTTCGGCCCAGCTTCAACTCCCTGACTGATGGCAGTAGATTCTGATCAAGAATTTGTTGATATGCATGAGAATTCATGTTTCCCTGGATAATATGGAGTCGTCCAGGTCCGGAGGCAGAAAAGCTGCCCCAGACCTTCACATTTCCACCACCATGCTTCACTGTTGGGAGGAGGTTCTTTTCTTGGTATGCAGTGTTGGCTTTTCTCCAAATATGGCGGTTTTGATTGTGACCAAATAATTCTATCTTGGATTCATCTGTCCAGAGAATGGACTTCCAGAAGGCCTCTGGTTTGTCCAAGTGTTCTCTGGCAAAGTTGAAACGGGCAGCTTTGTTCTTTCTTTCTAGCAACCCTCCCATGAATGTCATGTCTATTCAATTTTCGTCTGATTGTAGACGCATGTACATTTACCCCAGATGCTGCCAGAGAGGTCTGTAACTCTCTAGAGGTGATGTGTGGGTTGGCCTTTACCTGATTTATTATTTTTCTGGTGCTTCTTGGTGATAGTTTTGATGGGCGTCCACTTCTAGGCAGAGTTGCGGTCATGTTGAATGCCCTCCATTTGTAAATGATTTGTCTTACAGTGGATGGATGGAGCTGGAATCTTTTGGAGATGGTCCTATAGCTTTCCCCAGACTGATGGGCTGTCACTACCTTCTTCCTGATGTCCTGGGATAGCTCCTTTCCTCTCGCCATTGTTGATCTGTGTAGGTACACCTTGGCACTACAGTGGTTTGGTTGGTTTCCTCTCTCTTTTAATCTGTGTTGCCCAACCCTTTTCCTAAGGATGTCTCATTTGATTGGTCTGCTTAATTGATTAATTCAGCACCCAAATGTGTTTCACCTGAATCTATTACCTACTTGATTTTACCAATGCAGCTGGGGGTTCACTTACTTTTGCACATACACTAATTCCATGTTTCATGTAGTTTTTTGGCTACTCACACAATTCCCTTTAAACAAGTACATGCAATTGATAAACATTAACCTGACATTTCATATATAGAAAACTGGTGATGATAAAATAAGAAAATCATGGTAAAACAACAGAAAACTCTAAACTGCTCAAGGGGTTCACAAACTTTCAAGCAGCACTGTATATACAAAATCCTGCCCTTATATTGCATTTTTCATTACCATCAAACGGTGCAAAGTGTCCAGACGTCAACATCCACCCATGTCGGTCAGAGAAGAAGAAGAAGGCGGAGTAAACGCCATATAGCACTGTGAGATGATGGAGGTTGGAAAAGACATCAAACCAAGAGGCATCCATCTTTTTTCGACATGTTCCACTGTTAACCGCAGATAAAATGAGCCTTTAGGTGCTGTAACCGTTTTCCCCACACAATGATTTCAGAGTGCACAGCAATCAATATCGCAATAAATCATGAAGAATAACATTATTAAATCTCACATGCATCTCCTCTACATCTCAGATATGTGATATCCCTGACTTGGACAATTCATCGGCGGCTTGTTTCCCAAAGAAATCATCTCTGTTCTACCGGTAGCCATATGCCATATAAGTATTGGCTGAGATTCATTTGGAGAACCGGTCTCTGATACCCTGATACAACAGAGAGATTTCTGTTTTGAGTCCCACTGAGTTATTCCTCCTCTATCAGAATGATAAACTGCAGTTTGTGCTGCAGTAGCTCCACCTGAAAGCACAGCTCTGGGGTCAGTCTTTAGAGTACAGCGACTCTGCTCTGACTTCTCTCTGGTCTTAAGGAACATTCCAGACTTCCACCCACACGAGTGTATATAATATATAATACCTTTGCACAGTCACACACCTACACAAATGCATGCACACACACACACAGCCTTTGCTATGATTCAGCCATTTGAATAGGAACAAATTGCAATGTCAAGGCCCCCCTGTGGATTTAAGACTGAATTAAAACTGTTGCCATGAAGATTTAGACTTCCTGCTCTACCAGTGGTCAGATGAACTCAGCTCCTGTTACTCCTTGATAATAAATGGGAAATCCTTTAACTTTAACTCTGTTTGTAAAACAGCTATTGGCATTACTGGGTCTATTTTGTTTGTATTTTTATTATTGCTTTCTTATTTATTATTAACATTTTCTCAACTAGAAAAAAATGATTACTTACTAACTTACTGTCTCTGGGGGTTGTCAAAAGTGATGTAGAAGTACACAAGGCAGGTTGAGGGAAAAAACGCTGAATATAACTTCTCCTGGCATGCATTGAGCATCACAGATTGATGGTATCTAACAGTGTTAACATGCACTTGGTATCTGGACTGCATCTAGAGATGATTACACCTGGCATTATCATTTGTCTCCATTGTTCACTCCTAACTCCTATTGCTCTTTCCCTGCACATCAGCTCATCTCTAAGAAGTGGTCTCTGGCATCTCAATAGGCATCCCATACTGCAGGGATGGCAACAGCTGAGGAGGAGGCCGTTGGTGTGCTTGTCAACACCATTATTAATTTTGTCAGACCAGAATGACAGCAGACACCTGGCCTCGCTTGTTAAACATCCACTACTATCCTGGTTTTGTTGATAAGCTGCTGCGTTCAGTGCTTCTAGCTAGTTCTGAATTACTACCCTACTCTCCGCCACCTGTGTGCATGCACTTCCTGGTTGTTTTCATTGATTTTCATTCACACATCTGTTGCACGTGAATTGGAGATGCACTTACACTTTGATATGAATGAGACCAGATGCTCTCTGACCACCTTATGGTTTAGAGGATTATATTTCCAGTGCATTCTGGGAGCACTAACACCTTGATGTTTATGCTGTTGAGCGCTATCTAATTCAACTCAATCACCCAAGATGCAAGTTAATGCCAGGTATGGAGGGAGTTATCTTATGAGTTGTTGATGGGCACTTAGGAAATAATGTACAGTATGATGTATGTATCTTTTCCTTAATCACGAACAGTACAAAGGTCAAACCAACAATGTTTAAAAACCTAATTAGATATTTAACAACATAAAAAAATGTCATAATCATCCTTGAAGTGATGTGATTGCAATCATTTCTGTCTTCACACAGTATGAAACTACAACGTAACCCATAGAGATCCTTATTTTCTGCTAGACTACATTCTACATCTCTTTTCCTCTCTGTGTGCTTGTGTGCTTCATGCTTCAAAGCCTCAATAATCATTTCAATGTTTGTCCGACTCCTCTTGATTTGCTTTTAACATTCGATTACACAGACAGAAGAGAAAATAACATCTAAGTTCTGATCACTCACGTGGATTTTGGACAGACGCGCCGCGGATACTGTGAATCAGGCCGACTTGATCTGTGAAAGACGCAATCAAATAACGGCCCCCGGAAATATAAATAAATGAAAGGACATTTTGGAAAACGAATCACGCTCATTGTGTAAAGACGCTAACAGTGATTGTTAGCAGATTGAACTTGCTTCAGATCTGCCAAAGACCCAGATTGGGGTGATGATTTATGTTCTAATAAGACAAAGATCCTAAGCATACTGCCAAATCAACACTTAGATGGCTTCGAAAGAAAAATGTGTCCTTGAGTGGGCCAGCCAGAGCCAAATCTATGGAATGACTCGAAGATAGCTGTTCACAAACTCTCCCCGCTCAGCTTCGTCAAGCTTGAGAAAACCTGCAATTTAGAACGGGCGGAGGCTGTTTGATATTGACTATAACGTGTCAGTGAATCCCACTATCCACGCATGTATTTGTGTGTATGTAATGACTGTAATGTGTAGATGTGTGTAGATAAAAACTGCACAATATGAAGCAGTAAATGTAATGTAAAGGTTGTGTGTGTGTGTGTGTGTGTGTGTGTGTTGTGGCAGACTACAGGCAGGCAGGACTACATTCACCAGCAGACAAACAGCCAGTTGGCCATATTGCCCCAGGTGAAGGGCATAACTAGTTAGTCAGGAGGGAGCTGATGGCCGGACAAGACATGAGAGTGGCATCTACAATCCCCTGGCGAGGGAGGCCATCCGGCGAGGCTGCTAAAGGTTCTCCGTAGACATTTACACAAGTTGTACTCGAGTTAAATGATTAAAGGTGAGCGTTTTATCCCGTGCTCTGTGCCAGGAAACTGACGGGATTGAGCTTGTGACACCTGGCTTTTCCCCTGAGGTGCCATAGTGTGTGTGTGTTTGTAGGGGAGATTATTAGCCATTTTAAATGCTTATTTTCTCAACATAGAGGTTACATGTCAGATGCTACAGCATGGAATCTGGAGCAACACATGAAGATGAGGTGTGGTAATCAGTGAAACCACCTGGTGTTTGGTTGGAATGGAAACCTGAATACTCATGGGAAAGCAAAAATCCAAGAAGAAATAATTTCCTAGACACATATGAGACACATATGAGCTCTTTTTAAGACTAAGATGAGACTAAAGGCATTTTCTCTTTTTTTTCTATTTCTCAACGTCAACTCAGGAGAAACAACCACATCAAACCTCATGTGGATCTCACTCTGATCAAGACAAGAGATCTCCAAATGATCTGCTGAATATGAGACCATGAGATTAGAGGAAGATCTCAAAGAAAACTCAATACTGCTGCATGTTCCTTTTGATGCCATATAGTGGGAGCTTATTATCATTATATATGTCACATGTTGGCGTCTTCACATCGATCTCATAAAGTCTCCAATATCCTTTCTCTCTCTCTCTGTTATCTCCTCGTTGTTCCTCAGGGGGTTTTAGGAGAAACATCTCAGATGATGCCAATCACAAAATGAGACAAAATTGAGCTCTCCCCTGTTTCTCAGGAGATGAAGAACAGATAACTGAGCATAATATTTTTCCTCCTTCCTACTGCTGTTTCTTTCACTGCCCTGTAGGCTAGCACCAGAGTCTTGAACTGGATGCAAGGAGAATGGAGGTTGTGTGGGAGAAACTTGTGGCAGATGAACACCAGACAAGCTGCAGCTTTCTGAACAAGCTCCAGAGGTCTGACAGCGGGAAACCAGCAAGGAGGGAGTTGACAAAGAACCTGGACGAACACCTGCGCTGTCTCATCAGTACCCCTTGGTGTATCAGATGATGAATGCCAATTGTTCGTAAACTGGATGCACCTGCCTGTTCACGACGATGGAGGGAAGACTTAAGGGTCGTGTGCAAGTAAACCATGGTCAAAAGTGTTTGCAGAGTCCGAAATGTAAGTTTTGCACTCGTGTGTGCATGAGGGGGAAAAAGCAGCAGAGTCACAGGAACTGATAAAGGTAAAGCATGGCAAGAAATGATGATTGCTGTGTCAGTAGAAAAATCTGTCACTGAGGTAAAAAAGGAAGTGTTCAACATGAAATTAAATTGCCAAAAAAGAGGAGTAGTAGGCACATATATATTATAAATGTATTATATATCAGCCACAGGAGGACGGCAGGGCACTGTGGTGCTATCCGACATGGATCAGAGGATCAGTTCCATAATTGGACAGACCTCACTGTCGGGAGTCCAGTCGGACAAGTTGGACGCATATCAAATCCAGGCTGCATCTTCATCAGACGGTAGGACTATGTTGTTGTGAGGCGTCCAGTCCATGTGATCAACCCACTACAAGTTGGATAATCTTGTATTATTATAAGTAAGGACAGGTGTGTTTGAGTCGGGGGGGTGAGGGAAGGAGGATCGGATATCCTTAAACTCCTTTTAACAGAATTGTGAGGGAGGTTGAGAGGAGAATGTGATGAGAGTTTTTTAAGGGCTGGAGGTTTGAATTTTGGAGTTGAAGACAGATTGAGCAGTAGATAGAGGAGGAGGAAAAAGTGGAGAGAAGAGATTGGAAGTTATGAAGGTCCTCTGGGAGTTTTTGCTATTTCTCCCTTCATGCTCAGCCACTCTCAGGCTTCGTCTATCAGTAGGAACTGAGCCTGGAGGTCAGGGGACAGAGGGAGAACAGGACATAAAGTCGTTGCCAGAGAGCTGAAGAGGAGTGAGAGAAGTTCTAGTAAAGATCAGATCCAGCCGGTTGCCAGCCTTGTGGGCAGGAGGAGAGAGGGAAAGTTTGTGTGGCGGTGTTTTCCATCCATACATCCATCTCGGTTACAGCTGTAACCGAGATGGATGGATGGATGGATCACCCCTGAAAACAGTATGGATTACAGATGTTAAAATACACTTACCACCTTTTAAGTACCATGTATATTGAATGAGGCCATGGCCATACAAATAATCCACACACAACAATATTGGTACTGAAGCCTACAGTGAAACATGTGCATCCTCTCCTGTGTGTTAGTGATGGATACTGCCCTCAGCAACTGTCATTTCTTTTGACAATGCACCGATGCATGGATGAAAAGTGTGGATGGTATGTTGTTTGGTTTTGTCAGCTGATGGTGGCCTGCAGGGCAATGTGTCAACTAGCCCACATCTTTCTACGGCTGAACATTATTCTCCACCACAAATATGGCAGTCAACGATGTCATATCACTCCAGCTGAAAATTATTCTTACAATAAATGGACAATAGGTTAAATTACGATGTAGGATATAACACAATTGTGCATACTTTTCCACACTGTATGTGTAGTTGCCAAGCGTCACCTGGAAATGATAAAAGTTAAATTAATTTCCTCTTTCCAGACCTACATACAAACCCTTAAACTCTGTTCCTGCACATAGAAAGAAAGAAAGAAAGAAAGAAAGAAAGAAAGAAAGAAAGAAAGGAAGGAAGGAAGGACATCCAGCAGGTGGCACTATGCCCACAGAATGAGTGCATGTTCAACAGACTGTAAATCATTGTGGAGGCAGATCAGTGCTATTTACATTATTTTCACAATTATGTTATCCTGGGTGAAGTTTTGCAACAATGTGTTGAAAGTTGAGACATAGAGATAATTAAATAGCTTTACATGTAGATATATAGATTATTGCCTTTTCATCATTTTGTCTATCTAGATTGGAAAATCATATACAATATTGTATTGTTCAATATTGATTCAATCATATGAGATCTTTTGTCAGAATGACAGAAATACAATTTTACAACAAATTTTGTTTTGAGATCCAGTAAAGGTTTTTCATAACGTGTAATCTTTTTCATTGTAGCTGCAGAAGTACAGCAGCAGCTTCCTGTGTTGCTGTGAGGTGATGTTGTATGTGAGATCCAAACACACACAATATAATATGTTCAAACAAAAGACACCACATCTGTTATGAAGCAGAGAAGGTTCAGTTATTAACCATAGGAACTAGAAGTTTCTACAGTGATTGATTCCTCATCCTTAGTTTCCCGGGGTGCTGTAGCGGTGGACGTGTCTGCCTCATCACTCTTGGTGCTCAGCTGTTGTCGGTTCTCTGTGAGGCCCTGTGGGACTTTTCAAAGGCCTTGGTCCTCAGCCAACCTGGATGGACTCATCCTGAATCTGGTTTTTTCATGTCCCAGATGGGCTTCACCGTGGTTTCCCTGGCGACGATAAACCTGCCATCATAGTCAATCTTTCAACCAACATTGTCCGAAGCAGTAACCATCTCTTTTGCTGCTACCTTTGAGGTGGAATACTGGCGTGGCGTAGGGACAACCCCAAACTGGCTGAGGAAGTGAAAAGCCTCTCCGACCAGAAACTCACAAATGGCAGCCTCAGCCTTTCGTTCCCTGGACCCTGTTTGTATCCTGGTTGGTGTCCGGTAGAGTATACAACAGATTTTAATTAGCCAAAAGATCCAGTTCCTCTAGAGATGATTCAGAGCCTTTCTTGATATTTAAGAGACCACCATCCACCATTTGGCCTCAGGCTTAGGTCTTTTGTTCTTTTTAAAATGCCCCACAGCAATTGTTATACCACAGAAAAAGGGCAAGGAGGATTTTTTTTTTAATGGCCTCTTCTGCCTCTGGGCAAAATCTATTCACCAACAGAAGAAGACCTTCCATTGTGATCAGCAGAGAGGGAGCGAGACAGAGAGTAAGCATGTACACCTTAGCTTCTATCTTGTTACCATACACCTCTCTGCTGAGATGCAGGGAGATGCGTCTTTCATTTTCCAGCTCTCCAGCAAGCATTGCCTCCATCTGATCCAGACAGTTTTGTCTTTCTGCATGCCAGGCCTTAACTAGTAAGACTACTGTTTAATCCACCGTAAGTGTTTTTAACCCTGTTGACTCAAATTCAACAGTTCATCCATCTCTCTAGTTTATCCATCTCTCCTTACCTTATCATGTCCTCCTCTCTGTACCTTTCAGCCATTTCCTGACACCTTCACATGGACAACAACATGGAAGTCGTCTATCTATCGCATTCCTCTTCATGTTGAATCATACAGTTTGAGCGAATAATATTGTAGATGTGCAGAGGTGTCAGCAAAACATATGAAGAATCCCAATGTGACTCTTTTAGAAAGGCCGTCCTCGCTACCAGCTAGTCCTTCAGGTGGTGATGCTGATGTTAGGAGGGACCCTGTCATAAATGGTCTCATGATCACTTTCTGCACGGAAGAGGAACCACATCAAATTGTTATAGCTTTGAATAAGCTCGGTACACTCACAAGTGAATAGGAGATGACTTTCAAAGAACTTTTTTTCTATGATGATAAATCTCACATCTCCTCTGTAAAGTGGATCGTCCTCGGTGAAGGAGAACCCACCGTCCTCGGTCAGTCCTGGAGAAGGAGAGCGAAAGCAAAAGCTGCCGCTGCCTAGAATTTGAAGTTAAAATAAAAAAGTGTGTGTAGGGTTTTAGTGGATTCTTCCGATGCCAAGGGAATTATGACTTCAGACTTCTGTTGTTGATTTGTATAGATTATAATGGTTTATAACTCAAGGCGGATTAGCACAATCATTATGAAACTTGGTGGATGTGGTGTACTAACGCCTCATAGCAAGTATAAACCTGTGTTAATCAACTTTAAAATATCATAACTCTTACACTTTCCTTAAGGACCATCAAAGTCCTGCCTTTACTTTACTTGAGATGAAGAGCTTTGTCATTACAGTTCCTCAACTCAGCCACTAGATGTCAGTGTGAACCAGCATTTTGAACGAGGTACGGGCCAACATCGAAGACTGGTGTATTTCAAATTTAGATATTAAACACTATATAGATATATAACACTAATAAATGAGCATAGAAATGTCCTTCTTACAAATACTGGTATAATACAAACGATAATAAATAATATTATGTATATTAAATCCAATAGAAAATAATTTATAGGAAAATATGAAGAATTACTTTGCCTTAAGATAATATATTTATATATTATATTATATTCACAGCTGACCACTGTATAGAAGCTACAATAGGTGTAACGTCTATGTCAATAGGCAGCACAATTCTCCACCATTTCCAACCATGCCACATCCTGCCAATTGAACCAGCAGAACAGGCCTATTACAGCAATCAAGACAAAATGACTTAAAAGCATGTTGAACTTCTCTCAGCATCCTTACAAAGACAAATCTGACGTCATCATGGCAATGTTCCTACTTTCACAAAAACATGTCTGAGTTGACTTGGTAGTTTGCTGCTCAGGGTTTAAATAAGAATCAAACAGAACTCCCATATGCTTAGATACAGCTTTATGCCTTAAGATAAAGGACTACCGCTAAATCTGTGTAGATATGTGATCGAGGCCGGTGATAAGGACCTGAGTCTGGTCTGAATTTAGTTGAAAGAAGTTTTGCGACAACCAGGCAATCATATGGACAGCAGCTGTCCATATCGAGTCTGTCACATGAGGCTGGGTATCAAATATCAACACCTATTCTGAACTGATAAGAATTTGGTATTGATAGCGGTATCCCATTTGGGGAACAATAGCTGAACTATGGTTTATTTTTATGCCATATTGCTGCATTCTTTAGGTTAAAGATAGTCATGAAAACCTGCAGCTAAAGGAGAAGTATTCAGAGCAAAGTTGAAATCACATTCTTTTAGGTACATTAGAGTCAAATCTGGAACTGGACTTCATAAAAATCAAAAAAAACAATGCTCATGAGTGTTTATTGCAGGCACATGCACAGATAGGGTGCCCTTCTGTCTTTGTAGATACACATTTGCTTCAGGAATATGTTTAATCGTGTATTTTGTGTATTAGAAATGCAGTTTGTTACCATTACAGCCACTGAAGCAGGACAAGATGCACCTGAAAGAGTTACTGGTTCAAAAAGGAGAGATGAAACTCCTCCTCCACTTACGGTTTACGGTATGGGACTGCCCTGTTTTGGTTTTGAGTCCCTGCCCCCCCCCCCCACACACACACACACACACACACCAACTGAGCATGATATAGACTGGGCTACCAGTTGTCAGCTGTTCCCTGTCTCCTGCTCGGGTGATAACCTGATGACAGCCATGCTCCCACCCTCGGTTGCTGCTTCTCCCTCCAGCTGATCCCCGCCAAAGAAGATAATAGACGGCAGGGAGGAGGGGAGGAGGAAGTTGGTGAAAGAGTGTGGATGAGAAAAAAGGGAGGAAAGAAAGGAGGAGTGATAAATAGAGGACCTCATTAATGTTTTATTTATTTATGTAAGAGTGAGTCGATATGGCAGCGGCTCTTCTGCCAGCTGAACGGAGAACAGAGGATCATGGGAGTCTTGCAACAATAATATAAATCTCAGGGACATGTGGGAAATGTATCAATTGAGATTGCTGCAAAAATTATGAGTGACTTATTGTACGATGTTCATGTTTCCATTCCCAGTGAGACATAATGTGGTGAACAGTGCTGTGGACTTACTTTAACGTCTGCAGTCAGTCGCCACCCTCCCTCCTCCCTCCTCCCTCCATTTTCCTCCCCGCCCCGTTTTTTTTTTTTTTTTTGGAGCCGGACTGCGAGTCTGTGGCGCCACGCTCAACAACTGACAGCTTAATACTGCTGCTGCAAAAATTGGTTTTTGTGGAGTGGCTAAAAATGAGATGGGGATTTTTCAAAAAGGGCTTCTTCTTCTTCTTCTTCTTTTTTCGAGCGGGCTTTTGCTGCGCTGTCTTCCTCATCATCTGTCATATTTGCCTGTCTAATGATGTTTAATAACAGAGTGAGGCACAGCGCACAGAGGGAAAACTCTGCCAGCTATTGTGCCTTCATTTTCCCCCGATGATGAGTTGAGGTAAATGTTATGACGCACAGGAGTATTTCCACTCACAGGCAATGTTCCTCCCAGCCAAGTTAGCTGTCTGTCAAAGAGATTCCGGGTAGGCCTTGGCGTCTCATCCACTGAAAGTAGTGATTTAATAGATTACAGTTATATTTCTATATATCCTCTGTGTGTGTGTGTGTGTGTGTGTGTGTGTGTGTGTGTGTGTGTGTGTGTGTGTGTGTGTGGGATGAAATGTGTCTTCTACATATGCACATTCAAGAAACACTACCCTGACCCTTCCTCTTAGCCTTGCCTATTTGTCGTCAATTATTTGCATGAGCTCTTGTTTATTTGATTTTTGATTGATTATTTTCTTATTTTCTTGTCTCATTTGTTTAAGAAAAAGTAGGTAGCTAATTTATTGCACTTTTACCTTAACACTAGTTCTGCTCTTAGTTGCTTGCTTAGGAAGGAAATGCACTTATGAGTTCTGGTGACTAGTAGTTCTCTACCTACCTATGTTGAATGCACTTATTGTAAGTCTCTTTGGATAAAAGCGTCTGCTAAATGACTGTAATGTAATGTAAAGTAATGTAATGCACATGTGTAAATTTATGTGAAAGATTAAAAGTGCAATTGTTCGCAAGCATGTACGATTTTGACGGTGATTGACTCGTCAGTAGCCCTGTGTGTGTGTGTGTGTGTGTGTGTGTGTGTGTGTGATATATGAATGTGTGTCTAAGAGAGGGCCGCACATGTGAATTCATGCCCCTCAACACTCACACAGTTGGCTCTTTCATTGTACGCCGTTTGCGTCACCGCTCCCGTACAAACCCCCCCACCCGCCCTTCACTTCTCTCTCCGCCACAATATAGCCAGAGGGGTTCAGAGCCCATTTACAGTTTGAAGCCTCTTAATTAAAGCGAGTCATTCTGCGCTCTCGGATGGAAGCCTGCGGGCACATTAATCACATCGCTGGAAAACCGATTCCAAACCAGTCCTATCTTGTGAATAAAACTAGCTTCACACACAAGTCAGGAAGCGTGGAGACAGGTACAGCTTCCACATCAAAATATTGTCTTTGGCACCGGGGGCAGCGCCGGTACACAAAACCCTCTTTGTCTTACTCAAAGAAACAGGCGCTCAGATGTAGTTTGTTCAGAAGTATCTGTGTTTTCCTTCAACATGAAATAATATGTTAAGAGGAAGCCTGCCACTGATTGTGATTTGTCTCTGTGTGGCATTATCAATCCCGCTTTATATTTTTGCTTTCACGTTGTATGTTTTTTCTGGTGATTAGGAAGGGGCTGAAGTGTTGGAGCGAGGCACAGCCGTGGCCCAGAATGCACCCTGAGACTGCGTATGATGTTATGGGTCCTTTAACAGTGGATGAATTAGTCTCAGACAAGCCCGAGCATAGTTGGACTCAAAGGACTACTCTGACTTTTTTGGGAAATTGACGTGTCAACTTACCCTTGATGTGATGACTCCACTCTGTATGACTAAAAGCTTCATTTTGGATAATGCTAGTTGGGTCCGTGTACCTTCTGTTAATTGTTTTTTTCCATTAAAAGTCGTAAAGGAGAAAAACAGGAAAAACAGCCTATTATCTTATTTTGGATGTTCTAAACATATCCAATTAAAGAAGTCAAACTGTTTCTACAATGTCATTGTAACCAAAAACAATAAATGAAAAATGGATAAATACAGCATAAAATAACACGAATCAGACGCCTTTAACGTATATTTGCACCAGGCAGGCACATTATATAGCTTATGCTGAGGAGTACACTGGATCCATTTCATGAGTGGAACAAATATGGTTCAGGACGGGGAAACATATGCTGCAATATCTCTGCACGTTGGAGAAATGGATGTTCAGAGAGGGTGATCTGAGGCCAACATGAGGAAGTTTTCAAAGGCAATATGCCAGGCATGAACCAATCCATATGTATCATGTAAGAAATATCCTTTCTTTAATATATAGATTATGGTTCAAATCACTACAGCCATCCCCTGGCAATGCATTACCTATTAATCACAGGTTAATGCAACAATGTGTTTTAATGCACCTCCAAAAAGAACCACTGTTAAACTGAATGAGCCAACCATCGTTTAGTCAGTAAAGAGGAGAACTGGATGAAACACTGAAATAACATTTATACCGGCTATAAAACTCTCTGCTCTCTGGGCTTTGGAGTTTTCCTTAATTTTGATTTGGCGGCTCCGTTTGGTGGTGAAACGCGAGACTGGGAGTTTAATTGAGAATAATCATCCTTCGTGTACATCCATAAATGGTAATAGAGATTTGACCTCTGACATGTGTTGCCCTATAGAGATCCATAGCCGCCACTGATGTACAAGCTTTTTATGTGACTTTTCATACTGACAATCTCCAAAACAGAAAACACAGAAAAGTAGGTTTACATGTGTTTGATTGTAGGATTTATAGTATATATATGTTTTCAAAACTATGGATGGATGGAAACCTTTAATCGAATTGGAGAGGGTTACAAAATTCTCATCTTGTACTGATGCAGTTTCCCCCAGCGGTGCACCAATGCTACACACAGCTCTCCAAAAGCAGAACGTACCCTCCCCACACTCCCTGTCTGGTATACCATCAGATCAGCAGTACACCTTTCCACTGCTGCGTCAAAGACTAAGACGTTGCCCTTCCTTTTCCCTTCAGTATTATCCATCACATAATCTTCTCAATTCTCTCTGGGAGAAGAATATGTTTTGGAGGGGCTATCTGTCTGTCTGTCTATCTGACTGTTTGTCTATCTGACTGTTTGTCTATCTGTCTGTCTGTCTATCTGTCTGTCTGTCTATCTGACTGTTTGTCTATCTATCTGTCTATTGTTGGTGATATGTTCCATTTGTCCATCCGTCTCTGACTATCTGTCTGACTATGTGTGAATACTGATGCCAGTTTCAATATGTACCATTCAGAACAAGTGAAAGTATCAAAGTGATATATTTTGCTTTAAAGGAAAATTACATACTGTTAAAAACAAAGTGGCCTAACGTAACGCCATGACGTCATGTCGAGGTATTTCCAGCACTGGTAGATGATTGATTTGATTGTAGAGCATTTTTGAAGTACCTTAAACTAAATACTAAATACTAATAAATAAAAACTAAATAAATACTAAATGTCAGTCTTTCAGAATCGAAGAGCAAGGGCTTTTTTCTAGTTGACCATTTTTTACAGATGGTCAACAACCGGTTGTTCAGGGAGAAATCCATCATAGAAGAGGCAGCGATACCAATTTCTCCACAGACAGCAGCCTCAGTAGACCATAAAGCGATGCAGCCACAGCTTGCATCTTTGCAGCTCTGTCGCCCGTAGTGTATGAAACACAATGCCCTCTTTGCTTTTTTGTAATTTGGTCAAGGCACACCATGGTGTTGTTTTCTCTCCTGATATCTATGGCTATCACTCTCTCCACCTACACACATACAGCACAGAAAACCCATTCTCAGGGCGTTGTCAGAAGTCATTCTGGGAAACACAGGAAATCTCTATCTGAAGTAGAAGTAGATGCAACAGGTTGATGGATACACCGAAACCAGAAATTACAACACTACATCACAAAAGAACTCCTGGAAAGTGTTGAACGTGGAGGGCATTGAAATTGATATCTTACGGTGTATGAGCATCCAAGGTTTTTCCTCTAAGTGAGCATTAGTTGGTTTGATTTCATCACGACAGACACCAGCTCAGTCTGTGCAGTAATGTTGCATAGTGGTATTTTAAAAGAGTAAATAAATGTCTATTAGCATTGTTAGTGGAGCATGCTATTATGGATAAGGGGGCATATTGTCACATAATCTGAACCAAATTATTATAGTGTTTATAGTGTTCCTATTTTGTCCTCAGCATCCTCAGCTAGTCTAAATGCCATCATGTCCCTATAGACTCTAACAGTACATTTGAAGGCCATAATACAACATTATGGAGATGCTGCCATTCCATTGAATCAATTAGAGCAGGTTTAGACAATTAGGTGTGTGTCTTTTATGTCTTTTATTTTTTTTGCAAAATAATGACAAGTATTGCCAGCCCCCTTGCCTGCTGGTAGTGTTACTGCTGTTGGGAGGAGACCGATCTGCAATGGCAGCTAGTTGTTAGCACCCTTTCACTGCTGCGCTCTCAAGAATGCGCTTGCGCACGTAAGAACAACCGTCCATATTTTTGCTACGGTGTTAAAAGACAGATCAAAGGAGAGTGTTTCTACTGACATCAAAGACTTTCACTCTGATAATTAAATCACTCAATACCACTGGGAAAGAACAAAACGTTTTCCTGTGGCCATGTATTTTTGTCCATCATCAGTGTGTAGACACAAATGAGGTATTTTTAACACTAAGATGATACTAAACGAAGAGAAAAACAAGAGATCTTACTCTCCTGAATATGACTGCATGCATGAGGCCATGAGATTAGACAACAAGCTCAATATGTTTTATCATCCTACAATTTGGATGCTTCTTCTCAAACATGCACAGCTTTTAACATACTGTTGCATTTCCCTATTGAAACCATTGGGCCTGCAGGCATATAGTAGGAGCAGATTATCATTATATACTGTATGTCACATGTTAGCATCTTTAAATCTATCTCATAAAGTCTCAAGAATGTATTTTCTCTTTTAGACGAAACATTTCAGATGTAGGTGATCACAAAATGATACAAAACTGAGATCTATTTCTATTTCTGAAGAGACTATGAGCAAAAGACTTTTCCTTTGGGCTTCTTTTGAAAAATAGCTACATGGAACGCCTGCAAGGCCAAGTGCGAGTCCAGTGAATTTATTGCTTCAGTGTGGTAAGTGACCACTTATTGAAATGGGAACTAATGAACAAAAGACAGAGCTCACATGTATGGACATCTCATTCTCATTCTACTTCAACAATAACGGTGTCATCAAGCACCATCTTTCTACATAAAACCATCCACAAACTCATTTGGCGGTAGATGAGTAAATCTAACCCTGAGTGAAATTTAATGTTGCGGTGCAAAAGAGTAGGGGTTTGATAGATTAGGTTATTTGTAGACCGGGGCGTGTGTGTCATTTGGAATTTGTAACAACATCAACTGAATGAAAGAAGCATTAGCGGAGATTTTACTTTATTATGAATCAACAAAATGAGCTTATTCATATCCACAAGTCATTATAGTTTGTGGCTGATTATTACAAAGTAAAGCATTGTGGTATCTTTGAAACAAAACACCGCTTCGTTCTCTCGACTTGTTCTACCTCTTCTCAAGAGCAGTAAGTTGCAGGTCTGGGTAACACTTTATTTATTTATTTCACAATGACAGTACTACAAGTAGCAAACAGGCAGTTTGCTACTTGTAGTACTGTCATTTAACAAGCACCTGCTTAAGACCCTCTATCCTTTGGATCATCTCTCCAAAGGCCTGGAGCTGAGCATACAGGGGAATACAATAGAGGAAATATCTTTTACCTGGCTAATAATGTATTTTATCATTTGTGTGTAGTCCCAGTAAATATAGTGTAAAAATCATAAAAATGGTTTTATCTATTATATAAATGTGTTGCTTCTTTCTCCCACTGTATTGCAGTGGTTGGTGACCAGGTGACTTTCTCCACTTTAAATCTGTGTACTCCTATTTGATGGTGAAGCTCATTGTATTCATCTTAATGTAGAAAATGTGCTATGTAAATAAAGTTTGATTTGATTGATTTGATATTGTTAGATATTCAGATAGTTCGGAGGAAACTTGGGATCTCCAGGAATTTTAATTGAATACAGAATCGTCGTTGCTTAATGATTACTTGCTTATGTCAAGTAGTCTGCAGTGTACTGAAATAGACAGAAATGAACCAGAGCCGGGCAGGTATGTCGTCCGTCGGCTCCCTATTTTCCGAATATTACATTGTTGTGATGATACAACTATGCTATATCATGGCTGTTCCTCAACTGGTTGATAAAACTCATATTGCTTTAAACAGTAATGAATATGCTTTAGGAAGGAAAATTACTGTATTTCTGTATTCATCAAATACACTGTTTATCATGACATGTTACTCATTAAATGATCACATTATAGTTTAAATTGACTCACTTACAAATGACTTTGTAATTATATTCATAATCAACATTCAATCAATTTAAATGTAAATGGATGGATATGAGATAAGGCCACAATAATGTGGTGTCCCGCAGGGGTCTTTTCCAGGGCCTCTTTTATTCCTCATCTACACCAATGACCTGGCTGACGATACCAACTTGTTTCTCTTGCATAAAAAATGCTGAAGCAAACTCTGGTTTAGAGAAAATGGCCAGATGGTTCCAATTAAACTGACTATCTCTGAGTGTCTCTGAATGAGTGTCGTACAAAATCACAAAACATCTCACTACACCAAAACTGCAGCACCTGTGCAAAAGATGGCCACATTGTTATTCCTGAGCAGGAGAAAGCAGAAGCTGAGTCAAGTATTTCAAAGCGGTGCTCTCACTTAGACCAGATTAACCAGCCAACCATTCCCCAGCAGTTGGTGTCTTCAATATTGGCACCAGTCAGCCTCCAGAGAAAAGCCAGGAGTCCCATCAAAGCTTTGAAGACTGACTGAAGATTGCTTTAAAGCCTTGAAGATCAGTTTCATTCACACTGAGATGCTGAAGGCTGATTTCACAATGACTACAAGGGTTCTACTTTGACCTTTTCCAAACCTCCCAAGCCAAAGATATGACCCCTTGTGACTGGACTGAAGGACTCGTCAAGACTCCGAAGACAGCCAAACTCCTCCACTGCTACAATGGGCGCACCATCAAAATCCCATCGGCAGCAAGGTGTTTTGTGGAGCAGTCCTTGGGAGTATTGATTCAGCTGTTGATTGCAAACTGAGAAATTAACAAGCCGGATTCAGGAATGGATTCAAAGACCAAATGTTTGCACATTAAAACAGCGACTTGGAATATGCCATTATACATCCCCATAAAGATTGTCACAGTTGTAGGGAAGCTTTATGCCTACTTCAATTGCAGAAACATCCTGGATTAATTCATGTATACAGGGATATACATGAACAGGATGTAAAAATGTATACCGTAAACAGCTTGAATAAGACTTTAACCGTGATATGAGCTAGTTTTTGGAGGATGCTGTGCATGTAAATGCGCTCTGTGTGCCAAGGACTGCTGGTGTTAGTAGTACAGAAGAAGGCAGTTAATGCCATCACATGATGTGAATACCAAGGGGGGATTGTTTGCTATTTGGTAAGTCATGAAAGAGGGATCGTATTAGTAAAAGCATTTATGTATTTGGCACTAGCTGACGCATGTAAACACCATATCCCTTTATAAGAACCCTGGAAGAACCCTGATTTGTATCACTACAATGAAAAAAACTCGAATAACATACTTCATATAAGCCTATACCAATATTATACCAGATGCTGAAGCATGCATACCATATCCTGTTATTTGATTTGATTTCATCTCTATTTTATTTCTTTTTTTTGTTTAATATTCATGTAAAGAGGGATGTTTGTGACTGGGATATGAGCATTAAAAAAGTCTTTGTCATTTATCATATATAATAACTCACTGCCTGCTGAAGTCCTTACTAAGGCTTTCACCCTTGACTTTGCGTTTCTGCCACACCATGTGTCAATGATGGACAATAACATGACTCAGCTGATCCTGTCCCCCAGCACTATTGACAATCATGGGTCTGTTAGTTATCTATGATTTCCCAAGATGACTGGCAGGCTCTGACAGGCTTTGCATAGAGCTGGAGCTCCTTGGGAAACCCATCAGCAGAAAACCATCTTCCCCTCTCGTTGGGTAAGCCCCCAACCAGTGGCCAGGCCAATAGGTTTATCTTTGTGTTTTTAGTGTGTGGTGCTTCATATTTACCATGAGTTTTATTTTGAATATAGTGCACACACTGTGGCAGCTTGTGGAGGAAGAAAACATAAAGCCTCTTGTGTCAGACAGAGGTATTTAATGGATTTATTAATTCTACCCTTTATGGATTTCTTCTTTTCTTGATAAAAGCATCTCAATGTGGCATTGAGGATGTTATTTTGGCTCAAGGTTATAGCATTGTGATGCTTAGATGCACTTGCGTCATAAAAGAGCAATACCTGAAAAACATTGTATTGGTGTTATTGCAGGTCAATTCAGTAATGAAAAACGAATCACCAGATGAGATCGATTTGTTTCCAGATTTAGATTACTGTGACGCAGGAAACTGTTTTATCTTTAGTCCTTGTCCTCTGGTCCTACTAGGACTCCTACGACAACTGTTTACACAATTGTCGCTAACTAGCCAGTAGGCTAATTTAGCAAAGCCACTACTACTAGCCACTATTAGCGATACCATTTGCTTCTACTAGATATGGTAGCGAGTGTGCAAACCGGATGTGTTTACAACAAGACAGTGATGGTTACTACAGAAATGAACTGCATCTTTTCAATGCTTTTGAGACGGCCTAGTTGTACATTTAGAAACGCAATCAGCTGTTCTCAGCCGCTGTTGCTCAAGAGCTGTGGACCTCCAATATGGCCACCAGGGAGTTTGTCATTCCACCCGAAAACCTATTCCACTTAACATTTGCAGCCGATTTGGATCTATTTGTATCTAATATTTTCATCAGGGGCAGCAGACAAATATATTGTCTCTTGGGTGTTGATGAAGATGAAGAGCTATTACATAGTGTTGTTTTTTCTTATGCTGTAGAAATGAGATTTAGCAAAGGACCCATCCCTGTATTTATTGAGCAGAGGGGCAGTTGGAGTTCATGCAGACTGGCAACAGAAAACAGACTCAGTAAAGTTCAAGTAAATTACATTAGTATGTGCACACCAGAGAATCTGCTTTTTGTTCTCACCAACAAGCTATCTATCCCAAACCCATGTGTTTGTTTGAATGTTTGAGACACAATGGATCCTTTCAGACCTGTCCTTTGTGATTCTGGTCCCCAGTCCATCAGACATGGCTCTTTATACTGTCAATAACAAAACGGAGATCCAGGAATACGAGCTAAACCGGACCGTCTGTCCAGCCTGGCACTGTGGTTTAAGCTTAAGTATCTCCAAGTGGGTTCGCAGCAGCTAATTTTCAGCTTTGCAAGCTCACACAACTAGGAAATAAATGTCTATGTTCAACAGAATAATAATCAACTGAAATAATGATTTTGTTTTGCAAGAACTGATTCAACCGCTTGTGTTTGTTCATCTGGTCCTCACAAAGCGACCTCATGGTTACTCAATCCAGAGACAGTGCTTGATGAGAAACATGTTTACTCCCTGAATCCCAGCAGATGGCTGGCCTGCTTTCACAATGTTGCTTTTATAAAAATTCAGTTTATGCTTTCCTAGCCAGGGTTAGAGCCGTTGCATTGACTTCAGTTACATTACTTCATTTGAAAACATAGAGTGTCTTCTGTAAAGCTGGGTGTACAGTGAGGTCTCCACTCTCTCCAGAGCCCTCCATCTATCCCTCCATACCACCATCTCTTTGCACAGATCCTGCTGATCTGTTTTTCAAATCTTCACAGTGTATCCTCACAGTGTATTCTGGCCTGTGATTGAATCCTGCCAGAGGTGTAGATAAAAAATAAAAGTTGTGAAAGTAAGTGAATTACCAACTTGGAAACTTGGAAAATTCAACCATGTGCTAAAGAGTGTTCATTTTGTGCAATCTGCGAAGTTATTGCCAAACATACATTATGTAGTAGCACTTTTCAAAATAAAAGTTCTTCACAGATGGCATGGCATACCTAAAAACTAACAAAAACAGCAAATAAAGTAATAGAAATGAATGCTAACCAAAATATAACAGTAGCAGAAGCGTGACCATGTTTCTTGGTTTGGTATAAAACACTCACTGCTGCATTTTGTATAAATTGGAGACAATGGATTGATGTCCGACTGAGACACACACAATCAGGATGTAATCATGGATAACTGATACTGACACAAAAGGTTTAATTTGAAGCATTTGTTCGTGTTTCTTGTTTGTTTTTGGATCATAAACCAACAAATCCACGTGATTATATGGAGGCATTCACACAAAGTACTATAACTGCTGACGGTGTGCCAAAAGACACCGCAACAGCGTCCTCATGGGTTCATCAATATCACACCTTATCCAGTCATCACAATGGATTGGTCTCAGTCAGCCTGATCTAATGAATGCCCCGCAACTTTACGGTTGGTTCATGAGGCCAACACCAAACCTATCATGTGAAAACACACGAGAAAAAGGGGATGACAAAGCTCCTAAAGTCATATCTTATCCAATCCCTTGTTCTCTTTTCCCTCAATCGCTCTCTCTGTCACTCTTTCTCTTTGTCTGCCTCTCTGTGTTTCTCTCTCCATCACCATCACATGACCGGCATTTCTTTGGTACGTCAATCATTCTTTGAGACCTCAATGGTTTGAAATGGTTGTATAAATGCTTGCCAATAATGCAATTCTTATAAAAGTGCCTCTCTATCTGATGGGTCGTCACCATTGTCTGCCTGTATGTGTTTTTTTTTTCAGTGTTAACGGCACTTTTTTCTTTGCTAGGTTGAAGACCTAAGATCAAAGATGACTTAAGGAGAGGTGTCTCTGTATGGTAATGTCACCCCGTACTCCTTTTGGTCTTGACATCAAAGAAAGCGTAATGAAGCTATAAAAAAAAAAGCCTCCGGAAAAAAAAGGTGAAGGTGAGAAATACCTGGATTACACCACTAGAATGAAGAAATATCTTTGCTGCTTCTCTATTTGACTGAGTGAAGCGGCGTACAAATATATTTATCACACACTCACAACACACACAAACTAAAAACTCATATTTGTCATATATTGGTTGTTATTTTATCATTACCTTTGATGGTAGAAATGTCTCCAGTCCAATGTGATAAAATAAAAGCAATAGGGTGTCAGGGCACCACAGGTGACAGTATATTCTGATCCTGTACTGAGTTGTTAACGCTGTCACATTATTTCTCTCGTCTTGTCTTAGATCTGACGAAAGGCAAAATAAGACAATGAAATTCTTTTTTTAAACTCGCTTTAAAATTCAGTCTTGAAATGGAAATGAGGCTCTGTCAGCGTTGCAGTCAGTGTGTGGTTTGCTCAATTAATGGGCTGATCAGAGAAACGCCAATGCATTATTCTGACTCGAGATGAAAGGAGATAAATGACCTCGTACCATTAAGTAAAAAGGTTTTTTTTTATTTCTGTACAAAGAATGGATGCAAATCACCAAATGTTTATTCAGTAATTTAAATGTATGGATTGTTAAAGATACTCAGGTCACAGAGGCTTTACTGAGGGGGTTTATTCGACTGAGATGGGGGAAAAACTTGTTTAGTTGATGTACAAAGAGTCTAAATTATCATCCTTATTTGTGTTACATTCATATTCCCTGAATTACTCTGTTGAGATGAAGCCGCCTGATTAGAGCACTGGTTCTCAAACATCTTCATATCATGAACCCCCAAATAGACCCCCCATTAGGCCATGGAAACCCATTTCATATGATTTTGTCCCAGGAGGAGAGTCTTTGTTGTTGCTGATTTAGTAGTGAATTGAGGTTTCTGCGCTGCATTGTGGGTAATTGTGCTGAGAGTGAACTCTCTACTATAAACTATAATTGACGTCTAATAAATGATAGTGAAATAAATCATTCCTCATTTTGCTGGGGACCCGCTGCAATCCCCTCAAGGACCCCTGGGGGTCCCTGGACCCCACTTTGAGAACCACCGGATTAGAGTATGCCAACTAACATTATAGTTTATCTGTTGTGTGTTGTTTATTAGTACTAAGCTCATGTGAACCATACATTTTTTCCACTTTCATATCCTAGTATCCAGGGTACTGTGTATATTGTGTCTCTTACTACATTACTACATACAGTACGTCTCTATATATTCATGCTATGTACATTAACCCACCCAGACAGTTTCCTTATCCAGCCAGTGATTAAACTCACTTTGACTTTGGATAACAACTTTCTCCGACACCTACATGAAGGCGCCTCTTGTCCTTACAGAAAGCAGAGAGAGAGAGAGAGACATAGAGAGAGTGTGTCCTCAAACCCGAGCAACTGGCTCTGGTTTCCCCCTCGCTCCAACCTGGATCTCCAGGCCTGCAGCTCTCGTGGCGGTGCCGCTGGCTGTGAGGTTAACCTAAGGTGGCAGCTAGCCAAACAAGCTGCAGTAGGCCGGGTTCAAGTTTAGGCCCCCGCGACCCTAAAATGCTAAGGTGAGGGGTCGCGGAGAAGTCAGGAAGCCATTGTTTTTTGAAATTCTGATTATTTGGTTATTTAAGCCAACTGGGGGTGTGTATCCCCCCCCCCCCCCCCTCCACCCTCCTCACCCTCCTCCCCTCACTGCACTGAGAGGTCTGCACACCATCATCCCATTAACCACATCTGTGCTGGGCCAGAACTGCACAGCTACTGACAAGAGAGCCTGGAGAGGAAACAGAGCGATGCACGTCGGAGAGAGTGGTGGAATGGAAAGTATACCAGAGGAAGGTAATGAAAGGGTGTTTGAGATTTAACTCAGGTCTGCAGCATGAGCTATCAATTACAACAACGCAACACGGAGGACTAGCAATCGAGACGGCGCTTGAAAGACAATAGTTCTGTGTAGTATTGTGATATTATCAAGAGGCTTTCTACCGAGTGCCGTTTTTTCCCCCTGACAAAAAAATATAAATCTCCGGGCCACTATGTAACTTGATTCTGGAGGACTTACATTTTATTGCCTTATTGTGTGATCACTCTGTGGCCTCCCCCGGCTGCGTCGGAGCCAACTATGAGCTGTAGAGGCCGTATTGAAAGTGCACGGTGTAAATGAAACCTCCACAGTAAGGACTGGGAGTACTCCAGGGGGGATGCTTGCGCGTGTATGTTTTAGTTTACGTTATACTTGCTTTTCCTCTTATTGAAGACATGGTTGAGACTGGGCTTTGTCCAGCAAAAAAAAAAAAAAGCTCCTGTGAATCCATTATCTCCCCTAATGAGCAGTTTAAGACGCTAGCCTCTCTTTGACCTCCTGTTCTCCAGTTTGCATGTGTTGGTTAACCAGGAATGTAAGCACCGAACAAGCATTCTCTCTTTTAGACGCTGTTGAGACAAAACAGTTCACTAGACAGACTCAACGCAGTTTGTGGCAGAGTGCATCCATTAACATTAGTTGACTCCACTTGACTTGACATTCTGACTCAATTCGATGGGTTTCTATAATTTGGTGCTGTTTTTTGCATTATCTAATGACAGGCGAGTACACATTTCTCCATGTGCAACCCGCAACCCACGTGCCTGCCAATAACACTGCAACACCAGGGACTGTATAATCAAAAGACTCGCCCGTGTGTGTTTACGTACCTGCGATGGGCTCGGCCCACTCTTTGTACTCGGAGGAGGAGGAGGACTCATTAGCACCATAAAGTACAGAAATCAAAAACCCCCAAAACTCTGAAGAGCATTACGAAAGAACAGAGCGGAGAGAGAGAGAAAACTCAAACATTTCAAATGACTTCATATCAAATGCGAGAGATGGTAGTAGACATGAAAGGCTGTTCGGGTAGCGGCGGGGGGGTGTGATGAAACCAATTGGGCGTGCAGGTATACTGGAACAAACAACAGGAGAGTACTGATCTATCAAAGAGACTCGCCTTCCCCAGAGGATCCAGCAGTAGTAGGCTCCCGCGGGTGCAGTGCCAACTCCTGGCCTGACTGCTCGCCTCCCTGCCTCTTTGGCGGCTGTGGTGGTGTGTTGTTTTTTTTTTATTCCCAACCTTGCTGGACCAAAACGCTGCCACACAAAGAAAGCTTTGCCAGGGACTCATTTACACATAATAAGTAGGAATCAAAAACAACAACAACAAAAGGAAGAGAAAAAAAACCTTTTCTCATCTGGAAAACAATTTTACCTCGCTCCTTACCTCCTGCCTGCTCGTTGCAGCCACAATCCCAAAGTGTTCCCTTTTTTTTTTTTTTTTTTTTTTTTTACAACTTTTCATGTAATTCCTGAGGCCACATCTTGAAGTGGGCCTCTTGTTGGAAACATATGTTTTTCAGTGTTTTTTACCCCTGGCTTTTGGACAGCCAGTTCCTTATATATACCCCTTCCTTTTCTCTGCCAATACCACAGAAACCTTTTCCTTCCATTTAGATGTCTGAAGTCAATACAAACCGAAGAGTAAAAAACCCCAAGCCAAGAGTGAGGGTTTGCAAAACGTAGCATTTGACACTAGAGGAAACTATAAAAGCATGCATATTTTGATCATGGGAAAGATGAATGCAGCATGACTCTCTACTCATGAATCTGTTTTTATAACACACATTTCACTGTCATATCCCATAACGGTTAATGTGCATTAGTTCCGTTCTTATTGTTTCATTTTTCCATAAAATCGTCCATCATATTACACTGATTGAACTGGGTGTGTGTGGTACCCTTGAGAGGTGCTTTGCCATGCTTTTTTCCCTCTCTGCCACTGTGATCAATTATGGTGCGTATGGCGTTACCCTCATCCACATCCGTGATGAATGGAAAAGAGATTCTGCTGCATATGTCATTTTCATTCAAATCAATACCAAATGGGAAAGAATGGGAAAGAGGGCAGGATCTCCTCTCTCCCTCTCTCTCTCGTTATCTCTCTCTCTCTTTTCTCTTCGTCTTTCGTTCTCTCATGAATGCCCTTGTGGAGGATAAGTATGAGTCAATATGAGCCAACGCATTATAAGAAAATACATTATTGTTGCTCCAAAAATGACAACGTTGAAAGTCAAAAAGTATGAAAAAAAGTCAAAGGAAATCTAAAAATAATCCCGTTTTTTGTGTCTACATCTATGTTATTCTGTATAATCCACTTGGTTCTCAAGGCCTCACATGCCCAGGTATTTGTCCACACGGTGGCACCATGTTGCACTAGCATTTAGTTGACAAGCCTGGCAAAAGCTATTTGACAGAGTGGACTAAACGTCCCGGGAAGTGCCAAAGTAAACAAATCTCTTCCCATCACAACAGTCCAGCGCAGACCTCAAACTACTGGCAACACTTGATTTCAAACACAACAAGCAAAGTCATGTATTGACCAAGGTCCAAGTCCTTTATTTAGCGCTCTATAGCTTATTTAGCAGACTTGCTGTTGCACGAAGGAATTGAACAAAATGGTACCAGCCCTGCATGAATCAGAGGGCGAGGTGAGGGGAGGGGGCACGTGAAGGGAAAGCAACTTAGGTATCCACCAAAAGCCCTGGGAGAGTTTTATCCATTCTCCAACTCAAGAAGGAAGTGATGTAGACGAGATACTGATGCTGCCCTTTGAGATTTCTTTCATTTTTATTCATCTAAGTTAAAACCAATATTTTGTTCAATCTTGTGCAAAGAAGTTATTATTTTTGATAAAACTGCCTCTTATTGGTTGTTCCCCTCATAGGGTCCAGGACCTGTATCTTGGTGACACTAAGCAAGTTAAACAACATGGGGGAGGGCTTGCCTGTAATTCATCACAGTAAAAACACATTTTACAGATCTTTAGATTATGTTACATATGAACAATCACTTCCCATAACCTGGAGTGACTTTACAACTCTGATTAGAACAGAAATTCAAAGGGAAAAATCCATATATGATATATTTCTATCTATATAATATATGGATGGATATTTTGTTTTTCTCCTTCTTGTTCTTATTCTACTCTCTCCTTCTACTGTTAAGTGCCTTGGGTACCTTGAAAGGCGATATAAAAATGAAAGGTATTATTATTAATATTATTATTATAAATATATATATAGAATCTAATTTTCCCATAATGAGGTTATAATTGTTATAATTGTGCTTTGTGGCGGATGGCAGAGCTGTCATGAATGGAGAAAACACACAAAAGATAACAACTCTGAACTTTGATTAAAGAAGTGATGTGGCAAGAAGCGGTGGCTTCTGATTGGCCGAGCTGTGGGAATGCCTTCACTCCAATCAGTCAACAGTGTTATGATTTAACTAGACCACGTAGTATCAGATTACAAAGACCAATACATAACACAGCGATTGCCATTGGCAATACATATTGTGAGTCTCATGTTATAAAGTCTCATGTTATAAAGCATTATGTTATAAAGTATCATGTTATAAAGCCTCATGTTATAAAGTCTCATGTTATAAAGTATTATGTTATAAAGTCTCATGTTATAAAGCCTCATGTTATAAAGCCTCATGTTATAAAGCCTCATGTTATAAAGCCTCATGATATAAAGTCTCATGATATAAAGTCTCATGTTATAAAGCCTCATGTTATAAAGCCTCATGTTATAAAGCCTCATGTTATAAAGTATCATGTTATAAAGTCTCATGTTATAAAGCCTCATGTTATAAAGCCTCATGTTATAAAGTCTCATGTTATAAAGTCTCATGTTTTAAATACTCATGAGATAAAGCCTCATGTTATAAAGTCTCATCTTATGAAGCCTCATGTTATGAAGCCTCATGTTATAAAGCCTCATGTTCCAAAGTCTCATGTTATAAAGCCTCATGTTATAAAGTCTCATCTTATGAAGCCTCATGTTCACACCTCGGCTTTCAGTGGGAGGGATGGAAAGGTGAGTGAAGTAGGTTTTCTTTTCTGTGTCTTTGTTCTCGTGAGTCAAGCTAACCTTGAATATTGTTCAAAGCATCTCTTCTCTATATTTTCCTCTTCGTCTCCCTCTCATTCTGTATCTCTCTTGTACATAACACACACACACACACACACACACACATTCACGATCTCTGCTAGTGCTAATCATCCATGCTCCTCCTTAAGAGCCGTAGTGGCACATCACTGAATGCACACACACACACACACACACACACACACCCCTGCCTCGGTAACGTCTCACGTACTTGATACCACCGCTTGTGAGTTCAGCTCCTCGAGGGCCGCTCGCTGCACCGAGGGGCGGATGTCACGTTTCCAGCGCCATG
This sequence comes from Hoplostethus mediterraneus, assembly GCA_034670385.1. Classification (NCBI taxonomy): domain Eukaryota; kingdom Metazoa; phylum Chordata; class Actinopteri; order Trachichthyiformes; family Trachichthyidae; genus Hoplostethus; species Hoplostethus mediterraneus. Next base: position 1,430,481 of record JAXDDW010000043.1, on the reverse strand, counting down.
CCTTACATCTGATGAGAAAACAAACATGTACTGTAGGGAGGGAAGGGAGCGGGTCGGGTGGTGCAGGAGGTCGGGATGGGTGAGCTGAACGAAGACAGCAGCTTCATTAAAGCCCCATAGGTTGATTGCTGTAGCAAGAGGATGGGGCAAGTGTGTGTGTGTGTGTGTGTGTGTGTGTGTGTGTGTGTGTGTTTTCAGGCGAGGATGGTTGTGGAGGCAGCGGCTGTGTGTTATCTTGTGTTCCTGTACCATTGTACAGTACCGGGGACCCAGGGGACCAGCTGTCTCAGTATTTCTTTGACATCTCTCTCTCTCTCTCTTTCTCTGCACCTCCCTCCCTCCCTCCCTCTCTCGTTCACTCGTTCTATCGTCTCTATTTCTTTGATCCGCTCTGCTGCTCTGTTTGGCACCAGCTGTTTTTGCTTCCTCCTGTGAGAAAGTGTTGGCTGGTTGTGAGAATGGTAAAAATTAAAAGCCGGGGGAACGAACAAACAAACGAACAGACAAAATAGCCTCGTTGGTTCATCCATAACATTCATAGCATTCATTTGTATTGCAGATAAAGATTAAAAAAAAAGATAGCTGGGCAAACAGCAAATGTACTGCAGAAGAGGGAAAGTGTGCAAACGCTGGCCTGTTTGGTTGTGCGTAGAAAAGAAACTGCTGCACCCGTGGCGAGGTTGTGAATTTAAAATTTAATGTGTGGGAGTTTCATTTTTGTGCACGACACTGATTCCTTTTTTCTCCTACGCTCCTGCATGCATATATATATATATATATAGTATATGTGCAGCTCTTTCACTAAACTATTTGGTTCATTTGAGGGGTTTTTTTTTTCAACAGAATGGAAAATATACTTTTGAAGCATCCTCATTGAAAGCTGTTCATAGTTAAGCTCAATTATTCTCACCTGTTATACACTGAGTCATGGAGTGTTGAATAAAACTAATATTAAGACGATGGTCCTAATGTTTTCAACGCTAAGGGCGCGTTCACACCGAGCACGTTTGGAGCGGTTTGAACTCCTTCGGTTCGGTTGGTTCGGTCAGGTGGGAACATCTCACCAACACTCCTGACAATGCAGGCTGTCTTCAAAGTGAGAACGTCATCACATCAACTGCAAGAAACAACACCAAAATATGCTGTTTGACCATCGTCGGGTATAAGGAGTCGGAAATTCACTTTCGGAAAGTCGGGCATAACAAAATGAAACCAGTGCAAACCGCAGTCTGGATTGATGCTCGTATCCCAGCTGTCTCTCCTCCTTGCTCCCTGACTGTCGACACCTCCAAATCTCCAGGCATGACGGGTTGCCAAACCTTTTGTTTATAAGCCCTGGTTCGCTTGTAATTGGGCGGCGTGAACCTAAACACACTAAATACAACTATGGTGTAGTATCGGTGTAGTAAGTGTAGTAATGACTAAACTGCTCTAGTCTCAGTCAACCCTTGTGTCTGTGTAGCTTGTAGATCGCATCCAAGTGCAACCAGAAACCCCTGTGTTTACATGTATACAGATGGAGGGGGTGGTGCAGCGGGCGCATGGCGGCGGCTCACATCAGGGGTGTTCATCATCTGTGGCGGATTCTTATCAGCTGTCATGTAAGATCTCATACAAAGGAAGGAAGCGAGTGAGAGACAGTAGAGAGATGTGGCACCCATGTGAGTTAGCTCTTTAGGCATCCCCCCCCCCCCCTCCCCTCACCCCCTCCTCCCTCCCTTTCCTTTTTTATTTTCTTTCTTCATTCACTCTTGAGTACTCAGCCCCTTACAAGCGGCACCATGGTAGGAAGGAGGTTTTTCTTGGCAGCTTTTCTCTTCCCTCTCAGCAAAACAGGCATCGGTCTCATCCTGCACCGGCCTGCTCCGGCTTGCTCTGGCTCTCTCTCTCTGTCTGTCTACATGTCTGACTGTCTGTCTGTCTGTCTGTCTACCGACCCCCATTTCTATCCCTCAGTGTGAGAACCAGAAGAGCCAAGTGCAATGAACGTGCAGGAATTTTGCCTTGATACTTACATAGCGTCGCAGTACATACTGTCAGATAGTACAAGGACAACAGCGGCACACTTATTGCGCAAGACATACCATCATGCCATGGACGCAGCTGCAGAAGGAAGTGATGTAATTGTGCTGAATGAAATGAAATACATCAAATAAATGGACCTAGACGTGATCACTTCCCTCTCACAGACACGTTGCCCCTATAGTCCCTTTTCTTCACCTCCGACTTCAAACCACCTTTTATCTCTCCATCTATTTGTTTTCTTATTCTTTCTCTATTTATTTTCCTCACAGTCTCTCACCAGCTCCTCTCTCGTCATTGATCTATTTTTCCATGACTCCATTTTTACCATCATTCATTAACCACATCGAAACTATTATTTTCCCGCCATTCTTCCTAAATGAAACGAATGATTTTCCGTTTTTTTTTTGCAAGTCACCCAAATTACCAAAGCCACGCTCTTTCGTTTCCCTATTTCCTATACCCTGTACCCGACTTCCTTCCTTCCTCCCTCCTCACCTCCCTTCCTCCTTATCTCTCTCCCTCTATCCCACAGTTGTGCATTTTTTCCATCCCCTTTTTCTGCCTCTGCTTGGAGTTGGAGAGAGCCCAAACCCTCAGAAAGCCTCCTGCCTCACATGCAGAGATGACTGCCAGGGTGTTTGGAAAACAGCTAACTGCTGATGGATTAAGAGATTTTAGCAGTAATCTTCCACAGAGGAAGCGCCCCTAGTCATGGATATGCTGTCATCACTGTTATTAATAAAGACATGAGGGATTAAATTGGTGAAACGAGTGAAAGTTCAGCTGCATTTTTACAAAGCAAGCAGTTGTTCAAACACTAACCCCGCCCTAAACACACTGCACTGTTGTGAGTCTCTTTTTTTTTTGTCCTCCAAAAGAGGAGACAATTTAACTGAGCAATTAAACTCTCAAGAGGAAGTTGAGCCCTTGAGAAGACTGTTGGATTGATTGGAACTTTATCTTCCATCATAAAAGTAACTTAAAGGACAATTCCAGGGATTTTTCAACCTGGCCTCTATATCCACAAAATCGCCTATTATACCACAAAATAGGTCCAAAAAGTTTCAGAGTTGCTGCGGTAGAGCGGCTCAGTCAGCAGTCACGAAACAGGCTCAATGGCTGCAACGTAATCTGAAGGGGCATAGAGGCACGGTCAAAGTACGTCCACTAAAAATGCTTGACTTTGCCACTGACAGGCTCAGATTGTTATTCGTGCTCTTATCCAAGTGTCTGACAACATTACTGAAAGGATCGCTACAGAAATAGACCTTTTTTTAACCAGAAAACTAAAGTCTAGCTCAAGGAGAAGTCCCGCTCTGAAATGGACAGGTGGACGGTCGCTATAGACTACCTTTGTTGATACCTTTGTTGTCTACCAGAGCAATTCCGAAACTTTTTAGGACCTATTTTGCGGTATGATAGGCGATTTTGTGGATATAGAGGCCAGGTTGAAAAATCCCGGAATTGTCCTTTAAGGTAATGCTGTTGAGAGGGTGGCATGTGCTGCAGATATGATGTAGACACTTACTAAGAAAAAAAGTAGGATTTAGGTTGATTACAGACACTTGAACAAATAATGACTGGCAATGGTTGTAGTCTGTATTTCTTAATTCCATATTCTATTGATTTTTAAAGGAAACTAAAGACAGCCAGACTCTGTTACTGAGGTTGAGTCTTCCAGTGTTATTCCAGTGTTGTTCCAGTGTTATTCCAGTGTTATTCCAGTGTTATTCCAGTGTCCACAGTGCTGCCTGTGTGGGCAGTGTGCCTGTATTTGTTCCCCAACTACCCCGCTCACCTTCTAAAGAAATCATACATTTTTTCAGTTCAGACAATCATGGTACCGTTGAAATAATCTCACCTTGTGATTGGCTGGTTGAAGACATTCACACTGGGGGGGAAGAAGCCTTATTGTGCAATTCCCTCTGAATAGCTGTAACAGGTTAAACACCGATGTGGAGTTAAGTGAGTCAGATGGTTTTGTGATAGTGGAGGGATTTGATTTGATTTTTTTTGTTTTTAATTTGTGAGGTTGGGCTTTTTGTGCGTTTCTTTGTGTGCACAGGTTATAGTGCGGCAGTAGAGATATCAAGCAAAATGGAGCTGCTATCATACAATGAAGAGTGGAACATTTAGTTGAGGAAATGTTGACACAAGACTAAAAACATACTAGAAGAAGATGCCAGGTAATTTCTCACAGGTGACATTTTTTAACTTAACCTTCCTGATAACTACAGCAGTGAATTTTACATTATTCTCTGTAGCTGGACAAACTGAACACCATGTACTGCACTGGCCCAAGTGTGTGCGTGATATATCCCATTGTTTTGTTTTGTTTTTTATTTGGGTTGGGAAGAATCTGAGGACACGGGACCATTTGGAGAACCATTTGTAGCTCATTACGTGTTCATTAGAGTCGGCGTTTCGTGACGTTCAGCCCCGCAGAGGAAAACGAAAGATTCACAGAAACTTTGACAGATGTTAAATTTTAATCAGAGAGGTCCAGCGCCCGGAGCTCAGAGAGGAACAACATCTTCTGTGTGAGTTTCTGTGAGTCTGAACAGAAGAAGACTCGAGTGTCATGGCGTTCCGATCCCCACCAACCTGATCACACATGAGGAGTGTGAACGTCTAGACGAATGGCCTTTATTTGTTCTTCCTGTTCTCCAGAGGACATCATTAGCTGTTGACAGGGGCTCTAATGATATCTACCTACATCTCCCAAGCCCTTGAATTATTTGATATTTGTGCATGTTTTTTTTATAGATTGCTGTATATTTTTTGTTTGAAGTTTACTGCCCATTGCCAAAAAAAGCCCTTACTGAAGTGGAGAGTACTACAACTGTTAAATGGATGGAACCAGATGAAAGAAGAAGATCCCCTCACAGGACCCGGTGAAAAGGATGGAGTAGATCAAACAATACAAATGCACTTATTTCACAGGATGCAGTTAGCGAACATGACGGATGGAAAATAAGATGCTTTGATGTGCGATATAGGTAGCTAAATTGGTGGGGCTATTGTTTGAAGAGGTCCTGAGCGGGTCGACGGGGTGTCAGAGTGGGTAAATATGGGGTATTATCGCTATAGAAGCACTCTTTTTCCAACTTGCGATCTAAACTGTGGATTTCCGTCCTACCCATCTCCTCCTACGACGGACTACTTCCTATTTCTTCCCCGCTAACGACATACAGATTGAGAATGACAGGTAATAGTGTCCCCATCTCGAAAAGTCAGGACGAGGGCCATTACCCAGACCGGCCTTGGGTGTGCGAGAGGCATCCATCTCCCGTAAGAGGCGTGACATGGCCAAGTGAAGGTGATGATGTTATGGATGAGGCCCCGGGCTGGCGGCACAAGGTAACGGCTGGCCTCAGCTCCCGTCACTCAGGGCTCAGAGTTGACGAAGGCCTACCTACCGCTCAGACGGAGGAGACGGGCCTTGGGATATTACAGGCGAGGTTGACCTGCGTGGTGGCACCTTGATCCGATAGGGAAGTGAAGTCAAAGCCAGGGTGACGTGACGGATTAGTATGTGCAGTGGGAGGCCATAGAGGGTGTATGAGGGAACTATTGTTTGGCGACCATGCTTGTTTCATATTTCATACCTCGGCTGTCAACTACCGCTCAGATAATTGGCAAAGAGGGAGAGACAGTGAGGCAGGGGGAGAAATCCCTGGGCAGAGAAAATTCAATCCTATTTTGCTTTGATGCATCATAGGAAAGTAGATTTTTAGTCACAGCCCGAGCAGCGTTTGATCTGCTCTGTCCATTCGTTTCATTGTCCTCCTCCGCCAGAGGAGCTTAGAGGAGCTAAACTGGCTGATGATACCGCAGCAGGCCCAGCATTTCTCACCAGTCAGCCAGCCAGCCCTGCAGCAAGCTGGTCCGCCGATGCCAGCCATCTGGACAAGGAGGGGGTCAGTGAATTCAGCAGCCAGTCCAGACCTAAAAACTGTATATTTAGGTCAGACGGCAGAAGGAGTCAGGTGTGAAAGCTCGCACTGTCATACACCGGGAGGACACAGTTTTGCTCCTTTCTCCTTCCCCCACTCTTCCACCCTCCAGATGTCCGGTGCTATAGGGTCCTGCGAGGTTGCACTTGGGCAGGCTGACTCGTGCTGGGGGGGCCTGGTGGTGGACGGAGGCTCGTCTGAGGCGAAATGGGCAGACGGTGCCTGCTTCTCTTTGGAGAGCCCAGGGCTGATGTAATTGAAGTGGGCAGAGTGAGGGCGGGATGATCCCTCTCGTAGAGACGATGCACTCATCCCCCCGCTAGCTCTCCTCCGGCCTGCCAGGCGATAGAGCTGTAGAGCAGCGAGTCCGCTAATGGAAACACCGCAGCTGGCCAGAGTCTTCATCAAACCAGCGGTGAATTATTCAGCTTCAAGAGGGTTCTCCCCCAAATTATTTAAAAGCCTCAGAGGAACAAGGCAGGCCGCTGAGAATGAGTATTCAAAGTTTTGCCTTTTAGTCTTTGAGTTTTACCCACCTCCTAATAAGGCCCCGAGCACGAAAGATAAACTACTCTGCATGTCGGCCTTCAGCACACAAAAAAAAAACGATCTGATGAATCGAGCCTGACTGATGAAGCTGCTAGTGAATAGTGCTGCAGTGCTGATCGGTGCATCCACAACACGATACGATTTACTTTAAAGTTTAACGCCTGTCAACAGAAAAATGACCACAGACGCCGCGGTGATTTCGCGGTATACCCCTCTAGCTGCAGATTCCCCTTTCGGTCCCGATGTCATTGAGATTCACATGATGTAAGATGCTATAGGTTAGCACTGAAACCAATCTGCACATAGAGCCGTTCGTAGGGCCCCGCCTCTTTTCTAATGTGAGGATGTGAGGCGCATTTCCATCGTGTGTTTGCAGATTCATCAGCGCTCCTGGGTGTAGGTGTCCTGGCAGGGATGACTGATTGGAATTCCATGTCCATATACATCACACTCAATCCCCGTCCACTCAGCAAAGAGTGGATAAATCACCGGCGTCTAGGTCCGTCCCTCAACAGGCCTCCAGAAAGCCTTTAATAACAGGCCCGGGCTGCCTGCAGTGCCGGGCCCCTGATAGTTTTTGAGTGGAAACAGATGTGGGTTGCTTTGCTTGCTTCGCTCGACGGAGGAACCGAGCAGACCTCCGTCACAAGGGCTGTCCGGCCATGCTGTCTTACTAAAACATCCGGCACCCATAGGAGGCCACCTGAACGCCCCCCCCCCCCTACCATCGCTTAGCCCAGCACCTAACCCCTTGCCACACCACGCTGCAAGAAAAAAATATTACAAACAAGGAGGAAACAGGCCTCCTCCCCCTTCCTCCCCCACCTCCACCCTTGTAAACCCCACTAGAGTCTGGGTGAGCACATTCATGCCCCGAGGCCCTGATGAAATAAAACACCAGCGCCATGCCCTTTATGTGAGCCAAAAAAACGCTGGCCATGTTTATTGCATCTGACCATCTGGGTTTTTACACGTGCAATGTCTGCTGGACACACAGCTCAACACAGCCGTGCACTCGACACGCGGGTCGCAGGGTCCTGCAGGCAGCCGATAGCCTATTAGCTGCATTCAGCTTAAACACATGTGACACATGATTGCCATAAATTGCCAGAGCGCTTAAATGCTCAAAGCAGTGGGAGCAGGTAGTTGGCCTCTTTTTCTCTCTCTCTCTCTCTCTCTCTCTCTCTCTCTCTCTCTCTCTCTCTCTCTCTCTCTCTCTCTCTCTCTCTCTCTCTCTCTCTCTCGCTGTGACAAAAAGGTCCCGGGGATACAAATGCCTCTGCAGCGGGGGAACAAACCAACAGCATCTCCCACAGGGTCCTCGGTGACTGATTTTCCTCACTGATTTGTTTAAACAGTCTCAAATGTCCCCCCAGCAGTCTCCATCATCCCACCCCAACCCCCCCAACCACCCCAACCCCCCCAAAACCACCCACCCCCCCCCCTAGCTGCACATGTGGTGAGTGTCCTGCAGGGCCCCTGAGCGGTGGTCGAGTTCCCTCGCGGGCCCGGAGGTTTAATTAAAGCAGGATGGACCCTCACGCCACCCTGCCGTCCACCATGACAGACATGTAGAGGCGGGCCCTGCCATAAGCGCCGCCACCCCCCCTTCCCACACACACACACACACACACACACACACACACACACATCACACCACCAGCCAGTCTTTATTTTCCCTTTTATTCTTTTCTTGTCTAGTTTCTCTCTCACACCTCCTCTTTTTTCTCTGACTCAGCCGGTGGAGTCCACAGCCCGTCTGGCCCGCCCCGGCCCCGGCGTGTTCTGTAGAGTCAGGAAGGCAATATTTACCCAGCGCTTGGTGTGAAGAGGTCACGACCCCCGGGTCACACTGGAGGTCAGGAAGTGGGCGGCGTAGGTATGGAAAGGTTTACACACGTCACTCAGAGGATGGCTAGATGTCAGCTAGGATTTGGAGTTGTAACGTTCTTTGTGGAATTACTTTTATTTCCTTCCTGGTAATTTTCATCATGGAACAGATACAAAATGAATATGTTTTCTTTGCAATATCGATGTAAAGATTTTTATAAAGGTGGATTATGCACCATGTTCTATTATAATGCTTTTATAAAATAGATAGAAAGTAATAATATATAATAGAAAGTTTCTAGTTTAACAGAAAGTTATTAAACTAAACCTTATAAAACACATTTTTCATGAAATCTTGTGACTCTTTTCCCAGTGTAATGCAGGTATCTATCTGTCCTGGATGCTGAGCGGTGATGTCATGGCAACCGTTGCTCTCTTACCCTAGCCTGTACGAATCTTCTAATTACAGATGCCATCGAGGCACGTCACAACTCCTGAAGCTGAAGCGCTGGCAGGGCACGCCACCGGTGTGAGCCAGCGGCTTTGTGTGGAATTTATTAGCAGCAATTTGGAGTAAAACCTGATTTAAAAAGTGACAGTGTTTTTTTGTTTGTTTGTTTTTCCTTTCTAATGTATATTTATCTGTTTTCTCTGTGTTCGTGGACGTAGATGTCACTATTCATCCCTGTTTTTGGAGAACGGGAACTTTATACGGACATGGAGAAGACATGTATGCCTGTGGTATGTCTCTGAACATGTGAACATACTATAAAAGTTTAAAAAAAAAAAAAAAGTGACATGAGATGCTGGCTGTGTGGACTTCTTCCAAAATCACAAATCTCACTCGTTGTCTTCAGTGTTGATTTGGTCAGATGCACCATTGGTTGTTTTCTTGTGCTGGAGCAATGAGGTATCATTTAGTGGATCATCTCATCATCATCAAACCTTTATTTAACCAGAAATAAAAACCCATTGAGACCGAGGTCTCTTTTTCAAGGGTGATCTGGCCAAGAAGGCAAGCACGAATTATGTCATCGAATTATGTCATATGAATTATCTGTCATCGACTGTCACTTTATGGGGTCTTTGCATATCTGCTGGGTATAAGTGGATCATTTGTCCAGAGTGTGCGTGTGTGTGTGTGTGTGTGTGTGTGTGTGTGTGTGTGTGTGTGTGTGTGTGTGTGGAGCAAGGACAGCCTGTGTTGTTTCACTGGTGCTGTGTCAGGGTCAGTGTGACAGAGGTGGTCATACCTCCACCCTCTCTCCCTCCCCTCCCTTATTAGATTGCAAAGGTTACGTTAGCAGCATAATTGGTGGGTTGAGATGTTAAAACACCTCTGTGCTTTTTTTTCTGTTTTGGTGCTAAATTGATTTTCTCACTTATCTTTTAAACGCGGATGTGTTAATGGATGTATTTTTAACTGTTTTAATGCCAAAAATGACTAGTTATTTGAAATGACGGCCGTGTGTTGGGTGTCATGGATGTCATGATGTTTTTTCATTGTGCATTTCCAACAAAATACTGAAAAGAAAAGAAAACGTGATAGGTCTTGCAGGTTGAAATAGTAATAGTAATACTATATTGCATAGCCTGTGATGTAATTGACAAAAAAATGGTGCTTAAAAGGTAAATCTGACTCAACCATACAGTGCACTTTCTCAGTTCGGCTGTTCAGCAGGTTCATTCAGATCAGAGTGAGCTACCTGTGTGTGCAGCCCTGATACCATTCAGTGGTATTACATCCTGGTCTTGAATGATGCCTCACAAAAGCACGGTGATGAAACAAAGTGGCGTTAAAGAACCCAAAATAGTGGAAAAACAAACAGAAAGCAAAACCTCTGCTCGCTGTGGCATTGTCCTGCAAGGTATCAGTGGCATGAGAAAGTCCTGTTTAGGAATTCAGTCCCAGCGCTCTCTTTCGATTGCTTTAGAATGGAAGAAAGCCAGGATTTCCTAATGCCCAGAATGGGGAGCTCTCAACAGATTGATCTGCAACAAGGGACTGTCCATTCTTTGGGAATGAGCTGCCTCTAGAAAAAGAGCTTGGTGGGAGAACAGTGTGAGACTTCATTTGGGAGCCCAGGGCAGGTCGTACCTGACAAGGGAAGACATAAATCTGTGGATCTGGCAGCTCAGCATGGACCCCTTCTCTCTGGACGTCAGCATGGGTGAGTCAGTTTGATATTACTTGCAAAACACTCATACACAACATGTTTTGATGTGTATAATTGCGTATAATAGGCCAATATTTTGTTCCGCTTGTTTTACAGCACATATTAACTTTGGCTTGAAAAGAGCTGTGCAGACAGCAGAGTAAAGGAAAGAGTCGCTTTTATTTATATGGTTTATCTGTGGATGCTTCATTTTATCAATTATGCGTGAAAAGCTTTCAGCATAGAGGACAAGCTCACCATTTTTGTAGCTTTATTCTTCCTCATGTTGTAACCATGATGGAAATACTCATAAATGTGGTCTATGTTTTGTCTCTGTTCAAAACCCTTCTGTTGGGGATTGATTATAAATGACCCCTAACCCTGAAGTATGAAGTGAATGAAAATCATTAAATGTATATTTAGACATTGCGAATTATTCTCTAGCAGTGCAGGTTTTGATAGATTCACATACATTTTCTGCAGTAGAAAGATAAAACGCTTTCTCGAGTGTGTTGTCAAGATTTGCAGCACCTGCATCCACCCTGTCTTCATGTTTACTTGGCATGGCTGAGTTCCTTCGCCATAAGAAGGCTGTGAACCTAAACCCAACCTTTAGATTTCACACATCAGAAAAAGAAAAAGATTCAACTGAATTCAATCTAGCACATAAATACAGTTGTTGACTGAAACCTGGCAGGATGGAGAGACTGTGTACCACAGGGAAGCTCTAGTGTGTTTGTTTGTCAAGAGGGACTGTAGAGTATTGATTTTGCAAGTGTGTGTGTGTGTGTGTGTGTGTGTGTGTGTGTGTGTGTGTGTGTGTGTGTGTGTGTGTGTGTGTGTGTGTGTGTGTGTGTTCGAGGGGGGAGCTGGCACACACCCCTGGAATGCAAGCAGTTGCTGTTGCAACAACTATGGCGATTTAGCAGGCCGGCTAGACGACTCCCACCAACAGCTTTACTGATTGTAGTTTGGATTGCTTCATACATATGAAGTCCCTGATGGAGACATCTTGGAGGACCAAGTTTAATTTTCTGTCCAGTCAGCTAGCAGTGATTTTCATCCATGTATGGACCGTTAGCTCTGAATGCTTGACGCGTCAGTAAAAACCCATCGATCTCTGCTTAGGCTGTTCTGCTTCTCCTGCTTGGTTTCATGATTCAGTCTTAATATCCCTTATGTACTTTCAGACATTATTAATAAATCATGCAATATTCACATTTTCAGTTTGTATCTATCTAATCTAATCTGAGATTTTTACCTGTTGATCCAAAATCCAGAGAATTCAAAACTTTTCTCGCATTGGTTTGCCCATCTCACAACTCAAAGTTCGTAAAAATAAGCAAGAATGGTTAGAGCTCAACTCTGCTCAGAGAGAAGCTACCAGTCACCTTAATTGCAATATCTTTTTAAGAAGGTTTCACTACTGATCCAGGGTCAGGGTCCAAGACATTACAGTTGCTTCAACTTAGAAATCATTCAGAATAAAATTCAAAATTCAACTTAATAGTCCTTTTATTAAAAATGGAAAAAAGGTAACAAATACAACAAACATATTACAAAGTGCAACAAAAACCTTAAGATTTAAGATACTGCTATGATGTCCATTGCTCTCATTATGGCTATCTCATTTCCACCCATGTAAAAGTGATTAAGTACTCTAGCAGACCGTGCAGCGTTATTGCATTAACTCTGTATCAGCGTTTCCTAAGCTTTATTTCAACACTGTTTGGAAACCCCCATATAGTGTCCAAGCTGTAAATCACTGGGGTGTACAGGGGGGGTGTTGCTGCAAGAACTTTGTTTGCAAAATATCTCGACTGATGAGAGGAGAAAAACACTCCATGCATGTGACCTGGCTGCTGAAAGGCGTTTCATTTTTGAATTACGAGAAGTGGAGCTTCTGGAAGAAATTCATTAAACAGCACACTGAGTACATGTAATGTCCTACGTACTGCAGCAAGCCTGATGATGAATCATGTGCTGTCCTGCTGTGGTGGACAGTCACAGCGCTGAGCCAAACATCTAGTCATGTCAGTTGGGGAATTGAAAGTGTATTTTTAAAGGGGCGGTATTTTACTCATGTTGGGCTATTTAAAACTGTTCCTGGGGGTCTTTACAAGATGTTTGTGAAGTCTATATGAATATTTTTTTTCTGAAACCAGCTTCTGTAGTGTGTCTGAACAGGCTGTTTTGAGGGCATGGAGGTTGCATTGCTCTGATTGGCACTGTAGTAGTTGATGTAGTTCCTCTTTAGACGCTTGTACCATTCTGAGACTTGCCATACAAACACGAATAAATGGGCACCTTTTCAAAACGGCCTGTTTTTTGGACCGTTTTTTGAAAAAGGAAACTACAGAAAAAAGGATTGACTTCCAGATTTCACTTTTTCTCGGACGCTTAGGTCAATTGTAACACGTGGAACATGTATAAGTTTTCCATAATATGTCCCCTTTAATATAGGATAGCAGCACGCATGACAGAATCATATGTTGCCTGTATCAGCCAGAAATGTTTGGTCAGCATATATGGACATATGGACATTTAAATGCATGTTTCGGGTGGTGTAGTGCCAAGGAAAATATGAAGTCCAATTATGCTGTTAAATATAAAACCACACTGTGAATCCTTGACCAACACAGCAAAGAGATTGAGGTCAGCAACACGTCAACAAAAACAAAACAGACAGAAATATTAACCTAGTCATTGCAAGTGCAAATCTCTTTCGCTTTACTTCCCCTCGCTCTCTTCCTCCCCCTGTTTGTGGAGTTCGGCGTGCCAACACACTGTGTCAGGGGGCTGCGAGGTATTGATCGCAAGGAGTGTATGATGATGATGGGCTTTGACAGCCCACCACATGGACCTGAGCTGAGTCAGGGAGGAGCCTGCTCTGCCTCCCGTCTGTGAGGGCTCGGGGTCGCGCTGGCGCAAGCCCGCATCCTTCCATGCGCATGACTGCCCTGGGGGAGGCTGCATGGGGACCGGCGCAGAGGAGGAATATGGCCTGAGTCTTTTCCTTTAAGATGCTTTAGACATTTAGCTAATGCTCCTATCCAGAGTGACTTCAAATGAAGGTTTAAAGAAAGAAAAAACACCCTTGGGTGCTCCCACACTGTCAGATATCATCAGCTTGTGATGTTCAATGCAATCAAGGAGCTATTTTGTGATGATCAACCTGCCTCGTCTACTTCCAGTTCAGTTGGTGATTTCTTGCGTTTCCCAGAATGCCTTTCGACAACCCCCAGAGAACTTGTTGTTTTCAATCAAAGGTGGGTGTTGTGAACATGTGAACAGTGTCTGTTTGTGGCCACGCCCCTTACTCAAAACACAGCATGTCTCGTGGCTGAGCTGGCTGGTCTATTGAGGTCACTGGAGAAATTGGCATCTCTGCCCTTTCTACAGTGGAGTTCTGAACGATGATTGTTGAACGTCTGTGCAAAATAGTGAGTCGAGCAGGACTGAACCAAAACATCAATAACTGCTGTTTTTTGTTTTTAGTTTTAGGAGGATTTTTCCTTCCTATATCGCCAACATAGCGAGCAACCAATGGAACGGAGTTAAGGGTTATAAGCCACAGTAGCATGCACACTAACTGGTTGCAGAAATCCAACAATGTCTTCATGTCCCGTAGAGAAACTTGTTCGTAGTATTATAATGTTTTTTCTGCTCAAGAGAAAATATCTTACGCAAGTCCATTCCCCCTCCAGTGTATACATGGAAAACTCAAGGTCATACAATCATACAAGTGTTTTTTGTTTACTACCGACTGACCTATGACACGTAACATACCATCAGCAAGAGCCAGAACTGTTGTGTGGCATAGAGGGACACGGTACGCCAGTGCCTCAGTCTGTCTCTCTTAACAATGAAGCAGCACTCATCGTCAACCTTGGATCGACTCGCTGTTTCAAATGGTTCCTATTGGACGAGCTCCTATCCTTCATGTTGAGGTCTTGCTCATAATACAGCAAGTTGGACTGCAACTTTTCTGGCAATTGCTATTGCTGTTGATGATTTATATGTTATTAGTACATATCACAAAAGCAATTCTGTTCACTAGAATGTAACTATAGTTACTAAGAGGCAACAGTTCAAGTTCAATACGTTTATTTGTCACATACACACACGGGGTGTGCAGTGAAATGTAAAAAGTGTCAATGCTCAACAGAAATGTGCAAAGGACAAAATAACAGGTTCACACTATTTACAATAAAAAACCAACACAATATTTACAATATTACAGTAAGAGCTCTATATAAAAAAACAACACAATATTTACAGTAAGAGCACTTTGGAAATAAAAATATAGTAAAAAAGGGAAATCGTATGTATGTAATACAATATAAATTATGTGTAGTCGTTACCTAAGAGTGTGAGTGTGTGTGCGTGCATAAGAAGGGCAGTGTGTGGGTCTTGGTGGGGGCCCTGGTGAGGTCGGAGTTCACAGTCCTGATGGCCTGAAAGTAAACTGTGGAAGAAGGAAACAAACTTTCAGATTATATAACACTGGTCCCTCATAGATTCTCATCTACATCACATATTTGTAGATAAACTTTGAAAAGCCGGCATGAAGAAAGACCACCGGCAGCCTATCAGCTGTATCCCACCCATGTGCATGCATGTCCCGCTAAAAGCAGTTTTTCCACTAATGTTGGTCCAAATCATGTCAACATATTATTTCCCAAACAGAAGGCCAATATCTTGGACAGGCTTTCTGGACACGTTGGGTGTTCTGCTTTGGATTTGTGTTTCTACTGAGTGATTTATGTTGAGATAAATGAGAAGCAAACCCCCTGGCATTGGCAGCTCCAAGTACTATGAGTAATCTCACGATGTGTACTATCCGAGGCCCAAACTAATGAGCTGGATTGACTGAAGGCTTTCATCAAATCTACTTTAAACAGTGTAACCAGTGTTTCAGCCTCTAAGAGTCACTCAGCATGACTGGGTGTATAATGATCTCCAAATGTGTTTTACTTGATTATTCCCTTGCTCTCTCACTCGCTCGCTCTCTCTCTCACTCTCACACACACACACACACACACACCAGAAGAAAACACATTGTTTTTTGGATGCTTTAAAAGTCAACAGTCCATCAATTTATTCGTCAATTCTGGCCAACATAAGGGCGAGGTAGAAAAAACATGCTTCAGTGAGAAAACTCAACTTACTACTTTCCTGCATTTTATTCTGAAATGTTTGATACTCTTTCAAAATAAAATAATTTCAGTTGTAAATGACTAATGTAAAAAGAATTCCCCAAAAAACGACATAAACGTAGAATTTGCCCAACTTCTTAATTGTTACTGGTTTCACTATCAGCTTTTCCTTCATGGTGTCGCAGTAAAAAACAACAACCAGCTTCCAGGACAAATGAGGGAGACTTTTTGTTTTGTCTGCTGTCAAACAATCCCGTCCACAGTGAAGGTCACGGTCCCGTGGAGAGGAGAGGACCCGGCGAGGGTTGCAGCCGTCTATAGAATAGCCTCACAAAGTCTACAGCCAGTCAGCCTTTTGTTTTCCTTTGTGCTTGAATTTATAGTCCTGTTGTTGTTTTGGCCGGCGTTAAGGGGCTCGCATGCATTTTTCATCACCTTCCATATCTCTGCTCCTTGTTTCATATTAATGAGTCAACAATATAATATTACAAACTTCACCATCTGAACATGACACAATCATTTGAGAGGCTGAGAGAGAGAAAGCAATATTGGTTATCACACTTTTACAAGAAATTGCCAACTTATACTTGTACTTATATGTACTTATACTTTAAAGAAGAGAAGATTGAGTTCAATTCAATCCTGTCATTTTGTCTTATTAATGATTGGGGTTTTGAAGTTCAATAACAAGCGATAAAAGAAACAGACATTACTAATTAGACATTTTATGATCCTCAAATAGATGACACACACACACACTAAGAATAGGATTATAATGACAAGGCCAACAAAGGCACAAATAAAAGCTAATAGCCTTGATGTACCTCTGCCGGTAATTAACACTTTTCAACAGTAGCAAATGAAAACTCTGCAACTGAAAGGAGGTTTTTTTTCTTGAGCAGGACACTTTACTCTGAAGGACACTGCGGATCGATGGCCTCGCACCCTCACAATTCATTCGCTCTCCAAGGATGTTCAGGACATTTTCACATGTTACACCGATATACGGCATGAAAAAAAAACAACTGCCCCATTCTGCGTCCACCTTGCAACTATCAGCCACTAGTCCTGCAGCGTGCACGGGAGCCTATTATTTCTCGAATGGTTGTCGATAGAATTGAATAAGCACAGTTACGTACATTTCAATCATTTAGCAGAGACACTTATCCAGAGTGATTTATAATGGCTCAATGTCTCGGTCAAGGTTAATGGGATCAAGCCTGTTATATTTCAGGTAAGAGACGGTCGCACTGATCAGCATGCTGTCCTGCTACGCCAATCAATCCAATCTTTCACGCTACTATGCGCCAGACCTTTGTTTGCACCGTCTGACAACATTTGTTTGTGAGACGTAGAGCAACATGGCAGCAGCAAATGCCACAAATCTCCTCAAGCATGGAACTTTTAAGATGACGTTATAGAGCTCAACAGTGAGGTTCCAGGAAGTGAAAATCCCATTCATATTCTGCATAGGGATTTTGATTATTAGCCATAATGTCAATGTTGACTCACCACAAGCTAGTAGGTTGTGAAACGATAGTGAATGCTCCTGTAGAAGACACAAGTCCGTATGATATCAACCTTGTTTTGAGAAAAACATGGAGAAGTACTACACTACCCACAATCCTAAAGTGTAACAGCGACGTCTCTGATTGGTGGAGCTCGCTGTTACCATGGAAATGTTTACCGCACCCGCGAACGTCTTGTCAGCTAACGTTAACATTAGCTACTAACGTAACCTAGCTAGCTGCTTATCCTATGCAGCTGGAACGAATCACTGTACCATGTCGATGACAACACTTTACACTATACTATATGAAGCTATATATACGCTCACAAAACAACAACAATATCAACACTATACTATTGACAAATGTTAAGAAGAAGAAGAAGCGCGCTAAACTATCGTTAGTTTGGAAGTATCGTTCTCAGTGGTTTATGGGATGAGTAGTTCCTTCACTTCATAAAATAATGATGTACACAGTCTTTGCCTTTTCTTCCGTTTTCCAATCTTGTTTTTGCTCAGAATCAAATGTTTTATGGTCACGATTCATCGTCTAGCTGGTTGGCTTGGTTCCAGCCTTAAAACTCTTTATAGAAGGATTTTCTGAAATGGAGTAAATGAATGGGATAAAAAAGTGGGCGGTCATTGTTGCGCACTATAGGAAGCCTCTCAAGTTTGTTTCTGTGTCATTGCTTGGGTTTGGTTGTCCCCGTGTGCTCTGGGGGAGGTCAGTCGATGAGAAAAGCAGGCTGTCCTCAGAGCTATCAACATGGGGGTGCCGGGGTCACAGAGGGCCCCCGAGGGACCAGCAAACTCAGATCCTCTTTAACACCTGCACTCCCAGCCAGGAACCCCCCACCCCCGAACCGAGGTATCATCACGGTTTGCATCAGAGCGATTTTATCTAGCTTGAAGTTGAAGTTGAAGTTAGCAGGCTTCAAAATGGATGGGATGTATACTCGGAGCACTAAATAGATTTTGAAGACTAAATGAACAACTGGTTTTGAAGCTTGACGGATACACAAAATGACAATACCAATGGAGGTGCTCCCAAAAATAGAGACGTTTGTGTTTGACTAGGCTCAATCTGCCTCAGACAAGTCAAACATTATATCAAGTAAAGACTAATGTATGGAGCTGTCGTGAAACCGCTACATCTAGAGGACTCCCGGTCTTGCTGTCGATGATTTTAAGCAGCACCTGGGGCTTTGAGCTGAGAGAAAATCATTCAAAACTCACAGAAATCAATGGCAATAATGGCAGCGCTCTTGTTTGGCTGACTGACCTAAAGCAGACAAACAGAATAGACGCAGAGGGAATGCATCCAACGGGCTGGGGGCGGGGCAGAGGGGGGAGTAAAGGACAGGCAGTAAAACCTGTCAATCAACTTGATGAGGGGATGTTTATTAGCTGATTTATGGCTCGAGTCTTTTTTTTCATCTTTTTGCCTTTTTTATTGGAACGGTGATAAATAATGCATTTTAAAAATGAGACGTTGCCCTTTTGTCTTGAAAGACACTTTAACCCTTTGGGAACCACCGATACAGACGACAGGAAGGTCCTCAATAACATCTATCCTCGAGCGACGGGGTCATTAACATGGACTTTGTACCGACAGTCGGTGGACCAATATTTGATTTATTGTTTGTTTTGAAGAGTTTTTCTTCTATAACAAGCTACACTGCCTCTGTGGTTCTCTGCCCAGCAACACCGAAGTTCGGCTTTCAATGGAAACGCAATCTGACACACTTAATCAAGGACGATACGCATCTTTTAATGACAAAACCCAGAGGGCGGGAAATGGACTTTCCTAATTTATCTCTCTTGTTCATCGGCAACATGTGGCCGGGGTAGAGAGCTTTAAACCCTGATAGTAAAGAGAGAGAGAGAGAGAGAGATGAAGGCTGTTTGAAGGGAGAAACTGAGCAGAACAAGCCCCACAGAGATTCACCATATTCCCACAGAACGATAGAGCAATTAGTCACTGCTCGTTAATGGCTACAACAAGTCCCATGCGGCGTGGCCCAGCTGCCGCCGCCGCCGATCCAATCTTTATTTGATTTAATATCCTGATGCTGAGAGCGGTGCTGCAGCATCACAGAGGATGGAGAGACGACAAAGTATAGAAGGGGTGGTGAAGGAAAGAGAGGGGGGGGAGAAAAGGAGGAGGTGGAAGTCTTTATTTCATCGGGTAGTCTCATCGATATCTCCTTTTCAAGAGAGACCTGAGGACATAAAGCAAAGAAAATACACAATGCAAGTTCCAGGCTCACACGTTCCAGCAGTCACATCACGGGGAAGACAATGTTTACTTCTCAAGGGCAGATAAAACCACGATGAAGTATTGCAGGCAACAAGCCCACCGTGTTGCAACACAGTATTTGTAACCAACGTCAGATAGTTCTCGTTACGTACACCCGGAGAAGGCGGGTACATCTGGTACCCCGGGAGTCGGTTGTACAGGAGCACTGTTGGTAACACGTATTGACCTTGCAACATTTTGCCACCCCGGCCTGCCTGCTGGGGGATAATAACGAGGAGGAGGAAATCTCAACCACAGGCAACAAACTGGCCAGGCATACAAACTGCTTGTGACTAAACTGGCAGAAAACTCATCATTTTGTTCTTTTCCTGCAGCAACGTCCGTGACTTCCCTTTTAATTTCATCAGATTTTTTGGCGAAGACACCCCGAAGACCACTTCTGCGGAGGAAAATGGTCCAAGGACGCTTAATAAATGGGTCATATTGAAAGTTTCAGGTTTCTAGTTTTGTCGTCTTTCCCCCCTAAGGGTCCACTTTCCTGCTCAGTCCCACGACGGGTCCCCCCGGCCTTTTCCCCTGTCATCCTCTCCTGGCGATAGGACACATGAGTAGTTCTACCCCAGTGCTCTCAGGTGATCTGCCTGGCTGGATCCGTTTACCAGTCAAGCAGCTGCTACGGGGAGGATCGAGCCCTCTTAAAAGTCCATGTCAGGCTATGGTTACAGGCTGCAGAGTCTCGGTACTGGCGGGGATAGGGGGATAGAGTTAGGGCTCGGGGGGGGGGGGGAGGTGCTGCAGACCCCCTGCTGGGAGTTCAAAGAGAGGTCCCCAACAGCTGTGGCTCTCGTGGGAGGTTCAGAGGGGTGCTTGGAAAGCGGGGTGGGGTTGGGGTTGGGGGGTGTCACATGGCACCCACCACCATCTGATCACAGAAAGTCAGTCGCCGTGCGTGTCTTGATTTCGACTCGAGTCGCCGAAGCACGTGTGCAATTCTAACTTTTGATCGCAGAGAAATAAAGTTGATCCCTTTCTCACGCTTTTCGCGGGAGGATTGGAAGGCCTCATTTTGAAGATGTGCACTTTGTAAAGTTTGAAGAATGTGCGCAACTGTGCACATATCATAACTCTGTATGACCTAATGGTTCAGTGCTGCTGTAACATAATGGGGTGACGAAGAATCGAGCGTCCATTGGAGGGAACTAAGGAACACCTGTGTATCTAGCTCCTTTTATTTGGCCTTCGGTGCTTTCTTTCCGTGGGGAGAAAGTCTCATAGAAACCAGACTGTACAAAATATTTTTGTTAATGTAATGATTCTTAAACTGGGGAAATCCCTTCATACCTTTGCGAGGCTTAAAACCAAACCAGTCCCAAATTTGACATGTTTTTAGTGGAGGGATTTACTCTGGCTTTTATCAACTTGATGAGACTTGGCAAAAAAAAAGTTAAGGTTAAAATTGATATACAGCATTTCCCGCAAACTTGTATAGGCGCTGAGATGCAGTCTGGCACGATTCAAGGTCCTTGTAGCAGAAACAGACTCTCATTGAGATTTAGTTTAAGCGGTCGTTCAACTGCATTTCTGATGAGAACTTTTATCAGAATCAGGGAACAGAGCAAAAAAACACACTAGGCGCCAGACAGCATCCAAAACGAAAGTAGAGTCTGCACATTCAAGTTCCTCTTTTTCTGCTGAAGAGCGAGGAGCTCCAAATGTCACGTGCATAGATGTGAAGAAATTCATACAACTCGGGGGCAACTTGCAGTCTGCAGATCTGACGTTTGTCTCTGAATCAGGGAACTGATGTTAGCTTTGGCGCCTCTCTGTCTCCACAAGGTTTGATCATTTCTGCTACTTCAGAAGATGTGGTCAGCCGCCTAAAGGTTAGAGATTCACTAAAGGTTGCAAGTTTGAATCATTAGAGTAACTAGGAAGATGTGGGTGGTGAAACCAAGTGTGTAATACTCTCTCCACCCTCATCAGCTACTGTGCAGGAGCCCTTGTGCAAGGCAGCAGTAGAGCTGCTCAGTGGCCAAAAGCGGAAGACTGTGGTTGTACTGGTGGTACTAGGTGTGAATGTGAAACAAGTCCTCGCTGAAAAATGAAAATGGGTGTTAAGCAAACCTTCCCTGGGTAAATAAAACAACACAATCTATGTTCCATCTCCATAAACATGAGCTCAGATTTCTGCTTATGATGTCTTAGAAACAGTAAATCCAAACATCCCACATAATCCTATAAGTATAAGTATAAGTATAAGTAAGAGCAGCCCTTAGAGACAACTCATTTTTGTTACATACTGTAAAATAACTGTAAAAACACAGATATTTCAAATTGTTCCCAAAATGATAAAACTTCATTCAAATTATAGTTATTACCATATAATACATTTCTGTCCTGTTATTTAACAGATTACATTATTTGCTGAAAAATACAAGCATTCTGTTTTTAAAGGATAATAGTATTTGTATTTGTGTCATTTTGCAAGGACTTGTCAGTAAAAATACAACCAACATTACAGCCCAGATAGTTTCCTGTCATTTTACAGATTTTGTTTATTTCTAAAAAGTACAGATAACAGAAGCTTGGCAGCACATGAACTATAAAATGACATCAGGATGGTAGAATGATGTTTTATTTGAAGGATGTGGTCAGCAGTGTGGCCTCACAGCAGGAAGGACCGGGTTCGAGTCCCAGTCATTTCTGGGTTTCTAGTCCAAAGACATGAGTCAGGTGGATGGGTGGCTTGCCCATAGGTATGAATGTGAGTGTCTATCTATCTGTGTTAGCCCTGTAATGGACAGATGACCTATCCAGGGTGTCACCTAGTGCATGCTGGGATAGACTCCAGCCCCCATGACATGAAAATGGAATAAGCAGGTAAAGAAAATAATGAATGTGGACAAAAAAGACAAACTATAAATTACAGACAAACAAATCTGACACCTATTGTTATGAAATGATTGCTTACATAAAAATAAAACACATTATTTCTCACTAATTACGTTTTTCTGCATATAAAACTATATTTTTCATACGTTTTTGAAATATTAACTGAGGAATTTCAGATAGAAAAGTATTTCAAAATGCATGTATAATATTTTCCAATGAAAGCTTTCATATGCTGCTTAATAAGCTCAAAATGAAATAGGATAAGACACACACACACACACACACACCCTCCCCCTCCCACCATATGTACTGTATTTCCTGTGCTTTGATCAGCCAATGATCCAATAGTAGATCCTGCGCTAGATAGAAATGTAGTACATGTGTATCTGACTTCTCCATCAGCCTGTCTATTCTTGTCTCCCCTCGTTAGACCGATCCAGTAACGCGATACTGTATAAATATTTGTCCGACATAACTGCAGCCCCGTTCAGCCGATCCCGCGGCTTCGGGCCCCGGCACAGCGGGGCCCCTTATCCCCCGCCAGGTAACCCTACACCTGCCTCTGTGGTCATTATTGATGGCCTAGTAAGTGTTACAGTTACAAACCAATTACTCTACCATTAATGTTAGATGAGCCGCTCTACAAGTACACCTCGATGCTTATCGGCTTTCCTCTGTTACTTGCCTTTTTACTTTCACTGCCGCCGCCTCTCTTTTCTCTTGGCTTTTCCCCCCTTTAATAAGTGGGAGGTGAGAATGACAGCTGGCAGTCTGAGCCCTCGTATCGGCGGAAATTTTCTCTCTCAGTTCAAGAGGTAAAGAAGTCAAGAGGTGAGCGGCGTGTCCCCTCGGTGACTCTGGGAAATCTGGTGACCCGGTAAAGTGATATCACACCACCGAAGGGGAGAGAGAGAGAGAGAGAGAGAGAGAGAGAGAGAGAGAGAGAGAAAACATAGGAGGCGAGAGAGGTGTAAGATTCGACTGAGTTGAGTTGCCACCTCCGCATGTGGTTCTTACTAGACACGTCGCTTCTCCAGGTCACATCCAAGTCTGCCTCCACACACACACACACACACACACACACACACACACACACACACACACACTCATATAGTTTCCCTCTAGATGTGTGTTTGAGATGTTCCAGACAGGTGGCTTGTTTTTTCGCAGACACAGTTCACAGATCAGGTCAACACCTTTTCACCGTCTCCATCGCCAGAGACATCTACTAACAGATCAATTGAAATGCAGTGTATCACTTTGGTCTAACTTTATTGATATTAAGTGAAGATGTCATTCTACACACACACACACACACACACACACACGCACACACATTTTGTATAAACATGCAGGTTTCCATATAGAGTTGAAGTCAACATCATGTCCAACATCACTTCAGTCTACTTTCAAATCCATTTACCCCCCTTCAAATGGTTCGGTCCTAAAAGAAAATAATTGATTGTGCCCCATCTGTCTTTCTACTGTCTACACACACACACACACACACACACACACACACACACACACTTATTTCTCTGTAGGTGGTAGTGCTGAAGTCATACATCAGCAGCGTTTGCAGAGGTGCATGTCCTTAAGAACACGATAAAAGAGGAAGCAGGCGTTTCCTTCTCAAGAGGGATGTTTTCCGCCGCACATCCTCTCTGATTAGTGAGAGTGGAGTCGCTTCCCATGAACTGAGATGCACCGGGCCGGCTATCCTCCACCACACACACACACACACAGGGGAAAAAAAAGGCCAACTCTTGTGGTCCCGCTGCAATGGAGAGCATATTCTCTACATGCTGTTATAAATGTGCATGACATGAAACCTGTCTCCATAATTCATAACGCTGCTTTAGCACACACACTCTGTCATGAAACTGTCATGAGGCGGCTCTGTTCGGCTTTTGTTAGCTCTTCCCTGCCTCAACACAGCTATCAGTCAGTTACTGTTTTACGTCAGTGACACCAACGCCGAGCCAATCTCGCCTGACTGTGATACACCAGTCCAACGTTTTGTGGAATGTAAATGGGAAACAGGAGGTCAAATTTGCTCACAAGTCAAGTTTTCTGAAATAATTGCAGCGATGTTGAGGCAATTCCTTCATCGTCAAAAGTTGCTGCCCTGTGAATCATTGCCTCAACTGAACAGGAGCTTGGAGATGGCGCTGCTCAGCTGCTCCCATCTCTTTGGGGGCGCTGGTGAGGAGGAGATGCATTATCCGAGCGGCCGGGGGAAAGTGGGGGGAGAGTGGCTAGCTGAAGTTTATGGAGATTTATGGCTCTTACCCAGGCCTTAATTGCCTCCTCCTCGGCGGGTAGTCCTGTGAGGCCCCCGTGGTGAGCAGCGACCAGCAACCGGGGCACCATAATGGCTCCTGCAGGTGGGCCCGCCGAAAACTCTGTTTACCGAGACTTGTTATGGAGACAAATGGTGTCACGGAGCGCTCCGAAAAACCAGACAACAAACAAAAGACCAGGAAGGGGAAAAAAGTGGAGGGACTAGCTTAGCCGGCAGCTGGGCACTGAAAAGGTCCCGGCACTTCAACTTGGCCTTCAGACACACGGAGGAGAGTTATGGCAGCCTCGGCTTTACTGGTAGCAATTAAATATCCATTATTTTTGTGGACCTCTGTAATAGAAGGACCAAAATAAACATCTGAACTTGATCTCTCTGGTTTGTGATGATGTCTGTTTCTTTGAAGTTAAAGTACGATGGGTCTGTGTTTTGCCGTTGTAACCGTTATTGATTGTGTCTTTGGTGAGAGACATTTTGAGCATTTTGATATGTTTTCCCTGTTAGGATTGATTGCAGTGTAAGAGGAGAACTGAAGCAGGTAACATCTCAACTGGGTCTGACTTGTTTGTCTCGCGAGGCCATTCATAAATGAGTCAAGTTAATAATGTAAGATACAGATGGTGTGAGGATACAGCTTTCACACGCTCTTGGTTCAGTGCATCTCTCAGTTTGTTTAGAAATCCGTCTTCCTGTTTATCTACCGACTTAATAGGTTAAATCAATAAGGGATATATGGTTTTGGAATCACACGATTGATCAATAGAAGTGTTCCTAATATTTCCTGTACTTATTTCATGTTGTAGTCCATGCTATTTTTGTTGTTTAAGTTGTTGATGGTGAAAGTTATTTTTACGTAAACTTCACTCAGTTTTCAATTGCAATGTTTTCATATCATAGTTGCCTTTAAAACGTCCTCAACTTCCCTCTGAAACTTACTTGCACGCTTCTTTTCTTTCGTTATCATTTATTTCCCTGTATGCTAATGCATCTGATGATCCTCCACTATACACAAAGTACATAAAGTACACATTTTAATTTTGTCATTTCATGTCCGTTCAAGTCTGTGAACGTGCGTCTCGTTTTTAAGGAAAGGGTGAAAACGTTTTCTTCCAGGGCGGTGCAGTGTAGGGACCGTCGGAGATGACAGGCTCATATTTTTTGCAGGGGAACATGTCTGCAGCGACCGGCTCCATGATGAGCTCCAGACAAGGATGTCAGAGAGGCAGTAAGTGCACTAATGACTGGGAACAGCCCGGCCACTCAACGCATGAATATTGGATACGTATCGGAGTGCATTTACACCACACCACCCCTCCTAGCTGAACTAGGCCCGGTGCTCATTGAACTGAGCTGGCCTACAGAGTGTGAGGAGAGAGATATGGTGGATGTGTGAGGGAAGTGTGAGAATGTGAAGAAGGATTGAGATTGAGGCTACGTCCACACTGAGCCAGGTAAATTTGAAAACACATACTTATCTCTCCGTTTTGGCCTCCCGTCCACTCTACGGCAGTATTTTTAGTCCTCCAAAACTGAGCCCTTTCGAAATTCATCCCAAGTGGATGAATTTGAATTTTGTAGTGTGGACAGGCGAAACACAGACTTTCGAAAACGATTCGTTTCACTGCTTGACTGTCACTTGATCCAGCTGTGAGCGAGCCGGCCGAGTGGTCTGCGCATGCCCATGGAAGGGGGTCTAGTGTGGACGGCGTACCTTTCGAAAAGGCTAGACCTTTTCAACACACTTTTACATTTTTTTCACATTTAAACGGCTTAGTGTGGACATAGCCACAGATAGTGACAGGGACAACCAGGCAGCCAGAAGACTGCAATATCCGACATGCCCACAAATGCTGCAGCTCTTGTAACTGAGGTCTTAATGTGTATACCAGGTTTTATTATTATTGGCAAAACTGTGAGCTATTAGTCATCTTGTGTTTGTCTCACCCACATGTGCCAAACAAAACAAAGACAGAGTTTTCCTTCTTTAAAGGGGCGCTGCAGTAAAAAACAAAACATTTAAATGTTTCTTATTTTGAGTTTGAATCCATCCTCCAGTGAGTACTTTACGTTTATGGACTTATGGATTAATGTTTGTGTTGTGTTAATTAATTTAAAAAAAAGTAATCTTCTATGCTTATTTTTCATAAAACAAAGGAGGCATCTGACAGTAGGGGATGATGCATTCACTTTGAAACAACTTGGACAAAGGAACATCACGTCCCTGTTTGTAGGGTAGATTAAAGGATAATCATTTTTCATTGAGGAATAACATCAGAAAAATGTTGA
This sequence comes from Hoplostethus mediterraneus, assembly GCA_034670385.1. Classification (NCBI taxonomy): domain Eukaryota; kingdom Metazoa; phylum Chordata; class Actinopteri; order Trachichthyiformes; family Trachichthyidae; genus Hoplostethus; species Hoplostethus mediterraneus. Next base: position 1,403,559 of record JAXDDW010000043.1, on the reverse strand, counting down.
TGGTTCATTTTCTATTTACTTAGTGCAGTGAATATTGCCTTTTATGAAATTAACCAAAACAAAACACTACTTCCAAACATCTAACACACCAGACTGTGGCGGAAATCTGGATGATCGATTACGCCCAAAATAGGAAGAAGATTATTAAGAGGATTTCAGTTGCACTATGGGTGAAATATCCCTTTAATCTCTATTATCACCTTCCAGCTGATTTGAAAGGCGAAAGGCACATTTTGAAGAGAGACCTAAGGCAGCGTGGGGTCACATTTACCCCTGGGATAAGACATGTAAGATATACAAAATATACAAAATATACCCTAACCTTATATACACCGATAGCCAGATGTTTTTGTAATGGTTATCTTCCATTTTTACTTTCAGTCAGCTGTCGGTAAAAGCCTCACCAGGGGCGTACGCTTTGCTTTGTAAAATTCAGTAGAGTAGTCATTAGAAGATTAACCTCTGCCATTTTGATATTATTGTCCTGAAACACAGAGCAGGTGCCAAGCAACAGGCCAGAATTAATAAATCAAATAGGTTCCTGCGAGCCATCTGGTTAGTTTTTCCATGTCTGAGAATGGATGGTGGAGCTGGAGAGAGCTTTAATGCTGCTCCATTATTCGGGTGCCTATCTTGCAGAGGACATTTTCAGGCCCATTTTGTTAAATTGGCAGCATCCTGGGTGATCAAGTAAAGGAGACTGAGGCTGATTATTTCTAGTAAAGAAAAATGGCTGAGGATTGGACACACATGATGGCAACAGGATCAAAATCATCTCCAACAGCAAGAACAAAGGCTCAGCTCAATATTATTATTATTGTTATGTATATTATTTCAAGAAAGCATTACAATAAAGAAAGGACATTTAGCATCTGTTAGAGCGAAATACATACATGCACTTTCATGCTTTTTTTTTTTTGATCAATGTCTGTAGACACGCATGATCGCCTCTTAGGCTTCACAAGATAACAGCTAACCGACGTGATAACCACACACTCTGTCTACTGACCTGTGTGCAGTATTGACTGCGATATCGAATACCGTTAGCCGGAGCTGACGCACTTTTAACTTGTCACCTTCGATGCCACACCTTCAAAACACCTTCCAATTTCTGTATTTACTGTATATTTCTGATTAGAAAGTGTGCTTACCGGCGCCATTTTCCTCACACCGGGGAAAGTGTTCAGATTGATAGGTACTGTCAGGCTACATACAATGATGCAGTTGTGCAAATGCATCTAAATACTCACCGATGTTCCTCTTTGATTTTGAGATTTGCCTGACAAGAAGTATCAGTATGAACACTTCCCTGGTGTGAGGAAATAAGCGCACTTTTCTAACACTTTGGAACCACTGATGCGATGGAGCCATTGATGTGGTTAGTCTCACAGTGCAGTTCCCCTTCCCTTGATCAGGAATCCCTCCACCGTGGTGCCTTTTGGTCTGGAAACGAGCCGCCAGCCCCCTCCGGGTCAACCCAGCCTGTAGTTTAGATGATACGGCGAATGCTGTAACCTTCTCAAACGCGTGAGGTGAACCTCTCACACTCACACGTCACCATTTAAAGATCAACCTGAGAGCGAAGTTGTCAAAATAATGCAAAGATATACAAGACCGGCCAGGGTTGCCAGATCTGACGTGCGAGCGCGGCTGCTCCACTCTGCCTGACCCAGTTGTGGCGACCTGGAGCTGTGTGCAGTGCATTCCCCCGCGGTGAGGAACCCCCCTGACTTACCCCCATTCCTCCGACTAATGAAGACCAGAGGAGAGGATATCAGGCCCTCAATCAGCCACAAGTCAACATCACATATGTTTTGATGAATCTCTCTGCTCTTGCGCTGGGCTCGGTGAGCGCAAGGGGGGATAAGAGCCCCCTGAGCCTTATCAGCGTTCCTCAGCGGACGCGGTCGACTAACGCACATGGGCTATCAGTGACAGGCAACGCCGTTACACCGCCAGGAAACACCTCTGTGTTTGACCGTTGAGCCGAGAGCTAAATTGTTTGCGCGATTATTATCGCGTGCTGTAATTTGTTCGTAAAGCTCGCGGAGGATTAAGCGGCTGCAGCGGAGCGATCTGAGGGCTTCGCCGCGTTTCTGATGTGATGGACAGCAGAACGTTCTGGAGTAGAGAATGCAGTGTGAAGCTCAGTGTTTACAGAGCTTCAAGTGTGTGTGTGTGTGTGTGTGTGTGTGTGTGTGTGCACTGTATGGCTTACTGTGTCTTTGGCACTTTCAGTGGGTAGAAACAGAAAACACAGGCCCTCTTTCACCAGCATGTAATGTCTGCAGATAAATATGTGTATGTGTACGTGTATTTGTGTGTGTGTATGTATGTGTGTGTGTGTGTGTGTGTGTGTGGGTGTGGGTGTGTGTGTGTGTGTGTGTGTATTCATCACCATTTCCACAGTCACAAGCTAAATATATCACCGAGATGGCGGGAAGGAGGAACACTGACAACCAGCGACTGGGTGGAACATGTTGGGAAAATAAACCAAATGATTTACAGCGTGTGATGCGTACACACAGCGTGGATTCCACTGCAGCGGCACACTGGAAAAAGTGAACTAAGATTTTCGCTGTCACAGACACATGAATGTGTTTAGAAGGATTGAGTGCATGTGGTTGTGTGAGTGTCCTTTTATTTCTATCCTTGTGAGGACCAAATGTTCTCACAGGGATAGAAAGATTAGGAGGACATTTTGCCGAGGGTTAGCTCACGGTTAGCGCTTGGGTTTAGGGTTGAGGCTAGTGTTATGGGTTTAGGGTTGAGGCTAGTGTTATGGGTTTAGGGTTGAGGCTAGTGTTAGGCATGGCATTGAGAGGGCTAAAGATCTACACCAACATTTTGGGGAACTGGCTTGTTGGTCCACTCACCTTTTACATGTTAGGACAGGAGAACCAACAGAACCTCTCTCTCTTTGGTCTCTGGTGGATTTCTCTGTCCTGTGCACTTGCTAAACACGTTAGCATACAGTAGCATTTACTAGCATTAACTAACATAAGAAAATAAACCTTTTAGCGATACAGAGTTGTTGTTGGGGTTTTTTTTTGCCAATCCTCTGGTCACATGAAGGGGAAGATAACCAACGGGCCAATTTCACAAGAAGTCGGTGTCGTCCTTTTTTTATTTTTTATTTATTTATTTATTTATTTATTTATTTATTTATTTATTTATTGAATTGGGACAGTGCACATTAATCAACATATCAGCATTACACATCAATGTAAATGTAGCGGAATTAGCACAATTGCTAAATTTCATCTGTAATTTTTAAGTCCTTTAAGGTATAGTCCTCACAAGCACTACAAACCTGTGTCTGTGTGTGTGTGTGTGTGTGTGTGTGTGTGTGTGTGTGTGTGTGTGTGTGTGTGTGTGTGTGTGTGTGTGTGTTTGTAGACACGTGTTCAGGTGGGCTGTGCACACACTGTATTTAATCCTTCAAATGTGACAAATATCACCTGCCTCACACTTTGTCTGGCTGGGCGCTAATCTAGCGCTGCGCCATCTTTCTTTCTCTTCAGCTTATGTTTGTTTTTGAGATGCGACGGGTGCAAGACGGGGCTGAGATACAAACAGGTTTTGACTCATTTTACAAAAGGAGAAAAATATATATACCCTCATAGTTGAAATCCTGTTCAAATATTTCATATACTATTGATTGAACACAGGTACAATGTACAAACGGGTTTCATTTAAAAGATTTAATAGATTTGACACTTTTTTTATTTGGCCTTTTTGGTTCTGTGGGGGAATTAGCAGCAGATTCATTAGGTAAAAAAAAAAAAAAAATACTGCTGCATTTCCAGTTGTTGCGATGCAGAGAGGTGAAGCGTCTTCTGGCTGGAAAAGATAGAAGAGGTGTGGGGGAGGAGGGTGTGGAAAGATAGATAGGGAGAGAGAGAGAGAGAGAGAGAGAAAGGGGGGGGGGGTTATGCATCATCAGAGACAATGTGTGACTGCCAGACAGACTTGTGACATTGTTCCATCCTACTACGACACGACCCACACTACCCACAAACTTTCACATTTCCTCTGTGATTTATTCACTTCTCGAGCGGCGTGTTGAGTAGAAGCGAGGAGCGAGGGCGAGGGCGAGGCAGAGAGAAAGGAAGAGCGTACAGACTGCTCGCTGCTCGTATTTGTTGCCTCCAAATCTGGCCTGGGAAAACTAATGTCATTTTCTTTTGATGTGAAATGCTCAATTTATTTCCTGGCCGTCACGTAAAATCACTCGCTCACTCTCAGAGCTCTCTGACATGCACTTCCCTGAGTCGTCCGTGTGCCATCAGTGCGTATACCTTGTCTTGCTGCCACTCCTAGGTAGCGAGCACCATTTGAGAAAACAGGAAGTTAGCCAGCTGAGTGGTTGCTTTCTTTTGTCTGCACTGCACTTTACCCCATAGACGGAAATAGAGCTATGGAAAGTGTGACTTTTGCCACAGACCTTTTTTTTTTTTTTTTTTGCAGAGGTTCTGAAAGTATAGAATAGATAACCTTTTAACAACCTGATAGGGTACCTGGGAAAATCTCGACAACTGACAGCTTTCATCCACAATAACACAGACAGAGTGGTTAGAAAGGAGATTTCATATAATTTCGAGGCGCTCTTCTTCATCTCCTGAGCACACAGATGAAATTTGGCCGGTCCTTTCCACCGAGAGAGGCGAGCTGAAGTGAAACCGCTGCCTGCAGCACTCTGACTGCACGGTGTTGTGCAACAGTTGTACATTTCTATTTACTCGTGTTTCCTCCGACAGCCTGTTGTTACACTTTCAACATCCTGCACACCGCTGAGCCACGAGAGGCTGACGCTGCTGCTCGTCTACTGCCTTATTTATGAACTCACTGCTTAAAACAGAACATGATGAATAGGAGAAGTAAAACATGCTTTATAGTTATTTTTATTAATAGTGAAATCTCTTTCACTATCTCTCTTTTCTCTTTTTTTTGCTGCCCCATGTGATTATGGGCAACGTGAACACCGGGATGCCAATTTGAGGATAAAATGAGTCAAACTTCACCACACAGACACATCCTGGGTCCAGGGGAGGTCACAGCCATCACAAACCTAATGGCTATTTAACCATAAACACATCATTGAGCCATATTGACAATGCACTGAAGGATGTTACCTCAGGTGTGTTTCTGTCACTTTATATAAACAAAAGCAGTAATGTGTCAGATAAGACAAATCTGTTGAGATACAGACATCACAGAGATTTTCCCTCTGATTCTTCAGATTTAATTTGTACACATTTTTTCAAACATTCACACAGCGTTGCCATTTAAAAGTTTTTTCACTTTTTCAATTTGTAATTTCATTGTTTCCCAGTATGATCCAGGTAGATTATTGTCTGGTCTATGATCATTCTTCCTCCCCTGGGCATGATATAGACAAGCCAACAGATTGTATGTATTTCCGATTTCTCCAAATTGCGTGCAGTAATTTACTTTCAGGCTCTCTCAGGAAATTACCAATGTCTCCTGCACGGGTTTCTACAACATTTATGGACTGAGCTCACACTCACATGATTGTCAGTGCTGTTAAGAAGTTTTGCAATATCCTCTGGGAAATGCATTGTGCCTCACTGTTCCATCATATTCCTCACAGGATGATATCTGAGTGGCATACGTGCATTCGTCTAGGTGTGGATTTGAAGTGTGGCTTACTGTGAATGGAACAACGAAAGGTTAACCCTCTAAGTCGCGGTCAAGCCGTATGTTTGCTGTTTATCTTGTTCTGGTTGACTGAGTGGACTCCCAAGTATGGCCGGAGGGCAGGGGAGGGTCCAGGGTGGGGATGTCAAACAGAAGACATGTGTGGAGAACCGACACACAGAAAGTAGTTCAAGATTTTGAGGATATTCAGGATATAAGCGCAGGCATAGAAATACTGTGCATCAGAGTACCAGTTTACTGAAGTGGTTTTCGGTTTACTTTTTCATTTACTTTCTTCTACTTTCTTGTGATTGTGTAAACTTTCTGCCACTCACTGTATTGTCCCACCCACCCATCTGGCACCTCTGTGTGCTAAAACAAACCAACCACTACTGTTTGAGAGGCCATGCTTTACAGTTTTACAACAGTGGAGAGGATCTACTCAGACAGTAGTAAAACCATAGTACTTAAAAATAAATAAAGGTTTTTAATTGATTTTTTTTATTGTTTTGTTTTTCTTTTAATCGATAATATCTGACTTGAAAACAGGCCTGCCTACAGTCTCATACTGAATTAAATGTGTCTCCTTTTTAAGTACATCTCTGTGATGATATTGTCCTACAAAGATAATCTCTTTAAAGTTGTTTTTTACCAGAAAAATGACTTGAATGAAGAGCGTTGGGAATGCAGTACTATGTGTATTCTCTTACTCAGCACTGCCTAACTAGAATGACAGTCCTTCATTTTCAACCAGAATAGAAGTCAGTGCAGGATAGCCATGAGACCTCATCTGAAAACTGAACCTTTTGTTCTTTCCTGTGTAGTCTAGCCAGGAGTGAGGCCAACACACTGCACCCATTATTTTGACCTGAGGAGGTACAGACACATACTACATATCACCTAGGTCACATACTACATATCACCTAGGTCATAGGAAGTAGGATGTGTCAAGGACTGCAGGTGCAGGCGACAATATAATTCAAGGGTGAGGAAAAAAAGGGTCTCTTCAAATCTCTGATTGCCTTTATGAAACTTTTCAAACATTTTAAGTTTTTTTATTTTGACTTTTGGAATAAAGTACTTTTGTGTACCCCAATATTGTTTTTATCCTATATTTGCGTTTGGTTGAGTTTTATGCTTGAAGCTCTAATTCATTCTGTTTAATTTTGGATAATCATCTAATATTTATACTCCATAAACAAAAAGAGTACAGACTCTACCACCGCCTCCCCCTCTAGGAGTGGAATTATACAGTCAACAATAAAAAAAACAATTACCACGTTGTTTTCTTGGCTGCATTACTAATTTTCTCTCGGGCACAACGCCGAGGCAGCCTTGGCCCGGGTCCTACGATTGTCAGTTGGGATGAGTGGGAGGTCGTCAGCGTAGAGGCGGCGGTGCCCGGGGTCCAGGAATGATACAACAACATAGTAAAACGAACACTAAGAATCCCACTCAGCTCCACTGGGCTGTGATCCCATGTGTGAAGGCATTCTGGGTTTAAGTGTGTAGGAGACGTGAATCAGTGCCACGACTGTCCTGAAGTCTTGGGCAGCGTTCTTCTTCTTGTTGCTGTTACAGTCGATGTGGGGTCTGTACTGCACTATTGTTTCTGCAGCAGATGAGTTTGAGTCTGCGCAAAAATGCCAAATATGTCGTGAGACAGCCTGGTCTCATGAAAGTTTGTGAAATGTGCATGTCTTTTTTTTTTTTATTAATTTTTGAACAAAGGAAATATAGAATAACAAATACAACAACAACAACAACAACCACCCCGGAAAAAAAAGAAGAAAAAAGCACAAAAACAAAAAAGAACAAACCCCGAAAAAAAACCTGGTTAATCAATTACACAAATCGAATGATAATTATATTGTATATAAGGATATACAAAATATATATAAAAGGCATTTTAGTCACACTATACATCACACAAATAAAGTGAAGGTATAAACATATCACAGTTCCAAGTGTGGAAATGAAACCAGAAAATAGGACGAACCAGCTGGTAAACTGAACCGCCCTAAAGAACCGGCCCTCGCATCTTATCGAGTTTATTTGTCGACCCCCGAATTGTATGTCTAAAATGTTCATGTCTTAACGTGAGAGGATATTTAACTACTGTGAGTAGTCGTTGTTTGAGATGACACTGCCTCACATCACAATAATTATGAACCGTTAATATAACAGAAAAGAGGAATGGATGCCTCTTATCTCTCTGACCACAAATCCAAAAGAGTTATTTTTCTCTTGCATCATCAAAAATGCTCCAGTCCAAAGTCCATTTTACACCAAACCAAACCACGAACCAAACCATAATTTTGTAGGCGTCTACGTTTAAGTGTGCAGTCAGACTCCTGATGGTCCTGATGTCTCGTCCTCGGCCGGGTGAACGCCGCTCCAGCCTGCTGAGTAACCAGAGCCTCGGTACACAGCTGAGTTTAAGATAAGTCCCAATTACATAACCAGAGGAGGCTTAAAATCTGCTCAAATTACCCTGGCGTATGAATGGTTGTTTTCATAGCGCGGGGCTCGTTTCTGGGGGGAAGTGAGCGCGCACACGAGGGTAATAAATGGGGTTTCCTTTTTGAAATCCACTCGATGCCGACCTGAGTGGATGACAACCCCCGATAAGGTTAAACAAACAGCAGGGCCTATCCGCTTGAGGCCACGGCGCTACTGAAACTCACACACACACACGAGCATGCTCTCTCTCTCCCTCTCTCTCTCTCACACACACTCACACACTCACACACACACACAGTCTAGGCTGCACTCAGTCATTATGTGCCACTTCTACACTTTAACTACTATTCTGTAATAGCCACAGCCGCTGCAGCGCTGCCGTCTGTGATTGGCTCAAAGCTGATAGCCATCACTACGACAGCAGCTCTCAGCTTGTATCCACGTGCACTTTACAAATTGCATGTGCATAATTCAACAAACAGACATGAGCTGCACCCGGGCAGAGAGGGTTTCATTTTGGTTTTAGTTTAGTTTCTGTTTACAGTTGGAAATAACACGTTGTCAAGAATGACAGAATAAATAAAGGCGTATTTCTACTCGTTGCGGTCCCCTGGTGTAAAGAGCATCAGCAACATGGTGGCAATGATTGGCAATATAGTGACACCGGGGTGGCAAGGGGGGGGGGGAAGTTGAGAGAGATTGTAGGGGGCTGGTAGCTCCATAAACCCATCTTCCCTCCAGCACCGCCGCCTCCACATACACCATCACGCCTTGTTGAAAACAGCTCCTATCTGGCGGAGAGAAAGTTAGAAAGAGGAAGGGAGGGAGTAAGGAAGAGGGAGGGAGGGAGGGAGGGAGGGGAGGATGGGCAGAGGCTTCCTCACTGAGCCTGGAGCTGTGACTGTGAGAAAAGAGGAGCGTTACGCCGTCTTCACAGAGCCCCTAGACCGAGGAGGGATTTCATCTCTCGGTCCTCTGGGATCGGGAAAGGCAATAGAAGGTTATTTCTTGAGAAGTAGAGCAAAGAAAGAGTGAGGTGGGGGGGGGGGGGGACAGAGAGAAAGGGAAAAGAGGTGGGTTAGCAGGAGTTTCTAAGTTTGCAAAGATCCAGGATGGGAAAATGAACAGGGAGGAAAAGGGAACAACCCAAAGCGACACAAACACAAAGCAACAACAAAACACAAACGCCGCCCCGTCCCACCTCGCCACGCTGCTATTCCCACAACAACAAAAACACCAGGCCTGCTGCATCTGAGGCTGCCGCTGGGTCACGCTGGGAAATACACAGAGAGAGTGCACGCCGTGAAAGAAACGCATCAAGCGCATCGAGACTTTGACGTCCCGCCCCCCCCCCCCCCCCTGTTCGTTGGTCAAAGACGCGCAGAACAAACAGCTATCAAAGAGAAGAGTCGGGAGGCGAAGGCATCAACGTCTCGGTGATTGAACGGCAAGAGCATGAAGGCAGAGGGAAAAACCTTCAAAGAGACACACATGCGAGGGGACCCTGCTCTGGATCTGGGTCAGGTCCAGGTCCAGGGTTTTCCCCTTCGCTCATACCGCAAACTGTGGTTGGAGGGAAAGAGCGGATTCAATTAGATCACCAGACCTCTGTAACGAAGCCACAGGTCCAATCACTCACGCAGACACAGAGCGTGACAAGTTAGCATGATGCTACCTACACTGTATATTGTATACTGTGTGTGTGTGTGTGTGTGTGTGTGTGTGTGTGTTGCACCTACCCTGTTTACCCCCCCTGGGTCATTTCAAACCCGGGGTGACTTTGAGCAGGAGATTTACTGTTGCCGCCAGTGGCGACGCGGCGGCTGACAGGGTGCCATCTCTCTCCTCGTTCATCAGGGAGACAAATGGACGGGGAGCAGTTGGCCGCGGACAGGAGTGAACCATCCATCTCACCGGTCATTATGCACACCGCTGACATGCCTTGTTGTCGCTCTCTCCCCCCCCTCCCCTCACCGCCGCGACTAGAGAGGCAGGCTGACTTATGGTTCACCTACAACACCTCCTCAACCACAGGATTAACTCAGTGTGTTTAGTTAGTGACCGTCGGTGGAGAGGTGGATGTGGTAGATGTATTCTAGATTCTAGGACCAAGTCTTGTGTTGTTTTTTCCCATGGGAGAAGCGTGGGGATGCATTCAGTAACCTCAGGACAACGTTTCTTACCAAGACAAAACAAAAATGTTTTCATGCTGTTCAATATTAAAAACAACAGAAAGGTTAAGAGAAGTCTGGAGAACGTTCAGCGTGCGGTGAACCAACCGCCTACCAGTCAATCATGACACTTTAGTGGGGTTGTCGTGAGATGTGAGATGTGAGACTCGACATCCAGTCCTCAAGGACCCCCTTATCCTGGAGGTTTTAGCTCCAGGGTCCTTGGTACGATTGAGTGGTAACGTTTCTGTTTTTTATTTTAATATTGAACTAGTAAAATACAAAACAGCATGAAAACATTTTTGTTTTGTCTTGGTAAGAAACGTTGTCCTGAGGTTACTGAATGCATCCCCACGCTTCTCCCATGGGAAAAAACAACACAAGACTTGGTCATTCCCTCAGCCCCCGAGGAGTTATCACCCCTCGTGAGGAGATGTGTGGAGGAAACCCCCCCCCCCGGCCCCCTCCACTTATGTATACTGTACATGGCGAGAGGCTTTACGAGACGGGAGACACTGGGCTGGTTCACCGGGCCTCCGCCTCTGTCTGTGGCCCATTCATCGCTGCAGGGTTAGCGGCCATTTATATGTCTTCTGTCACACTCGGGAGGAATTTTCCATACGTTTGATGTGTGATTTCGGTGCACTCGGCCGTGCGCACACAGTGTGTAAGAATGCAGAGAAATGGATGGAAAATCTCCGCGGCTGTTCTTTTTCACATGAACTCGGCCTATTGGATGTTACGTGCACACAATGAGCAGACACTGTGCAGCGGCAGACATCTCCGTCATGAACAATGGGTGGAAAAAGGCTCAAGTCAAACTGTATAGGAATCTAAATAGGGCGATCCCATAGGGTCCGTTCTCTGCACACCCCCACGCTGAAGCTGGCTCTTAGGGAAGGGGGAGAGGGGGAGCTAGAAAACCCTCCTCAGTTTGAAATTCCTCCGTTATGCTCTCCATAACCACTGCGGAAAATGTGATTACTTTTTTGTCCAGAAATCCTCGCGCCTATGTTATTGTTCCTCTGCATTACGGCTAAGCCTCTCTTTCCATTTGACACCGTTCTTTTATTCGAGAACAAAGAGATGTGCAAGATGTTATAAAAACCGAAGCTATTTATTTGGGAACTTTGTGTTTTTGTAACCGCGGCGTGGAGGAAAGAAAGATGTTTGCAAAGCACGTATAGCTCGATGTGTTGAGAGCGTGTGTGCGTGTATACTGTGTGTGTGTGTGTGTGTGTGTGTGTGTGTGTGTGTGGGAGGGAGTGGGTTGGCGGTCAGGGACATATAGGTGGATATTAATGGCTGAGGTGTGAATAAAGACTGACAGTATCGCACTAGATTGGTACATATATAGAGAATCACACAATGGATTGGAAATCACATGCAAACAGTGCCATGAATAATCTATGAATCCCTTGCAGAGTGCACATGTGCAGCACATGAATGCACATGGACCTCTCGGTAGCTGATTAAGTTCTGGCATCCGATGAGCCAACAAGGAAAGTGGTAATGCATCATGCAAGCAAGTAGAAATGTTGGTATAACAAAAAGATTTCTGTTGTGTTTCCCGTCTAATTTCATTGTCTGCAAACAAACAAACAACAAAATAAAAGCGCAGGAATAGCCTTCTAACCCTCCCATGTGCACGCAGCAAGAGAGCTGCCACCACAGCAGTGCGCCGTGGCCTGCTTGGCTGCATGCACACATTTTTTTTTTTTTCATCTTTTAAAATTAAATATTCTCTCTCATCACTGGTGTGGAGCTATAAGCGCTTCAGGTTGGGGGGGGGGGGGTGGGGGGGGTGGAGAAAGGGAAAGCGTGCATTTTTTTTTCTCTATCTCTTTAGGAAACTGGATATATTTAGAAATAGGAACATTAAAGAATAAAAGCCCCCAACACTAAAGACATGAAGAAGAAAAAAAAAAACCACTAAAGACCCAAATCCCACCCCTGATAAATCACATTATGAAAAAACATTAAAAGGAAGGAAAAACGAGGAAGGCACACTGTGGGCGTATATGGAGATGGAAGAGTTCGTCTAAAATTGTTTAAATATTTATTTAGAGATAAATTATGACGACAGACCCGCTGTCAGCTCCGTTACCGCGCCGAGGAGCGAATCTTCACCACATAACTGTAATGTTTCAATGTTGAAATCATTTAAGCTCATGAGCCCCGTTGAGGAATGGGTACCTGCTTATCTCACCGTCCGAGACTCAAGATATCCCCTTGCCTTGTGCACGTGAAATAAATGTTCCGCTTTTACTGTTTTGTCAGTGCAAAGTAAAAATGAGCTCCACTTCGAAGGCTGAGATCCATTACCACACGTGAAAACAATGAGGGGAAATTGGCACAATTGTGGTGCTAAAGTGTCGAGAGCAGGGTGGTGTTATTATAATGTGACTGTAGACCAAAACCTGTCTTACTACCTGGTATGTCTATACAGATTCAGGTTTGATTCATTCTGCTTAACTTAAGACCATTTTACCCCTGAAAAATGGCATCTTACAGTGATATCGATAAAAAATAGATACAGAGATGCAATGTGCACAGTTCAGTTGATTTCAATTGTAAATATGAGCCATTTGTAAATGAAAATAAAGCTCAAAGTCACAAGAGATTTACATGTACATGATAAATTGAGTGCATTTCCAAAATGCCATTTATCCATTTGTACAAGAATTTAAGTTCACCATCCGATATCTCTAACAGAGGATCCAGTCTCAAACAAGTAATTTAATTTTGCACTATCAATCATCTTGTATGAGTAGGTGTCTCTTTTGAAAAGGATTATTGGCTTTGCAGTTTATAATTGAAGATACCAACTCACAGACTGTAAAGCCAATAATCCTCCTATGACCTTGGTCTACTGAAACATCTGACATGTTGCCCAAATGATCATTTAATTCATGATGACTATTTTTGCGAGTATTTTTATTGTGAGTACATTTTAAATTCCCACTCTCCTTCTTCTATTCCTGTCCTGGACTTTGTCCTCTACCTCCTTTTCCTCTTCCCCCCTTTCCTCCTCTCTTACTTTGTCAGCAGCTTTATGCACACAGCCCCTTGAGAGCTGTGCTTAAAAACAACAAGTACAATCTATCCTTCTCTAGATTCAGCGCATTATTTTAATCTTCTCATCTCAATTTCTGTTTTTGTTTTGGTACCAGATTTTTACACTACACTCTCACTAAGGTTTGTATAAATTAATGCAATAATAATAATAATAATAATAATAATAATAATAATAATAATAATACTTTTCTTTATGTTCTTTGCCTCCATAAGCATTCTGTCATGCAACACAAAAGCTGTAGATCATGCAGAAGACAACAAAAGGTTAAATTGGGACATGATGGGAACTAATAACATGTAATCCAACATGTTCTCACACAATGCTTGTATCATATCTTACAAAGAAATGATGGATGATACTGATTCATACTGTATGGCCAGCTGCTTAACCTGTCACTGTGCTAAAACAACTCAAGGTTTGGGTTAGGGTTAGGGTTAGGGTTAGGCCTTACCTTCCACTACGCTATTTCTGTGTCAAACTTTTGTTGGTTTCAGACACTTGAGCTTCACTTCCTGTTTCACACGATTTGTAGATTATCACGCAAAATTGCAGTTTATCACTTTCAGAATTACAAATTTGATATGAGAACACCCCGTCTGGTTTATGAATCACAAAAAGATGATCTTCTGAATGATCCAGAAGGCAACTGGAATAATAAATCAACCAGAACATGTTCTGTCCAGTGAATTTTCACTTATGCCTTCAGGCCGACGCTACCATGCGCCCGTTCGGAAAACAAACAGATACTGAAACTCTTTTATTCCTTCGTCCATCAAGCTACTAAATGCTGATGGTAGCCACTTTGAGATCACTTAAGCCACTATTGCTGTTCACTCGCTGACCTGCACACTGTTGTCTCTGGCATGTTGTTGTTGTTGTCGATGTATGCATGATTGCTGCCCTTTGTGTGTTTGTTGTTTTGTTCACATGAATGGGTTGAACTGTGAAACGAATTGCCCTTCTGGGATTTATAAAGTACTCTGAATCTGAATCTGAATCTGATCTCCCTCTCGGTTTCTGTGCAAGTAACAAATACCTATATTGGTGTATATATATATATATATATTAGAATTTCAAAAAAGTTGGCTCCTTCTATATTTTACAGGTATGTAAAAAATGCTTGTGGCTGGTTAGTAGACCAGAATCTTCTATTTTGACAACCACAAAAGAACATAAATGTAGTTAATAATAAAACGCTGTCGTGGCACGAAAACAATTATCGGCACGAGAAGGTTTTGCATATATGACAATGTCAAGAAACTCAACACATGCATGGCGATGTAAAGTTTCAAATCAAGACCTTCAACTTTTTTTCCCTGCAGATTAACAGTGTCTTGTAACAGCAGCACAGGCCTGACGGAGCGGCAGCCTCTATTTGCTTTCTATTCTACCCAACAGTTCCATGTTGCGGAGCTCCTGCATCCAACGTGTTGGGAACGACCTATTACATTACATAATTCATGCATGGCGCCTGTGAATAATGCATGTTTCTGCCCCAGTTGACTGGATGCCAGAGGAGGAACAGCCCTGCTCTGGGTCCAGCTACTCTGGGGCTACTGCCACAGGTTGTCTTCCTCTGTTTCTTCTGTATGGATTATACAGCGCAAACACTGAACAATGAGGCATCAACATGACAGCACACTGTTTTTCATTAACGTCTTGGCCTGTTTTAAAACGCTGCTTTTTTCTCTGTGAATTCATTTTCATTTTCCCTGTGAAATCTTGGGGATGAAATTTCCCGAGAAAAAAAACCTCTCATCTTTTAATCTGTGCTGCACCTCCCAGTGGACCAACTGTCCATGTTAATGTTTTATCAGGCCTTTTGGGCCCATTCATCAGCCTCCTTTGTGTGGATGCCAATGAAGCATCGGGCCATGGGAACCTCGTGTTTCTAAAGCGCCAGCAGCTACCTGCTGCTGCGGCCTGCTAGTGACTGCATGAACCTGAGCTTTATTAATAAACAAAAGCTGACGTGACTTTGTGGCCTCGGCACCAAGCGATGAGACCCACCGTAGCTGGAGAGGTAGTGCCAGAGTTGGTGTCATTAGCAGTGGTGCAATGGACCCCAACCCAGCCTGGGGCTGCTCATCAGTACTTGTCACTGAGCTGGCCTCATTAGTCACTGTCCAGATGACAGGGCCTCTTGTAAAGGATAGCTCCCCCCCCCTGTGGAGAGCCAAGTGTCCTCGCAAATAGGCTGCTGACCTCCAGAGCGTCTCTGGTGCTGTGGGTGCAGAGTGGGGGAAGCCAAAGATGAGGACAGGCCATGAGCGGGGTGAGGGTGTGCAGGCCGCGGGGCATAGCCAGGCCAGGGCCTCTCCTTCTGGAGGACCCTGGGAGCTGACCTGCCCCTGACCCCATCTGTTCAATGGAGTTAGCTGGTGACTCCTGCACGCTCTGATGAAATGGCAGATTCCCTAGAAGAAGAAGAAGAAAGTCTGGGGCCTCTCTGAAGGAGAAGGCGATGATACCTAACAGTGACACGCTGATCCACCCGCTTGATGATGAGGAGTTGGGGGATGGAGAGGTTGGAAAGGCAGAAATGATGGGGGGGGGGGGGGGGGGGGGTCTCTGCAGCTTTTTGATGTGTCTGCCTTTTGATTCTGTCTCTCTGCTGTGTTATGGAGATGACAGCAGCGCTCTGACTGGAGGTGCATGTCCGACATCCGGACGTGTGATGGATGATCAGACTTTGATGTTGAGGTTCTCTCTGGATCGTCAGCGAGACTCGATACACGGGGACGTTTTGATATTCACTTAACGCACCTCTGGTACCAGCACGTTCACTGACACTGGATTAGAAATCATTTGGATGATGAGATAAAATCATCCTTTGAAAAGAAGTGAGTTCTGCTCTGCTGTCAATTAAATCCAATACTGATTTATGACTTATTAACACAGTTGAAACTTTTAAGTACTGATGTGATTAATAGGTGCTGTTATTTCTGGTATTTTTGCTTTAGATATTCTGCAGCCTCTTTTTTAAGATCTGGTTTAAAGGAACATCGTTTTAAGAACTAACACTAGTTATATCTCAAATGAATAGATAAGAGTGGTGAAATATGTGACTCATCTTTTTTTTAATATAATTTTCTTTTATATATAATTTTTTTCCCCAGCAATGGACGTATCATTTATATAATAACGTATAAATAATATAATATAATGTCAAATTATGTAATTGACATGACAGTAAAAAAAAAAGGGAAGACATCTTTTAGTTCATTTTGTGCCGACTATAATACATTTTAATGCATGAAGACATTACATTACATTACATTACATTACAGTCATTTAGCAGACGCTTTTATCCAAAGAGAATTACAATAAGTGCATTCAACATAGGTAGGTAGAGAACTACTAGTCACCAGAAATCATAAGTGCATTTCCTTCCTAAACAAGCAACTAAGAGCAGAACTAGTGTTAAGGTAAAAGTGTAATAAGTTAGCTACCTACTTTTCTTAAACAAATGAGACAAATAAGAAAATCAAATAAACAAGAGCCGATAAACAAGAGCTCATACAAATAATTGACGACAAATAAGACATTACAGTCCCAGTGCTGAGCAGATGTTAAAAGGTGGGCGGGGCTTGAAGCCGACTACGGTGTCACAACTGTGTATCCTGTATATCAACAGACTGCAGCACAACCTCTGATGTCACCCGACTCAAAACTGACATCACAGCCTCCATATGGTGGACTGTCTTCGTCCCATGAAGTCAAACACGCCCTGCTGTATCAACTCTAGGACCCCCGGGGGTGTGTGGGGGGGGGGTTGTGGTGCTGGCTGTGTTTACCTAAAAAAGAGACTCATAATCACTTACACTTTATAACTCCAAACCTTCTTCTTCTTCTTCTTCACGGTCCCCCCCCTTTGTGCGCTCGCCACAAAACAGTGTGCTCCATCGCATTACCATCACACAGAAAATCGTGGAAACGTGGAAAGCAGATTTGCGTGAACAGTGTTGTGCTCTTGTCACTTATTTATTTTTCTTCCCACCGGCTCAAAACAAGAAAAATACGCAAGGCTGAGGCTTGCTCAGCTCGCCTCCGAGGACCGCTCCAAACAGGTGCTGGGACTTCATCGGTGACATTCATGTAATAATGACATAATGACCTCATTCAGCTTCAGGTGTTGGGAGGGAGGGGAACGGGGAGCAAGAGGAGCAAGAGGAGCAGGTGGCGGCGCCTTCAAGGGTCTTTTCTAGTGTAAATCATTACGCCGCTAATGGGCTCGTGACATCAGTGTTAGTCTATAAGGGGGGAAAGGTGGCAAAGACAAGGGGAGGCTCAGCTGAACGACTCCTGATCAAACATGGAGCTGGCTCAGGAGCATACAAGCAAAGACCTGTTTACAAAGAAAACAGGATATGGGGATTAGTCATGGGGACATGTTCCACGTAGAGCCGCGCCGCGCCAAGAATAGCAAACAATTATGCCTGTTATTGCCTTGTTGTTGCCTCCACCTTTCTGCATGCTTGTTTACTTTCTGTTTCGCCGCGCTATTATTATCTTTTAGGTTTAAAAGCAGGAACGTTGGATTTGCTGAAGTGCAGCCATTAGGGATGGTTGAGCATCCGTACATGTACATGGTCTCCCTCTCTCTTTGGTAGTGCACATGTCTTTCCCCGTGTGGTGTTCAATACAATACAATACAATACAATACAATACAATACAATACAATACAATACAATACAATACAATATACTTTATTGTCCGCGTGGGGAAATATGTCTTGGACTCAAATGTTTGCACACATATAACTGCCTCCATAATAAAAACGAAGAACATATAACAAGCAGTACATACTGTAGTAAAACAACACCGATTCCACATATTGCACATTCCACATATTGCACATATCAACCAGTGATGAGAAAACCATGGAGCTGTAGAAACACGACCAACAGCCGTCGTCTTTTAAAGGTTTGAAGAATCAGTTTCCTTTTACGTTAACATGGCGAACCGTTTATCTCATTTGTAGAAGATTTGCTCTACATCCCTTAAAGCGACCCCATCAGTATGATATTATCTATGCTTTTGTGTTTGTTTATTTTATTTTATTTACTCTACCTGGCCTTTTTTGGCTCGGCTTGACTTGGCACTTCCTCCTTCGTGTTCTAGGGAGGGAATGAGGGTGGGATGAGGAGGGTTCGTAGAGGGAAGGGCAGACTATCGGGGCAGATGGGAAAAGAGGGGATTGTATTCATGGAGGTCTGAACCCTCTTTTGTAATGTAAAACCTTTAATAAATAAACCTTTAAAGAATCAGTTTCCTGACATGAAGCAACCATCAACCCAATACCACTGAGATAACTGGTGTACGATACAGACTCTTTACTAATGTTCATAAATGCTGGAACCAATATTGAATGAACTCTTAACGAGGCATGAATCCATGTTTTTATACTTACCAAGCTTGAACTAATGCAGTTGTAAATGCTGTAATTCCATTTTGCCAGAACTTCCTCATTTGTTACTAAACCATTTACTAACATTTTAACAGAGCGTGCCCAAATGTGTAACTCATGTTAACTAGGCCGTAATGCTTTTTGAACATGTTTCACTTCAGCTTTGTTTGGCCAAATGTTGTTTATGTTGTTTAAGCTCTTTTTCCATCAAAGTGAAAACAAAATTGTTGAAATTCATGTGGAAGGAATCAAATTAAAATAACAGAAAAGGTTTGCGTCAGTGTTCAACCCCGTTATTTCCTTCGGGGTAAGTTGCCACATTCGTTAAAATTTGTTAAACATTTGGGATTGCCTTTACTCAGATGTCGTATTGAGATTGGATTTAGCAATTCTGAACATTGGTTTGCTTTCCAACTTCTTTTAAACTTGTCTTTCTTGCTAACAAAGACCAAGTCCCTTCTCTAGATCTTAATGTAAGTGAATGGGATCTTAGTGTGTAGGACTTAGGACACAGTACAGCCTACATGGTTCATTTATGGATGATGTTACAGTCCATTACATACATTTCCAATCATTATGGTCAAAAATACAGAAGGCGCACTTTCAGTTTTTCAGTTTCAGTTTCAGTCTATTTTTACTACAGAAATCAATGGAGAAATTGGACAGGAAAAGCTGAGTAACTATTTCACCTTCAGTATTTTCACAAATAGCGATGCGAGGTGATGATTTATGTTTTCTCTGAAACTTCAAGACCTTCTGAGCTTCTTACCTGGATATCTGTACTAACCTTTACCATTATCAAGTCATCATGCAAAAGGTTTATCTTAGCATTGCGACACTGGATGTTCCTTGTTGCATTTCAAAATAAAACGATCATTATCAAATCATTCTCATAAAGCCATTAACTGATATTTAGATTAGCTAGCAATGAGCAAGATTTTCAGTTGAAGTGACTTATATTTTTATTTTGTACAGTGAGCAAAGATATAGATAGATAGACAGACAGACAGACAGACAGACAGATAGACAGATAGACAGATAGATAGATAGATAGATAGATAGATAGATAGATAGATAGATAGATAGATAGATAGATATAGTCTTTTTGAGTCTTAAGGTGAGTGAAATCATGGTGAAAGAAATCGTCAAAATCTGTCAAATAATTTACCAGCCAATGAATTGTGCTGCTTGAGCTTCCAGCTGAATGAACGTCACGCGTGATCAAAATCTTCAACACTACACCAACACCTGCCCACACGTATTTACCATCGTACCACTTGAGTTCAAAGAGGAATGACTGGTAGGAAAAGATCAAAATCCTCCTTTGCTAGACCAACGCCCGCTTGAATGTAAAAGAGTTCAGACTCGCTACGCTTGGATGACTTTATATTCCTCAAGCAACAAAAAAACCAACAAAATGTTACATCAGTGTCCTCAGCTGTAACCCAGAAGAAGAGCCTGACTGACAGCAAAGGAGATCAAGCATCTGTGTGTTTTTCTCCAGGAACTGTGTGTGGATGTGTGTGCATCTGTGTGTGTGTGTGTGTGTGTGTGTGTGTGTGTGTGTGTTGGGTAGAAGCTTCAAATGCAGGCTCACGTTAGAGTCTGCTGCCACAGCTCACTGGAGGACCCGCTCTCGACTGACAGCCTATACCTCCCCCCCCTTTTTTCATCTGAAGTTTCAGAGAGGCGTCGGGGCAGCTCAATGACAACACGTCTTTATTCCTGCTCGCTATACGCCTCCCAGCCCCCCAGCCCCCCAACCCCCCAACCTCCAAACCTCCAAACCTCCAAACCTCCTCGCTCAGCTGCAAATTGGCATTCTGGGACTGTCGCTTCAGTCATCTTCAACAATACTTTTGTGTTTTGAAAGCCTTTTTAAAAACTTTGTCACTGCGAGTATAAAGGGACTTGAAGAAAAAAGTGTTAGCTTTTATAGTTAACTGTCTGTCTGTCTGTCTGTCTGTCTGTCTGTCTGTCTGTCTTTACTTACAGCCTCATGTCCAAACTGCATTCCACTTATACTATTATATATCATCAATCCGTCATGTTCAACACATCTCAGGAGTGTTGTAATTGACTCTTTTGTTGTACCCACTTTCCCTCAACCTGCCTCGTCCACGGCTTCTTCAGTTAGTGATTTCCAACATTACCCACAATGCCTTTGGAGCCATTTTACAGGTAGGTGGAGAGAGCAGAAGCAATACCGATCGCCAAGTAAGAGAAATAAATCTTTCTCCAGTCAAGACAAAAATGATTCGCGCCCTCAACAAAAAGTTCTCAAAACATGTCTCGCGGCTGCATTGCATTCTGGTCTATCTTGGCTACTGTCGGGGGAGACATTGCTATCTCTTCTACGGTGGATTTCTCCCTGTATGATTGTTAAATGTCGGTGAGAAATGGCGCGTCGAGGAAGAAGCCTTTGCTCTTTGATTCTGAGGAACCTGACATTTACCGTTTATGTTTCATGATGAAAATCTTTCATCTTTCTGCTCATTGTAGCTTCACTGGAAACAATGTGACGTCAAAACAAGACGGACCCAGACACACATATTCTATAGTCATGTCAGTTTTTTTCTGTAAAATAAGCACATTTTTTCACTCTTTTTAAATTACTGAATTATCATTATTATTACAATGATTTTTTTTTATTATTACTTTTGCTTTATTTCCTTTTAGTTTTTACCCAGTGACAGTTGAAGGTTATGTTTACTTTATTAGTCATTTCCTGTGTGGCAAACCTGCAACGTTCCCTACACTACTTTCCTCTGTCGTGAAGTGGAGGTGTGAAGGAGGCCCTGTTTTTCCTGCAGCAGTGCCTCTTGTTGGGGGGGGGGGGAGGAGGGAGGGGGGGGGAGGATGGAAGACGGAGGGTGTGTGCAGGGGGGGGGGGGGGGGGCTGTGGACGGAGAGGAAGAGGGTTAATCGTGTTTGCAACAGGACAGGCTTCCCCTTGAAGTGGGAGACAGTGGAAGGAAGTGTCCAGATTTATGGCGGTCTGTAGCTGGCCATGGTAGCTGCCTTCACCATGGCAGTTGACCAGCAGACAGAAGGGAAGAAGGGGAGAGAGGGGAGGGGGAGGGAGAGGGAGAGTGTGAGAGAAGCTGTAAATCATGGTGAGAGTGTGGCTCAGACACATACTCACAACGACACACACACACAGCTCACAGGCAGATAGTCGGCGTGGGGAGGAAGGGTGGTTCTCTCCGGTAATCTGCTGCTCAGATAGAGAGCTGCTCTCGCACGGAAACTTTAGAAATTAATGTTTTTCATTTTCTCGCTCGAATTTTCAAATCTGCACAATTCGCTATGCGTTGAGTTGCAGTTGCAGGACCCACCCGGGGCCCGCGAAAATCCCATCAAAATACATTCTCTAATTTTTTTGCAAATACAAGTACAGGCAATCCCAATATAACAATTATTCTCTTACTTTCTAGAAAAGATGATGTTTTGGAAACGACTGATGCAGACGAATAGCAGCACTGTTGCTCCCCGGGTCCTCTGGGCCAGCCGGGCCCTGCACAGCCACACTTGTGTTGCTAATATCTCTGCGGGCCTCCTTTCACACGCAGGAAAAATGGCTTTGATTTCAAACAAAGGAAAATTTATTATCTCCATCGTATCCGCCGATCCACTGACTCACAGCGGGTTTATTAGCCGCCGTGGTCCAGCACATGTGTGTGTGTGTGTGTGTGTGTGTGTGTGACTGTCGCTATTGGCCGGTAGGTGAGTCTGCAGGAAGCCAGGGGAAGAGAGAGGTGTCCTGTTACTCCACTTCACTCTAATGTCCCTCTCAGTGAAATGACTCTCTCCGTCTCTTTCAAGCCCCATTGAGTCTATTTCCTTCACAGGCGGTTTCAGTATCGCGTAACCTGCAGTGTGTGTGTGTGTGTGTGTGTGTGTGTGTGTGCCGGTGTGCGTGAGCGTGCATGTGTGTAAAAGCATGCATACATGCAGCAATACGTAATGTGTGTACGTCTTTGCAAGTGTGCATGCATGCGTGCGTGCATGCATGCATGGGGAGGGTGTGTGTGTGTGTGTGCATGCATGGATTTACAGGCTTACCCAAGCATGTGAGAGATGACCGGGCCGTGGTGGTTTCGGCGGATGGGGTGGTCTCTCTTGTCATATTTTTCGACTGCTCTGCCCACATGGACTCTGGCCCGGTTAGACCATCCATCCTGGCGGGCCGGGCTGGGGGGAGGCCCCCTCGGTGAACGTGCGCTGTGCCCCGTGTGTACACAAGATCTCTGGCCTCGGCGGGGGAATGTTTACCCAGCTGAAGTCCAACAGTGTCACTCTCTCTCTCTCTCTCCCAGCTGTACTGTGCCGGCTGGAGAAGGAGTCACTCGGGACAAATCTATTGACTCACACCAGATACGCCCGTGCTGCTGAGGTTCACGGCTGTATTGAAAAGGTTTAATGTGCCATTTTAAAAAGGTAAATACCTGATTGACTATTTAAGCACCCAGAAGAACGTTTTATATATATGTCTGTTTTATATTTTCAGATGAGAGATGTTTCCAAATCTCTGAAAATTGTAGGCTGGTGTGTATTTCATAGTTAGACAGTAAAGGTTGTGTTCTTTTGAGATATGATTTAGATTCAGCAGACAACAGCAAGTCCATTGGTTGTTCAAAATATTTGGAAACACAAAAAACACAAAGAAAATAAATAAAAATAAACATTTGGAAACAGATTTAGATGGTTCTTCATCTGTTTCTGCAGCCAACAGAGAACCTCCCTGACTTCCTGTAGGTCTACTTACATTCAAGGTTGAGGAGTAACAGAGTACACATAACAGGGTAGCAGTAATCTAGTAATCTAGTCATCTGATTACAAGAAATTCTGGGTGAAAAGGAGAAAAAAAGGCATCCTGAAGGTGAGATCTCAAACAGCTTGGGGTGATGGTGTGTTATAATTGTGTTATAATGACTGCAATCACACAATTTAAATGCGTTCTATAGATTTTGGAGGCAAGTAATCTAGTAATCTGATTACAAGAAATCAACACAGGAATGAAATTGTGGGTGAACAGGGGGAAAAAAGCCATCCTGAAGGTGAGATCTATCGATTTTGGAGGCAAGTAATCCAAAGGTTACTCAACATACTCAACATAGTGGATATATCGCTCAACAGGAGAGAAATCCAACACACATTATTGTTACAAATTGACTCGGGTGATCAACTATCTGAGATTAATCCCGTTCTGAAAGTAACCTTACATTACCCTTCCTCTTTCAACTCTGCGACCAAAAAAAAAAAAAAAAAAAAACTTGACTACACCTTCAACCCTTTGCAGGCCCATAATTCACTCACTCAATCTGTCGTCTCCGGGAGCTCAGTAGCTCCATCATCATGCAATAACGCTGGACTCCATCGGCGGTGGAGAAGATGATGCTCCGCGGGGACAGCGATTCTCCCCTCCCAGATAAAAAACGGTTTCTGCCAAGTGCCGAGGAGATTTATTGCTGTGTCTGTTTAAATGTAGCCAATTTCACTTTAATGCGATATTAAAGAATGATGCATGCCCGCGTTTCAGATGCGGGGGATTCTCGCCTGCCTCGTGGCGGCTGGTATTCACGAAACCCCCACATGGCCGAGCCGGTGATGCCGCTGATGTAATGTTCAATATTGATAACAGCCGTGAGCAGAATGGGCTCTGATCATTTTTTGAAAATATTGCGCGGCCGTTGTGGGGTTTTTAACTACCGTTTGTTGGCCCCGTGCCTGGCTTTTCGCGGCATCCATCACTTCAAATTTGATGGGCGGAAAAATCCACAGGGCTCTTATCGCCTCCGATGAAAATGAACTCCTACCTGCGAAAACACAAGCGGAGAAAAGTGGATGTGTGCGCGCGAGGTGAAGATGCAGGTTTGCAGGCCACGTGTCATCGGAAAGCTTGAGGTATTTCTTGAGGTCCATGTTTAATGGGTTTACATGTTTACAGAAAAAAAAAACCACATCTATAGCCCCATTCGGACGTCAGGTAATTCAATTTATTACAGCGCTATTCAGTCATTTTAATCCCGTGTCCCAGTCCAGTCGCGCTTTCTCAAGCTAGCTAGCTATTGGCGCGCGAGTGACGTAAACATCCGGGTACGTCCGACAATTACTCCCGTCTGGAACGGCCATGTCAGTGATTTTTCCCTCCTACCCCAGTAATAATACCTACTGTTTTTCAGCAAACTCACGGGTGTACTGATAATGTTAGTACCGTCTGGATAGACATCTTGGTCATTTGAGATATATATCACAGAGTTCGCAGGCTGGCGGGTAAACTACTTCCTGGTGCGATGATCTTTCGCGTGGAATAGCTAGCCTACCATATCGCCAACTGTCATTTTATGGGTTTGAAATGGAAGCACTCGAGGAGGCTTTTGCTCTCTTGAATGAGACGAACGTACAATACAATGTTAGCTAGCTATTGGCGCGCGAGTGACGTGAACATCCGGGTACGTCCGACAATTACGTTCCTCCGTCTGTAAATTTGAATCCCATCCGGATCGGTGACTGAAATTACCGAGGAGCCACGCAAAATGTTTTATTACCCACGTTGCCCTGTAAAACTAATCCCGTCCGAATGGGGCTTAAGAAGTCAACTGTGTTATCACGTCCATAGACAAAAAAAAATCAATGTTTGCCAGTGTGTTTGTGTGTGTGTGTGTGTGTGGTGGTCCCCCTCTTCCTGCCTCCTCCAACGTTGAGTGTGTCAGCTCTTGTTGATTTCCGTAGGGGAAGTCGCTCTCGGTGCTATCCTCAGACAAAGCCCCTGACCCCGGGGTTAAGGAATGTGAACCCAGGGGCCGTGACGATCAAGACCTTCCCCCGGGGGGCGGACAATGCTGAACACCTCAGCAAACGCCCTAATGATCTCACTCGCTTCCTCGCGGGCTCTTTTCCTCATGTCCTCAATCATGCACACGTCATATCACGTCTTGTGGGGGGGGGGGGGGGGGGGGGCGGCAACATGAGAGGCATTACCTCGCGATGTAAGCAAAGTCAAAGGTGTGACGAATCGCTTTAAGTTGCTTCCTCTATTTTGTCTTAATCAAAACCACTTCCGGCGTATTTTCTCAATTTAACCTTCGTTCAATCGGTGAATTCCTCAGGATGGGAACGCCATTGTCATTGCCGCTGAAAAGAAAGCCATAATCACTTTTACGGATGAGCTTGTCGTGAATGGTCAAAGCACAAAGGAGACCAAAAGGCCCTCGTCCCATTTATCACCCACTTTAAGAGAGGGGAGAAGGAGGAGGGAGGAGGAGGGTGGGCTGTCAAAGCAACCATAGCAAGAGAGAGCGTAGTAACAGTGGTGGTCTCGTCCCCTGAGGCCCAAACACATCGCTTAAAGAGGAGAGAGGGAAGTAAAGAGATGGAGAGAAAGAAATAGAGCAAAAGAGAGAGAGAGAAAGCAAGGGAGCTGAATGAAGAGATATTGCCCCCGAAGAGTCAAGTGGAGACGCTCGACCCCGGAGAGAGGAGGAGAGGTGAGAGGCGTCACAACAGCCCTCCTGACAATTTATCTGGATGGAGGTGAAGGGTCAGACTGCTATTCATCACGGCCCAAAGTTGAGGATTAAATAGCTTGGTCTAGCGGGGCAGATGAGAGAGAGAGAGAGAGAGAGAGAGAGAGAGAGAGAGGGAGGGCGAGCGAGGTGTCTAAAGAGACTGTGTTGTGTCTGTCTTCGATTACAGAGCGCAGGCCCGAGGCAACACAGCCTTCTGAACCGAGGACAAATAGGATATCCAATCGCTACTCTCCCCCCTCCCTCCCTCCCTCCATCCCTCTCTCCTTGATGAGTGTTTACCAAGCCAATTAAGATGCTCTACATCAACCTGCAAAAATGACAGTCTGATATTTGATAACTGTACGTGGGAAGATATATCACCAAAATACCGATGGAAAAATGAGGCTGCATGAGGAATATTGAAACTTCCTCGATATCACAAACTCACAAACTCCCTTTTTTTTCCGTCTCGTCCTTCCTCCATCTCAAACTCTGCACACACACACACACACACACACACACACCTTGAATCAATGCCCAGTCACACTTGCTTTCCTCTCTGTTTTTTTTTTTTTGCACAACTTCCTTTGATCTTTGATGTGCCATGCATTGCATTAATTATGTATCTCGCCTCAGTGCAAACGTGGTGAACACCTCCAAATAGGAGATCGTCTCTCCACAGGCCTGCAGGATGGCTGCAGGACGCAATGCATACCCTGCATCATTCCTATGCACCCTGCAAGGGATTTACAGTGGGGGGTGGAGGGGGGGGGGGGGCATGTATACTGCTGCGGTACTCTCCTTCAAAACAGCCTCAAAAATCTCTACGGGCCAAAGAGGAGACATTTTTCACTCTTCTGAAATGTATACCCAAACATCTGCCTCCTCCATGTGTGCAGTATTGAGCATTGAGAGGTTGGAGGTAGACACAAGACGGATGTGGTTTGGATTAGCGATAAACTGTCATTGCCCAGAGCAGGGTAGCAGGGATAACAATGATGGAGAAATGACCTATATCTAGCTAATGCAATGTGAGTTGTATATATATATTCACCGTGCTGCTGCCTGCTGCACGGCTAGCTTGGGCGCTGGTGCAAATCTGCCCAAAAACTTTCATGCATCTGCAGTAAATTCATTGATTTCGCTCGCAGTATGAACACGGAAATTACCAGCAGATGTAGGGAGGGTAGTTTTGAAAAAATTATTGATATTATTATTACTCTGCAGCGTTTCAGTCCGTCCAAATCTAGCTCTCACCTCTTATCCACATATTCTCTATGACGTTTCATGCATGTACACGCAGTATTTCATGGTGCAAGTGTGATTTTTCTCCTAATGTTGCACCAGCCTTCAGAATAAGATTGATTAATTGCTTTTTTTGGGGATGAATCAATTGAGTTGAAATATCTACCAGACCAACAAGCTGGTTCAACAGATGTGACCAGGTTAAAATAACAAGAGATAAGCAGTGAGAGAATCGTGTTAAGCAGCTGTTGCTCAACTGACTAGGCGCTGCGTGATTTTGAAAAGCTCTGCCTGCATCATCGCCTTCTCATTTTTTACTATTAATGAAAAGTCTTATCCTCGTGATAAAGTCCCCCCTTTTCTGCTACCACTGCTGTCGTTGCAACTTTGTGCGCGTTGGTGGGAGTACCCCCTGCCGGGGTCCCTTTTGCAGTGCAGATCCAGTAGTTGGAGTTGTTGTACACCAAGCGAAAGAGAGAAGAGAGAGAGAGAGAGAGAGAGAGAGAGGAGTGTGAGCGCAGCAGCTGAGTGAGCAAATAGAAGTAGAAACATTAGGTTATCTCGTGAGACTATCAGACATCAGCTCTGGCAGTAGACCTGTCACTTTTACCCGGTCTCGTCTCTCCGAGAGGATCGCAGCGAGCAGCCTCGGTCGAGCAGCCTGTGAAAAAAAACTCCCAAACGCGGTCGTTTCAGCTGGCATGAGCTAACCGACCAGACATGGAAACCAAACCGTTCTTGTCATTGGGTAAGTTTGTTTGTTTGTTTGTTTGTTTCTGGGGGAGAAAAAAAAAAAGAAGAAGCTCAAGCTCTATTGTGCGAGTGCGATTTTGATAGGACTTTATCGGCGGATTAATGTGAAATGTGTCCTTGCGCTGCGTTTTTTTTGTTTTTTTTTGACAGCGCGTGGAGCGTGTTGCCAAACGCACGAGCGTGTGAAGCGCTGTTGACGTGCAGGAGCGGACACACATCGCTTGTTTTTTTATTTTTTGGTAATTTTACGAACACAGTGTTATCATTTCTGTCACCATCAAAAGAGCCCCGAGCCCCACCACGCTGCTGCCCGAGCGGATGACATTTCGCTCTGATCCGGGGTGACATCTCACTCAGGGTAAGCGGCGCGCGTTCATCTCGTGCGCTGCAACCCAATTTACTTTGTTTTAACTTTGAGCATTTGCCCTTAAGCGGGTGTTTTAATTTGTTTTAGTACGTGTTGTATTGCACCAGGAGAAGGAAAGCGGGTAGCCCACAGCAGACTGAGCAACCCTGCAATTTCCCCGTGGTGAGCGCGCGCGCTTAAGTGTAGGCTACCGATAACTAACTTATTATTCTACAGCGTATTATTGCAGAGACACGTTACAACGTGAACTTGACTTTTGACTTGACTGCACGCAGATAGCGCCTGATTACCACGTTGAAACACGTGTCGCCTGTATTGTGTTGTGCCCGGAGAAGGGCTGCTGCGGTGAGAGGCGGACAGACCGCGAGCGCCTTCATGAAGTCGGCTGCTAACTCCTGGTTTAAAAACAAAGGATGTCCAGGGAAGACTCCTACATGAAACTCTTCTATATATACTATTTATAGAGATTTAGTTTTACTTGCAGCTACCTTCAATCTAATGATTTGAAGTTGTTATCCGATAACTAAGTTGGTTCTCAAACTTTCTACCCGGTGAAGTTGCTTGTCTTGTTCAGACAGTCCTAGTGTGTCTCACGTGAAAAGAAAACTAGTAATACTACAAATCGGTTACAGACAGGGTTGTTACAGGTGTGGAATAACGCACGAGGACTACTGCTGCGCGTGTCTCTCGTTTCTGAGGAGCATTTTGAACAGTATTTGCAGACATAAACACTATAGTTAGTAAAAGGCAATAAATACGCAACATATGTTATTACAGGGAGGCCAGCAAGTTGCTCAGCATTGTATTAGTATTATTTTCAAAAAGTGACGACTGATGGGAACAACAACACCTTTAGAAAAATATAAGCCAGGGGCTGAACTGTTAGAAACATAAGACGTTTAAAAAAAAAATTGTTTTGTTACTCTGTTTTTTAAAACTTTTAATAATAAAAAAAAATGAATTGAAGATTATAAATCCCCCATAGGTGAGAGGGATCATGATATTGATGGCCATGATGAGGATGATAATTCATCAAAGAAAGTGATATTTTCTCTTGCTACACACACACACACACACACACACACACACACACACACACACACAGGCACCCCGTACAGTAAATGATTAATGCAGAGCGCTACTGTAAGTTTGTCAAAAGCGAACAGAGCTTACCTTGTCCCCCGCAGCAGAGACATGGCAGAGCGCTGTAGGCGAGCCCCGGTTATTGTGTCTGCAGCTCTTTCATGAGGGCGTCGTGTTACACCTTGACACATATCATCAGCCCGCCTGTACACGGCGAGGAGAGTCACGGGGAGTTCTGAGACGCCGGGCTGCGTTCTCGTGTTACAGGCCGGCTCGCCGACACCGTCGCCGCCACCGCCTTCATGTGGCTTCACCAGAAATACGCTCCAGCGCCACCATTACACCGGCTGACAGGCTGTTATTACAGGTGCACCGTGTTGTGTGTCCACGCTGAAAATGATTAAAGTTTCAGTCGCCCTAAATGTACCCGAGTACCCCGTACAGACAGAGTACCCCGTACAGACAGAGTACCCTGTACAGACAGAGTACCCTGTACAGACAGAGTATCCCAGACAGACAGAGTACCCCGTACAGACAGAGTACCCTGTACAGACAGAGTACCCTGTACAGACAGAGTATCCCAGACAGACAGAGTACCCCGTACAGACAGAGTATCCCATACAGACAGAATACCCCATACAGACAGAATACCCCGTACAGACAAAGTACCCCGTATAGACAGTATCCCAGACAGAGTACCCCGTACAGACAGAGTACCCCATACAGATAGAGTACCCCGTACAGACAGAGTATCCCCGTACAGACAGAGTATCCCCGTACAGACAGAGTATCCCCGTACAGACAGAGTACCCCGTACAGACAGAGTACCCCGTATAGACAGTATCCCAGACAGAGTACCCCGTACAGGCAGAGTACCCCGTACAGACAGAGTACCCCGTACAGACAGAGTATCCCCGTACAGACAGAGTATCCCAGACAGAGTACCCCGTACAGACAGAGTACCCTATACAGACAGAGTATCCCAGACAGAGTACCCCGTACAGACAGAGTACCCCGTACAGACAGAGTATCCCAGACAGAGTACCCCGTACAGACAGAGTACCCTATACAGACAGAGTATCCCAGACAGAGTACCCCGTACAGACAGAGTACCCCGTACAGACAGAGTATCCCAGACAGAGTACCCCGTACAGACAGAGTACCCCGTCCAGACAGAGTACTCCGTACAGACAGAGTACCCCGTACAGACAGAGTACCTCATACAGACAGAGTACCCCGTCCAGACAGAGTACCCTGTACAGACAGAGTACTCCGTACAGACAGAGTACCAAGTCCAGACATCTGACAGCATATACAGACATAATCCGAAGCAGCACAGCAGACAATCTGGAGTACAGCCTGTTTCTGTTGGATACAAGTGTAATACCGCTCAGCACTTGGTAGCAATTGTACGGGGGGGCGGTGGTGGTGGGGGGGGGGGGGGTACTTTGCAGTGCTGGATCTCATCTTCCCTCAGAGCCTCGCCACATGCTGTATCAGCAGCTTGCCCTCATTTGCCGCTCCTTAAATCACCATTTATATATAAACTCGCTCCATCGAAGGTCCGCCCGAGCGCTGATTGTTAATTGGCCACTTCAAGGACGCCGAAAACTCCCGGAGTCCTTGAACGTATCGATTAGCCCCTCCGCTCGGCCGCAATTATCCGCCGCCGCGCCGCATTACAAATTCTGACGCGCAACTGTTTGGAAATGACAGCCAGCGCGTTTTACAATTATAGATTGGTTGTCGGCCGTGGTGACGACACCCCCTTTGGCACGGTATGTTCTGTATGCTGAGCCCCCCCCCCACCCACCCCCCCCTCTCTGACATTAAGCTATGAGGAATAAAGGGGTGACATTGAGAGGAGGACATGTGTCAGAGGAGTATAAGACCACTTGTGTGACAGTCAAATAAACTGTTTGTTCATAACAGGAAACTTTGCGACAGTGTGTAGGTGAATGACCTTTTTAATAGAGATATATATTTACTGAATTGATAAAAATCTGCGCGTATCGATAAAGCAACTGCCTTCCTGTTTGGCTCGTTAATGTTGTGGTTAACCTTGAAAATGTGAAAAGTCTCACACAGACAGTTTCTAGTTTCCGTTCAACGTGAAATATCCAACATTTACCAAAATAGACACCT
Organism: Hoplostethus mediterraneus; assembly: GCA_034670385.1. Taxonomy (NCBI): domain Eukaryota; kingdom Metazoa; phylum Chordata; class Actinopteri; order Trachichthyiformes; family Trachichthyidae; genus Hoplostethus; species Hoplostethus mediterraneus. The sequence continues at coordinate 1,371,671 of JAXDDW010000043.1, read as the reverse complement.
ATTTTTAAAAAAGGTGATTCACAGTGTTAAAACAAATAATCACACTTTTCGAACTTCGGATCCTCGAACTTCGAACGGATCCTCAATATTTTATAGAAATATAGATTTTTTTTCTTTTTGTGTGTATATAGTGTTTTGAAAATAAAGGTACAAACAACCGAGGAAAAAAAAAAGGAAAATGAACTTGCTTTGTGCAGCAGGTCTGATGTGAACATGACTGGAGGTGCTGGGCTGAACCACCTGTTACTGGTGGCTGTGTTGTTCTTCTGCACAACCTAAACATCTCGCTATTAAACCCGGCGACGGGGAACATAAGGCTCACCCCCCCCCCTCCCCCCCGCCCCTCCTCCCCGAATCAATGAAGTTCATGGTCTTTGATGAGAAAGTGAGATTCATGGTGGTAGTGCTGGCGGTGTGTGTGTGTGTGTGTGTGTGTGTGTGTGGGAGGGATACATTCCATCTCTGGCAGTAACTCAGGAACAAAGGTAATACTGGGAGAGGGTGTGTGTCTGTTGGGGGGGGGGGAGTGTTGGGGGGGAGGCAGGGGGGGGGGTGTGGGGGGGAGTGGTGGAATTGCACTGCCAAAAGCATTTGGCCAAGTTTGTGTTTTACGGCCGTCCGGTTTTGTGTTCCTGATGTGATGCTTTTGCTCCCCTTTTGAGAGAGGGCTGCAGCTGTCATTTTTATTGGAGGAGTTTTATAGCGAGACTTAATGGCTTAAAGTGACAGCTCTCTCTCTCTCTCTCTCTCTCCCTCTCTCTCTCTCCCTCTCTCTCTCTCTCTCTCTCTCTCAAAGTAAGTCAAGCAAATCAAAGAAAATGCGCCCTGTTTCTACGTGCCCACCCTCTTCTTTCCCCCCGCTGACATCCAAACTAAAAATGTACAAGAGGAGTAAGACGTACGCCCTTATTCTGAAGGCTGCTACAGTGGTTCCTTTATTACAGTAAACAGCCATTAAGTCTGAGAAACGTCTGCTGCCTTTATGTGAAGCATTCATTTTACTTCCATGAGTAAGACAAAACGTCTTGCTGGCTGGCAGTCATGTGCTGTCTCCTCCACAGCCCCGACTCTGTGTTTATATACTAAACATAGTTCAGACCGCAGAACTGCTGGAAGGCGTTCAGATGCAGAATCATCCAGCGACTCGGACCAGGAGCTCGCCGCTCGCTGGAGGTCTTTATTGATAACGGCTGCACTGAACTCTGCACCTCCAAGCGTGACCTCTGACCCCCGTATGATCTGTCATTTCAGGAATTTGCCTCTGGTGGTTCGATGTGCTGTTGTAACCAAAACAACAGTAGCGTCTGCTCCTTCTTTCTTTTCTTTTCTTTCTTTTCTTTTCTTTCTTTTCTTTCTGTCCGATTTCAGATTCTAGTATCTCAGTGGTTGATATTCAGAGGTTGGCTTTGCCCGTGAGCTTGATTGTTGCCGTGAATCATCTGAACTCATCCAAAAAAACAGGAGCTTCTACTCTTTCTTTCTTTTCTTTCTTTCTTTCTTTCTTTCTTTCTTTCCTTTCAGCCTCTTTCTGTCCGATTTCAGGATCTCAGTGGTTGATATTCCCGTGAGCTTGATTGTTGTCATGAATCATCTGAACTCATCCAAAAAAAACAGTAGCGTCTACTCTTTCTTTCTTTCTTTCTTTCTTTCTTTCTTTCTTTCTTTCTTTCTTTCTTTCTTTCTTTCCTTTCAGCCTCTTTCTGTCCGATCTCAGACTCCAGTATCTCAGTGGTTGATATTCAGAGGTTGTCTTGCCCGTGAGCTCGATCGTTGCCGTGAATCATGTGACCTCCAGCGGTCTGGGGTCTGCGTGGCTGCAGCAGTATGCCGGGTGCGTACGGCTCCTTTTTGAAGTGGAAGCGCAGAGTCTCGGCGGGGGGACTCGACCAGATCGCGCTCGTAATTCGCTCTTGAGAGGAAGGTCGCTTTGCCCTCCTCCAACTCTCTCTCTCTCTCTGTTCTGAGCGTGGCTGAGCGAGGAGAGAGAGACTGAGGCTGATGGATGAAGACACCGAGCGAGAAAGAAAGTTAGGAAGAGAGAGTGAAAAGGACCCGCCGACTTTTACGTGGCGTGTTCTCTGTCGACTGTAAAATATTTCGCCTGCCGGTGGTTTTTGATGCGTATCGTAACTAAGTCATGAACACGTGTGCTTGGATGGGTATTTGTGAGAGAACTATAGTGCATTCTAGATATCGTATGCTCCTTCATGTCCTAATACGTCCTTAGATGCAAGTATCTTTCATGCATCCCAAAGAAGAGCACGGATCAAAAGCACACGCCGATCATTCAGGTGAAAAGAGAATGAATGAATACTTTTGCTTTGCTTGCATCCAGCTGATCGGTCACGGCGGTGAGGTTAGATTAGGATGGGTCGGTGCTGTTTATGCCGTATTAATACGTATCTGACACGTATCAGATACCATCAGATACCATCATCGTTCTGTATGGATGATCAAAAGCTGCGTCGACGTGTTTGATGTCTCAGAGAAAAAAGAGAAATAATAAAACTAGGAATTCCTCCCCACTGTGAGGTGCATTTCTATAGTTGCACGTGTAGGTGTATGCGCAGGAGTGTTGCCTGTAATTGCTCACACACACACACACACACACACACACTTCCTCTGTACATTCACATAGGCAAACACATGTAAACACGCACCTCTGCAGAAACAGGGCGAGGTAATTAAGGACCGAGAGCAAGGAGACGGAGGCGTGGTGGTGGTGGTGCTGGTGGTTTGGTGGTGATTCCACCGGTGGTTGCAGGAGGTGGAGGAGGAGGTGTCCCAGTGGTGCCCAACCCTCCCCCCTCCTTCCCTCCCCCCTCCTTCCCTCCCCCCTCCTCTCTCCCTCCCTCCCTCCCAGCAGCGCCGCTGTAGCGCTCGTCTGTCACCTCGCCAGACACAAGGCACTTTAGCATCTACACACCGCTGGGCACAGGGGCCACAGAAACCCCACGGCACGCTAAAACACCTCTGTAATGTTGCGTGCGTGTGTGTGTGTGTGTGTGTGTGTGTGTGTGCGCGCGTGTGTGTGTGTGTGTGTGTGTGTGTGAGTGGGTGTTGGTGGCTTTGTGGCAGAAAGGGAGGATGCGGCGGTGAACTGAAGGCGTGCACTAACCGTTATTATCCGTTGACTGATCAAACAAACGGCGATATCCACGTTTTTTTTCCGAGCCGCTGTTTGAGTTTTTTTTGCAGACCTCGTGACTCACCGCGCGTGTGCACGTCACGCCGTGTGCACTTTAAAAGGTGAACGTAATGGGGAGAGAGAGAGAGAGAGAGAGAGAGAGAGAGACTCTACTAATGCGGCTGTGCTTAAACCCCGTCAGATTAAAGGGGAGCTGTGATTGCAATTACGTTAAGCGGGAGATCCATTACAGGAGCCACCAAACGAGTCCCGGGATTACCCAGGAGATGGGAGGACGTGGTGGAGGGACGTTGGCGGATTGACACAAAGCCTAAAAATAACACCTCCCGTCGACGGTGCGTTTGACATTATTAACACAAATCAACACGTTTGGGAGGATTGAGAAAAGATCCACCATATTATGTTTTTTATGCCTGGAGAAGACGAGTGACTGTTGACGCCCGCAGGTTTGCCGTGTTGGTAGATCCGGCCAGACGACGGCCTCACAGCCACACACACACACACACACACACACACACACACACACCTGTTTGCCTATGCACACACACCAACACACACACACACGCTTGCACACAATTTGAACAGACGTCTGCAGGGCTTTGTCACCTGGGGTTAGACACTTTTGCTGCGGCTGTCTGATTCCAGGCATGGTAGGAGGTGGGAGGGTGTTAAAGTAAAGAGAAGGGGGAGGGAGGGGAGGGAGGGGGGGAGGGAGGGGATGTCTACCTGGGAAAACAACGAATCCTTGAAGAGCACTGGGGAAAAAAAAGTTTCATTTCTATTGCTGCTCTTTGATGCTCGTCCTCTTGCCCTCCACTACCCGCGGCTTTCAATTCAAGTCGGCTCAAAAGTTTTATTGTCCCCTGAAAGGAAAATTTGGTTTGCAGTAAAAAAAACACACAATAAAAAAAAAAAAACACATATTAGAAAACAAGAAGGCCGCAGTGAAGTGCACATAATATAAAAGGCGCAATGAAACACGTCGTAAATCGGCCACAACGCTCACCCCCGAGATTCACCGTGATCACGCCGAGACGGGGAAGAAGAAGCTCAATAAAAGGTGGGAATGCCGGGAAGACGGTGACGGTAACAGACGGCGTATCGGGATTCACCGACACACTTCGTCTCCGTACGAGTTGTTTGTCTCGCTGTGTAGAGAGAGAGAGAGAGAGAGAGAGTTGTTGAGCAACCAGGTTTATGCGTGCATGCGCTGGCCGGGTCTTCGTCATCAGCGTTCCTCGTACCGACGCGCTGACAGTCACCTGCAGAAAACGTCTCTGGCGAAGCGTCACGTTCAGGACGCTTCCTTCTGTCTCAGCCCGGCGACGGGAAACCGGAGAAGGGCCTCGGATTATCCAGGCTTAGATCTGCCGGCGGAACGGAGGGTGTGTGTGTGTGTGTGTGTGTGTGTGTGTGTGTGTGTGTGTGTGTGAGTAGTGAGATATGTATGTGTGAGGCCAGGCGTCCATGTGTGCAATCTTACACATGCATCCATCTGCCTGTGTGCATGTGCATTGCTGATAGTTGTGTGTACGTGTGTGTTGTTGTGAATTGCTGGGGGTAAGGAGTTTTGTTGTGTGTGTGTGTGTGTGTGTGTGTGTGTGTGTGTGTGTTGGGGGGGGTGGCAGGGGGGTTAGGCCTATCTGCAGCGGTTCAGAGTCACTGTGCTTGTCTGGGAGTCTGGGAGAGGCCAGGTCAGGGGTTGTGGCTGGGTCACGCTCTGTGGGAGAGGAGCTGCCTCGCTAGATACGACAGCGCCTGCATGGAGGTGAGGAGGAAGAAAGGGGGTGGGGGGGGGGGGGGGGGAGAAAAATGAGGGGAATGAGGGGAGGAAAAAGTATCAGTGGGAGGTTAGCAAGAGGAAGCATGGTGTTGTTTTTATTTAGGTCCCGCTCCGCTCACTGGCTTCTCTTTCCTCGTAGCACCGGAGCAGCTATTGTTAGTAAGGGAGTTAATTGTTAATTGATCCAGGGAGCGATAAAACCATGCTGCTAATCTCTCTCTCTCTCTCTCTCTCTCTCTCTCACTCTCTCTCACACACACACACACACACACACACACACAGAGACCGTTGAGAATGAGAGTGGATGTTTATTACAGGATCCTAGTGGATGCTAAGGTGCCCCGGGGGCCATTAAAGCCTCTCACTTAAAAGGCACGATCGTGAGGAACGCTGCTGTAAAGGTGGGGATGGAGGCTGCCCGGGGGTAGGGGGGGGGGGGGGGGGGGGGTTGCAGGGAGAGTGGGTGAAAGATGAAGAGAAACAAGGGGGAAGAAAGAGGAGAAGTCCTTGGAACAGCGAGTGGAGGGAGGGGGGTGGGGGGGGGCGAGCGAGCACATCTGGACTGCCTCAGCAGAATATTTCTGCAACATCTGGAAAAATTCCCTGGAATTTAAGGGTCCCCTCCTTTGATTTCGGTTACTTTTTTCCTCCGTCTTTTCACTTCTTCTTCTTCTCCGTCCTGTTTTCAGCATCTTCAAAGTCTCCCTCCCCTCCCCCACGTAAATGAAGGGGGGGGGGGGGGGGGGGGGGGTTGGGTCTCCTGTAAGTTGAGTCCTTGCAGACTTTATAGCGGGCCAAATTGGGCCCATGTGACCAACTCCCCTTTGTGCAGGGCCAGGCTAATTAAGTGGCACAGAAGTGAGAGGGCGTCCGGCGGCGGGCCCAGACCCAAGCCAGACCCAAGCCAGACCCAAGCCAGACCCAAGCCAGACCCAAGCCAGACCCGGGCCAAACACGACTCCTCGTAAAAAAAAAAAAAAGCTGCTCTGCCTGCTGGAGACAATAAGCTTTTAATCATAGTCTGAAAAATAACCTCTTTGTTTTGTTTTCACCAGAAAGTGAAACAAGAGGACTCGCCCGCTCATCAAAGCGCCGCGTCGTGATTGAAGCTCGAACAATCAAACACATAAATTATTATTGTTTTATCCTCATTGAAGAGGATGTACAAGGAGATGCGTTCACGAGCCTCCCTTTGAGCTACGGGGGGGGGGGGGGGGGGGTCCCGAGAGAGGGAGAATAAAGCCCCCCGGTATCGAATCAACAACTTCACTCGATTTGTTATCGCTCTCGTCTTCACAGACCTCGGCTGCCGGGCCTTCCCCGCCGTTAGAAATGCACGGCGAGGCTTTTTGGTCCGATCTCCTCAGCGAGCCTCTCTCTGTTCGTCGGCGATTAAGATTCAGACGAGGCTCAGAGCGCCTCCTCGTCGTACCTGGGCGAGGCAGCGCCTGACAGGCAGGTAGCTTTACCCGGAGACGAGGAGGAGAGCAGCGCCGAGGTACATGCTAATGCGAGCGACGGCAGCTGATCAAAAGAGATGCATCGCCCGGTCCTCCTCTCTGATGGGCTTACTGATGCCGGGCCCCCCCCCCCCCTGAGAGTCTCCTACAGGGCTGGGATCAGAGGGAGAGAAAGTGAGAGAAAGTGTGAGAGAGAGTGAGAGAGAGAGAGAGAGAGAAAGCAGCAAGGAGGCGGGGGTTGAGTGAGGATGAGGAGAGAGGGAGTTGGCGAGATGCTGAGGATGGGAGGGGGGGGGAGGGATGAGAGTGTGATAACTGTGTCTCCTCCTGGCTTCGTCACATTAGCAGCAAAAAAAAAAACAACCTTTAATACATGATGTTGTTCAGGAACTCACTCAACCCACCCACTCAACAAGTGTTCCTGCTGCTACCTGAGCGAAGTCCATCATCTCTCTTCTCTGTGGGCACCGAGCTATTTTTCTTCTCCTGTGTTGCTGTGCAGACGGCCTACATCTTTCCTGCCCGACCGAGCCGACGAGCTGCACTCCTTTCTAGGAATGCTGATGATGCACGTGCATGCGTGTGCGTGTGCGTGTGTGTGTGTGTGTGTGTGTGTGTGTGTGTGTGTGTGTGTGTTTGTGTAAGTGTCTTTATCTGTATGTTTTGTGTTGGGGTGAGGACTGATGTTGGATTATTCCCGTCAGCGTTCCTGGAGAGCGCCTCCTCACAGCCGGGAAGCAGATTATGACAGCAGGGGGTCTTGCTCCAGAGTGATATACACTACCCAGAGTGCACTGGGAAGCCTTTAGGTTATCGCGTATGTCTGACTCTGCAGAACGACCTTGCTCCGGCCTGTCCGCTCGCCTGTCCCTTGATCCAAATTGACTTTGCTGTTTTGGGCCTTTTGCTTTTTGAGAGGGCGCTCCACCTCTCCACCTCCTCTAAGCCAATCTGACGGTCTGTCTCTCTTGGTCAGTATTTGGTATTTGAGATAAGAGTTGGTTTTTTTTCTCCCCCCCAGCCGGAAGGCAGATGTAGTATTTTCGGAGCACCCTTATGCTTCGCCGGCTTCATCGCGTCTGGAGGCGTCTGCAGGTAGACGCGCGGTGATGTCATCGATGACATTTGCGGCAGGAGGAGCACGCCGCGAGGCTGAGGGTGGCTCTCCTCTTCACCTGGGATGCTCCGCAGTGTGACAATGAACCAAAAAGCCACTGCTGTAGTTGATAATTCACTGGGTTTGGAACCGTCTATAGTAAAACTTAATAAATGTCTCATCAAATAACTCTTTTAGTTACCAGCGTGATTTTCATATTTTACCACATAAATGCCTCTAATAATACCAAGTGATTCCTCAAATCACTTGATTTCAATGATTTGGAAAATTGGAAAATTTACATAATTAAAATGACGATCACGATTATAAACACGATTATCGCCCACCCCTAGTAAATACTGTAAAATGTATAAAAATATACCTGGTCTCAAATCATCGTTTCTTCTTGCAATCTGGTTGATTTTCACATCATAGAAAATAAATGCCTCTGGTCAGAAAGATTGTTTACTCTGCAGGTGATATAACCTGCATCAGGGAACTGTTGCATCAATATGGTATAAATATAATATTTAATCATAAGTTGTCTCTCTTGCTTAAAAAATGTAGTAGCCTCCTGGTTTGGTTGAACAGAGAAATGATACAATCCTTTCAAAATAAAACCTCATCTCCATTAATGGTCTCAGATGAACCTGTGGTCATTTTGGTTGTCGGAACAAAGAAGACGCCACGGGCTGAACCCTCACCACGCTTTCCTCCATCAGCCAAGCCATGCAAGCACTTAGCAAAAGTGATATTTACCTCGTATCTTGCGTGCTGGTAAATGCACGTGAAAGGTCAACTCCGTTCTGCATCCGTTCCTCAACGTTGTACAACACTGTAAACCTGATCCGTGTTGCAGAGTGTCTAACAGCTGTGTGCTTTATCAGTAGACCAAAACACTGCGCTAAACCCGGTGACACAAAGCCAAGGGGGTCAAGCTGATACGAGAGACTTGGCCACGTGTTGGGACGGGGCTCATCGCTGGCATTACCTCGTATTGATTGGCTTAGATCTGTTGGGGATCCTCCGATAGGGATCACTTATTTCATTAGGAGTGGCTACGCTGGGCGGTGGTAGAGCACGGCTTTCCGACAGAGCTGATACACTTGTTTCAGATTATCCTCAGGTTTGTGCTGTGTCAACACACACACACACACACACACACACACACACACACACTCTTGGTGTCGGTCTCTCTGTCTCAGCTGACCACAGATGTGAATGAATGATTGGTGTTCTTCAGGGGGATTGAGTGAGTTTATGACCAGTTTAGCCGCTAGTCCTCTGCTTGATTGGCAGCTGTAGTTTCCTCTACGGTTGATGGGGTACCATCTCTGGACATGTCATGTTATTGTGTGCATCTTCGTCATACGGTTTGATGCTCTACTCAGACAGGCGTTGAGTCACAATCGAGTGCATCGGTCGTCATTTTGAGCCTGTTTTTACCGTAAATGCCTTGGCCGTCTTAATCCCATTACACATGTACGACAATCCCAGAAAGGCAAACGCGTGCATGCGTACAAATGTGGGTTTGAAATTTTCCACAGACTTCCAAGAAAAGCTGCTGCAAAATAAAGCCCCCCAAAAAAAATCCGTCCTCCTTTTGACTTTCCAGATAATGCGGCGTGCTTTTGCGAGTCAGTGTGCGAGAAGTGAGAATACGTGACGTCTTTGTTTTGAACATTTCGGCGTCCTGTTCTTTTTCACGCTGGAAAATGGACTGTGCATGTAACGGCCATTAGTCAGTCACAATGGAGCTGTCTCGCGTCGGAGCCATCCTCCCCTCCTGTTATGATCACTTTCATGCTATCTCAAGCTCCCTCTTTGCTTCCTGTCTCAGAGGGAACGGCTCACTCAAGTCTTTTTAATGGTCTGTTTTTGTGCTCGCTGAAAAGACTCGCTCCCAACCAAAATTAGGGATGCACCGAATGTTCGGCAACCGAAGTTATTCGGCCGAATATCGCCAAAAAACACATATTCGGTATTCGGCCGAATAAATGAAAAGGCCGGATTTTTTTTACCGAATAATGACGGTTTTGATGGCGTGATCAAATAGCACCCATGCAGGAGCCAGGCGCAGCCAAACGCAGCAAACATGTCAGCGGTATGGAGGCATTTCAAAATCTCCCGAAAGACCCGAAATTAGCGACATGCATGTATTGTTCAGCTCAGCTTTCTAGAGGGGGTACTTCGGCTAAGAGCGATAGCACTATAAGTCTGATCAATCATTTGAAATCAAAACACATCGAAAAGCACGCCGAGTATGAGAAAGAGACCGCAGGGAAGAGGAAACTTGAGTCTCACAGTCCCGAGCTCAGCGCGAGCACATCCACTCCATCTGTGGCTGCCGTTTTAGAAAAGGCCAAAAAGTTTGCCAGTGACAGTGCCAAAGCAAAAGGCATTACTACAAAGGTAATGGAATTCATCGCGTTGGATGATCAACCATTCTCCGTAGTAGAGGACGTTGGATTTCGCAGGCTTATGGAGCATATTGAGCCCCGTTACACTATACGGGGCGGGGGGGGGGGGTTGTCAAAGATAGCCAGATAAAATATTTTATTTTACTAATTTATTATTTTAAGTTATAGGCTATTGTGCTGTGTTTTGCAATGTTGGAAAAATGGAAAAATAAATGAAAATTGCAAAAAATATTCGGTATTCGGTATTATTCGGCCTTCGGCCGAAGTGTTGCATTATGCTTCGGCTTCGGCTTCGGCCAAGAATTTTCACTTCGGTGCATCCCTAACCAAAATAGACCCAAGCATCAACGCCGGACGCTTCCAGCCTCGTTTCCCCCCGTGGACCAGAAAATAATTTATAAAATGAAGTCTACATTTGTTGTGTAAATGACCACACGCTGTAGGATATTTAATCCTGCCTGCAGTCGATCCCAGTCATGTGACTTGACCTAGTTTTCTCTGCCCGTCTCTCTCTCTCTCTCTCTCTCTCTTTGTCTCTCTCTCATTCTCATTTTTCTCTTGCTCTCACTCTATCTGGCTCTTTTTCATTCTCCCACAGTCCCTTGCTCTTCCTCCATCTCTCCACAGTCTTTCTTTTCCCTCTCCATTCTCCTGTTCCCTCACGCTTGCTGCAGTTTTGAACGATGCGAGGGTTTGTCTTTCCTCTGATGTGTTAACGTCTGTAACTGCGAGGGCCAGTAACTCTGTCCTTGATGATGTACCGCGAGAAGGAATCCAGAAAGAGTTTCATTGCAAGTCCACCGTTTGAAAGATAAATGACACCCACTCACACAATGATTGCCGGTGTGAAAGTGAAAAGACTTCATGGGTTGTTATTGAAGCTGTGAGTCATCTTGAGATTTTTTTTACCTGCAAAATCGTGTTTTGGAAATATTTACTGATGAATTTCAGATGGTCAAATTGATATGTCGCATTTCATCTCATATAAAATTTGGTCTTAGATGTTTATTTTTTTTGTGTTTTACATTACTGCCCTTTATAGTAAATTGTTTTTAATTTTTGGAAACTTTTTATTTCATTATTTTTGAAAGCATCTTCGCTTTACGGATTTTTTCTACATGTGCGTCAGACTTTTGCACAGTACTGTACGTATGTGTGTGTGTATGTAAAGGTTTGTTGTGTGACCTGTGGCAAGTCCTTATCACGCCAACATCCCTCAGTCTGCTTTCTGTCCTTTGTTGTGATTGTTACTGTACATCTTTTCACATCCTTCCGTTACCTGGTCACGCTCACCTTGAGCTCTGCCTCCGAGTTGCTGCTGTTGTTCAGGACGCAGTACTGTGCTTGTTGTACTTGTTGTACTTACCTGGTTTGCTCGACTCATGAATCTCTCCTTCTTAGACGGATTCAATGTGAATCGCGATGTGTCGTTTGCAATTCAATACAGGAAAGATCTCTTCCAGCAGGTCAGCGATTGGATATAATTGCATTTGTTTTTTATTTGCTCTGATGTGATACAGTTACAGTATAATTCAAGTAAATTCAGGGCCATGAAGAGTTTACTTCTCTTTACTACTCTGACTCTGGTTGTCTCATGTGGTAATCATCAAAAACGTCATGTTAAAATCACCAAGCTAACTGATGAATCCTCCAAATAACTGAAATAAGTGTTGCACTGTTTTATAAATGAAGTTCCCAGTGTCACCTGTATTTTACATTGAGCAATGGAAAATTTGACCAACTGATAGAAATATGAAAATTTCCCACTATAATTGTATTTATGTTTTGGAAAAAAATCTTTCCCTGAAGTCAATCAATCAATATCTAAATCAATCAGAAGTATTTACAGCCAAAGACTAAAGAAGTTACTCACCTTGAAAAAGTACTATAATTTGAGTAACTGTCACACAATTTTTTTTAAATTTTATTTTAAATCAAACTTTAGGGGCGGCTGTGGCTCAGGAGGTAGAGCGGGTCGGCCTCCAATCAGAAGATCGTAGGTTCGATCCCCGGCTCCTCCAGTCCACATGTCCAAGTGTCTTTGTGCAAGACACTGAACCCCAAATTGCTCCCGATGGTCAGGAAGCACCTTGCATGGTAGCTCACTGCCATCGGTGTGTGTGAGTGTGTGTGTGAATGGGTCAATGAGAGGCATACACTGTAAAGCACTTTGGATAAAAAGCGCTATATAAATGCATTTATCCATTTATTTTTCAATCAATACGTGAATGAATTCCTACCATTTGGCAGGAATGTTCTCTCCTGCTCCCCCAAGAAGAGACAAAACTCTTCCACTTAAGTTGCCTGCAGGTTCAGTCTTTGGTATGTGGACTCGGTGTTTACATTCGAGAGTGTTTTCTCACGTTTTTCTGCTCTTGACTCACGAGTCCTCTTCTCTTCCCCCGTACAACTAGAAAAACCTGTGTAGCGAGGCTGCACCAATAAAACAGGAATTTTATAGTTTAGATAGATAGATAGATGTGTTTGTTTTTGTGCGTGTTGGTCCCCCCGGGGCCACCGTACGCCCGGTCGTCCCTACGCGAGGAGCAGGCCTCTTTGGCTCCGTCTCAAGGGAAGGATTCGGCAGCGGCTTGGAATGCGTGGCATGCATCCATTCCTGAAGAGCGCAAGAAGAGAGCACTCGGGCACAGGACCAATCCTCTCGCCCTGACCTGGCTCTCCTGGATTTAGCCATCGGGTCAGATTAGTCAGCTGTGTCGCTCCAGCCAGTCCACGTACAGACTCGACTCGTCAGTGTTTTGATAAATTGAGTCGTCTACCATCAAGATACATCTTGACTGAGCTGAAGTATGAGCTTGTCGGACATTTCCCTCAGAAAATTGTGAGATTTTTTTTCGTAAATGCTGCTAAAAAACAACAACTGTGCTGTTATTATGAGCCATTACAATCTTTTTGCCAATCTAAAGTAACAAGATACCCGGGGCATTATGTTATTTTTCAATGCCAAAGCTTTGTAGAGAAAAAGCCTTTGATTTTGTTCAATGTGCAGATGTTAATTCGAGACAACTTGCAGTCATTATCTTTTTCCTCCACCATTACAGAATACTAACTGAGCTGTGGCCCCCAAAACCAAGTCATGAATTGAGTGAATGCTCATGCAATTAGCTCCACTCACTATGATGGTAGTGGATGGCATTTCATGGCTGAATTGCTACACCTATTGTTGTGGAGTAATTGGTGTTTTTTTCTCCCTCCTAAATGACGTCTTATGGATAAAAAGACTTTTGTAGAATTAGGTGTTTTCTCAGAATTGGACTTTTTAAGTGTGATTCTTCGATTTTAAGATTTTAAGGCTCAGCTAGGTACTGCTCCTAGCCACATTTCATAACTTGTACACCCGAAGAGCCACTGTGCTGAAGACCAAAGTTAACCGTCCCTTAGGCTGGGACAATCAGTGTGACCTTCTAAACGTCTTTTTAAAAACACATTTATAGACAGTAATCTAATTGATTCCTGTATGTGTTTCATTATTCTCTGAAACTACTTTTTTAAATTCCTGACATCTATTTATTTTTATTATACTGTCTGAGCTGCACTTTGTGTCTCTGTTTTAAAAATCCCCAAAACAAAATGTCATGTTGATCCCTGCAACAACCAAGGTGTCCATTGACAGCCATGTGTCCTTGAGGGAAAAAACACAAAATGTATACACACTCAGTCACTGTAAGCCAATGTGACTCAGGGCATCAGAAATATCAAAAATGACTGTATTTCTTATGAATTCAGGGCTTTCTCTAGCAATTCCGTTAGCAGCGTGGGTGAAACTCGAAGAACCAACCACGCTGATAACAGAATTGCTAGAGAAGAAATAGAGCATCCTTTTCTAAGTACTGACAATATCAAGCCCAAGTCCAGAAACATCGTACCATCATGACATAGGTCGAAGTCTGTTTATGACGTAGAGCAGTGGTTCTCAATCCAGTCCTCAGTTACCCCACCTGTCCTGGAGGTTTTATCTCCAGCTCTACTCAGGCACTCCTGAACCAATTAAAGGCTTCACGTTGTCATGATACCTTAATCAAATCAAATCAAATCAAATCACATTTATTTGTATAGCCCTTAATCACCTCCTTGAAGGTCCTTGAGGACGGGGTTGAGAACCACTGATGTAGAGAGTTAAGAGTAGGTATGGAGAACAAAGGCATGGTGACACAGAGACGCGAGGAAGCTGAGGAAGTTGATTCAGTATCCACAGTCATAGTTAGTTAAGACCCTCTCAAGATAAGGGAGGTTCTACCTACATCGAGAAGTTGATACTGCGATATTTTTCATACTGTTGTCTCCATTCCTTGACTTTACTCTGCAGTGGTAACTACAGTTTTGCTGTCCAAGTCTTTCCCAGTCTGGCCTGGCCTTGATGATAGGCCTTCTGCAAATAATTTACTAAAGATTTGGAGGCCTGGACAGGATTATTCCTCTCGTTTTCTTCTGGAGTTCACTACTCAACGCAGCAACGCAATCCAAGGAATTAAATTAATTTTAAATCCCCCATTAATATTTCAGTTTCTCCAACTTAATCGGGCGTTTTAGCCAAAGACTACACCTAATCCCCTGTTTTTAAAAACCCTCCCACACTCCTTGAATATATTTCAGCACACATGTGTCATTCTTGGGTCTTTTAACGTCGCCATTGTATTTTTGCACTTCAGTTGTTTTATTGTCTCTGTGGTGTTCGATGCGCACCCAAGCAGAGGTTGTTCCAGCTCCAGATGTTTTTGTTTCAGTTTTTTGGAAATATAATTTTCCACTTCCATATTAATGTGTTTCTCATAGCGGGCCCAAATGCAGCGTTTCCCACGGTCTGTCTGCCCCTTGCTTTCATTTGATGAGGTCATTTCCTCCATGCATTCAATACCCCAAGATGTAGAGAAATGTCTAACAGTTTAGTTCAGTGTACTTACTACTCAGTTTATCCTCTACTTTACTAATTTATGCTACTGATCATTTTGGAAGAGTAGGTGTTTTTTAAATATCTTATTTTGAAATGATGCTCTTCAGAGGAAATAAAGACTGAAAAAAACACCAGATAATAATCAGTGTGGCGGCGACATTAGGATGGCATTTGCGCTCAAGTGAGTGTTGAGGCGTTGAGCACAATAAAGGCAGAACGAAGAAATGACAATGCAAGTCTTCCACTTTACAACGTGTGGACCTTGATTGGTGAATCTGGGACAGAGGCTGAAGAACACATTGTTCTGAAGGGGGAGAGAACACAGGACGTGGGTGGCAGCGTTGAGTCCTGCCCTGTGTGTGTGTGTGTGTGTGTGTGTGTGTGTGTGTGTGTGTGTCCTTGTGCCTGTGTGTGTGTTTACATCCTCAGCATGTACATTCAAAATGTTCTGGGCTGAGGTTGACAGGGAGGAGGTTAACGGGCAGACTCGGCGATATGGAGCCGGCGAGCGTAGGCGTGTGGAGGCAATTTTTTTTTTTTGCAGGGCTAACAGGAAGCGTGCTCCGGGACCTTCCTCCCAGGAGCCAGTGGGGCACAGGTCACTAAGCAACAACACTCAACGCACTTTCTGCCTCGGAGCAAACCTCCCCCACTTGTAAACCCATGCTTTTTATTTTATCTCGCTGGAGGTGATTCTCTTTGATGATTACCAACGTCAGCCGCGATCGAGGAACATCCAAAGCCGTGAAGTGCGTGGCAGCACCGTAACCAATCGTAACCCATTATTATTATCAGGGCTAAAAATAGTATCTTCGACACCAATTTGAAGCAGGGGGGCAAATCGGGGGTGAATCCTGCAAAATATCCCAACTGCGATCCATTACACTTGAGCACATAAACCCCCCCAAGTTTTATCTGCTGGTGATGTTTCACGGCGTAGAATGGGCCAGTGTGTGCGCTGTGCCAAGGGCGCTGTTGGCGTGGGCAGATACTCTGTCATGTGAACGGCTACTGTAGAGATCAGCGGAGTGGATAGTGGATTTTAAATGCTTCCTTGTGTCCGTTTCCCTGGTGAAAGGGAGCCTCTTTTTTTTTTTGAGCCTCGCAGCCTCTTCTGAGTCCAATCACACAAATTTGATTAGCGTCGTTTGCCCAAGGAGCTGCTCTGAGTGCCGGGTGCTTGCAGTGAGGCCCCTTGTTCCCCCTATTTGCCCCCCGGAGGAAAAGGTCTGACGCGAACAAGCCGTCTTTGAACCAACCCCCCCCTTCTTCTCTTGCCCTCTAACCTCATTTACCACCGCTCTCTTAGTTTCTCTCTCGCTCTGTCTCTCCTTCCTGCCCTTCTGCCTCTCTGTGGCTTCTCACCAACGGGCCTCCTTTGAGCTCATCACTTCACACTGAGTGAGACAAATGGTTGTCGTTTATTATCAGGGGCCGTTGCATTGGCATACTCTGGTCTTAACCCAGCGCTGCCTAATCAGGGGGGCAATTTAAGGATTTACTAGCCCAGGGCAGATAACGTAAGTTTAATGAGGCAGATCAGGCTCTAAAAATGCATAAAAACAAAAAAGGTTTGTATGTTTTATATTTCTTAATTACTAGCTCAGTATAAATAATGTAATGTTAAAGTTTGAGAAGGTAAATCGTGCTTTAAAAGTCTGTACATGCAATTATATAGTGAGTTTATCTGTAATTTAGCTAGTCCCTCTTTTACTTTTACTCTTTTTCTTTGTCATTTTTGGAGGATGGTTTCTTTTTTGGTGGCAGTTTGTAAAAAAAATAGCAAATTTTTTGGATGATGTTCGCCGTGATGCTGCTGGTGTTGTTTCCGTAAACTAGCCACTTCTGTCAGGTAGCTGAATATCTGCCTGTTTATAGTGCCGTCGCGAAACGGTGCAGTTAGGCCGGCGAAAGCAGCGGTGAGCCCCTTGGGATTTAAGGTGGAACCAAAGAAATAGAATACAGATAACTGACTGAGAAGCGCTGGGGATTTCTATGACACCTTAACTAAATGTTCGTGCATGGGATTGAGAATCTGCTGCCCAATCTCACTCATCAACCGGGCTAGTGCTCCCTTTTCCTGGACTCGTCTTTCTCCCAAAATCACTCACCTCGTGCGAGTATCCGATCTTACTTCCATGCCCTGTGTGTAATGTTTTGGACAATGCTTTGGCGGTGGGGGCCGTCTGTCCCGGGAGGCAGTAGATGTCTGGGAAAAAGGTGAATCCGGGAGACTGCAGCAGCTCATGGAAGAAATGCAGCCGCTGCCAAAGTACATCTACCTGTCAATCAGCATTAGCCACACTTAGAAGTGCCTCAGTCATAACCCCAGTGTCAACAAGTGCAGTGAGAGCAGCATCAATATTTAATAACTGTTTATACATTTTCAGCTGAGAAACACATCAAACAAGCAGCTCCACAGGTTTGTGCTGCACAGGGATGAAATACTGTTGAGGCGAGGGAGAGAGGTTCTTTCTGCATTTACTGTTTCTAAGGTTTATTGACCTTTACATTCGAGTTGTTCAATTCAGCATGAATAGAAAATGTGATGCACTTCTCAGAAATTCATTTCTTGTGTATTGTGACATTGAACTTGGCCATTTTCGTATTATTTTTCCCATGGATTCCAAATTTAATAAGAAAAATAGGACAATATGAAAAATAATACATGTTTTATATAAAGTACCTTTATGGCAGAAAACACTTTCTGTTTTCCCTGAAGGATAGACACAGCACATTTCAAAATAAGTTGAGTTATGTTGCTGTGTTTGTCTGCTGGCTGTATTATATTGTGTGTATTGTATTATATCTGTCTTATCTGGCTCAACACAGTGGTAGTGTTGCCTACGGGGCGTGTAGGTAGACATGTGCTGCTCAACAATAACAGTCCTAGAGTCACAGTTTTACAAAGGTTATCTTTGTCAGTTGTACCTTCTCTATAGATGCCTTGCAGCTTCAAATGCCACACCAGGGCAACTGCCACTTTCATTATCCCAGACTGTGTGAAAGTGCAGACTCAATTTGAGACCGAGTAGAAAGGCATTTGTCTGAAAGAGCCGTTACAGAAAGGTGCTCTTGTTCATTTCAAAAGCGCCTCAGTTTAGGTCTCGCAAAAAAAAACACAGTCGCTTAATAAGTCATTCAATAAAGCTGTCCAGTTAACATTTTATTGCCAATTCGCCCAGACCTCAACAGCAGTTGGTTTTGTGACTCAGAAATCAAGAAAAAAAAAAATGCAAGTTGCAGGTTTTTAGTCACGTTTGTTTTCCATGTAGCGAAGACTAGTCACAGCATATACCTCTTTGTGTAGGAGAACTTGAGACGTTATGTTGAAGGCAGTTTCACTCCAAGTAACCGCTTGTTGTGGCTGAACCTGGGAATTATGTCTTCCGGCCAAGGCCTTCATGAGCATCTGTTTCTGTAGATTTTGTATGACCTTCCATTAGGGCTAAGAGAAGCCCTCAGGTGACTCACGCTGCCCTGTTAATTCATCAAGGCAGCGCAAGTCGTATTTTAGTCTTTTGATAATCACAACGAGACACACTTATCTTCATTTCGGGTGCGAGCTCCTCTTGCGTTTGACACCGAATACCATATAAAGTAGTCACAATACTACAGGGGCCCGTAATTCCCTTGAAAGAACAAAACCCTCGTTCAACCTCGGGGGGGTCAGCTAACGTCCTGGGACCCAGCTCACCAGACCTCCTCTGGTTGACCTGTCTTGTTTCTGGGGTGGGTGGGGGGGGGGGGCCCTCAAGGTCTCGGCGGTGGGTCTAACTCGGGGTGGAATTTCAGCCCAGGCTAGTGTTTCTACCGCCGTGGGGAGTCCTGTTATCACACGAGGTAGAGAGAGAGAAACACAAGACTTATATATGGGTGTAATATGTCAGAACCGCTATTTTAACATATGTATTATTATGTTGAACAACCCGCCCAGCAGCCCCTCCAGTGAGCTTAGTGTGCATTTTATCAGGTTCTGCTTTTGTTGCCGTGATAGATTTGCATCGCTTTTGCTGTGGTTGAGATAAAGAGGAGCTGAGAGGCATGTTTAAATGTGGCTTTTTTTCAAAATGGAAATGATCTAGCGGGAAGGCAAAGGCAAGTTTAGCTGACGGAGCAGATATGTGCTAGCATCAGGTTGGATCCCTTTTTTTCCATGCTGATGCTCCGGATCAGAGCGGGATGCAACCTCCTTGCAAAACACTGCGGCACTTAAATGAGGAAGTTGTTTGATTGTCGCGGGGCGGGACGGCGAGGGCCGACGGGGTCCCTTTGGCTCCTCGCAGAGACAGATGATGTGCTTTGATGAGCCCGCAGTAAAAGGTAGGGTGGGTTAGGAGCACAGTTAGCTGTCAGAGCATCAATTGTTGCAGCGATGACAAGGTGTTGCATGTGATTAGCGCTCTTCAGTGGTAAAGCCAACATCAGAGATTCAGATCAGTGTTGCACCTGATGGACCGTGCAGGATGAAACGCAACATCACAGACTTTGAAGCAATTCAGCTGCACATCAACTTTACTTTCACGTCAACACATTATTAAAGGTGCCGTGTTTTCTTCCATTATTTCATCAATGTACAACAATCGTTTCACAATGCATGAACGGCAACGTGACGTGGTTAGGGTTAGCACAGATATCAGGAAAAGAGAAAATCGAAACATAATCGGTCCTCTCAAGGGCACTTGAACAAACCCTTGACAATCACACACTGGAGTCCTTCAAGGCCGCGGTGGATCAGGATAGCAGAAAGAGGTTGAAGCGGTGTAGAACGAGGTCTTGATCTCTATCCATTTCTCATGTGGACATGGAGGACAGCTGCAGAAGACCGTTCAAGGTGAATGGCATTTACAATGGTAACCCTGGCGATTGATAGCGCGCCTCTAGTCGGTCCATCCTTCTCAGCATCAGCTAGGACCTTAACCCTGGGAGCGCCATGTGGGAAAAAGGCTTTTTATTGCACCTGGGAGATGCATTAAGGGCCCAATGAACTTTGACCTTGGGCTTGATCACCCTGGTAACATCGAACGTGAACAATGGCGAGGCTTTAAGAGGGACGAGGCTGCGGCAATCCCTAAACTCTCATAAATGCATGAATGTATTTCATTCAAAAGGGACTGGGGGGGGGTTATGGGATCTTGTAAAGTCTGTAAGCACTTTCACTGATGTGTCCGTGATAAACGAGGATGGATCATTAACGGAAATTCTTGAGACGGGCCCGCTATCATCGGGTCTAACTTTTGTTACCAAGGCTAATTTTACACACCTTTGTTTCATTAGCACGTTGTCATTAAGCCTTTCTTTCATTGGGCTTATACCAATACAGACTCCCCGTTTCATTAGCGGAACATCTCAAAGGCTTGCCTTCATTAGCACCAGTGTTGTAAATGCTGTATGTGGTTTCATTAGCGGGCTATCTTTAACGAGGAAACCCCCAGCGTGTTTACATTGCCGTGATCCCCCCTGATCGCGAGTGAGGATAATGCCGGATTGGCTGTTGGTGGTGGGGGGATGTTTGAGCTTGTCCCCCTGAAGATTGGATGGTTGCAGTTATTAAAGCCAATGAGATCCCTCGCTCTCTGCTTGGGAAAAAAAAAGATCAAACGTCTCTGTAATCAAGGATCTGCTACTGTATACGCTTGTGTGATAGAGAACCTCTTAATGACAAGACATGCACCAACCATGCCGCTCATGACAGGAGATCCAGGACCTGCACATACATGCTGCTGCGCTTTCATCATGCACTTAAAAGTTGGAGATGTAAAGCCCCTCATTGAAACTGATTTAAGCTGCTAACAGGAAAAAAGGGAAAAAGGGGAAAAAGGAAAAAGACGTGTATTTCAGTTTTTCAAACGGGTTTTGCAACTGCCAAAGTAATTCAATATCAGTGTTTGAAGATAACTTTAAACAGAATTTGGTACAGTAGATACAGTACTGGAAAGGGCTATTTGTTTTAAACCAGATGGACAAGATGTGTACTGAAAAATCGAGCAAATGTTCATAGAGCTGTATATTTACATGATAGTTACTGATTTTTTTCTTTCTTTGTGATGCTTAGATCACATCGTTGGCATTTTTTAAGGAGCCTAAATGATTAAATGATGCTGATGACCTGAACTACCCTCATATAAACAAGTACGCAGATGGTTCAGCCAAGAAGCAAGCCTGGATCTACGCCTGTGTGAAGGAAGAACCCCAGCCAGTTTCCATGTTATCTTTAAATTGATAATGTAACATGGAAAAGGCTACACACAAATCATTTACGAAAGCTGATATGACAGCAAAAGGTTTATTGGATTACACTTAGAAAATGGTCCAGAGTCTCTAGGTCAAGAGCATACTAAGCTTCGAGTTCCTAGAATTACGCGTCCAGTTCCTGTTTTTAGACCATGTCCAGTTTGGAAACTGTTGATGCCAGTGAAAGGAAAGTCCACCAGTTCCCCTCCTTGCGATGTTGGATTTACGACCATGTTGTCGTGTGGTCCGGGCCGCTGGACTCTCTTCCCTACCAAGATGTACCTCTTGACTCAGACCAAGCCTCCACCCAGTTGCAGGATCTAAAGTTGTGACGATTCCTGTAGCCATGTCCTCTTCTCGTTGTTGTCTTCGTTTTAAGATTGCAGAATAACTCTTAGCTATATGTCACCATGCTTCATACCTATATATCATGAACATGTGCTAAAAACAAAGCAATCTCACTCCACCTCCCAACTATATGCCCAAAGGAGGTTCAAAGAAAAATGCTGCATTTTCCATCTCTTTCTCCCACGCTTCCAGCTTTAGGTGAAATTCCATGTGTTTGAATCTCATACTGTAGCATTACTCTGTCTCCGTGGGAACATTATTCCAGCGGACGGCTAGCAGCGCTGGGCTTTTTTCGGGGCTCCTGTCTGCTCAGTTTACCCCTGATTTTTGTAAAAGTCCAACTTGACTGGGAGCCGGGGCTCATGCGCTAACGCCGTAATGTTCAGTGACATCGCTCAGAGCCCGGTGGCGTGTTGTCATTGTCCGCCCTTCAACCCGTTTACGCAACCAGGAATTGCGCCTTGCTCCTGGAGAATTGATTCATTTGGTGAAGACGGGGGGGAAAAGTTTTGGTATAGTAGATGGACCACGGCTACATCCAATAAAGATTTTCCAGTCATGCTGCTTTTGTAATGCACAGCTAGATTTCGTACTTGACTTGACTGACAATCTAAGTGCAACCTCTTCAGAATTAAAATCAATCAAGCCACGATGTTGAGTCACGGCTTAATCCTCTCTGAGGCTGTGTTATTGTGCAGTAGTACATCTTACTCAAGTCTGCCTAACGTCCTGTATGATACCCATAAATTGCAGGATACTTTAATGTTGCGGTTAAATCATCCTAGTGTGTTTGTTCTCCTTCATCCATGTTGTTAAGGATGACCTCAGCCCGTCTGTGTTTGCTCTTACCGGTCCAGGCTCGTTTCCCCTCGTCTGTCCCTGGACTCATCCATAATACTAATCAAAGCACTGAGGAATGCATTTGACAAGATACCAAAAAAAAAAAAAATCAGTGTATGCACACACAAATGCACTCATGCATGCACACACACTTGCACACACTTATGAGCAGAAAGCATCAGCAGCCCAGACAGCTTATCATGGGGAACTAATTCAATATCCCTCTGCCTGTTTTAAATGTCATTCTCTGAGCTCATCTGGAGTGACATGTTTTTCATGGTGGAAATAAAGGCGCTTTATTGGGCTCAGAAACACGGCGGCGGTGGCGGTGGCGGGGGCTCCTCCGCCTGGCGCTCTTGATGTTCGCTTGAAAAATCTAAAAAGGTCCTCACGAGGAATGAATAAAGTCAGGGTTCGCACGTATCTGCCGATGCCGATGAGATCCGCATGAGCTACCCAGTCGATAAAGACCGGGGCGAATCCTCCACCGGCGGAGAGGAAAGTAAAACGTACTCAGAGAAGTTTTCCAGTTTGGCTGGAGGCTAGCGTGTCAGTCAGTCAGTAAAATGCCACTCAGATGCCACTCTAATTCTATGTAAGGCACCGTCGAGGATTTCAAAAGGTCACGCGTGGCGGATGTAAACCTATTGAATGCTACAGGGTCAGAGTTGTGGCATTTGCACAATATTGATAGATTTTTACGGTGCGTTCGGTCCCAACTGGTGTATGTCACCCGTTTTTGTTTTTTTACACCCATCACTTCATTTTGAAGAGCAGGGCGCTGACATTTGAAGTATTTCTTGAAAGTCTGTTGCTATTTTTGGCATTCAAGGTTTTTTTTTTCCCTGTTTCGTCCTTTATGCTGTGGATGATGTCAATGACAGGGGTGAATGCTGGTCTGGAGGGGGGGTGGGGGGGGGGGTACAGAGCACTCAGTTGCCCCATTGTGCCAGATAATGACTTCCCTATTGAGAATGACCCCCCGTGACCCCCGAGACAGACAGCAAGACGGCCTTTCCCCCCCTCCAGCCCCCCCCAGGCACCTCGGCGTAATTTGGCATTTTGCCCACACAGAGTTGGTAACCTCAGCCCCCCATGCCTGGCCACCCCCCCCCCCCCCCCCCCCCCACTGCCCACCCGTCCCCCAGGCACTGTCCACCTTCTGGAGCCCTCACCCCTGGGTACCGCCGCTCAGCTTGACATGAGCAGCGAGCCGGTCTCGTCCCCGGGGTGAGGAGGTTAGGACGAGGGCCGGCCAGCCACAGAGTTGTAAATGTGAGA
Source organism: Hoplostethus mediterraneus (assembly GCA_034670385.1). Taxonomy (NCBI): domain Eukaryota; kingdom Metazoa; phylum Chordata; class Actinopteri; order Trachichthyiformes; family Trachichthyidae; genus Hoplostethus; species Hoplostethus mediterraneus. The sequence continues at coordinate 1,348,149 of JAXDDW010000043.1, read as the reverse complement.
GGTTGGCCGGGTCCGATGGTGGTGGAGGGCGGGGGGGGGTTGGTGGTCCGCTCAGAGGAGGAGAAGTGATGTGGAGATAGCCTTTTAACGCTTTAACACCCCACATGCATCAAACATGTCGGGTCAGTCCTAACGGGAAACGCTTGGTTTGTGTAGAAATGTGTAGATCTTCTGCATGTTAACCATTTTTTTCTTCTTCTTCTCTTCTTCTTCTTCTTCTCTCTTCTTCTTCTCTCATCATAGGGTTCTTGAAGCCCCAGTGCTCGTTGGCTCCTCCCCCCCAGCGAGGTCGGTCGGGCGAGGTTTGTTCCTGTTTCAGCGGCATGTGTCACCTCCACCAGCGTCGCCTGTCGTCAGGTAAACACTCGGCGTGTCTGAAAGAGCATCGGTTGAAATGTGGGAGAACGCTCATTTAAAATAAACTACCAGATAGGATGTATTTGATGTATTTGATGTATTTGTGATGAATGTGGACTCAGTGAATGATCAGAAATGAGTTGATCTGAAAGGCAGCAGTACTAAATAACTACAGTCATGAAAAGCTTTAAGTGTTAATTTAATTTAATTTAAGTTTTAATTTGAAAAAGTTACAAAATACACATAATAATTAATTATGAATGCTTGATATACACAATACAAATAGCATAGAAATGATCTTCCATAATAATAGACCATATTTGTTACATTGTTTTCAGTTCTCATTTCTTATAATCTTTCTTACAAGATATCAAAACGTTTCTTATTCAAATTCAGATATTTAGTTGGAGGGATTTGCTTGTTTTGATCTCAGATTATTGTTGGATTAAATCCCCACGCTATCCTTACTAAACATCTACAAAGATTCCTATACATGAAATCACTTTTTTTAATAACTTTTTTGATGTTCTGATTTGATTCTCGGTTAATTCATTTATTTCAACTGGGTTTTATACAGTGGAAAATGCTGCTTGTTCTGCTGTGGACCCACACACACACACACACACACACACACACACACACACACACACACACACAGCCTCCAGTCAGAGGTGTGGCTGGGGGCCTCTTCCGAGGCGGTGTTCAGTCTGGTTCCTATGATTAATGGTGTCTTTGCATGTGGAGCCCCATTGACGGACAAGTTAACAGAGGTGCTGTGGGATTACCCCCTTCCTCTACGCATCCCTGCTCCCCACCGGGGTCAGGCTGAAACCAGGAGCAGGACATGGTGTACTGATCTGGGGACAGCTCTGTACTGAACATGTGGCTGGCTGACTGGTCTGAAAGTGACGTCTGAAAGCCACGTGAGGAGAAACACGACAAAGTCACATAAATAACTCCAGGAGACGAAGAATCGACTGGATTTCAATGTCGGTTAAATCATTTCACCCGACAGTTGTAACAGTAACAGTATTAGATTGTGTTCATACACTAGTACAGTAGATGGTAGAGATGTGTTCAAGACTTGTCTGAGGTTTAGTGACGGTTCTGGAAAGATGACTGATGTACGACTGCGTCCTTATATACATTCAGAACATCGTCTCCTCTTGTTTTGCCGTTGCATGTTGGAGGAGGGGAACGTATCGCCATAGAAACAGATAGGATGCTTCCCCACTTGTCTGAGTGCTCAGTCCTTTTCCTGTGTGCAGTTTGCAGCACTTCAGCTGCTCTGGAACAAACAGGACTCCTGCCTCGTGTCCTTCGTTCAGTTCACTGGAACATTATATCAAGTTGTTCTGAGCTGGATTTGATTAACTCACTTGAAAAAATCAGCTGTTCAATCAGAAAATGGCATTGTTTTTTTTTTCCATCTAGAGAAGCTTCGCTAGGAACCATAGTAGAAATGATCACCCAAACAACAACATTTCACGGTATCATCAGTTTCATTTGATAGCTAGAGGTACTGAAAACCAGACCTGAGATCAGATCAGCTTTCCAACAACAAACAACAAAAATGAACCAGAATATTGATCGTGTGAATTGCTGCTATACGCCACGAAGTCACTGGATCTGATCAGCAATAGAAAGTCAGAATCCATGCATGTTGCTGGTTGCTGGTTGCTTGTTGCTGGTTGCTTGTTGCTTGTTGCCTGCTCTATACTGGTATACCTCAAAGCTGGATCAAACGTACTTCGTGATCACTTCCATAATATTGGTTCATAGACGATATTTAGCCTGATCCTATTAATCAGAGTGATCAATAAAGTGGTTTTCATGTCCTGTGGTTTTTCATCATAGTGAAAGCTTCTTTATTGCCGTCAAGAAGCACAAAGATCATCTACTGTCATGACTGTTTGGTGATACCTATCTGATGCACATGGTTTTGGTAAGATGGCCTGGTTGCTATGGAGATCTCTGTCTGTCTCAGATAAGTGAACATGTGTGTATTAATGTACTAAAATAACAACGTCCTCTTGGAAGAGAGAGGACGGTGGATGTTCTCTTCCTCTCGGCCTCGTTCCGGTCCACTTCAGGGGACATAAGAGTTTTCGTTGTTGTGGTTCGAGGACGAGGCCGTCCGTGGAAACCCACCACCCTCTCCTTCCACAGGCAAATACTTTTTTCATGGACAAGTCCCAGCGTGATCGTTTTTTCCACCGACCTCACCCCCCATCTTTGTGTATTTTACAGTGCTATCTTGATTGATTGCAGCATTTTTTACTGTCACAGCCTGCAGTGAGGGTGGACACGTTTCCCCCGAGCAATTAGAAGCATCTGGATTAGAAAGTCGACGGTTCTCGGCTCAAGTATGTCGGCCGCTTTTTACTTTTGGGCACGAGGTTTGGTTGTTTTTCTCTAGCTTATTGACTCAAACGGAGAGAGAGGGCGAACGTGTGAAATTGTGCGTCCCTGTTGTCGTTTTCTCGTCGCTTTTTTTTTCCCCCTCTTGCTGTCGAGAGCCGAACGCCAAGAGCAGAGTGTACTCAGAGAGAAACTGAGGTAACTGTGAAGTCGTTGCGGCGGGGGAAGGAGAGCGGGCGGACAGCCGCTCTGGAGTCTGAAGTTTATAGAGCCTGTAATAATCATGCGTCTAATTATGGAAACGTGTTACTATAAATCCACCGGCCGTCCTTTCAGCTCGTGTGATTGTCCTCCAATCCGTGGCGTCCGCGGCCCGCAATGACAAGCTGCTGCAGGAGGCGCGAGGAGTGTAGCGGTGGACCGTTGCAGGGGGGGATTCTGGGAAGGCTTGGCCCGCCCGCCCCGGAGCTGAATTCAGCAGCGATCCGCTGAACTCCAGGCCGCACACTGATGTGGCCGGGCTCCGGTTTCAGCGGTTTTTTACATTGTTCGGGGCCTTTTCAAAAACAAACCGTTACTGGAAAGGCGACCGTGAGAAGCGTAGTATTCTTCATGCCTCTCGCTTTTCCACACAGCGTTTTTTTTTTTTTTTTTTTCTCCTCAAAAAAAAAAAAAAAAAAAAAAGCAATCATTTTGTTTTTTAGGAGAAGTCAAAAAAAAAAAAAAAAGCAGGCATGATGGGAAAAGTTTTTTTGGGGAAATTGTGGTATATGAGGTGAGAGAGAGGGAAAGCGTAAAGAGAGAGAACGCATTGAAAACAGGGCTTTTTGAAAAGCAGCCTCACAATGCAGGCCTTGTGCTGCGAGTCGGTCTGTCCTCACCGAGCTGAGCGGAGGAATGGAAAAGATTATCCGCAGGAATGTCTGGGGTGCCCTCAAACGGAGCGGGCCGCGTGACTGGCCAATGGGAGCGCAGCCCCCTTCTTCGCGGAGCGGCGGGGCTAATTTTTTCCTGATGAACTCAGCCGCCTGCTCCACAATGCAGTCTGATTGCCAGGGCTGAACTCACATATGGTCTGTGTTTGGAGGGTCCAAATGACAGGACCGATCCTGCCTGGAGAGAAACGGGGGAGGGAGGGGGGAGGCGGGGGGGGTGTTGGACTCAGACGACTGTTTTTATTTATTTTTATTTCAGTAGATGAATCTTTTGGATGTGGCTGAAGAGGCCGATGTATTTCACCCCCCTCCCAGATGAACCTCCCAGGTGTGGTGTGGTTCGCTTTTTTGGTGATTCACTCACTTTTTTTTATTGATGGTGCTTTGGTTAAATAAGCAGCAATTACGCCCTGAAGCCGAGCCCCTATTAGCGCCCGCGGCGGTCCCACTTCATTACCGCCGCCGCAGAATTATCTCACCCGCCTCACAAATCCTGCCAATTAATTTGGAAGCCATTTACCATTTCGGAGAGAGGACTTGGAAAAGAGGCTGCGAGCGCCGGGCCAGAGTAAACGACGGGGAAACGCGACTGACGAGGCTCCAGCTCTGTCCGAGGAATGTGTGTGTGTGCGTGTGTGTGTGTGTGTGTGTGTGTGTGTGTGTGTGTGTGTGTACGTACGCTCATTGTGTTTTTTTGTGAGCGAGCAGCATCAGCAGCGCGGCAGTAAAAAAGCCATGTGGTGGTGCCGGGCCTCTGGAGAGGAGGCAGCATGTGTTTGTAGACCTTGTGGTCACACAGCGGGGTCTGAGACTCGGGGTTTTTGGGGGGGGGGTTGTTGGGGGGGTTGTTGGGGGTGTGGGGGGGTGTGGGGGGGGTTAAAGTGGCTCCCGGCTCCTCGTATTTCCCATGGCGGGGTCCCGCAGAGGTGAGGAGGGGTCACGGAGAGGGAGCTCGTTAGCCCCGGCGTGCTTTCGTGCTCGCCGCTCCCTAATTGGCCGGCCGGAGTCAGTGCACTCCCCCCCCCACCCCCCTCCTCCCCACCCCCCCCCCCCGGCTGCTTCCTGCCAGGTCAGGAGCCAGAGGGGCCGGAGGACGCCAAGCTGCCGATTATGAGCCCCGCCCCCCTCCCCCCTCCTCCCCCCCTTCACTCTCATTCATCACACACACACTGCAGGCTATTTTAGTACACACTCCTCCTCCCAACTATCACCGCACAACTCATCCCAACTAATCTGCTGTCGGCTGTTTGTTTCTACTGCTATCAGTCGTAGAGGCGGGGGAGGGGGGGGGGGGGGGGGGTGTTTTGACTGGAGGCCACAGGTCTGGGGTCTGTCAGAGCCGGGATAACGACTGACAAAACTCTTCTGGTTAATTGGCTGTTTGATATTAAACTCGCCAGATACCGTGTGATGTATCGGCTGTGGTTCCTCCTCCTCCCGTTTTTTTTCTTTTGCTGCAACGACGAACGTGCGAATTCCTCTACGTCTGAAACAGGAAGTCTCTTTGGCGTTTTGATGTATGGAGGCAGAAATGTACGCTAATGAAATGATGTCATCAGGGGGAGATTTGAATCCCCGTGAACATGAGAACAGACTTTGTCTCCAAACTCATCGTTGAGAAATAATTGGAAATAACTTTTTAAATAATACATGGCAGCTGTTGTCTCTTGATGTGAGATGACAGCAAGGACAACAAGGCGATATGCGTTTGATTGAGGGTGGGAAAGTTTGAGACAACATATCGTTTTAATATTTATTTATATTCGAGGCGTTTTGGCTGAATCTTCTACAAATAATTTATCACTCGCAAATTCAGAACAGCAACTAAAAGACTATTTATTAAGAGTGAGGACTGGTTATTGTGTCCATGTTAACTGCTCTGTAACTGGGGGGAATCCCACAGGCAGACATGATGGATACCTGTCCGTCATGGCCGCCCCGGTGGCGGTGCGGGGGGGGGGGGGGGTCTTCCTGTTGGCACGGCAGCGGTCCGCGGCGGCTCGGCGAAAAAAATTTAAAAAATCTGAGCGACTAAGCCTTTGATAACTCTCTGAGCCCCCTAATCTCCCGGCAGCACCGTCAGAGTGAAATGCTATCTCATTGTTACAGTGAGAGAGAGAGAGAGAGAGAGGCAGGTGGGCCACTAGGGACCCAGGGAGGGACGGGCAACGGTCGTCACCTACCTCAGAGAGAGGCTGAGCATTGTTGCCACCAGGGTTGGCAGTTTCTGCCGCTTGCCGGTTTCTGCCATGGCAGAAATATGTTTCAGACATCATTTTGGCAGAAATGGCAGAAATATGTATTTCAGTCAAAATTGGCAGTTACTTACTTACTTACTTATTTCATTGGCTGTTCTGCAAAGTTGGTTCTCTGTTACAGGATGCTCAGAGGACATACAGACGTGGACTATTGAATTCAACATTGTAGTGCACCTAATCACAATGGATTAGTTGACTACTGACTATACTGGGTTCCTTCATTTCCTTGCCAAAAGTTGACATGCTTAAATGGCAGTTGAGTCTATAAATGAATGCAGCAGTATAAACTCAGTTTTGATGTTATGATGTTATGTTATGCTGTATGAATGTCAACTAAATAAACTTCAAATCAGTTGTTTCTGCCAATTTCTCTGTTCTTGAAACCCTAATAAATTCTCAACTAGCAATCCTTAAGAAGCATCCCACAATCTTACTATAAATTTAGGTTGCTGGTTCAATTGCTGAGCCAGTGGCTGCACTATTTTCAATATTTACGGATTTGCTAGTTTCTGCCGGCAGAAACCCAAGCCTGGTTGCCACAGTGTGATCGAGGTGGTGGTAGAGTTGAGGTCCGCGTGGAACGCTCCGGAGGCCTCTCCATCATCAGGAGTTTAGATTTGAACCACGGGGGTGGGAAGGAAACGTTGAGTTTGAGTTGCATCATTTAATCCCGTCGTCCCTTTAAAAAACGCTTTCACTATTTCAAACAGGGAAAGAGTTGTTTTGTTTTGACTCAATATAGACGTAGATAATATATTCTCTCAGAGGCAGGAGGGTGAGATCTCTCTCTCTCTCTCCGCCACAGATTTCCCCAACTCTCCTCGGAGTGGATCCCGACCCCCCGAGCGGGATCCGCGGCGCCGCCTGCATCTGGAAGGAGGTGGAAAAAAATAAACCCTGCATTTTTTATACAACATCAATTAAACATGAATAAGCAAGTTCTCATTCTCTCAGTGCCGCCCTGACGCACAACACAGTATGTTAATCACAGCAGGGCATTCTGGGTAATATATGGGTGAAGTAATGAATTGCCGTGAATTGAAATGGAACTGCGTCTTAACCCAGATATGTGACGGAGGCGTTACGAGGCTGCAGACTGATCCAGGATGTTCATCCCAGCAGGGGGGCTGACTCGAGTGGCGAGGGCCGATAAACACGAGGAGGATGGCGGGCGTGCTAAAGCGTTGCATGCCGTGTGTCCCTTTGTCACATTCGCCAAAAAATAAATAAATTGAAAAAAAATAAAAACAGCAGCCGGGCGAGCTCAAGACACTGTGCAAACAAACATGGGGAAATGTGCAAGAAAAAAAACCCCACTGTGGCGGGCGGGGTGGGGGGTTGATGATGATGATGATGATGATGATGATGATGCTGCTGGGAAGGGGAGTCAATAAAAAACAACAATTTACCCGCGATGAAAAAAGCCATATGTGCTGTGATGGATGCACACAGTGGTTACAGTGGAAGCTATATATAGTTTAAAACATGACTGTCATTAGTTAGGGCGCCTTTTTTATATTTTTTTTACCTCTTTTTTCACTAAGATAATAGGATCTGAAAAAAAAAAAAGTCGGAACATCTGGATCGGCTAACAGGAGGCAGATCTTTGGACCGGGAGGCCAGACCCCGAAAAAGGAAGAAGCCAATTCCGGTGATTTATTTATCGATTCGTATTTTCTTCCGTTTCCTGGTTGGCTGCGCTTCAGTTGGTGCTGCTTTTCTCAACCACCAAGATCAACAAGAAAACAGCAGAGCGGGGGGAACGTCGTTTTTGGCCCCGGCTGCCCCTGTAATGCTGCCGGTTTGGACAGTAGGTCACAGCACCGCAGATTGAGATCATTTTGGTCTGCCAGTGATAACACAATGTTCCCTGTCATAACCCACCCTCCCTCCCTCCCTCACCTCCTCCCTCGCCTCCTCCCTCCCTTCTCTAAATATTCCCTGTTGATTGATACTGCTCATCTTTCCGCCCGAAAGGAAACATGGGGGACATGTCAAGCCGGCAACTCCCTCCCAAACTATGAAGATATTTGATGATGCTCCTGCGCGTCCCATCTCCATCCACTTCCTGTTTGTTCACTGGCCTGTGTGTTAAGTCAGCGGGAGCTCAGGTGTCCTTTTCGGAGAGGGAGTGGGAGCTCGTTCCCGCTCTCGCTGGGGTCAGTCGCTTTCTGTCCTCGTCGATGGCGGCGGCAGATCATCCGACTGTGTAAGTCCCCCTGAAGGGTAAGCAGAAGGGGGGAGGAAGAGGAAGCCAGACAGAGGCAGTGGGGGAGAGAGAGAGAAGGGTGAGAGGGAGTGAGCAGAAGAGAGGGAAGGGTGGTGGGGGGGGGAGGAACCCGTCGGTATTTTGACGCTAAAGTGATTCGACACGCTTGGCATTATAGCCGGCTCTGTAGAGGGGGAGGGGGCGGGGGGGGAGGGGCGGGGGGGAGGGGGGTGAGGCGCTTGATCCGAATGTCACTGAAGACGACGATCTCATGAAGCGGAAGGTCACGAGCAGAAGCACCTGGCGCTCCGGTCGCACCCTGCTGCCCCCGGACCAAGGGCAAGGGTGGTTGTTGGGACGGGGGGTGAAAGGTGGAGGAGGAGAAAGGCTGGGTGGAGTTGGTGGCAGGTCAGGTGGGGTTGGGGGGGGGGGGCAGAGCCTTGACCTCTCAATGTCACATGCTTCTGCTGCTCGGCAACAGGCCCACCGGAGTGTGCTAATGCATGAGGGGGGAGGGAGGGAGGGAGGGGGGGGGAGTGTGTTTGCGACTCCCACGTGCTTCTCCTCAGAGAGCTGGTCCTGAGCTGGTGGGGGGGTTGTGGGTGGTAATGCAGTGGCTAATGGAAATGTCTTGTTTGGGGACTCCCGGTCTGAGGAGGTGCTCTGCTGGTCCGGGAGGAGCCGGCTGGGGGTTTTTGGTGCCGTGACGACTCCGAGGCATTACCCCCCCCCCCCCCCCACACACACACACACACACGTTTTACCACGCAAACCGAGACGGCGATCGAGACGCCGGCTTGTCTCCGAGCGGGTGAAGGTCCGGAGTGATCCCCTCCCTTCAACCCCCCCCGACTCGCTACCGCTGTTGCTCCACCAACCAGGGGCTCGGGGGGGCGGAGGGACCCGGGGGTGGGGGGGGTCGGGGGGGGGCGTCGGCGGGGGGGAACTGTTGCAGAAAAGCTGACCTTTTTAGTGCGCGGCTCAGTCAATGGCACTGCGGGGAGAGGGAGTCGGCCCCGCGTGACATCGCCGAACCCCCAACGCCACAGGGGCATCATGTCCACAAGTCCATTACAGCCAGTGACATTGAGCTAATTGACTGACGTGGTCATGCGGCAGCGAAGGCAGCATGAATTTTAAAACGGGGATGGGAAGAGAGAGGGAGGTAGAGAGAGAGAGAGAGAGAGAGGGAGATAGCTCGGGGAGAACAAAGTCAAAGTCAAAAGTCGGTGGATAAGTGTGGCTGGCTTTCTGGTTGTTATTCATCAGACGTGTGGCGGCGTGGTTCAGCTGGCCAGACCTTTATGAATCAGACTGACAAGACGTCCTGGTTGATGAACCTTTAAGGTGACTGGAGGGTCGGCGTGATGTCAGATAACAAGATAAACGTGAGAAAAAGAACATAAACTTTAAACACGAGGGCCGACTACTGTGTACTATCAGCTGCCAGATGCTAACGCTCTCACTCCAATCCATTCGCTAGCAAAGGATTTCTTTATTTCGAGGCTGTAGGAATCAGTTCATGTATTGCAGAGAGTCACCGTCAGCTCCCCTCTACCTTCGTTCGCTTCCTCTCTATCTAATCCTCATCTCACGTCCCCGGAGGTTTGCGGGAGGGAAAGAGTTAACTCGTCTACGTGACAACTGTGTGTAAGAAGGCACTAAAACATTATGAAACCAGCCCGCTGGCCTCGAGAACATTTAGTCCCTATCTGTTAATGCCCCGTCAAGTAAAGATGACTACTCCCAGGGACACAACAGGATCAGGACAAGAGCTTAGCGCTGGAAAGAAAAGCCGACGTTGGCTTAAAGCCTTCTTGTTTGCTTTTTTTTTTACTGTGTGTGTGTGTGTGTGTGTGTGTTTCAGGGCTCTCTCACGTCAACTATCTATGCCCACACGTGCACACATAATAACGAACTCATGCACGCGTATGAATGTATGTATGTCCATGCGTATGCAGGCGATGCGTTGGCTGCCCCCCCCCCCCCCCCCCCCCCTGTCCTGCCAGCTGTGCCTCGCAGCATTTTGGGATCAGGGCTGTGCATGTATCACCCAGACAAGTGATTAGGAAGAGCTGAGCCGCCGCATTGTCCAACTAGGGCGCCCCCACCCCCCCCCCCCCCAAACGATTTATCTCTGGACTCTGGCTCGGTCCTCTGCCCTCTCCCTACGCGAGGTATTCCCGCGGCCTGCGATTTCAGAGGAACGACCGTGTCAGAAACGAAACGGGCGGCGGCAGCTGTTTTGCAACCCGAGCCGATAATGAGCACGAATTTGTGTTTATTTAACACCCTCTCTGCCATCTGTTCCCGTGTATTGTGATATGCAGGGAGGTGCACGTGTGCATGGTGCCTGATGATTACACAACAACCTACCGCCCCCCCCACCAACCCCCACCCCCCCCCGCTAGCTGAGTGGTGGCGGAGTCTCACCTGACACCCACACGCCGCCGACTCCATTATTCAGAAACAAGGGGTTGGACAGCGAGGGTCTCAAATACACATGTATAAACAGAGAGACACGACCGTACAGATATAGACACTGAGGAACATGCCAGTTACGACCGTATCTATGACATCACAATGCCCAACAAGAGATCAATGCCCCCCGTTTTGTCTGGCCGAGGGTCGCAGCGCTTTTGCTTTTATCGTCTCTTATTGTACATTTGTATTATGTGATGACATCCCATGGTTACGCCGCTCACTACCTGTCCACTTCATCATCATCTGCTCAGTATGTGGGAGTAAAAAAATTAATTGCTGAATTTCACTCATTGCACTTGCACCCTGAAAAATAACCCTAACGCTTTTATCTCTGAACAACACGCTAACAAGTATATGTAATACAGTTTTATAGGTGAGGGCGGTGAAGTTGACTTTGGCCTGCTGAAATTGCTGAAAAGTTGCCTGATCTTTTATCTGTCACGTTATGTAATGTGTGACTACCACCTATGTAAACAGCGTTCGTGCGTCAACAGAATGTAGATAGATAGATTTTTAGATAGAGTTTACACAACCTTACACAACATGCGCATATTTACTTTACCTTTGGAGATGTATCCTATGTACTTTTACCACCTCCTACCAAATTGCACAGTCGTTTTTTCATCAGTTTTTTGTAGTATTATTAACAATATACTACAGTGGAGCACAAAGAAGAAAAATGGCAACTGCAAAGAAATTCCAGCAATAAAATGACCAGAAAGCTCCCCAAACTGTGAAAAAGGAGCACAGAGTACTGCTGGTCCATCTAACGCTTTCAACTCAGTCCAATTTTCTATTTCAAAATTGAAAAATGGAAAATTGAGTGCAGTTGAGTCTTGTTTTTTTTGGCCCTTGGATGCATTTGAAATATGAAGCTTGTTGTTTGAATCTTTCTTTTTTTTTCCCCTCCTTTTTTTGAAAATTAAAATTAAAAAATTGGTTTGGGTAATTTCCATTTCAACTAAGGGCTGGTTTTACTCCTTACTGGTTAACGAATTAGAAAATAGACACAGAAAACCGATACATGTAACATGGACTGCTGCTGGGCACGTGTGGTGTGTAGTGGACATTGATTCAAAGTACCTCAGCCACCATATCCCATTCAGCAGATTAGTCTTCCTCCTGTTATTACACAGCTGTGTGTTTCTATAAAGGTCTGTGTGTGTTACATTGCCACATGTTACAGCATACACAGCGTACAAGACAAGACAATGGAAGTTTGTAGTTCCTCTGTGTGTTTACCTCCTAGCTCTGTAGCTCAGGTCCCTCAGCGCAGCTCACCAGGAAGACCGAGCCCCCCGCCTTCCTGTTTGTGTGCTGCTGGGAAACATGAGGGGAGGCATGCCTAAGAGGAGAGGGGAAATTAGGCACACACGCAAAGACCATGTGCACACATACATGCAACATACATACATGCAAACATACATACATGCATACATGCAACATACATGCAAACATACATACATGCATACATACATGCAAACATACATACATGCAAACATACATGCATACATGCATACATACATAGATACATACATACATACATACATACATACATACATACAAACATACATGCAAACATACATACATGCAAACATACAAACAAAATACATACATGCAAACATGCATACAAGCATACAAACATGCAAACAAACATACATACATGCAAACATACATGCATGCATACATGCATACGTACATATACAACAAGACGTGGCACATTTGCTCAAGTACAAGGGCGTTATCTTGCTAATCCTCCTCCAGTACATCATGGTACATCATGGTACTTAGCCATCTCTCAATGTCATCCTGTCTGCTGCCTGGTGATAGACTGTTTGGTATTCCTTCCCGTTTTCCCTCATTGCTCTGTGGATTGCAGAGCAATTTCTCAATGTGGCTAATGAGTCCATCAGACAGTGCCAACCAGACCTCCCTCTCTCTCTCTCTCTCTCTCTCTCTCTCTCTCTCTCTCTCACTCTCTCGTCCCCCCTTTCCCTCTCTTCCTCTCTTTTTCTTTTTTTAGTCTCTCTCTGTATGATTACTTCTAAATCATCTCCCAACAGATCTACTTCTCGGCCAACTAAGCCAATGAAGACAGTCTAGACGATCCGATCCTTTAGCCGGTCGTTGTTTACACAACGCGTCTGCATGTGCTGAAGAGAGAGGTTGACCTTTGACCCACAGGCCACTTCACCGTTTTTTTTTATCCCGTGTCGCTGCGCGGCTGATGAGTCAATCAGAGCGGATCACGTGGCGTCGGATTCAGTGATGGCAGCAGAAAAGAAAAAACCCAGCCATGCCTGTGTCCTGGCGGAGAGGGTGATGAGAGAACGGGGATGTTTTCCTCTGATGTTCGAGTCCATATAGTTTCATCGCCCCTGGCGGAGGGCTTATTTATTGAAGGGGCCGCGTGTGGGCAGACAGAGGGAGCGTTGTGCGGCCGCCGTGGTCATGAATCAAGCGCTCCAGTGATCTTGTGACCCACTGCGCCGCCCCCCCGGTCACCGGGGTTCAAAGGTCGCTTGTCTCTAAGCTGAGAAAAGGTGTTAATATGAGCCCTCAGTTAGGACGGCGGGGCATCCTACCGGTCTGTCAGTGTACCGTCTACCATGCATAGGAAATCTGTTTTCATATCGTAAATGTGCTGTACGGGTCAGTGCTTTCCTGATGCTGGTCCTCAAATGCAGCGGATCAACTGGATTTAGAGCCAAATAGGAATTGTAAAGGGAGTGGACAAAATAATGGAAACACCTAGCAGTGTATGAGTATCAAGTACTTCATGGTTTGCCTCCGGGACAGCTTTAGTCCGCCTTGGAACCTCCTCATACCAGACCTGAACTGTGTCTGTTGGGATGTTGGATCTTTCTTCAGTTCTTTCAGAGTTGAAGGAGGTGGAAATCTGCTTCCCATAAAGGTTCAATAATGTTTAGATCTGGTGATTGGGGATGCGGTGGAAGACATTTGACTTCATCCTGGTGTTTATGAAACCACTGCTGAATTTGTTTTTGGACTTTTTTGTTGTTGTTGCAGTGTGTACGGGGCGTTATCATCCTGAAACAGGGGAACACTGTTTCTATGAAACATGGGAACACCTGGTCCGGTAATGGCCTCATATACCTTGGCCGTCATACGGTCATGCAGAGCCATCGCCAGTCCTAATGACTCCCACCAGATGGCTTCACTCTGCCATTACAGATCCATCACGATGTTGAAACGTTGACAACAGGTTGAAGGCATCCTTTGGCTTTCTCCAAACGTAAACCCACTTTTTTTCCAACGATCAGGGCTGCAGCTTTTGTGCTCCTCAACCAGGTTATGCATCTTCGTCTCAAGACGTGTTGATTCAATTCTGCGGTTGTTTTTTGAGGCTGTAGTTTTTTTTGTGTTTGGCAACTGTCCTGTTACGTGTCTGTCTATCCCAGTTAACCTATCATGTGTGACCACAGTTCCTCTAACTCTGTTAGTCGCCTCGTGTTGCTTTAAAAACATGAGGTGGTGATTAAGGTGCAGTGTAACTCAATATGACTCTCCTGTGTGGCTGCCTTTTGCAAGTTGTGATTTATTTATGGTTGTTTTTCATGTGGTGATTCTGATATTTTGTCCAGCCGTCTGACCTGGTGGCCCTGCGTCATTGCACTTGTTGTGCCGGGCTCATGATAACCGAGAGGATGCCGTCTCACTTGTTGCTCTGCTGTGGAGCCCCGGCGCCACGTGAGGAGCCGACCTCCTGCCCGTGGCCGGTCCGTTAGCCTCCTTGTTAAGGTCTGCCTGCCTGGCCATGCTACCAGCAGCAGGCCCCTTAATCCTCGTCTGATGTGAGGGTGCTCTCCTTACCATCCTCCATCATTCTCCTCCACCTCCTCCTTCTCTTTCAGCGCTATCCCTGAGGTATGGCGAAAAAAGAAAGGAGCGAGGGGAGCGAGCAAGAGAGAGAGAGAGAGATATCCTGCAGGGGATTGTGGGAACCCACTGATAAAGGCTTGCATCTTAATCCGTCCTAAGGCCTGTCTCACGGCGTACTGCGAGCCTTTATGTGATCATTAGGGGGATGTACGGTGTGTGTGTGTGTGTGTGTGTGTATGTTCGTGTGCATGCATGGCTATATGACTGCATGTGTGTGCGCATTTGATATGTTAATGTTTTCTCAGTCCTTTTGAATCCTGCATTTCAAACGTCTCTTCAGTGGTAATGTACGCAGATGACACCCCCCTCGACTCGACGAGACAATGCCGCTGCACAGTGAGCGGGTAACGACTCGGGTTATGACTCGTGAGTGTATTAAATGCACTAGTTAATGGGATACAACTGTCGCTCTAATGCGGACACAGTACACTAGGTAGACATCACTCTCTCTCTCTCTCTCCCTCTCTCTCTCTCTCTCCTCTCTCTCTCTCTCGCACAGCTTATGCCTTCAGCTCCCCCCTGCTCCTCCTCGAGCTTTAGTGGAATTTGGCTGATGTGCGCCGAGGGGGGGAGGAGGAGGAGAGGAGGGAGGAGGAGGAGGAGGAGGCGCTCATCTTGTTTCAGTGCTTTATGAGTCTGACGTGTACGTCTGTAATTGCGGTTATGGGTGATTAAACTCCCGATGCCCCTCAGGATCCGCAGCCAGCGATCGCTCAGCGTCAGGCTGCAGGCGCACAGCGCTGCCTTCATGTCAGGCTGAGCCACGTTCAGCAGCGCCCGGCTTTCCTCTGCAGCTCACCTCAAACAGGGAGACGGGTTCTAGTAGATGTGCGGTGATATTACTCACGTCTACATGCATACGCGCCGATCACGTGGGAGCACCGAAAAGGTTGAGCACCCACGGGGATTAAAAAATAAATGAATCAATAAATGTATTAAAAAACTGCATCTTTTTAAAATAACTGCATCTATTTATTCTATTATTACTTATTATTAACTACAAATCGCATTATCCAATTAAACCTGTTACAGCTCTGTGTGTGTGTAGGCTACGTTAAGGGGCGTGGTCACGTAGCCAACTGCCAATGTAACGTTAGAGTCGGCTAAACCAACGTTGTTCCATCACGTAGCTGCTAGCTAGCGACACAGCAAGTGTGAAACACGGTGATGATCGGGGTAAAAACGTACAAATTTGTCGTTAAAAAACGGAGAGAGATACCGAGTGTAAAGACAGTCAAAGTGAGGATCCACCACCAGTGATGAATTTGTAGCAGAGCAGTGTTGCATTTGGTTTGGGTGTGTGTCTACGTTGACAGATGACAGTAGCCTGCACCACGGTGATTACTAAAGCAAGCGCAATAAAAGTGATTTTGTGACAATCTTCACCTTGGTGGAATTCACTTCATTTGAGCACCCACTGGCAAAAACATAAATCGGCGCCTATGCATATGGGTACATGTGTGTTTTTTGGATCTATGTGCACCCATATTGGCACGCCATTTCACGGTATCTCTGTGTTTACACATGGAAGGCTGTGCACACTGTGCTCCCGTTCATATTTTTGTATTTGTATAGTATGATCGTGTGTGTGTGTGTGTGTGTGTTCAAAGTCTATTTCTGGTAGAAGGAGCTTGGGGGCCTGCTTCCTGGTCTAATTGGCATGTTAATCATGTCTCAGTGGGTGGGATATCTGTGTGTATGTGCTGTAGTTGTGTTTGTGAAGGCTCCATGACTTATCTCCGGAGGCAGCATGTGACCGCGGGGGTCCCGTCCTCTGACTCGCCGACTCTGACACTCCCAGGACGAGAGCAGGGAGTTTCATTATGGCGACTCCAGCAGAAGAGGCTCAGTGTATCACAGGGATTCAAATCCAAATAAAACATTTTACCATGTGTGTGGTAATGAGAAGTGTGTGTGTGTGTGTGTGTGTGTCAGTGGCCTCCCATCAGTTTGCTGGCTCGGCGTTGCTGCTGCTCTCCTCTGTTGATGTTTGGATGTTTCCTCTAGCTCCCCCTCACACAGTACCCTTGAAGGAAAGGGAAAAAGGAGAGGAATCCCACACCCCCTTCACCCCAGGGAGGCCTGTTAGTCATGGCGGGATGACCTCACGGGGGAGAACGCAGGGTCACGGAGGGGGAGAGAAGTTACGTCAAAACACGGAAAGAGAGATGTATGGAGAAGAGTAAGGGACGACAATGGGGGAGGAGAGAAGAGAGGTGAAGTGGAAGAAGGGCGTCCCGCTGCAGTCGGAGGCCCCGGCCGAGCGTCCGGGTCAGACCAGGTCAGCCCGGCTTGGTGGTGTAAAGGGGCTCAGAGTCTGGCATGGGGGAAGCATGACACAGACCTGAAGCAGCATGAAGGCACCTGCAGTCTGCCAGACATGCTTTGTAGAAACACACGTCTTAAATGTTCTACCATTTCTTTCTATTTGTGTCTGTTGTTGCTGCTGTGAAAGAACATATTGTCCATCCAGTATGTTTCTAACCCTTCAGTCGCTCTAAGAGTATAAAATATGAAGTTTTGGTACAATGATGATGGAACATCGCCCCCGAAGGAATCCTCCAACTAAGTCCCAAGTCAGTATTCTTGCCATTCTTGGTGATTTTGAGCCTTTTAATCTGCTTTCGTTTTTTTTTTTCGTTTTTTTCTTTTCACCGGGCGAAGCAAAAAAAAATCCCCCTGAACTCGGTGGAAAAACCCGAGCTGAAGCTCCTTCTCCAAAGTCTTGCTGGACGGTGTGTGTTTGTTGGACGCCTGCCAGTGAAAATGCAAGCGAGGGGGAAGTCAGCAGACTGGCTGTCTTCTGTTCACTGTTGTTCAGATTGAGTCTGTCAGGCCAGCCTTTGAGGCTCGTGATCCAGGTGGTCTGGACCCTGCACCACCCTCGCCCTCTCCACCTTCCCTCCCTCCCCTCTGCCACCCCGTGCCCGCAAACATGCCAGGCATCAGCAGCTTCCTCCCAAAGCGGTGGTGTCTTCCCTCCACCAATCACAACGCTCCGGAGCTATGGGCATATCCGCACGGGCCAATGAAAGACACCTGTTTCTCTCCAGCGTGGCTCTCCATGCCAATCATAACACCCAATTTTATTTGGCTTCTGTCGCTCAGCCAATCACAACACGTAATTCACAGGCATTCGGGGCATGAGAGACACAGGCAAAGAAATATGGATTTTACCGCAGGGGAATAGGCCTTCCAGAAAATGACTTTCCCAGCACAAATATCACATCAAATGTGCATTGCATCATTTTTCGGGAAAAGGTTCCTCCCAGTACGGCGGCCTGTAGATAGGACTGAGGGACCATTGTTCAGCAGTGAGGCTCTGGAAGAATGACTCAATTCGCTGCCTGTTAAAGGTTGTGTGAAACGTTGGAGATGTCGAACATGTTAGAAAGGTTTGATGTGCGTTTACGAGCGCTCGTGCACATGTGTGTGACGGGAAGGGAACATGGGTGAAGGAGGAAGAGGAGTGAGTGAGCGGTTCAATACAAACCTGTTTTATTACGAGTTACGACTTGATTTGATGTTTTTGTGGCTTTTGTTCCTTTATTTTTGACTCACTGGAGAGACAGGAGACACTGGGTGAGAGAGGAGGGATGACTCAGCGTTATTGTTTTATTCACATTGTAGTTTTTGTAGTTCTTTATTTTTTATTTATCATTCTATTTTTCTCTATTTCTTGTGTTATTCTGTCTTGCTGCTGTAGCAAATAAATTTCCCCCCTGGGATCAATAGCCTACCTACCTACCTACCTACCCACCCACCTACCCACCTACCTACCTACCTACCTACCTACCTACCTACCTACCTACCTATCTACCTACCTACCTACCTACCTATCTACCTACCTACCTACCTACCTACCCACCTACCTACCTACCTATCTACCTACCTACCTACCCACCTACCTACCTATCTACCTACCTACCTACCCACCTACCTACCTACCCACCTACCTACCTACCTACCCACCTACCTACCTACCTACCCACCTACCTACCTACCTACCTACCCACCTACCTACCTACCTACCTACCTACCCACCTACCTACCTACCTACCTACCCACCTACCTACCTACCCACCTACCTACCTACCCACCTACCTACCTACCTACCCACCTACCTACCTACCCACCCACCTACCCACCTACCTACCTACACCACCCACCCACCTACCCACCTACCTACCTACACCACCCACCCACCTACCCACCCAACTACCTACCCTCTCTCTCTCTACCTACCCACCTACCTACCTACCTACCTACCTACCTCCCTCCCTCCCTCCCTCTCTCTACCTACCTACCTACCCACCCACCTACCTACCTACCTACCCACCTACCTATCTACCTACCTACCCACCCACCTACCTACCTACCTACCCACCCACCTACCTACCTACCTACCCACCTACCTATCTACCTACCTACCTACCTACCTACCTCCCTCCCTCTCTCTCTCTACCTACCTACCTACCCCTACCTACCTCCCTCCCTCCCTCTCTCTCTCTACCTACCTACCTCCCTCCCTCTCTCTCTCTACCTACCTCCCTCCCCTCTCTCTCTCTACCTACCCACCTACCTACCTACCTACCTACCTCCCTCCCTCCCTCTCTCTCTCTACCTACCTACCTACCTCCCTCCCTCCCTCCCTCTCTCTCTCTACCTACCTACCTCCCTCCCTCCCTCTCTCTCTCTACCTCCCTCCCTACCGTGGGTGTATCAATGTGGCTTTAAAGGGTCTGTAGTTAAAAGCTTTTCAAACTATTTCATGCTATAAAAATTATTCTTTCAATTACGTTTGAGTTTTTAAAAGATGAAGTCATTACCTGCACTTGATGAAGGACAACAGGACAAACCCTCTTCCCTCTGTTGAGTCAAGATTGGCCACAGTGAGGCTGTTTCACTTTGGAAAACTTTTTGCTTCGTGGGGGGAGAAGTGCTGGTACTCTCTCTTCTGAGGCGGTCCTTTCTCCCAGGGTGCATCAAACGCATCGCGAGCACAGAGAGAACAGCGGAGAGAACCCGGTCGGCGGCGCCGCTGTTTAACTCCGGCACCCGGAGATGTGCTGCCGAACTCCCCGGTGTTTGTGTTGTGTTTGTGTTTGTGTTGTCTAAACACAAAGCTATAGCTGCTGCACATCCACGGTGTTAGTCACATCCCTGGCAGCGCTCACGGCCTGCATAATGAAAGGGAGAAGATGGGGGTGAAAACACAAAGAGGGGGGAGAGACAGAAAGAGGGGGGAGAGACACAAAGAGGGGGGAGAGACAGAAAGAGGGGGGGAGACAGAAAGAGGGGGGGAGACAGAAAGGCCAGGGAGCTGATGCAGGTTTCTGCCAGTGTGTCTTCCCAGGACTTGAAAGACTCCCGCTCGCAAACTGGGATTATCATCCACCTCTGGGGACTCGCTCCACCGAGCCGAGAGGAGAGGGAGAACGATGGAGGGAGAAATTGAAGGAAGCAGGAACAGAGAAAGAGGGCGGGAAAGGAAGATTAAATGTGAGAGCACCAGAGAGAGAGAGAGAGAGAGAGAGAGAGAGAGAGACATCACCATATGTTTTGATCCCTCTCTCCCATCAGCTCCACTTAAGGGCAGGATGATGCTCGTGACACTCCCGTTGACCACCTTCGTCCTCCTCCTCCTCCTCCTCCTCCTCCTCCTCCTCCCCCCACAACCCCCCTGAAGGACGAACCCTCTGCTGGTGATTCACCAGAGGGCCGTGTCCTTGTTTGATCTGGCGTCTCCGCAGGTTGAGATGATCTGCGGATGATCAGTTAGGATCGGTTGATCCGCTGGGTGATCTGTGAGTGAAGAGCTGAGACAGATGAAATATGTGACTTATTGAGTGTTAGCGGAGAAAAATGTTGACATTGGCCGTCCTGATTTGTCTGTGTGATTTATTTAGTTCATTGATTGTGTGTGTGTGTGTGTGTGTGTGTGTGTGTGTGTGTGTGTGTGTGTGTGTGTGTGTGTGTGTGTTGGGGGGTTAGGCCTCATCAGTCAATACAACTAGATGTTAATGATTTTGTTTATTTATCTTGGAGCGTCCTCCTACCCTCCTACCCTCCTACCCTCCTACCCCCCCGCCTTTATGCTCTTTGTTTGCTGTGAGTTAACGCACTGATCCAAAGTACACTCTCCCGATCACACACACACACACACACACACACACACACACACACACACACACAGCCCATCCAGGCACCCGTCCTGAGTGAGGCGCGTGTGTTCCCCCTGGCTCGCGAGGCCTCTTCCTGCAGCACGTACACACATAGTTTCCCAGAGCTGCCTCCCCCTCCCTCCCTCCCTCCTCCCCCACCTCCCCCATCCCGACCCCTTGACTGGCCCCTAGGGTCTCTCTCTCTCTCTCTCTGGGAGTCTCTCTCTCTCTGGCTGTCTCTCTCTCCTGCTCTCTCTTTGGGTTTATATCTCTCTATCAATCTATCTATCTATCCATTATCTCTCTCTCTCTCTCTCTATCTATCTATCTCTCTCTCTCTATCTATCTATCTATCTATCTATCTATCTCTGTGTACAGTGGATGAGGAGGGGGTCTTGGGGTTTCGCTTATAATAGTGATTTACTTCAATTTTTTCTTGACATATATACTTTTTATCTATATACTATATCTTCTATACTTGTTGTTATTGTTGTTATCTGGTTTAATATGAGGCTGTTGTAGTGTTGTTCGTTTTTCTTGTATTTGTGGTTTGAGCTGGATTATTTTTCAAATTCTCCCTCTCTCTCTCTCTCTCTCTCTCTCTCTCTCTCTCTCTCTCTCTCTCTCTCTCTATCTTAAATCTTAATGAAATCCCAAATGAAAACACACAAATAAACATGATATCCTTTCATTGTTTTATTTAACAAAAACTCCCCGAGTGCAAAAACATATTGGAACTCCTTCAATCAGTCAGATTGGTTCCCTTCATGATGTTGAGTCTTCCTGGTCCAGACCGAGACCCTGGCAGGTTTGGGGTTGTCATCAAACCAGACTTCCAGAAACCTTCAGGTGGGTCCAGGTGGTCTCCGGTTGAACTGAAGACGCTCAGCTTTGTTCTCGTCAGACAGTCGAGCTTCTTCCTGGCCGGCTTTGTATGAATGTCATTTTCTATCCAGTGTTCCTCTGATTGTTGACAGATGCTTGCAGCTCTCCAGATGTTCTTCTTGGGTTGTTTTTTACTCGTTTTGATGATGTCCACTCCCAGGCAGGGTCTCCATCGTGTTAGAGTCTCTCCATTTTGTATATTACTTGACTGATGGAGTCCCTCTCTCGCTGGTATAACTCACGCCTGTCTTCCCGGAGGTCCTCTGAGGTCTCCTCCGATCACAGCGTAATGTTTTCCTTTCACCTGCGTGGGTAACGCCACATGCCTTGTAAAACAGAAGCAGTCTCCAGGTGCAGCCTCGTGATTGGCCGGTATCCGCCGCTGCAGCCTGTGCTGTCATAGTAACCTCCTCTACGTCTCCGCCTCCACCAGGATCCCTGTTAGAGGACACATGTGAAGTCAGGACAGATACAAGCTGCTGCTCTATCCATCTATCTATCTATCCATCTATCCATCTATCTATCTATCTATCTATCTATCTATCTATCTATCTATCTATCTATCTATCTATCTATCCATCTATCTATCTATCCATCTATCCATCTATCTATCTATCTATCTATCTATCTATCTATCTATCTATCTATCTATCTATCTATCTATCTATCTATCTATCTATCTATCTATCTATCTATCTATCTATCTATCTATCTGTCTGTCTGTCTGTCTCTATCAATCTATCTCTCTATATCTCTCTATCTATCTATCTATCTGTCTGTCTGTCTGTCTGTCTCTCTATCAATCTATTGTATTTTACATGCATTTTTCCTGTCTCTCTCTCTCTCTCCCTCTCTCTCTCTCTCTCTCTCTCTCTCTCCCTCTCTCTCTCTCTCTCTCTCTCTCCCTCCCTCTCTCTCTCTCTCTCTCTCTCTCTCTCTCTCTGGGGAGCGAGGCTAGCTCGCCCCCTTGCAGCTCCAGTGCAGGGCCAGCAGCCAGAACTTCTCCATTTGGATTTCATTACAAACAGACCAGCGCCTTCGCAGCCCAGAACAAAAGAATAATAATCAGGGGGGAAAAAATGAAAGAAAGAGGGGGGAAAGAAAAAAAATCGTTCAAAGGCTTGTTATATGGTCAATAAATTCAAGCTTTCCACTGAAAAAGCTTCTATATTATTTCTGTGTCCCAAAACCTAAATGGGAACCAGCTTCCTTTGTCTTCCCGACACAAATTGAAAAGGATCTGTTATCCTAAATCACATGTAAACACGTCCAGCTCTGTGTAAGAGAGGAATTACCCTGTTTATGGGCCGTGATACTACCTCTCTGAACCTGTCCTGCCAGGGGGTGGACTGATGTGTTCACCAACATCTGCCTTGGGTCGCGTCCAAGTGCTGAGCAGGAACACACACACACACACACACACACACACACACAGAGTTTCCAACCCACGTGACATCCTAGTCCATACACAGCAGGAACTATATGGGGGCCTTCTATCATCGTGACCATCTGCAGCGGTGCTTCCTCAACAACCGGCGCCCGGTGACGAATTCCTCATCCTGATGCCACCCGTCTGTTTTTACTCCTCTGTAATTGTCATAATTAATCTCAGCGGACCGATGCTGTTATAACTTTTTGAGTCATAACTAGACGGTGAGAAAGCGAGCACCTCATAAGCCAGCCACATTTCTCACATTTCACCTCCCTCCCTCCCTCCCACTCTCTCTCTCTTTAGTCTCTCGGTCTAATTGCTCCGTCTTGAATGGAACCTAAATGGAGCTTGTGGTTTTCAGATGAGCTTCCTCAGGTCTAGCTTGACCACAGGCCCCGACCACCAGGCTCCCCACACGCCTTGTAAAAGAAGAAGCAAGGCATGCTGGGGCCTCCAGCCTCCAGGTCTAAACCTCACCCATTCGCTCGTGTATATACGCGAGCTGCAGCCTGTGCTGTCATAGTAACCTCAGCCTCCCGCCTCCAGCTAAGATGATGCATGTGAAAGACAAGCTGCTCACACCTCGCTATCATTTCGGCCTCCTTTGTCATACTGACACTTTATGGCGGCCATTGAAGGAGCGCATGAACTTCTGTCGATTCTTTCAAATCTCGGTTAAAAACTTCTACTCACTAGCGTTTGAATCTTATATGTACTGATCTTTGTATGCCTGCTTGATCGTATTTTAATTTGTTATTATTTATTAGGCTTTGTACAGCACTTTGGTCAACTTTGTTGTTTTTAAAGCCCCAGGAAACTTGCACGCAAAGGCAAAACCGCATGTGTTTCGATTCTAACGTAGCTACAGCGGTGACCAGGAAGCTGACAACTTCTCGTGAAGTCAGGTGTATTTATAAAGCATGTTTAAAGCCCCAGGAAACTTGGCTTGAAATAGTAAAAATGAATATATGATATCAAAGTTTAGCTTGACAGTTTGACATGGGCGGAGCTATCCATCGTGTCAGGATGTCAATCAAATCCTGATCTGACACACACCTGAGAAATGGTCTGAACAGCTGAATGATGTTTTTGAACGAGGTTCATGCATGTGTGTATTCTTTCTGTGTGTGTGTGTGTGTGTGTGTGTGTTCAAGTCTGTTCTGGCGGTGAACACGCTAGATAAGAACGCCGCGTCGTGATTTTCCATCTCTTAATTCTTGCGTAACACTTTCTGGGGCGCAACAAATGAGAGAGAGAGCTCACCGTCGAACCATCAGCTTCCTGGGCTAGCCTCGCGTTGCCCCGGTTACCGGGTGACGCCACGCAGCAATCGCACGACGCAGCCACTCAGAGGGGGCTTCGACGAGACGCGTTATCCGAGCTCCGGTCTTCGCGGATTTAATCCGACCGCGATGCAAATCCTCGAAGAGTAGGTGTTCTACGAGGATGAGCGTAATCATCCATCTCTTTATCCTCCCCGAGCGTCCATTCAAAGAGCTTCTGCTTCTTCTCCGTCTTGAAAGGTAAAAAGGTAACGGGCCTCCTCAGAAAGAACAGAAAGACCAGTCGGACGCCGAGGTAATCTTCCTCTCCGCGGGTTGTAATTACCGAGTCCACGCCGACGTCTCCCTCCCCGGTGTAATCACACTCTCTTTTGTCAGCCGCTGACCGAAAGGAGAGCCGGCCATGTTGGCGTTGGCCGCACATGCCCTCTTCTGTTTTTTACTCTTTCTGTCTCCGTTGGCATCTGCTCTCTCTTCCTCCCTCCCGCGAGGAGGATTTGAGGTGGAGTGCTGGGATTAGCGGGACGCCCAGTCGGGGGTCCGTCCGCTCGGTTGAAAGTTAGTTCAGGTTTTTGGTGAAATCCTTCTGGTTGAAAGCGAACCTCAAAGCTAGCAGTGCCAATTTACCAATTTAAAGAAATGTCATGATCCACACTGTCAACTATTATGTTTATGTTTATATTTTGTGCTCATAGAAAAGTAGAAAAACATGATGATGTACACAGCTGTGTTGTAATATCTGCAACTAAACAGCGATGTTGCTTTTCCGAGAGAGATTCAATATTTCAAACTTTTACCTCGATTACGATTAATGAACGATTATTTTATTTGTTTTGTTTTATTTTGAAATGTGTTTTATTTTGGAATTGACCGGATGCTCTATGCCGTTCCTGTGTCTGACTTCCTGCCCGGCGACCGGTCCAAACCTGTCTGAACACGGCGTTACTGGACGGGGCGAAGGGACGTGACTGAATACCACGTAGTATTTTTTAAGGGGACAGTTCATGAACGCAGTATTGGGGAAAGTATTTGGCCCGTTCATTCACGGGAAAGTGATGTTACGTCTGATGCACACACACACACACACACACTCACACTGGTTGCTTTGCTAACTGGCGCTTCTAGACGTTCCTCGTTCTTGTAGCCTAAATAATCGAAATCAACGATTTTGAAAATGTTCCATGATTACATAATTAAATCGCGATTACGATTATAAACACGATTATCGCCCAGCCCTACATCACGCTTATCAATTGTTCTTTTTCTCTCACTTTCCCGGTCTCTCTCCCTCTCTCTCTCAGTCTCTCTCTCTCCTCCTACACCCCAACTCTGGCGGGTTTTTTCTCTTCTTCGTTGCCAAAATAAACCCCTGTACCTCGATGTGTTTCAAGCCGTGACAGTTATCTTGGCCAGTGCGGGGAAACCCAACCAGTTTTTCCTCTAGCCCGGCTACTTCTCGACGTAAAGCCACATTCATGTCTGCGCGGTAAATACAATTTTCTGCTGGTCAAAACTGCCTCCAGATCAGTCAACCTGACCGGGCTGCTGGGTCCTGCAGTACCCCCCCAGCTCCACCGCGGCTCGCTCGGCGCTAGCGGGCTTCTGGCTCCGCCTGGCCGACACTGAGCTAGCAGCGATAGCGCCGCTAATCTGTGGCTTATCTGGCACCTCGCCGTGGCGGCCGGGCCCCCCCCGGGTCCCCGAGGCCTCCCTCAGACACTTCAGAGTCACAGAGGAAAACGGCGCGATATCAGCCCCGCGAGATTGAACGGGGGAGACAAAGACGAGAGACAGAAAAAGAGAGGAGGGGAGGGGAGGGAGAGAATGAAGTCTTTAATGAAAAAAACAACGAGGTCGTATCAACGTGGCGTGTCGAGTGGTGGTTGTCAGAGGGCCACCTACCACGGGGGTGCGGGTGGCCACTCATCTCAGTCTGGTGTTCTCTGTTTCACCGGACGAGCTGATTGGTGGACGCCGGGGGGAGAGGGAGGCAGAAGAGAGGGACAGACAGAGAGAGGAAGAGGAGAAAATCTTCATTTCCACAGAGATACAGTGATTACATCTCATCTTGACAGGTGTGACTGTGAAAACAACGCTGGCTGGTTTTAGCACTCGTCGCTGCGTGGCTCCTCCCTTCCTCCCTCCCTCCCTCCTTTCCTTTCCTTACAGTGATGAGGTCATAGGACTAAAAGTAATGGGAGTGGGAAGGAAACAGAGTGGAGCTTGTCAACATGGCGGAGCTGTTCCTCCTGTCTTGTATCTTTAATTGCACCGCGAGCGCAGGAAGCACAAACTCCACAGGGAACAAGAAGAGAGTCTGAGTGAAAACCTGCTTCTGTCTCTGGTCTGTTGTGTGTTTGGATGGAGGTTTCTCAGGATCTGTCCGTCCGCTCTCCCTCTTCCTGTTGTAAGAGTGTTTGTCTCTCTCTCAACACCCTTTCCTACCTCAACACAGGTAGCTAGGCAGATGTTGCTTATATCTATATATATATATATATATATATATATATAGATATATGTGTGTTTTCTTTACAGAGAGAGGAGGGCACCTTGCTCTGTGATTCAAAGGTGCAGATGTTTAACCATCGATGTTTTAGATTTGTTTTTTCCTTTTTTCTTGATTCACCAATTAGTGCATAAAGGGACAGACAATATGAACATGTGACGACAACTAATATTTATCTATATACTATATACTTATCTATAGACAAAACAAGACAAAAACAAACAAAACAAAAAAATAATAAAAAACAACCAGGGTAGTTTGTAAGACAGAGAGAAAAGGGGGGGAGAACAATAACATTATTATTATTATTATTATTATTATTATTATTAATAATTATAATAATAATAGTAATAATAAATAAGAATAGTAACAATAACATCATAATAATAATAATAACGATCATAATAATAATAATGCTATTTATAATAACAATAACATTAATATAATAATAATAATAATAATTTAAAAAATAATAACAATAACAATAGTCTTCATAGTTATATGGTTCTCCAGTGAGAAAGGCCGATGCCTCTCAAGTTACACAGCTACTGGTGTTGGTTGTGTCTGGATGCAGGTTCTTACTGCAAACCATGAAAACTCCCAGATCACCAACATCCATTTGATTCAAGTCAGTCAGAAGATTTGAGTTTCAACAATAATGAAACCACCTCCAGTTCCCCATGGAGGACATGTGGACATTTGAATTAGACTGAATATTTTTGTATTTCTTTACAAAATGTGAACTCTATCTGCTGCTCATCACATGGACCTCCTGTGTTGCAGCATCTGTTGGCTCATGATCAGCAGACACACACACACACACACACACACACACACACACACACACACACACACACACACACACACACACTCCTACCACCTCTCCCCCAGCCACAGAGTAAACACATCAGACTGGGATATTTACTCTCTGGACCTTAACTGGAGGGACCAGATTAGCCTGTTTATACAGTCCGAACCAGCAGAGACAGAGAGGCATCCATGATTAATGAGCAAACACACACACACACACACACACACACACACACACACACACACACACACAAAAACAATAACACTGGTAGTTCATTTAAATCAGAGATAACAAGTGTGACAGTGAGAACTAAAGTCTTAATAAAGAAGTCCAGTCCAGTAGAGGGAAGGTTCATGGTACGTGACTGTTGTGGCCAAGTGTTGCTGAGGAGGAGGAGGAAGATATCAGCCTGTCGTCGTCATGGTGATAAAGACATCAGGGGTATACAGCTCTAATACCGTGTTATTTCGGGGCCCTGGGTTTTTTTGACGCAGCCCACCGAGTCTCTTGGGTTTGTGTTCCCTCGTCTCTCCTCTTCCTCTGAACATCCCAAACTCCCGG